>CM029459.1:64150542-65350542 GCA_017140185.1 Eucalyptus polyanthemos subsp. polyanthemos | reverse complement strand
ATCCAAGAAGGTTTAGTGTTAAAGCCAATTAAATCTTGTGGTAAGATTTGCGTGTAATTCCTTCGTGAGATTGAGAGATTATTTCTTGAGGAATTTCGGGGCTAAACATTGTGTGTGTTATTGGGTGTAATTGGGGCTTGGGAAACACTGAGAGAATGTTTGAGTGACTTGAGTGTGTAATCTCCTTGTATCGCTTGATCTATAGTGAAATTCGCTGCTGCTCTCCCCGTGGACGTAGGTCTTTACGACTGAACCACGTAAATCTGGTGTCCGATTTATATTCTTTTTCTATCTATATTATTGTTTGATCGCTCGCCTTATCGCAACAGGATGTTGCAATCTAGAGCATTATTGTTCAACCTTAGGAAAATCAATCTCTTCAAGAAACCCATTTCCTTGGGAAGACGACCTCTTATTTGACAATTGGGAGCACTTAGAATTTGTAGGGAACTAGAGAAGTTTTTGATAGATTCTGGTATGAAGCCGAGCTCCGAACCGTAAGTCTCTCCTGTTAGCTGATTTGACCCAATATAAAGGACTTCGAGGTTCTTCAAGTTGCCCAAATCCGTAGGTATGGGTCCACTGAGTTGATTAACCTCAACATCGAAGGTGATTAGGTTCGAAAAATTTAAGAAATAGCGGGGGATGTTGCCGCGAAAGCCATTGCTTCCTATATATATTTCCAAATTCGGAAGGCTTCCAGAGAAGAAATTGTCATTTAAACCAAGCTTTTGGAGCAAAGACATATTAAAAACCTCCTGAGGCACTTTGCCGATTAGCAAATTTTCCCCAAGTTCATTACTTGCAGATTGACCAAATTGCCAATCTCACTCGGAATCTCCCCTTCAATGTAATTTTCTGCTATGTCCAGCACGTGCAAGCTCGACATGTTACTGATGGTTAGAGGAATCGTGCCAGTCAAGTTGTTAGCACCAATATAGATCTTTTGCAGCTTTTGCAAGCTGTCTATATCTCGAGGAATGCTTCCCTGAAAAAGATTGTATGACAACCACAATATGATAAGCTCTTTGCATTGGGTTAGCGTCTCTGGTAGCAGGCCACTGAATTGATTTTGACGCAGTGAAAGAATCTGAATGTTAGGCCAGCGGTAGCAAAGATCGGAGGGAAGACTTCCACAGAGATAATTATGCCTCAAATTGACCCAAGTGAGCGATATATTGAAAAGTGTTGAAGGAATCGAACCAATGAGATGAGTGTCGACCAATCTAATGACTTGCAATGTGGATATGTTGCTCAGGAAGCTTGGAATTTGACCTCGTAAGTCGTTTGAGCTAAGATTCAGTTGTTTCAACTTAGGGAAGGCCCCGAATTCTCTTGGTATGCCACCCGTTAATCTGTTCTTTGCAAGTGACATGACTTCGAGGTTTTGGCACTGGGTTAAGATAGGAGGAATGTTTCCTTCAAACCGGTTCAATTCGAGTATAAGTTGTTTCAGGCGGCGTAAATGGCCAATTTCTATCAGAATCATGCCATGAAAACTGTTGTTGCGGAGATCAAGAGAAGCCAGGAGAGAAAGATTCCCAAGGTAAGGAGAGAGTCTTCCCTGGAGACCCATGTGCAAGAGATCTAAAGCTGTGACTCTCTGCCTGCGGTTGTTGCAAATGACACCAATCCATTCACAGAAATTTGCTTCCACGGTCCAATTGCCGCTTTTGATGGTGTTCGTCGGGTCGACTTCCATTGTCGATTTGAAGTGGATGAGAGCCTCTTGATCAGTAAAGTTGTTGGAACAGATGACAGGCTGAAACATCAATAGGAAAGCCAGCAGAACATCAAGAAATGCTAAAAAGATGAACCTCTCCATAATGAACACAGTCTCTTTTGATTGCATCAATAGACGGTTCGCTAATTTTGACTTGTTCTTAATATTCAATACCAAAACCTACCAAATGGTTGTCTCAATAAAAAAAGAAGAAGAGAAAACAATGTAAAGAAAGGCTAACTATCAAATGATGTCCTTCAAGCACATCTATGGCCTATTCTTTACGTATACGCATTCACACTTTCTTTCAACTTTGTGAGGGCACAAATAGACCTTTGGACCCATTCTCCAAGGCAAGGTGTTATGATAATTGTCGTGACCTACCTGTACGGGCAATATCAATTATCTCGTTGGAAGTTGACTAATTGAAAGTTCCTACTACTAGAAGAGATAATGTTACTAGTAGTCTGTCAAATTTTACCCATGCTTCATGTCATATTTGAATTTTCAATCAATTCAATTAAATCACTTTTGATTAATGTGAAATTTCTTCCCGCAACTTTCAATCAATCTAATTAGATCCGTAATATATTTAATATGTTTTTTTGTCATCGTTTCATTTATTAATTTGAATGAAATATGTCATGGTATAACAATTTTATGAAGCTAATGTTTGATGGAGAAAATTACGCGGACTTTGTGCGTGTCATGGTGACTTTAAATTGTAAAATTATAATATCCGTTTCGTCGCCCTCACCCAGATCTAGCAAAACATCAATAGGGAAACCAACAGAACATCAACAAATGCTAAAAAGATGAACTTCTCCATAATGAACAGAGTCTTTTTTTTTGCATCAATAGACGGTTCGCTAATTTCGACCCGTTCTTAGTGTTCAATATCAAAACCTACCAAATGGTTGTCTCAATCAGAAAAAAAAAAAAAAAAAAAAAGAAAGAGAAAACAATGTAAAGAAAGATTGACTAATTAGATCCGTAATATATTTAATATGTTTCACGGAAAATTGATGATTGACTAATTAGATCCGTAATATACTTTCAATTGATTCAATTAAATCACTTTGATTAATATGAAATATCTTCCCGCAACTTTCGAATCGGTCTAATTAGATCCGTAATATATTTAATATGTTTTTTTGTCATCCTTTCATTTATTAATTTAAACGAAATATGTCATGGATAACAATTTCATGAAGCTAGTGTTTGATGGAGAAAATCATTCGAACCTTGTGTGTATCATGGTGACTTTAAATTGTAAAATTATAATACCCATTCCATTGCCATTGCCTAGATCTAGCAAAACATCGATAGGGAAGCCAACAGAAGATCAACAAATGCTAAAGAGATGAACTTCTCCATAATGAATGGAGTCTCTTTTGATTGCATCAATAGATAGTTTGCTAATTTCGACCTGTTCTTAGTGTTCAATACCAAAACCTACCAAATGGTTGTCTCAATTAGAAAAAAAAAAAAGAAAAAAAAAGAACAAGAAAACAATGTAAAGAAAGACTGACTATCAAATGATGTCCCTCAATCATGTCTATGGTCCATTCTTTACGTTTACATTCACACTTACTTTCAACTCTATGAGGTTACAAATAGACCTTTGGACCAATGCTCCAAGGCATGAATGTGAAAAGGTTTTGTGATAATTGTCATGACCTTCCCGTAGGGGCAATATCAAGTGTCTCGTTGGAAGTTGACTAATTGAAAGTTCCTACTGCTGGAAGAGATAATGTTACTAGTAGTCTGTCAAATTTTATCCATGCTTCATGTCATATTTGAACTTTCAATCGATTCAATTAAATCACTTTTGATTAATGTGAAATATCTTCCCGTAACTTTCAGTAGGTCTAATTAGATCCGTAATATATTTAATATGTTTTTTGTCATCCTTTCATTTATTAATTTAAATGAAATATGTCATGGATAACAATTTTATGAAGCTGGTGTTTGATGGAGAAAATTATGCGGACTTTGTGCATGTCATGGTGACTTTAAATTGTAAAATTATAATACCCGTTCCTTCGCCCTCACCTAGATTTGGCAAAACATCATTAGGGAAGCAATCAGAACATCAACAAATGCTAAAAAGATGAACTTCTCCATAATGAACAGAGTCTCTTTTGATTGCATCAATAGACGGTTCGCTAATTTTGACATGTTCTTAGTGTTCAATACCAAAACCTATCAAATGGTTGTCTCAATTAGAAAAAAAAAAAAAGAAGAAAGAAATAAAAAGAAAACAATGTAAGAAAGACTGACTATCAAATGATGTCCCTCACTCATGTCTATTGCCCATTTTACATTTACATGTTCACACTTACTTTCAAACTCTATGAGGGTACAAATAGACCTTTGGATCAATGCTCCAAGGCATGAATGTGAAAAGGTTTTGTGATAATTGTTGTGACTTTCCCGTAGGGCAATATCAAGTGTCTCATTGGAAGTTGACTAATTGAAAGCTCCTACTCCTAGAAGGGATAATATTATTAGTAAACATTAGAGTCTATCAAATTTTGTCCATGCTTCATGTTATATTTAAACTTTCAATCGATTCAATTAAATCACTTTTGATTAATGTGAAATATCTTCCCGCAACTTTCAGTCGGTCTAATTAGATCCATAATATATTTAGTATTTTTTTTGCCATCCTTTCATTTATTAATTTAAATGAAATATGTCATGAATAACAATTTTATGAAGGTGGTGTTTGATGGAGAAAATTACGCGGACTTTATGCATCTCATGGTGACTTTAAATTGTAAAAATGTAATACCTGCTCCTTCACCCTCTCCCAGATTTGGCGAAACATCAATAAGGAAGCCAATAGAACATCAACAAATAGTAAAAAAAATGGACTTCTCCATGATGAGTAGAGTCTCTTTTGATTGCATCAATAAATAGTTCACTAATTTTGACCTATTCATTGTGTTCAATACCAAAACCTACCAAATAGTTGTCTCAATTAGAAAAAAAAAATAAAGAAAAAGAAAACAATGTAAGGAAAGACTAACTATCACATGATGTCCCTCAATCACATCTTTAGCCCATTCTTTACGTTTTCATACCTTATGCATTGATCAATGACACAATACATGTAAAATAAATAAATTAAGCATATTTGCGAGAAGAAAAAAAAAATGATTGATATGTGAAAAGCAGAATGCTCTCTTTATTTTATATAATAATATTTGAATTATTTTCCCATCATTAAGTATTTTGAGGTACTCATTAACATGATTATTAAATTCAGAGTATCGCACTTATGCTTCATAGCAACGCTATCTATGTCAAAATATGAGAAAAAACTTTCAAAAAATTAGAAATATGTTTATTGAGTCATCTTTGAATCTTTTGTGCTAAACGGTAGGAGGTATCGAAATAATAAAAAGAAAATAAACTTATAAGTCGTTGAATAAGACAAGATTCTTTGGTTTATTCATGTGACCTTGATTTCTACCGGAATTACGGTCCAATACGTTTGTTTCAATAGAAATTTTCCAGAGGTACAATGAACTTGGTCATTTCATTAGAACGCACATGACCATAAATGGGAAGAAACTAACCTTGGCATGGGTTGACGTAAGTTAGACCTTTTGCTCATATTATATCCACAGACGTGGGGGCACAACCGTTGAGCTTGTAGTTGCATATAACAAAATTGGAAAAATCACACTAACAATGTCATTCATTTATGTACTATGCTCATTTTTGTGTCACAATTTTTCTACCAGTTACTATAATAGCATAACTTATAAAAAAAGGTCCCCTTGAGTGATTTTGCCAACATATCTCCGACGACAAATTTCCATGTAAATTTATTTTAATAAAGACATCTCCAACGGGTTTGTTTTTTTTTTTAAGAAAGTTAAGTCTAAAGTGGAAAATCGACTAAATGACAAGACATGTGGGCTCCAAAATGACGACGCAATGCATAAGAATTGATCAAGGAGAATATCTCTCTCTCTCTCTTTTCTATATCTGGCGTGTCCATTAACTTGTGATTTTTTGAAACCCTAATTGTGACTTCTTAGTGACAATTTATGTCTAAACAATTCAATAAATGATGAAAATATTTTTTATTGATTCATTTTTCAAAGGAAATATTTTTCAAATCATCAATTTTCTGTGAAAAAAATGCATTTTTTTGACTTTGAGCAAAGTTGCAAATGACAAGCTCGCATTTGGCAATCAAAACTGTTTTTAGATCAAATACTAAGCTCAACATAATTGACTCGCAACTATACATATTTTCACAAACCATTTGCTGTTGTGAGAATGCTACATAATCTATGTCAATATATCGTAATAGTATCTTCCTTTAATATTTGATCTAAGTGTACCTATTAGATTCGTGTCCTGCTCGAATTAGACTATTCTCGAGTCAAGAAAATATTTTGATGCTCTATCTATGAAAGTAGCAAAACGTGTATGCGCTAATTCATTATTACATTATAAACAACGTTGTATTAATGCAGAAATATTTCGTGCTCCATTTTATTATATATTTCTATGACAATTCGCACAATTCGCACATGGCTTATCATCTGGTCATTAATTATGTCGGTCAAACATATCTTTGATTGAATGACCTAAGAACTTCGTAAAATATTGGTGTTTGTCTGATCTGGATTTGCTCAACATGCAAAACTATCTGAACGTCTATTCGATAAACTGCAATATCCTGTCGATAGATTTTAAAGAGTAACGTGTGTGCATTTATCATTTTTATGGATGCTTTTATTAACGAGGGCATTTGGAGCACTTGTTAATTATATTTTATTTGAAACCGCACTGCATATTAGATCAGAGTGTAGCGACTATTTGTGTCATTATTCATTTACAAAAATATTCTCATTTGATTGCTTACCAACTGTTCCTTGAGCTTTTTATTAACAATATCCTCATGTTATCGCTGTGCGGATATTTTCCATTTGTGGCCAGACTTTTTGAAGAAATTAATTGCACTCAATGACAATTTGGACTTCAAATTAAGGTGGACTTAGTGCTTTCGAGTCACGGTTGTTTGATGCTGCCGAACTTGGAATCATCCTCCAATGATGATTTTCTATTTTGGATAGACACCAATGACGAAAGATTACAAACAAGCAAAATTTTGAAAATTGCCACCACCAATAAAAGTGATAATAATTATTACGGACTTTGCATTTTCACATGATATCATCAAATTAATTAATTATTACAGACTTCAAAAATTATGGGATGGAAGTGGCAAAACGAATCATTGATTCATTTTTGGACTCATTTTGTTTGGATTGTAGGAAAAATGGGTTACTCAAGCTTTCATATAATAGGTTAAGATGGGTTTTAATAGACACAATCCAATCAAATATGATGGGTTTTAATGTGCATGAATCATTTTTTAATTTTATTCTTATTAATATAAAGGGCTGACAAAACATAAGTGTCGCCTTTGCCGTCAACACCTCGATCCACTGTCACCGATAACTTCACAATGGTGGACATTGGAGGAAAGCGATTTCAGTGACGATCCCGTATGTTGGTCACCATTCTCTCTTTTGCCCCAGTCACAATCTCTCTCTCTCTCTCTCTCCTGTATGTTGGTCACCATTCTCTCTTTTGCCCCAGTCACAATCTCTCTCTCTCTCTCTTCTCCCTTCCTTGAGCTTTTGATTAACAATATCCTCGTGTAATCGCTGTGCGGATATTTTCCATTTGTGGCCAGCCTTTTTCAAGAAATTAGTTGCACTCAATGACAATTTGGACTTCAAATTAAGGTGGACTTAGTGCTTTTGAGTCATGGTTGTTTGATGCTGCTGAACTTGGAATCATCCTCCAATGACGATTTTCTATTTTGGATAGACACCAATGACGAATCATTACAAAGAAGCAAAATTTTGAAAATTGCAACCACTAATAAAAGTGATAATAATTATTACGGACTTTGCATTTTCACATGATATCATCAAATTAATTAATTATTACAGACTTCAAAAATTATGGGATGGAAGTGGCAAAACGAATCCTTGATTCATTTTTGGACTCATTTTGTTCGGATCGTAGGAAAAATGGGTTACTCAAGCTTTCATATAATAGGCTGAGATGGGTTTTAATAGACACAATCTAATCAAATATGATGGGTTTTAATGTGCATGAATCATTTTTTAATTTTATTCTTATTAATATAAAGGGCTGACAAAAAATAAGTGTCACCTTTGCCGTCAACACCTCGATCCATTGTCACCGATAACTTCACAATGGTGGACATCGGAGGAAAGCGATTTCAGTGGTGATCCCGTATGTTGGTCACCGTTCTCTCTTTTGCCCCGGTCACAATTCTCTCTTTCTCCCTAGTCCCTCTCTCTCTCTCTCTCTCTCCCCCCCCCCCCCAAAAAAATCCCTTTCTTGAGCTTTTTATTAACAATATCCTCATGTTATCGCTGTGCGGATATTTTCCATTTCTGGCCAGCCTTTTTCAGGAAATTAATTGCACTCAATAACAATTTGGACTTCAAATTAAGGTGGACTTAGTGATTTCGAGTCATGGTTGTTTGATGCTGCCTAACTTGGAATCATCCTCCAATGACGATTTTCTATTTTGGATAGACACCAATGACAAGAATCATTACAGACAAGCAAAATTTTGAAAATTGCAACCACCAATAAAAGTGATAATAATTATTACGGACTTTGCATTTTCACGTGATATCATCAAATTAATTAATTATTACGGACTTCAAAAATTATGGGATGGAAGTGGCAAAACGAATCATTGATTCATTTTTGGACTCATTTTGTTCGGATCGTAGGAAAAATGGGTTACTCAAGCTTTCATATAATAGGCTAAGATGGGTTTTAATTGACACAATCTAATCAAATATGATGGATTTTAATGTGCATGAATCATTTTTTTAATTTTATTCTTATTAATATAAAGGGCTGACAAAACATAAGTGTTGCCTTTGCTGTCAACACCTCGATCCACTGTCACTGATAACTTCACAATGGTGGACATCGGAGGAAAGCGATCTCAGTGGTGGTCCCCTATGTTGGTCACCATTCTCTCTTTCGCCCTGGTCATGAATCTCTCTCTCTCTCTCTCTCAATCCTTTCCTTGAGCTTTTTATTAACAATATCCTCATGTTATCGCCGTGCGGATATTTTCTATTCGTGGCCAGCCTTTTTCAAGAAATTAATTGCACTCAATGACAATTTGGACTTCAAATTAAGGTGGACTTAGTGCTTTGGGGTCATGGTTTTTTTATGCTGCCGAACTTGGAATCATCCTCCTATGACGATTTTCTATTTTGGATAGACACGAATGACGAATCATTACAAAGAAGCAAAATTTTGAAAATTGCAACCACCAATAAAAGTGATAATAATTACTACGGACTTTGCATTTTCACGTGATATCATCTAATTAATTAATTATTATGGACTTCAAAAATTATGGGATGGAAGTGGCAAAACGAATCCTTGATTCATTTTTGGACTCATTTTGTTCGGATCATAGGAAAAGTGGGTTACTCAAGCTTTCATATTGTCACGCCCCGATCCTCCGAGCACGTGCTCATCTCTGCTTGGTCGATATAATAACGATGTCCCAAGATGCATCGCTGACCCTTTTATTTTTTTATACGCATGCGGAAGCAGATATAATTCCCCACACAATAAAACAATGGGATAGGAAAGTAGGGCCATATTTTTCAAACCACGGCAAGTCTTTTATAAACAACGGGTTTATACACAAGACCAAGCTAATTACAAAAATTGTTGGCTTATCAAAACGGAACTGTCTTATGACTAACTAGTCATACAGGTTCGCCGATTATGCTTCTTCCACCTTCCCAAACTCCGGGACTTCTGTCTCTCCACGGCCGTCACCTAGGGACTTGAAAATGTTATCCCACAACGGGGTAAGACTACGTCTCAGCAAGTTCAACCCCTTAAGACCCGATTAGGAAGAAAATTATGCCCTAAGGGCTGCCTAAGTATAATCAAGAGTCTTACATTAGTCTCAGTTCCTTCCTGCAAGTCAGTTCAATTCATAAATACTGACCATCACATCATCCACTCAATTCAATTAGATCGAACCATCAATCAATCGACTCAATCGATTACATGTCATCGAGACCATCACACGGTCACCTCGATTATTCATTCTCAACTCTTAGACACGGCCTAATAGGCACAACCTAGATTAAGTGGTAATCACGGCCCCGCTGGCAACTTTTCTATATTTTGTGGTCATCACGACTCCACCTAGCAATTTTCTAGGTTTAGTGGTAATCACAACCCCACTGAGAAATTTTCTAGATTTAGTGGTATTACAACCCCACTCGACAATTTTCGATATTTAGTGGCATCACGACCTCACTCGGCAATTTTCGATATTTAGTGGCATCACGGCTCCACTTGGCAATTCTTAGATTTAGTGAGATTTAGTGGTATCACGGCGCCACTCGGAAAATTTTAGATTTATACCCACATTAATCAATTTTTGGGATAAATCCTCATAATCACCAATTTCACTCAATTATCATAAACCAGTGCTCAATTAAATAAACAAAAAGCACCACTGAACTTAGCATAAAATTCTGGTCACCGACCATCTCGGTTGAATTTTCGGAAAATAAATAATCAATTAAATAATTGCAAAAAATATTAAATAAATGCAATAAATGCATACTTAGGCCCGTAATGCCTAATTATATGTCGGAATGGGCCCGAAAAATTTCCAAGACTCGTTGAATAAATACTAAAGTCTATTTACTTGTTAATTACACCAACTAACCACCTAACATGCAAAGACAAATAATTAAATTCACTAAACTAATCTAATCTAACCACCTAATCCATCTTAACCTAAACTAATCAACCCCTAAGTACAATTAACCTACTAAGCGATGATTAGTGAGTTAAACTCACTTGATTCGTGATCCGATTGGCTCAAATCGTCAGGAATGCAACGGAGAACAACTTCCTTCAAAGCGGGCCTAGCAACTGAGGTCCGGAACCACCTCAAAACAGGCTCGGAGGTTGCTGGAAAACCCACCTGGAAAACCCACCAACAAGCTCTATCTTTGCTGCTGCGAATGAGAGGAAACAAGGTTGATTGAGGCACACGACGACCGAGATGGGCTGAGGGAGTCCCGACGGCCAATGGCGAGGACTTACGATGGTCGGAGGCGGGCCACGAAGTCTTAGACTCCTTGCTGGTTCGTTTTATGCTTCTGCTCTTGCTAGACAGAGGAGAACCAAGGCTAAACAACGAAGAAATTGGTTGATCGGAGCTCCGGCGAGCGGATGGTCAGCAACCGGTGGCTCCCGGGGGTCTAGGGGGTCTTGTTGGAGGTTGGAATGGGCAAAGAAAGGGCTGGAATGGGAGAAAAATGAAGGAGAATGCAAAATAGGTGGACCAGCGGGCAGACCGACAAACTAGCAACCGGCGGCTTGTGGCGGCCGTACAGGACGGGCGGGGATTCCATTTAAGGTGAGGTCAGGCTGTTTGGAATGGTCTGGATGTGCTGGTCACGGTGAGGGGTGGATTGTTGGCTAATTCATCTGGGAAGACCACTTTCAACTCAGATCTTTGACGAAAGGTCAATTGGAGCAGAAACTGGAATAAAGGAAAACATAGGAGAAAAATGGTCTGGTGGGTGTGCGGCTTGGTCAAACGGCAAGGGGGCTTGCTTCTCTGGTTTTCTCAAGCTTCTAAGCACCCTCAACAATGGAAAAAAACAAGTGGATTGAGGAAGAAGAAGGCTGCTGCAAGAGGGGGGCCACTTGGTTAACATTTTCCTCTCCTTTGTCTCCTTGACCATCCTCAGCCATGTCTGGCTTCCTTGGCCACAATCCAGCCACCCATGCTCCCCATCTAGAAGCTTGAAATGGTCCAAAAGTTGTGAGGGTGGGGGACATACAAATTTCATGGGTTTTGGCATTAAATTGGCACTAATTGTTTCTCAATTCAATCCAATTTGGCCCTCATAATTTTAATTAGCACCTCAATGATCAAATCGATATTTTTCCTCACCAATTGATCCCACTTGCTTCCCAATTTTGCAATAAAAAACGATCCCCGGCAATTTCTGGATAAAAACAACCCTATGATAACTTTTTCCCAAAAAGTCTCGAGTTGCAGTAAAATCTTCTAAGACTGAGTCGACATTCCTAGAATTTATTGTGACATGATAGAGCCTTCAATTTCTGAAATCGGATTCAAATTCGCGGTTAATTTCAATCAGGTACGTTTTTAGCGTGATTTAGGCTACCGGGTAACTTTCATAACTTTTTAGTGCAAATGACCCGTGGTCGATTTTCTTCGAGCCACAATAAACCCCTTCGACATATTGGCAACTCTTGGTGGTGGTGAAAATCTCGAGATTTCAAATACAGACACAGGGTACCAAAACGATAAGAATTTTGCAATTTAGTATCGATCGATGAGAATTTGTAATTTAGTGGGATCACTCACATTTAACCACTCATGTCAGTCGAATCGACCTATCTCTGATCTCTAATCAATTTACATCTGTGATGTAATGATCTCGGCAGATGAACACGGTCGAGCAGCCGATTCCTGATTGAATCCTCAAGTCTATTTGCCTTAAAATCCTTAATAACTTCCGTAGATAGTCTAATTATCTCAAGAGTAATCAGCTCTAAGAACAGCCCTATAGGCGCGTCGATGAAATCCCGATTAATTTAATTGAAAGTAGAAGTGAAAAATCCAGGATGTCACACATATAATAAGCTGAGATGGGTTTTAAGAGACACAATCTAATCAAATATTATGGATTTTAATGTGCATGAATCATTTTTTAATTTTATCCTCATTAATATAAGGGCTGACAAAAAAAATAAGTGTCGCCTTTGCTATCAACACCTCGATCCATTGTCACCGATAACTTCACAATGGTGGACGTCAAAGGAAAGCGACCTCAGTGGCGGTCCCCTATGTTGGCCACCATTGTCTCTTTCGCCTTGATCACGATCTATCCCCCCCCCCCCCCCCCCCCCGCCTTCTCCCTTCCTTGATCCGTTGTGATCTCTTTTGATTGCACCCTCCTTTTAATTTAACCCTCTTCCTCCCTCCTTTGAGGACTAGGAGCGCCCAATGACCACCTTGAGGTGATTAGTGGCGCCAATGGGGACCAACCTTGGGATGTTCTCTCTCTTCATCAAAAGGCCCAATGAATTAACCAAAGATATTAGCTCGAAACTCCTTATCCATTAATGAGATGTTGCATAAAGAGTATAATACACAGAAGTTGAACATTCCAAGTCACCTTTCTTTTCCATAATTTCATAAATAAACATAATTATCCCATTCTCATGGAACAGAAATTTGCTGCGTCGGGTCCCTCGCCCTAATCAATCTTCCACAATAATAATTCTTTTTTTGGAATATTCCTGCGGATAATAGTCGAGCTCCAGGTAATGGTGAACTGGCTCGCAAGTGGGGAAGGAAAAGGGGGATAAAGACAATGAATTTTGTGGCACCTCGTGGTATATGCCCAGTACACAAACTAGAAATTATAGCACGATAATGACACAGAACTACTTGTAATCCCGTGCAATATTGACTGGTGGGAAAGTCGACCCACTCGACATCAATAATTTCCAGACTAATGGGGAACCCAATTTCCTTCGAATTGATTGATTTATCGAAAAGTAATTGACTCATGTCACCGCCACCGGGGCCACATAATCGGCACGTACATAAAATGTTCATTGTTTTCTCCTTAAGCAAGTGAAACAAACCCCCGCGCACACTGACCAATCATGGGAGGACGGGCAGGGTACGCACGGTCATGATCGAGCCTAGGCGAGTATGGTCCCTCCCTGGATAAAGCAAGAGCTTCCCCCTCCCCCACCACCACACGACCCATCTCTGTCTCCTTGATCTCTTCCAAACTTTCACGTGATTACATAATTTGTCGAATTGCTCCTCCATGTGCTGCCAAACTCGGGCATGATTCGATCCCAGAAATTATTTTCCAGCGCGCCCGAATGTGTTCTATCATATCCCCCGTTGCACTATCCCCACCAGTGTAGAAGATCCACGTCTTGAGCTCTATCCATCATTCCCATAAGGCTATTGCATTGTCACATTTCTCTTTTCCTTTTCCATTATGTGTAGCAGAAGGATCAGTAGTAGTGATGACTCATGGCCGATCGGCTGGTTCAACAAGAATATATATATATATAAATTAAACCACATCTCTATCTATCCATCTAATACCTTAAACTTTTAGAACACTTAACAATGATCTCACGAAATCTAACATGATATCAAAACAAAAGATCATGAGTTCGAATCTTTTCACACCTTTGAATAATAATTTAATCTTTTAGAACAGCCATAAATATATATTTTTTTAAAAAGTAATTAAATATTAAAAAAATAATACAACCCGACTGAAATTGAAACACTGCCTTGAACTTTTAATGAGGTAGGGTCACTTATTTAACTTCTGTTAGTGATAACTGGTCGTTATTGCTTCATTTCGACGGGTTTTGCACTTTTCTAGGATCCCTGGAGGACTGCAACAACTTAACAATCACTGGAATCTCGTGGACAATGGAATATATTCTGCGGGTGCTATACGGGATCAATCCAATAGAAATGACGACATGGAGACAGCTGTTAATTACTGATGGCTCGAGTTTGATTTGAGTTCTTGATCCATGGTCAAGCTGAGGCCCTAATGATCTCGGACCGAGCCCAAGAAAGATCAAATCTAGGGCATGTGTTAGATTTAGAGAGAGAGAGAGAGAGAGAGAGAGAGAGAGAGAGAGAGAGAGACGTGGAGACAGCTGTTAATTATTGATGGCTCGAGGTTGATTCGAGTCCTCGATCCATCGTCAAGCCAAGACCCAACAATCTTAGACCGAGCACAAGAAAACCCAGATCTAGGGCATGTGTTAGAGAGAGAAACGTGGCCGCCGTTGGCAGCGGCTGCAGAGGCGTTCATGGGGTGCTCTCCTAGCCGGGGTATGGGCAGAGAGAGAGAGAGAGAGGGACGCCATGTGGCACAAATATAATCACTAAATGAATGGAGAAAGTACATGAATGGAGAACATAGCATATCCCCTCATCACGGGACGAATGACATAAACCCTCGAAGAGCCACTGAACATACGGACGAAAACATTGCTCTCAGTGAATGCTGGAAACTTGCCCATCTATGTCAATCACTTTAGTCCGCTGCCTCAGCGTAAAAGCTTGAAAGATGAAGAGACGATGCATCCAAAGTCGATGCGTGCTAAAAACTTTTGAATTGTCAACACGGACCACCCCACGAAAGAGTTAAGAGTGCCAGAATTTAGCGAGAGAGAGAGAGAGAAGGCCTTACAGAATACTGTTCTTGACCATTCCATATAACTCGATGGAGCATGGACTTGATCGCAAAAGCAAAGCAAAAGGATAGATTTGACAAACGGAAGCAAAGAAAACGGCAATTCAAATTCAAAAAAGAGAGAATAGAGAATGACTTTCTAAATATAGAGAATAGCAGGACACCACTCAGATTCAAGCAAAAAGCTCACTTCATATATTATTAACACATGTTCTCGTGCATGATGACAATGCATGTTAAGCCTTTTATGTGGTCAGAGATCCCAGAACACATGCAAAGTTTAGTATCCAAAAGTTGACCAAAAAGAGCTGAGTGATAACAAAAGCACTAGAACAGCAATTTTATTGTTTGATATTCATAAATTTTTTCTGTGTAGAAATTAATGCAGGTCATCAAAATACCATCTTCAACAACCGTGTTTAAAATGGAAATTTTTCCTGACCAACGTCGAGCAGATACTCTTTCGTTACTAATGGACCACTGATATTAGAAAGAGCCAAGAGAGTGCAATAGAAGGAACTCTGGTGGAGTTTGGGACAGGTTAACAATAAGATAGTCTCCAACCTTCATGTTCAAAGCTTTCCTCGTGCCAATTCATCTCTATAGACTCTTATTAAAGCATATTACCTGAAAATACAATTGCTCCATCGTTCTAGCATATCACCAAGATTCACTATGAATGCTCTGTACAAAATAGTCACAGAAAGAATGTTACTTTTCTGGACAACCGTGAGATTTTTCTGTCCTGTATTTGTGAGGATTTTGTATAACTAAATCTAAGAAATAATCTAAACAACTAAAAGAGGGTAATTACATAAGTAATCGTAGAATGCATAGATGCATGGTAGTTCTCTGACTGTTAACCTGCTGAAATTAACTAGGAAAGAATGGTGGAATACCATTGTGTGCATGTGTGTAAGAGTGTTTTCTCATGGAGGGAGGGAGGGAGGTTCATCAGCAAGGCACCAGAAGGATTAACCTGATCAAAGTTTAAATGTACACTTAGATGCAAATTGCGGAAAGGAAAGGATATGTGGATGAGGGCACCTCTCTAAGTTAATAAATGGAAATCCATCTTTATCACACATCTGACGATATTACTCTCTCTAAACTAGCATATTGCTGCCTTTGTACAAACAAGAACTGTAGTAGCGAATCAGGGTCAGACGGAAGGATTTTTGTCAAAAGGTTGTCACAAGTATTGGGGTAGTATTTCACCCAACATTGGCATGAAGCAATCTTCCAATCATGCGTATAAGGCGAAACAGTGCACATTCCCCAATAGACCAAAAGTACAAGATAAAAACAAAGTTATTGCAAGTTATATTTGTAAGCCATGAACCATAAGAATATAAATCCAAGCATGATGATCTTCCACCAAAAGCGTTACTCTAAATATGAGATCTCCAACATAATCATCTCAAATTCACAATTATTAGGTAGTTGGGCTTTACCCTCTCATACGTTGCACATATTCCCATGTCGGAGATTTAGCATCCTTGTTCTTGCAAATTTGAATAAGTTCAAAAAGTTTCAACCATTATAACTAGGCATAAAGTCCGCACCAACAGTTTTATAGAAGAAAATTTCATATTTGGAGACCTAGGACATCATCTGTCGCCAACGAGGTAATAAATCCAAAGTCCGAATGTGCCCCACCTCTATATATTCCTTTAAAGGGATCAGAGAGTAGACCTAAACAAAGAAAGGAATTTCCACCAAATGATAAGAAAAATTTGCAGGGTTTATTATAATGTTTATTGAAATAAAATCTACCTTCATAGTGCAACAAGCGCAAGGTAACAAAGGCTTGCTGAGTATTTCTGGCTTGTCAAAACAATCAGCCTCCAGATGAAGTGCTAGAGCAGTGATCCTTGCAACTACTTTTGCGACATTTCTAAGTGTGCATGTCACGCCCCGATCCTCTGAGCGCATGCTCATCCCTTTGCGGTCGATTAAATAGCGACGTCGTAAGATGCATTGCCGATCCATTCATTTCAATGCACATGTGGAAGCAATTAAATAATTCCTAGACAACAACAATATGTGATAAGAAAGTCGGGCCTCAATTTTTCAAACCAAAACAAACCTGTTATAAACAAATAGGTTTATTTACAATACTGGGTTGTTTACAAAAACATCGGCTCAACAAAAGGGAACTGTCCTATGACCCACTAGTCAGACACGTTCGCCGATTCTTCGATCTCCACCTTCCCAGACTCCGAGGCTTCCGGTCCTCCACCAACACCAGCTAAGGACTTGAAAATGGTTATACAATAACCAGTGAGACAATGTCTTAGCAAATTCAACCCCTTAAGACATAACTAGGAAGAAAATACGTCCTAAGGGCTGCCTAAGCACAAACACGAGATAGATGACTTACCTTTACCTCAAATCCTTCATACACATTAGTATAGTTCAGATATTCACAATTCGCAGTCAATCAAATCATCAAACTGATCGAATCATCGATCAATCGACTCAATCGATTTCATGTTATCACGACATGTGGGTTGTGGGCCCACTCAATTCAAACTAGGAAGTTTGATCACATTAGGACTACTCACTTTACACCACGATCAATCATTCGACCCAAATAATAATCACTGCCACTCACAGCACAGCCTATTCTATACTTGGCGGTCTCCTAGTGTAGCTAGGTTAAATCACGGCCCAATGGGCACAGCGTGTTCCAAGTTCAACAGTAAATCACGACTCAACGAGCACAACCTGGGTTTGGTGGTAATCATGGCCCAATGGGCACAACCTCTATGAGGTGGTTAATCACGGCTCAACGAGCATAACCTTTATGAGGTGGTTTTCTTGATCTAACCCATAACATCACCCGGTTACTCACTCACGGCCAACAACATTATACTTCACAATTAAATTCCCCAAATAACATAATATCTTGGCCTATTTTCCTCGGTTTAGAGATACCTGATAAAATAATCGTGTGTGGGTACATGATTGGTCTCACCCAAAAATATAATATTTTCACTTTTGAACATCCCACTAATTTCAGTAGTCCAAAATATATTTTTGGCGCTGTAAACCAACGCCCGGTAATTTTCTAATTAACTATTGAAATTAATTAAATTTAGGAATAAATTCCTAAAATACAAATCATACAAAATCTGCACAAATTAAAGCTCAATTAAATAAACATATCACACCACTGCAATTAGTATAAAATTCCGGTCACCAGCTATCCCGGTCTAATTTCTGGAAAATAATTAATTAATTAATTAATTACGGAAAATAATAAATAAATACCAATAAATATCAAAAATGCATACTTAGGCTCGTAAAGCCTAATTGGAAGCTGAGATGGGCTCGGAAAATTACCAAACCACTCTAGATAAATACTAGAGCTTGTCTAGGCTTTAATTACACTATTCTAACCACCTAATATACAATAACGATTAATTAAATCGCTGATCTATTATAACTATCTACATAATCCATACTTAGTCTAAACTAATCAGTTCTTAACCGTTATTAACTTACTAAGTAAGGATTAGTGAGTTTAACTCACTTGTTAAATGAACTGTTCGGTTCAAATTGACGGGGACGCTACGGGGCTCAATAAACTCCAAAGGGGGCTGGCCAACTGGGGTCGGGCACACCTCCAAAACAAGTCAAGCAGCTGCCTCGAGACCCACAAACTTTAGTCACTGGTTTGAGCCGAGAAAGGGTTGAACGGGAGCTGGTTGAGGTGACAACAGGCCGAGATGGGCTGAGGGGACTTAACCGAGTCCAGGCGGTGGCGATGAGAGCTCTGACAGTGGCTTACGGTAGCCCAGGCGTCCACGGCAGCTTGCTGGAAGCAAGGACGAGCGGAGATGACGTGGCTAGATGGTGTAGAGGCACGACAAGCGGCAACGTGCGAGCGAGCGGGCTTCGAGGGCGCGATGGTGGGGAGCGGTGGTTCTGATGAAGCTGCGGGCAAGCTGGTTGGTTATTTCTAGATTTTGCTAAGTTGAGACGCAAAGAAGAAGGAGGAGGGGGAGGTAGTCGACGGGAGAGAGAGAAGGAAAGGAGAAGAATGAGGCAAGCTTGCTTTGGAGGGCCCCTTGTGCTCCCTTGACCGGTCCTTCACCCCACAGCTAGTGTCCACTGCCTTATCCAGCCACAAAACCCTTCTAGAAGCCTTTTGAAATGGTCCACAAGTTATGGGCAAGGGGGGCTACGAATTTGCATGGATTTTGGTTCAATTGGACTTCAATCTCCTCTTGAATCTTCTCAATCCAACCTCTATAAATTCCATTATCGAATCCTTAATCAAACTAGTATTTTTCCTTATCAATTGATCTCACTTGTATCCCAATTCCACAATAATAATAAAAACGGTCATCTAAATTTTCTGGACAAAAACGACCCTACCTCAACTTTTTCCCAAAAAGTCTCAGTTTGTAGAAAAATTTTCAGAGACTAAGTCGACGTTCCTAAAATGACCTGTGACATGACAGAACTTATCATATTCAAATTTGCGGTTAATTTCACTCTTGCGCGTTTTTAGCATAACCTAGGCTACCGGGTAGCTTTTAGAAATTTTTAATGCAAATAACCCGTGGTCAATTTTCTTCAAGCCACCATGAACCTCTTCGACGCATTGGCGACTCTCAGTTGTTGTGAAAATCTCGATGATTCAAATATGGAAACAGGGTACCAAAACGATAGAAAAATCGGTCTAGTGCCGAGAGCTGAGAATTTTGTAATTTAGTGGAATCACTGACGTTTAACCATACATCTCAGTCGAACCGACCTATCTTTGATTTTTAATCGATCTTACTGTGTCGAAATGATTTATGCAGATGAGCACGGTCGAGTAGTCTAGTTATCTCACGAGTGATTAGCTCTGAGAATAACACTATAGGCACGTCAATGAAAGGCCCGATTTAATTTAATAGAAAATAGCATTGAAAATTCGGGATATCACAGTGCACATTTACAAATAAATAAATTACCAAATTGACTACCATCACTTTGTTTATACCAACAAATTACACTTAATCTTGCCACATAGATCATCCGGGCATTAGTCTTGGATCTAAAAGTCAAATGATTTAGAGTTGGAGACCCTATTGACTGTAATATCAACCATCCCACTGTAAGCAATTAGACACTTGCGTTGAGGCTCTTGGTTAGTGTGATTAATGGTATATCTTGACAGCTAAAAATAATTGGTTCATATTGTAGCATAGCAGCTTTGGAATAATAGCCCAGAAAATTGTTTAATCAGCTGCTAAATAACCAGAAGAGTTCTACTTTGGCCAATATAGGATAAGCGCCCAAGAGAGCATCTTCAGTTCAAAAGGCAGAGGCAATTCAACTCCCATTGGGCCACCTTCAAAATTACAGGAATTTGGCAATATCTGATGCATATAGAAGGGGACGATGATGACTATCGGGTACTGAAAATGCCCAAAATACCCCATCAGAGAAACAGAAAATCTCTGCCTTATCTTTTACTTGGATGGAATAAAATTTACTCCAGGAACTAGCAAGAAAAATTAATGCCTATGGCTCATATCATCTATAGTAAAAACTCACAATGCTTGACAACGAAATTTTACCATCACCTGCCTCCATCCTGGCAATATATCTAGTCAAAATACTACAATGGAACCAAAATAAACATCCACGATCAACAACTGATTTAAGTTGGAAAGAAATTACATTAAACAGCAGTTTACCCTCAGAAGGCCAGGGGTTCGGTCCAAAATGAGGCTTCTACGCACGAGGATCGTCCTCTGGTACTTCCACTCCCATGTAGTATCCCTCCTTATAATCTACTACAAAACGTCAATGAATTCATTACTACTTGAACAATCTTCAGAAGATGAAAAGCAGATAGGTAACAACAAGTTTCAGCCAAATCTCTGACTTGAGTTCATGGTCATGTGTTAGCAATTCAAACTCCTAATTCTGTGGCAGTTCTCTCCAAGAATACAACCGAAAACAGGAATAATAACTAATTGATCTTCCTTTTCTAGGAAATGCCACTCAACCCCCACCTAATTACAGCCATCAAAATCACCAGCTATTCATCTATGTCCACTTTAAGCAGTAAAATCTTCAACAGGATGATCAGACACAAACCGTTTATCTGATTTGCAGGGTCGAGGACCTGATCGAACAGAGGAGCGTAGCCTTGGTGCTTCTCGTTCCTCAGCAGCTTCATCTTCTCGCTCAAAGGCAAACCGAAGAACCCCCTGCTCTGGACGAACACCTCCTCCATCAAGTCCTGGCTGACTCCATGATTGATCACACAGAAACAGACGGAATCCAAGCACGCCTGAGGCCAACGGATTGGATTCATCCGTCAGCGTCCCTCTCGACTCAAAAAAACCTCGTTTTCCTCGGTTTCATGTACCGGAAATCAAACTGAAAATAGCGGAAAAAGGCGGGAAAATCGAAGACCAGTCTGAGCAGGGACACTGACCATCGGTTATCGGCGCTCGAGAGGTTGATGAAGTCGAGAGCAGAAGATGGAACTCCGGCGACGTCGACAGCGTTCGCGTCATCCATGCTCGCCGTCCTGTTCACTTGACTGATTTCACGGTGACGATAACGACCGACGACGATCGAGGTCGGACGGGAGTTTAAGTTGCAAGTGATGGAGGACACGGGGCTGAGAAAAGAAGCGGAAAAACGACGGCGTGGGACGATTAAAGAATCAGCGAAGATATTCGGTGCGGCCATCAGTGACGTCTTCGTTCCCCTGTCTTAATGCTTTCTACAAATTTTAAAGCATTTGTGGTGCCGGATTATTCAATTCGATATAATTAATCATTTTTAGAAAAATATTTTTGAATTTGTTCAATTTTTACAAAGCAAACGCCTCCTAAAATTCGAAAAACCTAAATAATAATCATATTTGCATGCAATATTATTCTTTTTAATTTACTCTTATGATATTTCATTTTTGAACGATATGAACTCCATGAACCATATCAATTGCATTCTACAAATCATTTGAATTACTTGCATGCCCATCAAAAGCACAAAAACTGCATGAGATCAAGCAACAGTAGAGTGAGCCAATGCAAGTAGGGGTAAGCACCAAGACTGATTCAATTCGAATTGAATCAATCTAAACCAATCAATTTAAGACCGATTTTAGGGAGAATTGATCTAGTTCCCAATTTCATGAACTTAGAACCAAACTAGGACTAGCTCGATTCCCAATTCTAAGGCCGAAACCACTAGTTCTACTAGAGAATTGATCTAAATAGGTTCCACCACTTCGATTTTCAGGTTGAACCGAGACATGAATCATGGTCTCCATTGTAAATAAACAATAACATCAAGTATGTTACTACGTGAAAAAGTTCAACTCTTACATTTTATTATAAGAATTTGATTTTTAACACAAAAAAGAGGAGTAATTCCCAAATAGAACTGGAAACCAGCTAAATCAGGAAGCAACAATGCCAAAAATGACCCATTCAATTCCCAGTCTCGAAAATTCAAAAACTGGAATCACGAGGTGGATATCTTATTTCAAGTCGAGAATCAACCCACTCAACAACCAATCATCCCTAGATACAAGATTGTCAAAATTTCCAATGTAATGGGCGGAACAATGAATGTCATATGATCTGTTTCCACTACATATTTCCATTTCAATCTCTTGCATAATCAATTAACTGTTTAAAATACAAGAAAGCTAGAAGAGTATAATTAACTTGGTAACTGCTAATTTAACTGTCTATCTCACTGTCTTGGGAGATTTACACCTTCATTGAGAACAAAGAGCTAAAGAGATAGCCAGGTTCATGTCGGAAGTTCTGTTTCCAGTGCTTGTTTCTCTGTTTTTACGTAGCGGAAGCGTCAGCTAGTCAAGCATCACAGGAGGACTTCGAGAAGGGACTGATTTGTTGACGCCTTAATTTTATTTAGGTTTATTTTATTTTATTAATTCAGTTTTTATTTTATTTTATTTTGTCTTTTCGGATAAATAATATAAAAAAAACCATATAAAAACAACAAAACAAAGCCAAAAAAATAGAAAAAAACAGAAAAACAGAAAAAGCAACCCCTCCTCTGGGCCTCCGCCGGCCCAACCCGCAACCCGGCCCGCACCTTCATCTCCTTCCTCGCTCGACTGGGTGGGCAGCACGCGCCGGAGGCGTGATGCCGGAGCAGAAGGGAGGAATAGTAGCACACGTGGAGCAAGGGGGCAGCTGGCGTCGGATGGGGACGTGCGGGGGGGTAGCTGGCGTCGGATGGGACGCCGGTTCAGTCGGCAAAGGCCGCGGCAACCAACGGTTGAACTCCGTCAACCGGCCGCCCCTCGGCCTATAAATAGGCCGTTGATCCCAGCAGCCAAGAACACACAGACAGATCGAGAGAGGGAGAGTCGGATCTAGGGCTTGCAAACCTCGGACAACCCACTGAGAGACTTCAGGGGAGGTTCGAGGTCGAACGGCCAAGGATTCGAGGTGAGAGTGCTAGTATGAACAAAATAAAAGAGTTAGGGAAGAGAATAAGAGCACAAGATTTATAGTGGTTCGGCTTAATCCAAGCCTACGTCCACTCTCCCACGATAACAGTCTTCTTGGCTGGATTCCACTATGCAATCAATAAAAGATTACAACTTCGAGTGCAAACACTTAGTAGTAGATCACACTATCTCACTAAGTCACTCTTTTGGTATTTCTCTCACGATTACAAACGTTTAAGCTCTCAAGAGACAAGTATATGATCGAAAGTCGCTCAGACTTTGGAATTATAAATTCTACGCTCCGTCTCTTACTTGCTCATCGGTCCATGATCTCCTTAAATACTCCTCCACTTCCAAACTACCCGTTGGACAATATCCCGGAGAATCGTCTTCCAATATACCCATTGGACAGCTCTATATCTAGAAGATTTGGTAGTCGTTGAGTGATAAAGGTAAAATCCCAAATTGATTCCGATCGCCCATACAAACGAAATCTTGGTTTCCATAAGTAAAGCTTCTTCGTATAGAAAGTTCTTGTCTTCAAGATCCAATCGTCAATCAAATAGATTGAATCAATCAAATCAATCTTGATGTGGAATCCAAACCAGATCACTAGCCGTTGTATGATTGGACTTGAGTTATGATTCATTGAATCTGGATGTAAAGTCTGATAGCCATAGACTTTACAATCTGAATCTGTAGACTTTACAATCTGGTCCGAACATATACGCTTCGAACAAATTTAGCTTTAAGGTCCGTAATCAGTTCAGTTCGAGAATAGAGTCTATCTTCTGGTTCAGCTTCAGCATAGAATCTGTCTTCTGGTTCAGCATTCACGTTCAGTCTGGAATTAGTCAGAGTTGATAGACTTCTGATGTAGAACAGACTTTGACACTAAAGTCTGGCAGTCTTCAGACTTTGACAATATCCTTTACATGTTCTATTATCTGCATGGTCTATTACTCAACCATTAAACATGTTAGTAGCTTTTGATTTATTTTTTCATCTTCAAAACATCATAAGGGATTTCCCTAACACGAGGCTCGCCGGAGGAGAAGGTAGAGAGGAGAGAGAGAAGCCGGCAAGCTCCAAGAGATCCCCTGAGAGACTTCGGGGAACTCAAAGAGCGAGCAAGGGCGAAGCGATCGGGTCGCGAGCTCAACGACCTCCCTCCGAGAGACTTCAGGGGAGGCCGGCGGCATGCGAACCCAGATCTGTGAGGAGGAGAGGGTGGAGAGAGAGAGAGAGAGAGAGAGAAAGTAAAGGGAAAGGGGTGTCGTGCACCCTCTTCCGTCGTCGCCGTCTCCGCCGCTCGCCGTCCGCCACCACGACACAGGTAATAAGGGTTGCCGTCATCATTGTTGCCACCGTCGGCATCGTCACCGCCTCCACCATCGCAGTCGTCGCCGCCGTCGCCCCAGCGACACTTCGTTCCCCCCCTCGGCGCTGCGAATCAGGAACCCTAGGGTTCTCGATTTTCCTGGTTGCGGTCCCGGGTCATCGGGTCGGACCCGGGCTAGGAATTGGGTAGGGTTTCCGCAATTTTGGGGCGGCGGGAATCCGGGTCGATGAGTCGGGTAGGGTTTCGCTAAACCGGGTCGTCAGGTCAGCTCAGTTCTTTTCGAAAACGGGCTCTTGGGCCGTGGCGTCGTTTCAAAAAAAAAAAAAGTTGGGCCCGTGTAGCGGGCCCCTCTGCGTTTTGGGCTAGCCCGAGTCGGACCCAACCCACGGACCCACCGGGTCGACTTTTCTATTATTTTAAATAATATTTAAATAAATAAAAAATAAAAATAATTTATTTTTAAAAAAAATCAAAAAATCAAAAAAATTTATTTTCGAAAAATATTTAAAAATAGTAAAAAATGTTTTATTTTCCCGAAAAAAAAAAATCAAAAATATTCCATATTTTCCAAAAAAATGCCAAAAAGACTTGTATTTTCCAAAAAATACCAAAAAATCCAAAAAGTCCCTTTTATGTCCAAAAAAAGAAAAGACCCCAAAAAATTTTTTTCCTCCCTACAAATGCATGGAAAATTCCTCAAAAAAAAAAAAAGCCTTAGACTTTAAACAAGATTAAGTACCAAAAGGGTATTAGTGATTAACTAGTGTAATCAAGTCTCCAATCCTAATTTCTCTGGTTGCGCAGGAGCGAGTATTTCTCCCGACATTTCACATGGGTTTCTAATCAACCCACTCCAAATTGATTAGTGGCGACTCCGTTTTAAAAATTAACTTACAGGTTAAAAACTCGAACCATTAAGTTGCAAATTGGTGGACTTGGGAGAGTCCGGGCTAAAATAGACAAAGCCGAACCATTAGCCTCCTTTAGGCGCCCGCCCCTGCTGTGGGTGCCAAAAAATAAAAGAGGTCGCGACAGCTTGGCAACTCCGCTGGGGACAATTTTTTAAGACTTAAGCCATTTTATCTTTGTTTAAATACTTTACTGACTTGGGTTTTTTTTTTTTTTTTTCTATGCAGGTTAGTATCTTAGATTTTCTTTTTTAAATAAATTGTTTTGTGATTATAAACTGTTTTGCATGCTTTACTATTTTAGCACTACACATGGCACACACAACCCAGCCGCCGGACCTGGGCCGCCATAGGATTTCTAGGATGGTGTTAAAAAAAATACGACCTCGAACGCGAGACTGCGATGTAGAGGTTGCATTTCTTTTCCCCGAATTTCTTAGCCGAGGTTAGGAGGGTATATTGCTAACTCGAGACTGTGATGGGCAAATATCCTTTTAATCTCAACAAATCTTCTTAGTTAGATATCGAGCCTTACGTCCCATGCGCATGTCTTTGTGCTTGCCATTTTTCTTTCAAAGCAAAGTAATTTCTTTACTTTTATTCAGTCTTTTTTATTGGCCCATGGCAATTTAGGGTAAGCTTTTCGAGTCCCAGTTTATATGCGATGGGAAAAGACGAAATCTAGTTTATTCCCGCTCATAAAGCAGAGCTCTTTAGATGGTGGGGTCAATTGGACCAATATGCCCAAGAGCACGTGAAAGCCAAAGTCGGTCATCTCCTATCGTTGATTCAAATCACTGTTCATCTCGAAGTCATACAAGGCATGGCACATTTCTGGTGCTCGAAGACAATTACTTTTATGTTTGGTAGATTTGAGCTAACCCCAACTCTAGAATGATATATCATCATCACTGGAATGCCTCTCGAGAATAAGCTTGTCAAGCCATCAACAAGCATCATCCCTTTGTGTGGATTAGCGTGACTTTTAATAACTAAAGTTCATTTTATGAGGCAAATTCTTGAAAACAACTATAATACATGCCCACTAGAATTTATGAATGCCAGTTTTCAAAATCAGCCTATGACCCAAAAAAGTGAGATTTTCCTCCTGACCTTTTTTGGGTTCATCATTTTCCCCCATCAAAGAAATGTCATAAGTCTTAAGATGGCATGGATAGTTGATCAGATCTTGAGGGGGAAAAATTATGTCAACATGATTTTAACTAAAACATTCTTGTCATTTAAGAAAACACGGAAAAAATCATGCGGGTCTCTCCAAAAATTTTACAAGTCTGGTTCTTTTCTCACCTAAGCGAATTCTGAGACTTCATGCGATCATCTGAAACAAATGATTTCACAAATCCATTACAAAAATTTATAGTTTTAGGACCATACATTCCCAATCAAAGCTGTTTAAATTGGATAAACTTCCTAAGAGACCCAACTCCTAAGACATTCCAATGGTGTGCTGGTTGGTTCAATGAAAAGAGAGCTCACTTCACTTACAAACGCTACTGCCCAATTTCGTTGCTCGGCCTCACCGGCGCCATTCCCTATTACCCATATCGGGTGGCACAACAATATGGAGCCCTTCAAGAGATCCCACCGCCTTTCAAGAGGATGATCCCTCCAGTTCTTTGTAACACAAGCTGTGATTACGCAATCGAAATTTCTATCGCCAAGGAAACCTGGGACAAGTGCCATCGCAAAAGGATCGCGGTACCTGAAGGGCTTGAGGGAGAAGAAAAAGCCCACCACACCTCCATGTCCTACATCCACAACCATCGTATCCTAAGAAAATGGAAGCCATCAGTCCCTCACTCAATTAGCGAGAGCAACCAGCACGAGCAAGCATAGCTCATCGAGAGGGATTTGGGAATGGACTGGATACACACCTCAGAGCTGGTCTAAGAAAGCAAGCATCTGCACAAGAGCAAGGCTTCCCATCGTATATAAATTAGCAATCATGTGCCCCTTAGTGTTAATATTGTGAAAGTTTTGTCCCATTGTTTAGGGACTTTTGTTTAATATTTAGTATTTCATTTTGTCATTTCAATTTCAAGTTTTAAATGTTAGAAGTATGCGGTCTATAAAATCCTCTTTTGATAAATAAAAAAGTAGTTAGGCCATTGCCATGGGTCAATCTTTGTTTACTTTCGTGCTCATTTATTGTTTTCGCAACGACAGGTAATTATGAATCGCCAGCCACCAATTGCTCGCGAATGGCCTCATGCAGTAGGGCCCAATTATAATTATGTACAAAATCGCCTCATTAACATTGAAGACGGTGTAGGACAGATGTCCATTGTCCTTCGGCAACTCTCAAAGCAAATAGAATCCACTCAAGTCAAACCCAACTCCATAGCTGCTTTAAGCACCGTCATGACACCCGTGAATTTGCTAGAGAATAACCAACACCATAGACAGTTTGGAAAGATCATGAAAAAGTTAAACCAGCTGTAGGGGTAGAATCCCATGGACCTGTCCAATTACGCCGGCATTAAGATCCCTGAAAAACTCAAAGTACCTGAATGCGAAAGGTATGCTGATACCTCCCACCCAGAGACCTACTTGCAGGCTTACCTGGTCTGAAAGGTGATTCAATCGTACCAATTAAGCTTAACTAGCCCCGTCTTGCGATGGTACATTGTTAGGAATATTAGTCCCCTTAAAACCTGGAATGAATTAATTCATGTCTTCCATCAAGAATGGGATATTGACATCAGCCCTAACAATGCCTTGCCCTACGAAGAGCCAATGATCGCAGAACACGAGGAGCCGTTAGTTGCTGAGATAGGAGAGAAACGTGTCAATGAAGTCTTGCATAATAAATGGGCAGCTGAGCAACATTATGTTACTAGAAAATTTCCCATTAGAAAAGGCAAGGAGCCTTTGTACGAGATCATAGACTCAGAGCTTGTTCAAGAGTGGGGCACGACTGGACAACTCCCCAAGCTTACTCCAAAAGTTAGGGTCCAAAGAATATCAACCCCTATCAACCTAGAAAGTGAATCAGATAGTGAAACTCTAATCGAGCTAGCAAAACGAAAAGCCTTACTCAAAAGGTCTAGACTAGAAGCCAAAAAAAGAAAGCCTAAGCAGATCAATTCAGCATTTGTTGACGAACCACCGCACCAAAGCTTCGAGCATTCCCAAGAAAACAATCCCAAGGACTTCCAGCATTATTTCGATGAAACTGATTATTCATCGTATAACTATTTCCTGCTCTCACCCGGGGATGAAGGCCTGTCAGAAGAGGAAACGTACATCTTTATTCGCTACGATCCTAATGAACTACTAAGCTTGTCCTCTGACTATAAGGATAGCTTCAATATTTCATCTTCATTCGGAAATTTTGACCTAGAAGAAAGCAATGGGGTAATTTTGGTAGAGTCCAACTTCCCTGAAACAGAAAAATTCACCACTACAACTAAATGCCCATAAAAATGTAGGATCATACCAAGCTCGTCTTGCCCTCGTAGGATCATGACCCCCATAAAAATGTGGATACATAATCTCCGCAAGTATAACGTCACGACTTGCCCCGTGGCCCACTTACAGTACCTCCATACTGAAATGAGTCGGTACTATAGCCCGATATCATTCACAACTCAGGCCTTCCAAGAAAGTCTTACGGGGTCTGCATTACAATGGTTCATCACAGCAAATATCTACCTCATGAGAGATTGGAAGGAGCTGTCTTTTGCATTCCTACTTCAGTATCAAAGCCAGATTGGGACTGAAGTGCCTTGTCAGAACTTGGTTCATTTCAGAAGAAAACTAATGGAGGATTTCCGAACATATGCAAGGAGGTGGGAGGTTTACGATGCAAACTTACCCTCAACTAGCTGAAGAAGAAATGATAAAACTGTTCATAGGGGCTTTACCTCGCAAGCATCGTGGTTGGTTGCATGGGTTGCACTTCCATAGCTTCAATGAAATGGTCCTCTCATGCGAATACTTCGAGTCTACTGGAGGTGAGGAACTCAAAGGCGCTTGATTTCGGAACCAACACTATCAAAGTGCTCCTTTTTCATAGGAGTTTTCGTGGGTTTTACTTGTTTTTATAATTTCACGTTTCTCATCCTGTCTAGTGTACTATTGTTGTATTTTCCATTCCAATAATCTAATGTATAGTTATAATATTTTGTTTTGAGAGCATGAGGCGGTATTCCAAACCAGCCCGGTGATGCTATCCAACCATGAAAAAAAATATCATCCAAGGAGAATACTGAGGGCTGGGCTTCCTCATGCTTTCTTTCCCCCAAAGATATATACTTTTGAAAAAAAAAAAATGTTTCATTAGCAAAAACTTTCGTCAAAACAAAATGTTAAATTCAATCATGTTTGTCTTTCTGACTCACTCACTTCATGTCTCAGAAGATTATTCCCATCCCCTTTGACTTAGTGTGACAAGGGGCATTTGAAGCAAACGCATCATGTGAACTCGCCAAATTCAAAGACACCTTACCAAGAAAACAAGGGCAAACATAAAGAAGCATCCCATTTCAAAAGGGTGAGTCTTATTCTCTGAATATAATTTTGGAAATGATGTCCTCTCTCTTCTATTTACAGGAAACGAAAGATATGACGTAATAGGTACAAGCATAATGTTGAAATCAAGCCGTCCCCAGGAGCTCTGTGCACTCCACCTCGCTCCTGCCCAACTCCTTTACAAGCCCGAACAATATCTTTTCCCCACAATGTGCCTGAGCAACTAGATGTTGTGGTTTTGTCAACGGGATTTCCAGCTTTGACAAGCCAAGAAGCATAGAAAAGGAATTCCTTCTCTTCAATTGGCTACTGTCAACAGGGAGAAAATCTAGACAGTTGAAGTGGTCTCTAGCCCCCATTCAAAATGAGGACCTAGAAACCTCACTTCGTGCTCCAGATGCCTGCTCTCCCAAGAAGTGATTGCCTTCAGAGAATTGAAAGTTTTGATTGTCCATCTCAAATTTCACAGAAGCTTGAAGTACGTGACTTTGCTCAATGCTGCTAATGATCATATGGTCAAAAATAGAATTCCACATAAAAAAAGGCGTTGCCAATCATCAATCGTGTACATAGGGCCACAAATGAGGAGGGCCAATCGAAAGAAATGTCGAACCGTGTCAAGACGAAGACGCTGTCATCAACATACAAAGATTCTTAGGAGTTAACAAATACAAACTCTGAGAAAGGGTAATTCGGTATCGTTTCCAATACTCCCACTCTTTGAACTCGCTTTTGACATATTTTCCTATTGACAGAAGCATTGGATTCAAGAACCAAACTTGATGGTTAATTTGGGCAAATCAAGAGACCAAGCATATGGAAATGACCTAACTTCGTATCAAAGGACGTTCGTGTAAAAGACGGTTATCCAAGAGCCAATAATTGACCTAACGGACACCAAGGGATGTAATGAACTTCATATCCTCCTCTGCATCAAGTTCATCCAATCAATTGCAAACCAATGAAGGGTAAAGTTGTATCGCTTCCAGTTATTCGACTCCTGAAAGAGTTCCTGACTAACATGATCCCTTTTATTTGTTGCAGGATCACCTGACTGTCAAAAACAAGGATAACAAATCAATGAGAGGCATGACAAACTCTCATAAACGAAATGGCGTCTTGAGTAATTGCCAAAGCAAATGACAGAAAATCTTCAGGCCTCAACTCACATTTGATTTTGGCCAAACTAATTGATCTACTTGTACATCTTCTCTTTCGCAGGGGCAAAAGCAAAGATGCCCGATCAGATTCCCAATCCTTGGCTGATCATTCATTTGTCATATCTATAATCAATAGGGACAACCATCGACACCCATTTGTGAATAACCCTTTTGATGTTCAAAATTTAACAATACTATTATGTTGACCCTTAAAGCTACCAACAAGGTCTTTTTGAGCCAAAACCATTCATTTGTTCTGAGAGTACAAACTTCATTACATTTAAAATGCTACATGCCTTTTTCAAATGGATTTTGCATGATGATTTTGTCTGTCTAAATCACTGATTCCATTGAGAATTATTAGGATAAACAGCTAAATGAAGAATACAAGATTAATCGAGCATGCTGGATGAGGCGCGTCAGAATGATGAAAGGTAAGCTATATCCTATACATAGTCCCCTATCTATACACTTGTGAGATGAGTGCAGAAGATTCTATGGTTGTAGGGTAAAGAGTTCTCTCGCGAATGGTACGATAACCAAAATAGTGAGAGGCATTTCATTGCTCACCCCTTTGAGTTCCTCATACACTGGTGAAGCTTCTCTCATACCCCCGTCAAGAACCACCCCACATTGGGGCAGATCAGAGGCAAAGCAGCATCACAAGGTGAGAAGAGAGATAGAAATTTTCTTGCTCGCACTTGCATCAATCTTCGGGTGTCTTTATTGTATATGAACACTCATGTTAATTTAATTGCCATAGAATGACGAAGAGTAATTCTTTCTCTATGCACTTGTATTCATTGTCCAACCCAATTGAGTCTATAATTTCACCCTCACATGGAGGCAAAACAGAAGTTATTACCATTTAAGTAACGTAGCTCGGAGCGCTAGCTGAAGACAAAGACTCAAGAGTCTAACAACAGTGTCGTGATTGAACTTGCCTAGGTTAGTTCCTCTAACGACAAAAATGAAAAAATAGGGGCATAAAAAAGCAGTGTGCCTAGTAAAAGTAAGGCCAATGCCCCCCAATCAAAAATACTGCCAAGAAAAAGTTGTTGTGGTCCATAGAACCTCCATCTGACAAGAAAGACTAGTGACAAACGCCGAAATAGTCACGAACTCTCACTCTCTTACATGTGAGCCAAGTCTATATTACATTCCCATTGTAAAAGTCCCTTCAGAGTAGGACACTTCAATTAACATAGGATTTCATATGTTCATAAGCATCACTCGAAGAAGTATGAGCAAGATTACTCTATCTATTTTCACAGGATTTTTAACTTGTAGACTCGGAGATGATCGTGCAACATTTTCGTCCATTGGCTTCAACCTTGATGGTCCCCTTTGATGAGCCACTGACCAAGACTTCATCACAGTTTCAACAAAAACTTCTCACATTGGTAAAGTCGTACCGTTTGCAAGAATACTCGGACCCCTGTTAACATGATGACAGTGAGATAGTGTGGTCCTTATAAATCCTGCATCAATGGTCGAGATAGCATTTTCCATGAGAGTAAGTGGAAAGTCCTTTCAAACTAAAAGTCCCTCATCTGGCATGCTTAAGACATCTATATTCCAAATAAAGGTTGTCTTTCAAAATCTTCCCCAGTGGAACTCGGATGATGCAAAACTGACAAAATTGTCATGCATAAATCACATTTAAATTTATGAATTTACAGCATATACAATCATGTGTGCATATTGTGCAAATAGCAGACATACTCTCAGAGATCAGAGATATTGCCAGGTAAGCATATCTCTATCTCCATTTGTCTAAAGTACCTACCACTGTCCAGGTACTCTTATTGACACTCAATCTATTCGAGTTGTCCCAAGAGTATTGATATTTGTGACTGATCAAGTATCCCTTTATCTTTGAATACATATTGTTGTCTAGGTATCCCTATTGTCTTTGAGTACCGGCCACCGTTCGAATACTCCATTTTCCTGACACTCAACCTATTCGAGTTGTCCCCAGAGTATTGATACTTGTGACTAACCAAGTATCCCTTTATCTTTGAATACCTAGTGTTGTCTAGGTATCCCCATATCATCAAGTACCCACCGCCGTCCAGGTATGCTTTCTAACACTTGGACCAGCTGAGTGGTCCCAGATCATATCATTAAATACTTGTGTTTATCCAAGTATTCGAGTACTTTGTACACTTGCGTCTACCCAGGTGTTCCACCTTTTTAAGTGCCTGCGACAATCCAGGTAAGCCTCATACCACATTCAAGTTTATAATACCAAGAGGTGAGAAACCTTCACGAATATGCGGGGTACATCCTCAATATTCCCAATTACCAGGAGGTGAGAGACATTCATGAATATCTCAGGTATGCCCTTGATATTTCCAATTACTAGGAGGTGAGAGACCTTTATGAATATCCAAGGTACGTCATCAATATTCCCATTACCAGGAGGTGAGAGACCTCACAAATATCCAAGGTACGCCCTCGATATTCCAGAATGTGAGAGACATTCATGAATATCCAAGATACGTCCTCGATATTCCCCAACTGCTAGGAGGTAAGAGACCTCCATGGATATCCCAGGTATGTCCTTGATATCCCTTTACCAGGAGGTGAGGGACCTTCATGAATATCTCAGGTATGTCATCGATATTCTCAAGTACTAGGAGGTGAGAGACATTCATGAATATCCAAGGTACGCCCTCGATATTCCAGAAGGTGAGAGACCTTCGTGAATATCCAAGATACGTCCTCGATATTCCCTTTACCAAGAGGTGAGAGACCTTCACGAATATGCGAGGCACGCCCTTGATATTCCCTTTACCAGGAGGTGAGAGACCTTCAAGAATATGCGAGACCCATCCTCAATATTCCCATTACTAGGAGGTGAGAGACCTTCACCAATATCTCAGGTACGCCCTCGATATTCCCAATTACCAGAAGGTGAGATACCTTCATGAATATCCAAGGTACGCCCTTGATATCCCCATTACTAGGAGGTGAGAGTCCTTTATGAATATCCAAGGTACGCCCTCGATATTCCCAACTACCAAGAGGTGAGAGACCTTCATGAATATCCAAGGTACGCCTCGATATTCCATAACTGCTAGGAGGTAGGAGACCTCCATGGATATCACAAGTACGTCCTCGATATTCCCATTACCAAAAGGTGAGAAACCTTTACGAATATCCCAAGGTACATCCTTGATATTCCATCTACTAGAAGACTTTAAAAAATGACCAAGTATTCTCTAGAGTTTGGTACTTATGATTATCCAAATACCCCTTTGATACCTGCGAACATCTAGGTATCCTCCAAAAATTTGTACTTGTGATCATCCAATACCCAAGCAATCTTCGATTCAACACTGGAACATCCGAGCACCCTCCAAGAGTTTGTACTTGTGATTATCCAAGTGCTCTTTCAACACCTGCAAACAATGAGGTACTCCTTTCAACGCCTGCAAAGGCCCAAATATTCTCCAGGTTAGTACTTGTGAATATCTAGGTACTCTTTCAAAATGCCTATAAATGTCCAGGCACCCAAAAAAAACAAGACGCCCTGAGAAAGGTCAACGTATCTCCCGAGAAAGGTCGGGTATCAACTGGTGTCCTTGACGAAGATCAGACATTAAAGAAACAAATCGATACCTTGAGAAAGGTTGGTGCATCCTCCCGAGAAAGGTGAGGTATCAACCGGTGTCCTCGATTGAGATCAAACACCCCACAAATTGATGCCTTGAGAAAGGTCGGCGCATCCTCCCAAGAAAGGTCGGGTTCTAACTGGTGTCTTCGACAGAAGTTAGACACTCCACAAATCGATGCCTTGAGAAAGGTCGGCACATCCTCCCGAGAAAAGTCGGGTTCCTAGCGGTGTCTTTGACAGAAGTCAGACACCCCCCAACAAATACGATACCCTGAGAAAGGTTGGCGCATCTCCCGAGAAAGGTCGGGTACTAACCGGTGTCCTCAATACAGATCAAGCACCCACAAATAGATGCCTTGAGAAAGGTCGGCGCATCTCCTGTCACGGCGACCGAAGAAAGGTTTGGGTCCGAGACAAATCACTTACTACTCTGACAGGTGACCGAAGAATGGTTCGAGCCTTGGAAAAGCATTTTACCGTCACGGCGACCGAAAAATGGTTCGAGTCCAAGGAAAATCACTTATTGCTCTAACAAGCGACCGAAGAATGGTTCGGGTCCTGAAAAGGCAATTCCCCATCAAAGCGACCGAAGAAAGGTTCGGGTCCTAGACAAATTATTGATTGTTTTAACAGGCGACTGAAGAATGGTTCGAATCCTGGAAAAGCAACCTCCTCATATCACCAGGTAAGATGACACCTTGATACTTACCAAAACTCGAGGTTCACACTCCATCTCCCTCACTCCCAGTAAATAACTACAAGTATCTTCTTATCTGTCTTAGTATGTGTAATGTTATATGCTCATTTTCTGCATAGGACACTAGGTCCCAAATAAAATATAATCTGCTATACGTGCATGGATAAAATTTAGGCATCAGTTTGTCTTTGAATGTAACTTCTGCGAACTCACCTTCAAAGAGGGACAACTTGTTGACGCCTAATTTTATTTAGCTTTATTTCATTTTATTAATTAGTTTTTTTTTATTTTATTTTGTCTTTTTTTCGGATAAATGATAATAAAAAACCAAATAAAAACAAAAACAAAAAAAATGGGAAAAAAAAAAAAGAAAAAAAACCCCTTTTTTTCTCTCCCTCCGCCCCTCCACATGGGCCCCTATGGCACCTTCATCTCCTTCCTCGCGTGACCCTCTTCGGTCATCTTCTTCCTCCAGGCACGACGCTGGAGCAAAAGGGAGGAATAGTAGTGCACATGGAGCAAGGGGGCAGCTGGCGTCGGATGGGGACGTGTTGGGAGGGGGGGTAGCTGGCATCGGATGGGACGCCGGTTCGGCCGGCGAAGGCCGCGGCGACCGACGGTCGAACTCCATTGATTGGCCGCCCCTCGGCCTATAAATAGGCCATCGATCCCAACAGCCAAGAACACACAGACAGATTGAGAGAGGGAGAGTTGGATCTAGGGCTTGCAAACCTCCAAGGATCCCCCAAGAGACTTCGGGGAACTCAAAGAGCGGCAAGGCCAAGGATCCGAGGCTTGCAACGACCTCCCTCCGAGAGACTTCGGGAGAGGGGTAAAGAGGAGAGCAAAGCCAACAAGCTCCAAGAGATCCCCCGAGAGACTCGGATCTAGGGCTCAAACCTTGGACAACGAGCAAGGATGAAGCGAGGTCGGGTTGAACGAGCCAAGGATCCCCGAGGACTTGGGGAGGCCGGTGAGTGCGGGACCAAGATCTGCGAGGAGGAGAGAGACTTCGGTGGAGAGAGGATCCGAGAGAGGAGGAAAGAGAGAGAGAGAGAAAGCGAAGGGGAAGGGGTGTTGCGCACCCTCTGTCGTCGTCGCCGTCTCCACCGCTCGTCGTCCACCACCACAACACGGGTAATAAGGGTCACCGTCATCATCGTCGCCACCGTCGCCATCATCACCGCCTCCACCAATCATCGTTGTTGCCTTTGTCATCGTCGCGTCGTCGCCCCACGCGCCTCAACACTTCGTTCCCCCCCTCGGCGTCGCGAATCGAGAACCCTAGGGTTCTCAATTTTTCAGCTCATGGCCTCGAGTCATCGAATAGGACCTGGGCCGCGAAGTGGGTAGGGTTTCGTGCGTTTTGAGGGGCGGCTGCAAGTCGTGTTGAAAATCGGATCGGATTTGGGTAGGGTTCCACTAGGAACCCGAGTCTTCGGGTCGGCCGGGTGTTTTCAAATGCCCGGGCACGCTACGTTTTGTTTAAAAAAAAAAAAAAAGTCGGGCCCATCTCGCGTTTTGGGCTAGCCTAGGTCGGACCCAACACGCAAACCCACCCGACCCCCGGTCGGCTTTTCTATTATTTTAAATAATATTTTAATAAAAAATAAATAAATTATTTAAAAAAAAAATTAAAAATGATTTATTTTTGAAAATATTTAAAAAATAGTAAAAAATGTTTTATTTTCCCTAAAAAATCAAAAATTCCATATATTTCCAAAAAAATCCAAAAAAATCCAAAAAAACTTGTATTTTCCAAAAAATACCAAAAAATCCAAAAAGTCCCTTTTATGTCCAAAAAAATGAGAAAAGACCCAAAAAAAATGTTTTTCCTCCCTACAAATGCATGGAAAATTCCTCAAAAATCCAAAAAACTTAGGGTTTAAACAAGATTAGGTACCAAAGGGCATTGGTGATTAACTAGTGTAATCAAGTTCTCGATCCTAATTTCTCTGGTTGCACAAAAGTGAGTATTTCTCTCGATATTTCGCATGGGTTTCTAATCAACCCACCCCAAATTGATTAGTGGCAACTCTATTTTAAAAATTAACTTACAAGTTAAAAACTTGAACCATTAAGTTGCGAATTGGTGGACCTGGGAGAGTCCGAGCTAAAATAGACATAGCCAAACCATTAGCCTCCTTTGGCGCCCGTACCCGATTGTGGGCGCCGAAAAAAAAAAGAGGTCGCGACATGATCTAATCCACCCTTGAGAAAGATCGGAAAGATTTCTTAGAAAGAAGCAGCCAGCGTAGTAGCTAATGCGGCTTACGATCTCAGTTTGTGCCCTTGCTAATGCTACTCCTAGTCCCACCCACACGGACATGCTTGCTCTCCCCTCGTCTTAGCCCGTTATATTTTCAATCCTTCGTAGGCTTAGCGACACGCCTACCTCATCCAAAAAATCTTGCTAAATATGCCAAAAGTTGCATGTACAGTCCAATCCGCTGAAACTATCATAAAAAAGCAACTGTCCGTCCGTTGAATAACAGGAAAGTCGGCGCCAAGAAATTTGCATGGCGTCTCGATTTCATTTCCTTTCTTAAAGAGTTGCATGTACAAACTGCTAATTTAGGAGCCAAATCATGGAAGCAAGAAGACCAAACTATTACTTCCCTGCATAAACATAAGCAGATTATTAGTTGTGTATGCATATGTATGTACAGGCGTGAATACCATTCGCTGCTCTTCTCTAAGCTCATCATGCACTTCTTTACGAGCTCTCAAGGTATACCCTCTACTTCGGGCAAGTGCTGGCTGACAGGCTCCAGCTCCTCACAGGCAGACTCTAAACTTCTTCCTTTCTGTATACATCTAAATCAGCATGAGTATCGCCGTATCTTTGGGCCAAGTAGGTCTGACATAAGATGGGAGGAAACCTGCACGTGGATCAATTTTGAAGAAATTTAGTATAGGATCCGATGCTGCTGGTGTAAATTTGCTAATCAGGGACAGGTCAATGCCTAGTTTCCGTATAAACATTTTTCTTCATGAAAATGGAGTTAAAACTTAGATGTAGTCCTCTTAACATAAACGAAAAGTCCAAGCATAAGCATATGAGTTTGGATGATCCTTGGTAATGCGATATCCACTTCGACAATCACGTACAAAGCAGAGCATCGACACTCAAACAAAACGCATAAAGTCCGTCATTTGAATCAAGGAGGAGAAGAACTAGATCTTAGGGCCGAGATTTGACAACATGGGAAATACAATAGCGACATCTTGATGATATATAGGAAAGAAACTAATTTACTGAAGACAGCTTACTTGGGAGGATTTTCCTCTGACATACATGTACGCAAGCACTTGACGAGACTCTCATGGTTAGGCTCCAGGAAGAAAGCAATCTGCATTCCGTGAGGACATGAGGATAAATAGGACTTTTAACAGAGATTTTAGCAAAAAAACTCATCAAGAAAAGAGAAGGTAATGGTCGAAATTGGACTTTTTTTGCAGAAATAAATGTGCATCATTCCTGAAGATAGTCTCGAGTTGAGAGGAATTTCCTAAGAGTTTAATCACATGCTCAACTGACTTGCCACTAGAACGTGATCTCAAACCTAGGACCACTTTTAATCATCCTACAACTATCCTAGATTGGCTTCAATTATACTCTACTCTTCCTATTACCCAACCAATCGGGCTTTTTTCAACAGACTTGACAAAGCTTCAAAATTCTCTTAATGGCTTTTGCCAAATTTTCCAAAAGATGACATGGGAGAGAGAGAGAGAGAGAGAGAGAGCCATACAGAATACCGTTCTTGACCATTCCCTATAACTCGATGGAGCGTGGACCTGATTGCAAAAGCCAAATATATATATATATTAGTATAAATTTGACAAAAAGAAGCAAAAAAGCAGCAAGTCAAATCCTTAAAAAAAAGAATAGAGAATGAACTTGCTAATTATGGAGAACTGCAGAACACCTATAGAGCTCATTTCCTATATCACTAAACACGTTCTCAAGCATGACGACCGTGCATGTTAAGCCTTATCTGTGGTCAGCAATCGTGGAACACATAAAAAGATTAGTATCGAAAAATTGACCAATAAGAGCAATAATAACAAAAACACTAGGATAATTCTTTTATGGTTTATCATTCATAAAGTGGACTCTGTGTAGAAAGTAATGCAGGTCATCAACATAGCATTCCATTTCAACAACTGTGTTTAACTTGGACTTTTTTCCCGAGGCAACTCAGCCAGTAATTAGGCAAAGTCAAGAGTAGATGCTCTTGCACTACTAATGGGCTACTAATATCAACAAGAGCCAAGAGGTTACAACTGAAGAAATTCTGGAAGAGTTTGGGACTGGTTACCAATCTATAGTAGCTTGCTTTAGAAAATCTCCAACCTTCATATTCAAAAGCTTTCCCCATGCCAATTTATTTGAATAGGCTTCTATTAAAGCATATTACCTGAAAATAGAATTGCTCCATCGTTCTAGCATATCACCAAGATTCACTATGAATGCTCTGTATCAAATAGCCAGTCAAAGAATGTTAGTTTTCAGGATTGTTGTGAGATTGTTATGTTCTGTCAAAAAGTTATGCGGAATAAAAAACATGCTTGAGCAATGACATATTCTCTTCCGAAATTTTTCCCTCTCAAACTTCTTGCAACTGGACATATGTCGTAAGAGATGTTCTAATAATTGGACCAGCACATGATTAACCAAGAAAGAATGGTGGAAAACCATCATGTGAGTGTGTGCAACGGTGTTTGTGAGAGAGGGAGGGAGGGTCATCATCAAAAGGATTGAACTAATCAAAGTTATGATGAATACTTATACAGATGCAAATCGCAGATATGAAAGGAGAAGTGGATGAGGGCACCTCTCCAAATTTCTAGGTTGGAACCAATTTTTATCACCCATCTGACAATAATACTTTCTCTCTAAACTGGCATATCATTGCCTTTGTACGAACAAGAACTATAGTAGCAGATCACGGTCAGACAAACAACGATGTTTATCAGAAAGTTGTGACTAGTCCAGGGGTAGTATTCCACTCAACACCAGCATGAAGTAATCTTCCAATCATGCGTATAAGGGGAAAATGTTATCATGTACATGCTCCAATAAATCAAAAAAGTACAGGATTAAATCAAAGTTAGTCCAAGCTAAATTTGTAATCCTCAAATCACTAGAATGTAAATCCTAACACGATGGCTTCTACCAAAAGTGTTCAAGTTAGTTTAAATATGAGATCTCGAACATCTTCATCTCAAGTTCTGTTGGGCTTTACCCTTTCAAAGGTTGCACATATTCCCATCCCTGAGGTTTAGCATCCTTGTTCTTGCAAATCTGAATAAGTTTAAAAAGTTTCCTGCATTATAACCATGCATAGAGTCTGCACCAACAGTTTTATAGGAGAATATTTCATACTTGGAGACCCGACACATCATCTGTCGCCAACAAGGTAATAAACCCAAAGTCCGAATGTGCCCCAGCTCCATATATCCCTTTAGAGGGATCAGAGATTAGACCTAAAGGAATATCAACTGGATGAGAAGAAAGAATTGTCAGTCTTATTTTGTAGTTCACTGAAGTAAAATCTACCTTCATAGTGCATCAAGCGCAAGATCGGAATAGGCTTGCTGAGTATTTCTGGCTTGTCAAAAAAATCAGCCTCCAGATCAAGTGCTAGAGCAATGATCCTTGCAACTACTTTCACCACATTTCTGATGAGCATATTTACAAATCAAAAAATTACCAAGATTAACTACCATCACTTTTTTATATCAACAGATTGCACATGATATTGCCACATAGATCATCTAGGCATTACTCTTGAGATATAACCAGATCCAAAAGTCAACTGTTTGAGAGATCCTATGCAATGAAAATTGTGACTACAATATCAGCCTTACCAATATAAGAAGTAGACACTTGAGTTGAGGTTCTTGGTTAGTGTGATTAATAGTAAATCTCAACAGCTAAAATTATTTTATTCAAATTGCAGAAGAGTTTCCTAGAAATTGTTAAATCAGCAGTTACAAATAACTTGAAGAGATTACCACCGTCCGCGGTGGCCCAGTTGGATAAGTGCTCCCATGATCCTTTGCCGGAGGAGAGGAGTTCGAATTCCGCTGGCCGCACGGGATCTTAAGTGCGACGTCGGGGTGGTGGGTCTTCCGCTAGCGTCACCCCAGGGTTTACCCCCCGTTACCCCGAGCCTGTCGGGCTGTCCGTGTTGGTACGGTGCACGGGTTCCCTGGGTTATCAAAAAAAAATAATAATAAATAACTTGAAGAGATTTACACTTTGGCCAACATAGGATAAGAGCCCAAGAGAGCATAAGCAGTTTGGCAGTCAGGGGCAATTTAACCTCCCCTCGGGCATTAAAAGAACTTGGCACAATTTGATGCAAGTGGAAGGGGAAGACGGTGACTATTGAGGTACTGGAAAAGCCCCAAATTTCCCGTAAGAGAAACAGAACTTCTCCATATTATCTTTTACTCAGATGGAATAATCTTTCGCATCTTGCAACTCACAATAAAATTTAATGTCCATAGATCTTTATAATCTATAGCAAAAACTCACAATGCCTGACTATGAAATATCTCCATCGTCTGCCTCCATCTTGGCAATATCTCTTGTGAAAACACAACAGTGAATCCAAAATAAGTACATATCACCAGCAACAGTTTGAAGCCGCACAGATATCATATTAAGCAACTGGTTACCCTCAGAAGGCCAGAGATTTGGTCCAAAATGAGGCTTCTGCGCATCAGGATCATCCTCTGGGACTTCCGTTCCTATATAGTATCCCTCCTTATAATCTCCTATATAATGTCAATGAAATCATTACTACTCAACCGATCTTCAAAAAATGATAACCATATAAATGATAACCATATAAATAATAACAACTCCTCGTTGTATTGATCATGGTTTCGTGTTAGCACCTCAAACAACTCGCTTCTAGTTCTGTGTTAGCTCTGATGAAGTATCCTCACTCCTCCGAGAATATAATTACAACCAGGAATAACAACTAAGTTAACGTATATTCTTTTTATAAGAGCTGCTACTCAACCACCAGCCACCAGCCGATTACAGGAAGCTATCAAAATCACCGGGAAAATTCCAAATAAGGGAATGAAGTGATCATATTAGTCTCCAAAAGGACTTGAATGGTTTTATTTGTTTCAAATAAGGACCTCGCCTCACCGATTCAATGGTTGGTAAAAAATTCCAATCAACTAGAGGTATTTTCATCAAAATATAATTTAAATTCAAAATTAAATTAGATTAAAAATTAAAAAACTTAAAATGAAAAAAAAAATAGAGGGAGGAGGGAGCCCTCCCTCCCGTCTCTGTTCGTTTTTTTATTTTTTTTTATGGAAAAAAAGAAAAAATTAAAAAACGAAATTGCCCTATTAAATAATGAGTTGAGACCTTTTTTTTTTTTAAACCGATAAGACCACTTCAGACCCTTATTTTAAATAAAATCCACTTCGGGTTCTTATTAATAAAAGGGAAAATCTCAAATAAGGACCCGAAATGGCTTCATTTTCTCAAAAAAGAACCTGAAGTGAAGTTTGTCTCAAATAAGGACCCGAAGTAGTCATTTAGTCTCAAATGAGGACTTGACTCGCCGGCCGGTGAACTGATGCATTTCTGATGTGTATTCCGGCAAGGGTATTTTCGTCCAAAAAATATTCTCTTTTCATTTTCCTTTTCCCCTATTCATCTTCTCCATTTGCGAGCAAACCTCTAGTATCTCGCCGGTGAAGTAATTGTTGGTGAGATCGAGCCACTTCAGCTTCTTGAGCCCCGCCACCCCAGCGGCAACAGCCCCATGAACTTGTCATTGCCCAAGTGGAGTTCTTCGAGTTGGGTTATCGCCCGCAGGACTTTGCTGGGGAAGATCCCGGAGAGGTTGAGGAATCGGAGGGAGGTGGGGTTGCCAAGCTCCGGTGAGAGGGTCCTAGTGAGGTTGTCGATGGCGAGCATGAGGTTGACAAGGTTGCGGAGAAGGCCGATTTCGGGTGAGATGTAGCTCGAGAGGCCGACAGATGTGATGTTGAGAGAGACGACCCACAAGCCGGCGTCGCATGTGACTCCGGTGAAGGAGCAATGCGGAAAGGGCGGCAGCGAGAAGGAGGAGGAGGAGGAGGAGTCGACCCAGTCACCGATGGCAGAGGAGGGAGGCCCGACCATGGCGGTTTTGAGCTTCAAGAGCACGTCCAAGTCGCTCCGTGCAAGGGAAGCGGAGATGAAGAGGAGGAAGAAGAAGAAGACTCCATTGTAGGGCGGTTTCGTCCTCAGTGAGTTCGGCGAAGCCGGCAAGGGCTCGCCCACTGGTAAGGGCAGGCGAGGGCCTGCAAGCCCTCGCTCACTGCCAACACCTGCTGTTAGCGATGGGCGTTGAGCCCTCGTTGGCCTCAGGTGAGGCCAACCCACGCCGGTCCCACAACCTTCGCTGGCCCTTCCCCACTTCCGATATCCTTGATTTGGGCAATGCCTATCTTCAACGAAGAAGACGATGAACAGGGACAACCATGGGTAGATCAAGAAGAAGATGAATAGGAGAAGGAAAACAAAATGATAATATTTTTTGGACAAAATACCCCAGACCAGGTCGCCGAAATACGCATTGAAAATGCATCAGTTCGCCGGTCAGCAAGTCAGCTCCTTTTTTGAGACTAAATGACTGCTTTTGGGCCTTATTTGTGACATCCTGAAATTCGACCCCGTTTCGATAAAGTGAAATGGGCATTTCGTCGGCGTGCCTATGGCCTTTTCTCTCGAGCGATCACTCACGAGTTAACTAACCTATTAGGTGAAGCTGTTAAGGGATGTATCGGCCGTAAAATCCCTAAAAGCTACCTAATTGGTTGGATTGAGCTAAAATCACGTCTGATCTATTTTTAACCACGAAATTGAACTCGATTTCGGGAATCGAATTTTAAGCGCGTCATAATTCTTATTTTAGAATCCTGTCTCATCGCTCGTCAATTTATTGACGAGTCCGAAATTTCAATAAAGAAATTATCGGAAGAAAAATTTGAAGACTAAAAGGAAAAGAGAAAAGGAAAAAAATGAAATAAATAAATGTGTATTTTATTTTCCCTTTCTCTTCCTCTCTCTTCTTTTTCCTCTCTCCCCCTCTCTTTTCTTTTCTTTCTTTTTTCTCTTTTCTTTCTCTCTCCTCTCCCCCATCCGTGCGATTTCCCCCCACTGCCCATTCCCTCCCTCTCTCTTTCTTTGACCGGTCAATGCTTATCCCATCTCTCTCTCTTCTCTCTCCTCTCTCTTCTTTCTTCCCCTGCACGATAGAACCGGTTTCTTCTTCTCCTTCTTTTCTTCACGCCGAGCGAACCAGAAGCTGCAGCTTGCCCCTCAGCCGCTCGCCGCTCGTCCCGCTCGTCCCGCTCGCCGCACCGCCGCGCCGCGCCCGCGCGCCCATCGCCGTCCCGCCGTCCGCGCACGCTCAGGCCGCGCGATCCAGCCGACCCAGCTGCTGTTTCGCCTCTGTTCTACACCGACCAGCCACCATCCGGCCACCTCCGGCCACCGCCTAGCCCCGCCGGACCACCCCCGCGACCCCCTCGCCCTCCGCCGGCTTCCCCTCGCCGCCCTAGCCGCCGGAGCAGCCCCGATCGTCTCCGTCCAGCAGACCCACGGAGTGGGTTTCAGCATCTTCGGGCTCGCTTTTGGACCGTTTCCCGGCCCCGAACCCGAGCCGTGCTTTGGGAACAATCGTTCCTCGCATCGCCGCCGTCGGATTGATCCGATTTGCGCGCGATTTGGTGAGTAATCTCACTAATCCTAGATTAGTGGCTAATTTATGCTTAATGTTGGTTTAGATTTAATTAATTATGTTTAGGTTGTTAGATTAGATTAAATTAGCAATTATTAGCCAATTGTGATGCGAATTAGATAAATTGAATGTGTAATTAGCAAGTAGACATGGTCTACTAATTATTGGAAGTGCCTCGGGATTTTTCCCGACCCTTGGTGGGCTCCAATTAGGCTTTTCGGGCCTAAGTGGAATTTTTAGTATTTAAATATTAATTTTCGGAATTAAATTAAATAATTATTTATTTTCCGAAAATTCAACTGAGATGGCCTGGAATCGGAAAATTATGCTGATGACCCTGGTGAAGTCTGTTTATTTAATCGGGTTTTATTTTGAGCTAAATTAAATTTTTAATATTAAATATTTAATTTTCGAAATAAATAAATAAATTAATTATTTTTCGGAAATTAAGATTTTGATGGCCGACGACCGAAATCTCGTGCTGATCGTCGTGGCGCAGTCCGTTTATTTATTTGAGCTCCACGTTGTATGGAATTGAATAAATTGTGATATTTTAGGGATTTACCCTAATTTGATTGGAATTGATTGAGATTGAATTGGCCAAGTGTGTTATTTAGCATTTATAATGCTTTGTTGAGTTGATTTAATTAATTGATTGAGAAATCGTTGGGTATTGGTTATCACCTGAAAGGAAGCATGTGGGCTCGGTGAATTAGAATATCACCTGGAAAATGCACGTGAGTTTAGTGGTTGATCATATTGAATTGTTTATGTTGGCTCTGTGATCAGTGTATCACCTTGGCGGAAAAGACGCCCGAGAGCATATTGAATTGTTTATGTTGGCTCTGATCGTGTATCACCTTGGCGAAAAAGACGCCCGAGAGCATATTGAATTGTTTACATTGGCTCTCCGTGATCGTGTATCACCTTGGCGAAAAGACGCCCGAGAGCATATTGAATTGTTTACGTTGGCTCGTGATCAGTGTATCACCTTGGCGAAAAAGACGCCCGAGAGCATATTGAATTGTTTACGTTGGCTCGTGATCGTGTATCACCTTGGCGAAAAAGACGCCCGAGAGCATAGTAAAGTGTTCACTGTACGTCACCTTGGCGAATCGACGCCTGAGAGCATTGATGGAGCTCTGTGACTAAGTGCAGGCATCGTAAAAAGGGCACGTGGGCTCGGTGACTTGATGCATCACTTTGGCGAAAAGGTCGCCTGAGAGAATGCACGTGGGCCCAAGGTTCGAGGCACGTGAACTCGGAGACTTGGAAGGTCATCCTGGAGAATGCACGTGGCCTAGCTTTTAAATATCCCATAGTGGGGATTGATTCGTATGACATGTAATCGACTGGTTCGATTTGTTTGAAGTGAATGGATGTTTATTGTGAATTGTACTGACTTGCAGGTGGGATTTGAGGCCAAGGTAAGTCCTCTGCCCTGTGCGTGTTTAGGCAGCCTTTAGTATAATAGTTTGCTAATCGGGCTTAGTGGGGTAGAACTCGCTGAGACGTAGTCTCATCCCAGTTTGGGGAAAACCATTTCAGGACCCCGCTGAAAAGCTGAGGAGGAGGAATCCGAGAAGGAGAACTCGGAGGTGAGATCTGAAGATAAGGATTTTTGGGAGAAGAAGACAATCCTGAGAGGGGCCTTGAGTTCGGCCCAGTTCGTCTAAGTTTCTGTCTTCTTTTGAAACCTCTGTTTTGATGTGAATAGTTAGGAAGTGAATTGTGGTTTGTATAAAAGTTTGGTTATAAATTTCAATATAAAAAATATGGCCCTGCTTTTCTATCCCATCGTTTTATTGTCTGGGGATTTTAACTGCTTCCGCATGTGCTTAAAAATTGAAAGAGTCGGCGATACATTGTCCTGGGATATCGCATTATAAAATCGACCAAGTGAGACGGATGTGTGCGTGCCTAAGGATCGGGGCGTGACATTATTTGAGATAGATTCTACTTCAGGTCCTCTTTTGAGAAAATTTGGCCACTTTAGGTCCCTATTTAAGATTTTCCCTTGATAAAATTAAGATACTTTTGGTCCTTATTTAAGACAATATCCACTTTATATCTTTATTTGAAAAAATAAAGGCATTTCAAACCCTTATTTGGAATTTTCCTCAAAATCACCGGCTAATCATCTAAACCTGCTTTAAGCAGCAAATCTTCAGTAATCTGACACCCAAACAAACGGAACAAATGAAATCATACCCTGAATCTAATTCACAGCAACGAGGACCTCATCGAACAGAGGAGTATAGCCTCGGTGCTTCTCGTTCCTCAACAGCTTCATGTTGTCGCTCAAGGGCAAGCCGAAGAACCGCCTGCTCTGGACAAAGACCTCCTCCATTGAATCCTGGCCGATTCCATGGTTGATCACGTAGAAGAAGCCAGAATCCAAGCACGCCTGAGGCCAACGGATCGAATTCATCCGCCAGCGTCGTCACGAATTAAAAAACCTTAGTTTCCTCGGTTCCAGTACCGGAAATTGAATTAGAACATTGGAAAGACTCGAGAGAATTGAGGACCTGTTTGAGCAGGGACACCGATTGTCGAATATCGGTGCTCGAGAGATCGATGCAGTTGAGAGCAAAGGTCGGAACTCCGGCGACTTCGATGGTGGTTGCTGAAATAGCTAGTACGAGTACCTAGAGGGGGGTGAATAGGTATATAAAAAAATTTTCTTGATAATTTCTTGATAATTGCACAATACTTAGACAATTGAAGGATTTGCGATAAGTAATAATCAATGTAAGACTAAGTAAAGGAAAGAGAGAAATGAACACTCGGTTTATAGTGGTTCGGCTTGATTCAAGCCTACGTCCACCCTTCTGCACTGACAGCCAATTGGCTGGATTCCACTATGAACAAAGAGATGTTACAATGTTGATCTTCCTTGATTTCTAGGTGTAGATGATCTACCACACTCGCTCAAGGTATCACCAAGTATAGACACTCTCTGTGTATACAATTTCGCTTAGAATATATCGACTAATAATCAAGGTGCTTCAGACTCTGGAATTTTTCTATCAATCACATACTTAAACAACTAGAACGTCTTCCTTTTTATACTCCTTTATGCCATCATACCCGTTGGCACTTTCCAAAGGAATTCCTCCAATCTACCCGTTGGACGGAATCAATCAAGAAGATCATTCGAGCTATTAAAGGAACCTGATGATAGCCCATCAATCATGTTCGCCCATACAATCAGGATCTTGGTTTCCAAGAATAGAACATTCCAAGAATACTTCGTCGACCATCGGATCTTCAATTGATCTAGATACGAACAAAAGAATCCGTTATATTTATCCAACCAAAAAGGATCTTCTCCAGATGATAGGATTAAACCCTCAACCATATACTTCAGCTCTAGATTTCCTTCGTCACTGGATCAGAAAGACTGTCAATGAGAATAGTATTGAGTCTTGAGTCTTAAGTCTTGAATCTTGAGTCTTGAATCTTAAGTCTGGTAATCAGAAAGTCTTCAGACTTTAAACTAGACGATCTGCAGATATCCAGACTAGACTGAAAGAAACGTTTTGTCGGCTTCAAAATATTCTGGAAAGATTTCTCCAACAGTTGCATCATCCATGCTCGCCGACGCTGCTCCGCCTGGCAGTTCGTTGCTCGCTTGCTGAGATCGCCGTCCGTTCACCCGTCTGATTTGGCGGTGATGATGATGACAACGACTGACGGTGATGGCGGACTGACGGGATTCTAAGTTCCAGGCAGGTGATGGAGGGAGTAGAGGGGTTTGAAAAGAAGAAGAAAACGACGGCGTCTATGAATATAAAAAGTCAACAAAGATATTTGGTGCGGCATTAACCTTTTGAGGAAAAGTCAGCAAATTTTAAAGCATTTTTCATCGGCTACGGCATGGGTTCGGCGTAGAACATGGAACTGCACCGAACCGGCCATAAACCAGTCTGATTCAAGTTTCCCGTAGTTATCGATCCAATTCCCAAAAAGTGGAGCCGGTACTCTACAGTTCAATTCCTAGTTCCTATGTTAGAACTAGATCGAGAATTAGGAATCAATGAATTGTGGTTACATGCTTTGAATTTTTATTGTTTATTTTATTTTACATTGATAAATGAAATTTTTTGTCACTGGATTCACTTCATTAAGAAAGAAAAAAATGAAAAAAAAAATTGCCAACTCCTGAATAAACTATAAAACAGATTGACAAAATAAGTTTTAGATTTCGGCGTATGTGAATTAGGTTCTAACTTCCAAATAATAAGGAATTAAATCCGATGGGTAAATTTCAACTTGAAACTTTCAAGTTAAACCTAAATTGAATCGAAGCAGTTGGCCGAGTGGTTAAGGGTTTAAGCATCTCGCCCACTATCCGAGATTAGAGAAGCCTTACCCAATGCTAGACCTTTCAAAATGGATTATTAAAATCACTTCTTAACCCATATTGATACTTATGTCAGTATTTTGATGAGAATAGCTCGAAATTCTGTCAATGAGATATTGCACAATTTCCTCATGAAAGAGAATGCCCTGCTTGCTGAAACTTCAATTAAAATTCCCGAGCAGTGTCATCAAGTTGTACCGAAAACCTTGAGAGACTTGGCTCTATTGTTTTCAAGAGTGGATGATTAAAATGAGCTCCAGCCTTCAAACCTTTATATACTGTCATATCTTGATATTCATTTGCAGCTTGACGAATTGAGAAGCACGCCATACTACTTTTCGGGGGGCTTGGGTTCATGTAAGGCACATCATTAAAACTATAAATTTTACGGCCAACTGCAAGATTTTTATGTTTTATTAGTTGCGGAAGCGTGTTTTAATTCGATACCAATTTGGTTAAATGTGTTCTTGCAGAAATTACTGATCCTTAAATGCTAGTATGTATTGTTTGAAACAATTTGGCTTTTCTTTTAAGTACGCTCATTGAACGAGTGAAAAGAGAAAAAGAGTGAAACGTGTGGAGGCAATAACATTGAGTTGTGCCTTAGTTGAGAATTTACTTCTTCATATCTTGCATTAGGCACTTAATAATTGTTGTATTCTTCATTTCTTACTTGCAGGATGACCTTAGTTGAGCAAAGATAGATTGTTTGCTAATGAAACGGAAATGTTGATTGTTTGCATTTGCTTTATTTCTTTCCCTTGTGGTCTTTGTAAGAAAATTCTTTTTTCTCTGGACAATGTTGAATTAATTTGTACTTAAATTTGTTGAGGAACTGAACTAAGTTTGGCATTCTTATGGGATGTGGCAAGTTCCTTGTCCTGCATTCATTTTGGAATTTAAGGTCTTTGGAGATGTGTGATGTGTAGACCCATAAGGGATTGTGGAAAACATGTTTAACTTAACCTCTGCACAAAAGGGAAAAAAAAAAAACACTTAAAACTTGACCCAATCGCTTAGGTTATATGCCATTTGGGTCTTAGGTCGGTTCTATAGTGTTTCAGTTGGGGTTGGATATCAATCGAACTGATGACACTCCTACTTTGGACTGTCCAATATTAAGCAGACCCTCTCTTGAGAATATCTTACATGGGGCGGACATTTGCACACAAAGTTATCAAGGGTCAAGAAGACTGGCAGTCTGCACACTTTATGGAAAGTGATTTTTAGGCAACTCATCATGTGGGATGGGCATCTGGGAGGCACCAAGTCCGCCACGAACAAATGGCTTCGATGCAATCAACTTCTTGATTGTCAAATGATGTGATGGTTACACTTGATGCAGTTAATGGATTTTTTAGTTTTCAAAACTTGAGAGAATGTGAGATGAAAGGGTGATATAGGAACCCTCACTGTTCTATATGTATAATTGAACCGGCGGACCTATAAATTTGATTTTCTCTAGTCAATTGACCTCTAGATTATTATTTGATTTCCCCATAACATCTCATTTAGATCATTATTCACCTCAACCTATGAAAGGGAAGAACCTAAGCCATAGACCATGGGATGGATTTTTTTAGAAACTGCATTTTGCTTATCATTTTCATCTTTCACTCTTGAAACTGAAAAGTCAGATTGCGCAAGGGCGAGGCACACTACAGGACCCACCATCAATTAAATCTTTGTGAAAGAAGACTGAAACAAGGCAACGGTTCATAGCTAAAAGATTGAAGTGACCACGAGCAACCATCACTTAGTAGATCTTTTCAGGAGGAATATGTTCAAATTGATTTGATGTTTAGGTATCCCACCTTGTTGTAATACTACTCGAACGAAACCTTTCTCGTAAAATTCATTGGAAGTGATGACTTCAAATCATTCTACTCGTACAAGGAAAAAAACTATGATAATAAGTTTTTACTCATAGACGTATTATATAACGTATTTTTTTCTGCCAATCAAAACAAAAAATGCCCTTCATCTACATATCTAAGTCAAAAATGGGTTTTATCTCACCTTTTGATTTACCATTTAGCCCTCACTTACGTATTACTTTAATATTTTAATGTAATTAATCTTGAAAGAGAACAATGGAAAACAGGCCAAAGAAAGAGAAAATAGACAAAAGAAAAGGCCTATTATATTTCATCTTTTCCATAGTGCCCTTGAATAAATGCTTGTTTTAATCATTGAAAGAATAAGAAGATATTATTTGTTGTTTGCCTTCTGGAAAAGAATTATAACAATTAGAAAATGACTTTCAATATTTTGTTTCTCCATGCAATTGAAAGGATAGTCTTATTACTATCCAATTTGATGTTGTAAAGGGAATGAAGATGACCGTATAGGCGTGTAATGCGGGCGTGATAACTATATTTTCTTTTTCAAGGCCAAGCTACCATCTGTTCCAATTAGTTTGATTTTGCTTTACAATTTCAATATGGAGAAGTTAAAATAATCTTTTGTTGGATTAAAATAAATATGTTTGCACCTAAATTTTAGTGACCTAATCATATATTTATTGCATAGAATATTAGAGATTAATGTTTAAATCATAAGCAAAAATATTAAAATTAAATTGCATAGCATGTAGTTTTAGGATCATTTTTTTTATTGCATTTGCATTGGACCGGTGACGGACGAGTTTGAATTGATGATTCTAAACTTTAATTTGATCGGTTGAACTAAGCCCACGGAGAGAGCAAATTGGCCAAAGCCCAATATTCTCTAAAGACTGAAAATTGACTTATGAGAAATGGCGATTTCATATTTTCGAAAATGATTCGTACTATTCTTCTAATATTCGGTAAATCTTTTATACATTTATGCGATATATACATTAAGTGATATATTTCGCAACAAATTGAAAGGTTTCAGATGAAATATAAATAAATAAATAAATAATGGAAGAGAATATTGCATGTAGAGGCATATATTTGGGGCAATATATCATCAATATGCATGAACAGGAAATAGCTGAAATATTGAATATGCGAATTTATTCTCTTTCTTTGAAGAGCTTAGCCCCACCCTTGGCTACATAAGGAGCCCACATTACAATAAGATAGGGGGCCACACAATTCCATATACGGCCATTGCATGCAAAAAGAAAAAGCAAGAGAAAGTTATTGAGAAAGACAGACAGAGAGAAGAGGGATCCATCGGCCAACCCTTGGCCGAGACACTGCCGCTGCAGCATTGCCCTCTGTCTTGTCGTTGCTACTGCTCATGCTGCACCTCTGCCGTGGAGCCTGGCAACGTCAAGCGCCTGCCGCCAAGAGCTCCAACCTCGAAGACGAAGCTGCTGCCCAGACGTGCCACGAGCCCTACGCTCTAAGTTCCAGCAATTCCAGCGAGGCCTTCGTCCAGCTAAGTAATCCTCAGCAAAGTCCAATCACTGCTCAACAAGACCAAGATTTCGTGGCGAGTTTCATCCAAATCCACGGAGCTTCGCCGCTGAGCCATGAGACGACCATAGATTGAAAGGGGGAATTTCTCTCTATCTCTGCAATTTTTGTCCACAAAGTCAAGCAATTCCACCTCGAGGGAGAAGAGTGGACGTGCACAAAAGGGGAGCCTTTGTAGGCTGAACACGAGTTTATGATAAAAAGCACAAGAATTTGTCACCAGTTTTCTTTGACCAAATCTTGCAGGTTTTCAAACAATCTTGCCAGAGTCCAGCGAACTCCGGTCCACATTCGAAGCCAGTCGTTGTCCAACATCAGTGGAGGCCCCTGCGACAATTTTGTAGCAGTTCAGGCCTACTGCCCCGACGTTGCCACTGCTCTTTCATGACTAAGCTGCTGTCCTTGACGACCGGCTGTGGAACCGTCGAGCACCGCAAACCACCTCCGATCACCATTCGTGATCCATTGTCTGACGCTCACATTTGGAAAGTTATTGTCACACTTAGGTAATACTCCTTAACTTGATTCCATTGAATATTTTATTGCCTAATTTGATACTCAATATCGATCGTGCATATTTGATTGATAGGCAATACCTTTTAGGATTTGTTTCCTAATCCGCGAATGCAAAACGATTTTTTATTCTATCTAAGGCTTTAGATAGAACAATTAATCGCATGGAAATAAAAATGATATTTTGATATTTAAGGTTAAGATCAATTTATCAATTTTATTTATGAAATTTCAAATGATTAGGATTGAATGGTTTGAATACTTTCATTGCATTAGTTATCCTACAAATGCAAAAAATATTGCATTTGTATATCATATAGATTAGAATTGATTTCCTAGATAGAATTACATGATAGAATAGTTAAGGACCTTTCTAATTATAATAGAATGCATATTTAGATGATATCTAGGTTAGATAATATACTTGAATTCAATTGATATCTTTCTAAGTTAAGATAGGATTTAGGTTTGTCTATTTCCTAACTTAAAATAGGTAATATCTCACTTTAGGTGGATTTTTATTTTTTAGTAATTTTAAATTACGAATTTCGATGAAAAACAAAAAAAAAATGTCATGTGCATATAGAATTAAGTTCACAAAATGTATGTCATTTAGGGCGCGTTTGTTTGCACCATGTTTCTGTTCCCAAGAACAAAGATTTCTGTTTTTTTGTTCCTGGGAACAAAAAAGGAACAGAAACGCGTTTGGGTGCGTTTCTGTTCCTTTTTTGTTTTTTTGTTCCCAGAAACAAAAAGGGAACAAAAATAAGAAACAATAAATTCTTGTTTCTTATTTCTTAAACACATTTGAGGAACAAAAAAGAAACAAAATTGTGTTCTCCTCCGCGAGCCTCTCCTCCTGCAAGCATCTCCACCGTCGTCTTCTCCGGCGCCTCCCACTCTCCGGCGTCGACAGCCGCCTCTGTCTCGAGACCATCCGGCTTCTCCACCGTCGTCCTCTCCGGCGCCGACAGCCGCTGCAAGCATCTCCACCTGCGAGCAAGTGACGGAGCTGGGTCGCGGGTCGCTGGGCGGCGGCGGCGGCTGCGGTGCGGGGCTCGGCCGTGGGGTCTCGAGCGGCGGACGTCTAGGAGCGGAGCGGCGAGGACAGCCGGTCGAGTCGTGGGCCGGCGCGGGGTCGACAATCGAGCGGATCTCGAAGTCGTGGGTCACGGAGCGGTGAGATCTGATGCGGCGGTGGCGAACGGAGGCTCGAGACCTGCAGATGCGTCGATCGGGCGTGAGGCGGAGGGGCGGTCGCCGATGCGGTGGAGGGAGACGGCGGTGTGGCTCTGGGTCACCGTCGGCCCGGCGCGGCAAGGCCGACCTCGCGCCTGGCTGGGCGAGCTCGATCTCGCCCAGATCCGGCAAGGCCGAGCTCGCCCAGCGGCCGGCAAGGCCAAGCTCGCCCAGCGGCCGGCGATGCCGAGCCTCGCCGGGGGCCGGCGAGCCTCGCCGTGGCTGCGCGAGGCCGCCGGCCTTCGTCGGCCGGTCGCCGGCCATGGCCGAGGCCGGCGACCGGCCAAAAGAATAAAAAAAAAAAAGAAAAAAAGAAAAATAAGGAAAAATAAATAAGAAAAATAAGAAAGAAAATAGAAAATAAAAATAAAAATATTAAAAAATCAAAAGAAATAAAAATATTATACAAACTTACCAAACGTGTTTCTATTCTTTTTATATTTCTGAACAGATTTACCAAATGCGTTTTTTTGTTCAAAAATTGTTCCTTGGAACAGAAACACTTTTTTTTATTTCTGTTCTCAGAAACAATTTTTAAACAGAAACGTTACCAAACGCACCCTTAGTGATTGTTGCTAGGTCCATTTAACAAAAAAATGTCCATCATTAGAAATAGGCCATTTGGTTAAATTGCTTTGCACATTGATTAGATTTCATTCAACAAGAGAAAATCCTAAAAAGATTGAGTGACTACATGTTAATTAAAGATCATATCTAGGGTTATTGATGTGAATTCTGAGCTAACATTATAGATACTTTCTTTGCTACAAGATAAGTCTCGTAATTTATTTATTACTTTCTTGGGTGTTAAATTGATGATTTGTGCACCCGCATGATCACTTCATATATTAGGAAAGTAAATTAAAATCAATTTAAGCTGCCTGCAAAATATTTTTCCGGAATAAAAACGAAAATGTATTGAAAGGGCATTAGAAAAATCTAGCATGATCAAGTCATTGACCTGATAATCTCTAGTTCGCAAGAATGAAGTAGATCTCTCGTTACTCTACCCAGTTCCTAATTGACCCACTAAAGAATAGATTAGTGGTGACTCCTAATTGAAAAATCATTTGTATGCTAAAAACTTGAACCAAAGTCGCAAATTCGTATGGGCTTGGGAAAGCCCGAGTTAAGTTTAGACGTAGTAATCAATTAGTCAAACCTTAGGTGGTTTACCCGAAGTTAGATTGTGACAAAATTATAAGTATTTTTTGTAAAAACAAAAGGAAAATTTTTAAACAGAAAAGGGGGTGAAATTGAACCAAACAGGCACCTGGCCCAAGCTTGGCATGCAGGTCGGAAAGGCCTAACCCTGCCTAACTTGACACGTAGGCTCCTGGGCTATGCATGGCGTGACGAGAGAAAGGCATCGAGCTTTAAGGAAACAATGTTCGTCACCGGCAAATCTACCAACTCTCAAACAAAGTTTTTACATAGAGAACATGGCAACTGCTACACCTTTTGAAGTTGGACATGAGTTAGACTCTCGATTGTAGATTTAGTCGTGTTTTGAATTGTTTTCCTCTACTTCAAAATGCTTAAAAGAAGATTAGGAACTATCTTGCAAAATCGTACACACAATGCAATAGAAATGAAATTACTGAGTACAAAATATGAAAATGCTATGTTCAAATTCTTTAAGCTACTCTCGGCCTTGTTTTTTAGTCATGGAAGTGACAACTTGATCTTGTTGAGCTTAACCAAGACAGTTTTCATGTCCATTCTTTCCTTGGGCAAGTCCTTTGAACATTCTAGTCCTAACTCAAGTATCAATAAGACTATGCTATTGAATTTCGAAAGTATTGGATCTTCATGTTTTGTGCGAAGGATTTTGCTATCCACAATGTCCAGCACTCTCTCTGGAATTGCTGCACCTACCCATTGCCTCAAGCTGACATCTGCATTGAACATTTCATCGGTTGGCTTCTTCCCAGTAATCACTTCCAACAATAATATGCCGAAGCTGTATACATCTCCTTTTGTTAAGACTTTTCCTTCCAAACCATACTCTGCAAGCATCATATTTTGTGACATAAGAACATCGGCAATTGATCTATTTCTTTTTGGGACATAAGTAGAAAAATGAAGAGGCATACGAGTGCTAATATACCTCTATTACATCATACCATTATATTGGCAATCAAAGGCTCGAATCAGCTAATATTCGACAAATGTACCTGGAGCAATGTAACCAATCGTGCCGAGAGTTCGAGTTTGTGTTTCAAGCTTGTTCTCAACCAAAATCTTGGCAATTCCAAAGTCACAAACCCGTGCGACCAAGTCCTCGGTTAGAAGAATATTGCTAGGCTTTAGATCGCAATGCACAATGGGTTCCGGTTGGCCATGGTGGAGATACTCAATCGCCGTTGCAACGTCGACCATTATCTTCACTCGCTGATGAAGATCCAAGTTGTAGTTGTTGGAGTATAGCCACTTCTCCAAGCTCCCACAAGGCATGTATTGCAACACAAGAGCTCTCAGATTGGCGTCCGTGCAAGTGTTGATCACCTTGACGAGATTGCGGTGCCGAATCATACGGAAAGCATTGCATTCTGCATCAAAACTTTTCAAAGCACCTTCGATATGGAGATTGAGTACTTTGACCGCAACGTCTGTCCCGTTGGCCAGAGTCCCTTTATATATAGAGCTAGAGCTTCCTGCTCCAAGAAAATTGCTTTTGCTGAAGTTGTTAGTAGCCAAGCAAAGCTCCTGATATGATATCATCGAGTGGTCAATTCTAGGCAAGTTCTCCATCGGAACTAAAGCTTTTTTACTAGTGTTCCCACGCTTTGTAAGCAAGCAAATGACGAGAACTAAAAGTATGGCCGATACAATTGGCATGATAATGTATAGTATTTGGAGCCACTTGTCCCTTGATGATTTCATTCCATTTACTTTGCAACGTGGAACTTGAAAAATTACATTCCCACAGAGTTCTTCATTCCCAATGAAAGAGAGAGCCGAGAAATTTCCAAAGGGCCCACCATTAGGAATCTCTCCTGTTAGCTTATTAAAGGACAAGTTCAAATTTTGTAGGTATGTAAGTCCTTCCATTGACTCAGGTATCATGCCCGATAACTCATTGTAGGAGAGATCGAGGAAATCCAACCCTTTGAGATAGCCAATCGATTGGGGTATCAATCCTTGAAACGAGTTCCTTGACAAGTTGAGAGAAGCAAGGCTCTTAAGCTCCTGGATGGAACTCGGTATGGCACCAGTAAGTCGGTTCCAAGAAAGATCAATGCTCTCTATAGCTCTCATCTTCCCTATTTCAAGTGGTAGTCCTCCATTGAAAGAATTGAGTGACAGATTGAGGAAGATGAGTTCTTGAAGGCCCCATAGACTAAATGGTATAACTGATGTCATGTTATTTGAGCTTATGAGAAACTTTTGAAGGCCGCTAAGGTTTTCAATGCAATTCGGGATTGATCCCGATATCCTATTTTGCTGGAGCAGCAACTCTCCTAAACCTATCAAGTTGCATATCTCATCGGGGATCAATCCTTCGAGATGGTTGTTATCAAGATACAGCTTTTGCAACCTTTCTAGTCCTCCGATCGATGATGGGATGTTGCTGTCTAGAGCATTATTACTCAACTCTAGGAAAATCAATCTCTTCAAGAAACCCATTTCCTCAGGAATACGACCACTTATTTGACAATTGTGAGCACTTAAAATTAGTAGGGAACTGGAGAAGTTTTTAATAGACTCCGGTATGGAGCCACGAAGCGGGTTGCCTTCCAAAAACAATTTTTGTAGCGACGGACAATTAGATAAAGCAGAGAGAAAACAGAGCTCCGAACCGTAAGTCCCTCCTGTTAGTTGATTAAACCGAATATCAAAGACTTCGAGGTTCTTCAAGTTGCCCAAACCTGTAGGTATGGGTCCGCTAAGTTGATTTTCTGCGACATCAAAACGGATTAGGTTCGACAAATTCAAGAAATACTGGGGGATGTTGCCGCCAAAGCCATTGGTTGCCAGATATAGACCTTCCAAATTCGGAAGGCTCAGAACTCTACCTGAGGGAAGGCTTCCAAAGAGGGAATTAACCATCAAACTAAGCAGTTGGAGCGAAGAAATATTAAAAACCTCTTGAGGCACTTTGCCGGTTAGCAAATTATGCCCAAGAGTCAATCGTTGCAGATTGACCAAATTGCCAATCTCACTCGGAATCTCACCTTTAATGTGGTTAGCTCCGATGTCCAACATGTGCAAGCTTGACATGTTGCCGATGGTTCGAGGAATCGTGCCAGTCAAGTTGTTAAGACCAATATGGAGCTTTTGTAGCTTTTGCAAGCTGCCTATATCTCGAGGAATGCTTCCCCAAAAATGATTGTATGACAACCACAATATGATAAGCTCTTTGCATTGGGTTAGCGTCTCTGGGAGCAGGCCGCTGAATTGATTTTGATTCAGTGAAAGAATCTGAATGTTAGGCCAGCGGTAGCAAAGATCGGAGGGAAGAACTCCAGAGAGATAATTATCCATCAAATTGACCCACGTGAGCGATCTATTGAAAAGTGCTGAAGGAATCGAACCTGTGAGAGTAGCATTGGCCAGTATAATGACTCGCAATGTGGATATGTTGCCCAAGAAGCTTGGAATTTGACCCCGTAAGTCATTCGAGCTAAGATTCAGTTGTTGCAACTTAGGGAATGCGCCAAATTCTCTTGGTATACCACCCGTTAGTTTGTTTGTCGCAAGTGACATGACTTCAAGGTTCTGGCACTGGGTTAAGATAGGAGGAATGTTCCCTTCAAACTGGTTCGATTCGAGTATAAGTTCTTTCAGGCGGCGTAAATGACTAATTTCTACCAGAATCATGCCATAAAAACTGTTGTTGCGGAGATCAAGAGAAGCCAGAAGAGAAAGATTGCCAAGGTAGGGAGAGAGTCTTCCCTGGAGACCCATGTGCGAGAGGTCTAAAGCGATGACTCTTTGCTTGCGGTTGCTGCAAACGACACCAATCCATTCACAAAAATTTGCTTCCATGGTCCAATTGCCACCTTTGATGGTGTTCGTCGGGTCCACTTCCATTGTCGATTTGAAGTGGAGGAGAGCCTCTTGATCAGTGAAGTTGCTAGAACAGATGACGGGCTGAAACATCAATAGGGAAGCCAACATAACATCAACAAATGCTAAAAAGATGAACTTCTCCATAATGAACAGAGTCTCTTTTGATTGCATCAATAGACGGTTCGCTAATTTCGACCTCTTCTTAATGTTCAATACCAAAACCTACCAAATGGTTGTCTCAATCAAAAAGAGAGAGAGAGAGAGAGAGAGAGAGAGAGAGAAAACAATGTAAAGAAAGACTAACTATCAAATGACGTCCTTCAATCAAGTCTATGGCCCGTTCTTTACGTCTACACGTTCACACTTTCTTTCAACTCTGTGAGAGTACAAATAGACCTTTGGACCAATGCTCCAAGGCACAAATGTGAAAAGGTTTTATGATAACTGTCGTGACGTTCCCACGGGGGCAATATTAAGTGTCTCATGCGAAGTTGACTAATTGAAATTTCCTATTGCTAGAAAAGATAATGTTACTAATGGTCTATCATATTTGGACTTTCAATCAATTCAATTAAATCATTTTTGATTAATCTGAAATATATTCCTACAACTTTTAGCTAGTCTAATTAGATCCATAATATATTTAATATTTTTTTGTCAACCTTTCATTTATTGACTTAAATGAAATATGTCATGGATTACAATTTTATGAAGCTAATGTGTTGCAAAAAGCGAACAATTGAACAATAAAATAGACTGAAGAAGAAAATATATCAGACACAAGATTTAAGTGGTTCGGTCATTGAGACCTACGTCCACGAGAAAAACAACGACAAGTTCACTATAGATCAAGCAATATAGGAAGATCACACACTCGAGTCACTTAAACACTCTCTAGGTATTTCCCAAGCCCTCATTACACCCAATAACGCACGCAATGTTTAGCTCCGAAATTCCTCACGAAATAATCTTTCAATCTCAATGAAGAAATACACAAATCTCACCACAAGATTTCACGACTACAAACACTAATCTTTCTTGGACGTAATTCACGAACAAAACCACGATATAACCCACGCCAAGCACTCAATTAGAAACGGTGCTTCAAGAGATATTCACGTTCACCACTAAGCGACAAAGACCACGTTGCTCTTTCAACAACTTCAGCGCTTGCATCAACAACGCTCTAGCAACGGCATGCTCCTGCGGGAAAAAAAAGAAAAAATATATGTGATATAATATGCTTGGCGCGGCCAACTTCAACTCGGAATAGGAAACTTGAACACTTCGGTCAACAAGTCCAACTTGGACTTTCCTATTTTTTTTGTTATCTTAAACGAACAATACATACAAAATTTGATTTCCGTAATCTATAAATCCTAGACTTTTATTCGACTTATCCAAACTGCAACTTATGGTCCAAATATTCACTTTGGAACTCCAACAACAAATAGGAAATCTTGTGCATGTCCACAAGTATTCAACTTTCATATTTTTCCTTTAATTTATCTTGAATAGGATTTCATTCACGGGCTCAAACTCGAGACATATTTTAACATGATATGTGATGGAGAAAATTACACGGACTTTATGCGTGTCATGGTGACTTTAACTTGTAAAATTATAATGCCAGTTCCTTCGCCCTTGCCTAGATCCGGCAAAACATCAATAGGGAAGCCAACAAAACATCAACAAAGGCTAAAAAGATGAACTTCTAAATAATGAACAAAGTCCCTTCTGATTGCTTCGATAGACGGTTCACTAATTTCAACCTGTTCTTAGTGTTTAATACCAAAACCTACTAAATGGTTGTCTCAATCCAAAATAATAATAATAATAATAATAATAATAATAATAATGATGATGATGATGATGATGATGATGATGATGATGATGATGATGATGATGATGATGTAATAAAGAAAGACTAACTATCAAATGATGTCCCTCAATCGTGTTTATGATGATGATGATGATGATGATGATGTAATAAAGAAAGACTAACTATCAAATGATGTCCCTCAATCGTGTTTATCACCCATTCTTTACGTCTACGCATTCACACTTACTTTCAACTCTATGTGGGCACAAATAGACCTTTGGACCAATGCTCCAAGGCACAACATGTTCACACTTACTTTCAACTCTGTGAGGGTACAAATATACTAAATATCAAGTGTCTCATGCGAAGTTGACCAATTCAAATTTCCTCTTGCTGGAAGAGATACTATTACTAGTAGTCTATCATATTTGAACTTTCAATCGATTCAGTTAAATCACTTTTGATTAATGTAAAATATCTTCCTACAACTTTCAACTGGTCTAATTAGATGAACTTCTCCATAATAACTAGAGTGTCTTTTGATTGCATCAATAGACGATTCACTAATCTCAACCTGTTTTTAGTGTTCAATACCAAAACCTACCAAATGGTTGTCTCAATCAGAAAAAAAAAAAGGAAAAGAAAACAATGTAAAGAAAGACTAACTATCAAATGATGTCCCTCAATCACGTCTATGGCCCGTTCTTCACGTTTACACGTTCACACTTACTTTCAACTTTGTGAGGGTACAAATGGACCTTTGACCAATGCTCCAAAGCACGAATGTGAAAAGGTTTTGTGATAACTGTCGTGACCTTCCCGCAGGGACAATATCAAGTGTCTCATGGGAAGTTGACTAATTGAAAGTTCCTATTGCTGGAAGAGATAATGTTACTAATAGTCTGTCAAATTTTATCCATGCTTCATGTCATATTTGAACTTTCAATCAATTCAATTAATTCATTTTTTATTAATGTGAAATATCTTCCCGCAACTTTCAATTGGTCTAATTAGATCCTTAATATATTTAATATGTTTTTTGTCATCCTTTCATTTATTTAGTTGAATGAAATATGTCATAAATAACAATTTTATGAAGTTGATGTTTGATGGAGAAAATTACACGGACTTTGTGCGTGTCATGATGACTTTAAATTGTAAAATTATAATAGCCATTCCTTCACCCTCGCCTAGATTTGGCGAAACATTAATAGGGAAAGCCAAAGAACATCAACAAATGCTAAAAAAGATGAACTTCTCCATAATAAATGAAGTGTCTTTTGATTGCATCAATAGACGGTTCGCTAATTTCAACCTGTTTTTAGTGTTCAATACCAAAACCTACCAAATGATTATCTCAATCAGGAAAAAAAGAAAGGAAAAGAAAATTACGTAAAGAAAGACTAACTATCAATGATGTCCCCCAATCACGTCTATGGCCCGTTCTTCACGTTTACACGTTCACACTTACTTCCAACTTTGTGAGGGTACAAATGGACCATTGACCAATGCTCCAAAGCATGAATGTGAAAAGGTTTTGCGATAACTGTCATGACCTTGCCGCAAGGACAACATCAAGTGTCTCATGGGAAGTTGACCGATTGAAAGTTCCTACTGCTTGCTGGAAGAAATAATGTTACTAGTAGCTTGTCAAATTCTATTCATGCTTCATGTCATATTTGAACTGTCAATCAATTCAGTTAATTCATTCTTTTTTATTAATGTGAAATATCTTCCCGCATCTTTCAATTGGTCTAATTAGATTCGTAATATATTTAATATGTTTTCTGTCATCCTTTCATTTATTAATTCAAATGAAATATGTAATGGACAACAATTTTATGAAGCTGATGTTTGATGGAGAAAATTACACAGACTTTGAGCGTGTCGTGATGACTTTAAATTGTAAAATTATAATACCCATTCCTTCACCTTCACCCAAATCTGGCAAAACATCAATAGGGAAGCCAAAGAACATCAACAAATGCTAAAAAGATGAACTTCTCCATAATAAATGAAGTGTCTTTTGATTGCATCAATAGACGGTTCACTAATTTCAACCTGTTTTTAGTGTTCAATACCAAAACCTACCAAATGATTGTCTCAATCAGAAAAAAAAAAAAAAAAGAAAACAATGTAAAGAAAGACTAACTATCAAATGATGTCCCCCAATCACGTCTATGGCCCGTTCTTCACGTTTACACGTTCACACTTACTTTCAACTTTGTGAGGGTACAAATGGACCATTGACCAATGCTCCAAAGCATGAATGTGAAAAGGTTTTGTGATAACTGTCGTGACCTTGCCGCAGGGACAACATCAAGTGTCTCATGGGAAGTTGACCGATTGAAAGTTCCTACTGCTTGCTGGAAGAAATAATGTTACTAGTAGCTTGTCAAATTTTATTCATGCTTCATGTCATATTTGAACTTTCAATCAATTCAATTAATTCATTTTTTATTAATGTGAAATATCTTCCCGCAACTTTCAATTGGTCTAATTAGATTCGTAATATATTTAATATGTTTTTGTCATCCTTTCATTTATTAATTCAAATGAAATATGTAATGGACAACAATTTTATGAAGCTGATGTTTGATGGAGAAAATTGCACAGACTTTGTGCGTGTCATGATGACTTTAAATTGTAAAATTATAATACCCATTCCTTCACCTTCGCCCAGATCTGGCAAAACATCAATGGGAAAGCCAAAGAACATCAACAAATGCTAAAAAAGATGAACTTCTCCATAATAAATGAAGTGTCTTTTGATTGCATCAATAGACGGTTCACTAATTTCAACCTGTTTTTAGTGTTCAATTACCAAATGATTGTCCCAATCAGAAAAAAAAAAGGAAAAGAAAATAATGTAAAGAAAGACTAACTATCAATAATGTCCCCCAATTGCGTCTATGGCCCGTTCTTCACATTTACACGTTCACACTTACTTTTGACTTTGTGAGGGTATAAATGGACCTTCGGACCAATGCTCCAAAGCACGAATGTGAAAATGTGTTGTGATAACTGTAGTGACCTTTCCGTAGGGGCAATATCAAGTGTCTTGTGGGAAGTTGACTAATTGAAAGTTCCTCTAGCCGGAAGAGATAATATTACTAGTAGTTTGTCAAATTTTATTCATGCTTCATGTCATATTTGAACTTTTAATCCATTCAATTAAATCACTTTTGATTAATGTGAAATATCTTCCCACAACTTTCAATTGGTCTAATTGGATCCGTAATATATTTAATATGTTTTTTGTCATCCTATCATTTATTAATTTAAATGAAATATGCCAAGGATAACAATTTTATGAAGCTGATGTTTGATGGAGAAAATTACATGGACTTTGTGCGTGTCATGGTGAGTTTAAATTGTAAAACTATAATACCCGTACCTTCGCCCTCGCCCAGATCTAGCGAAACATCAATGGGGAAGCCAATAGAACATCAACAAATGCTAAAAAGATGAACTTCTCCATAATGAATAGAGTCTCTTTTGATTGCATCAATAGACGGTTCGCTAATTTCGACCTGTTCTTAGTGTTCAATACCAAAACCTACCAAATGATTGTCTCAATCAGAAAAAAGAAAAAGAAAATAATGTAAAGAAAGACTAATGTCCCTCAATCACGTCTATGGCCCGTTCTTCACGTTTACACGTTCACACTTACTTCCAACTTTGTGAGGGTACAAATGGACCATTGACCAATGCTCCAAAGCATGAATGTGAAAAGGTTTTGTGATAACTGTCGTGACCTTGCCGCAGGGACAACATCAAGTGTCTCATGGGAAGTTGACTGATTGAAAGTTCCTACTGCTTGCTGGAAGAAATAAGGTTACTAGTAGGCTATCAAATTTTATCATGCTTCATGTCATATTTGAACTTTCAATTAATTCAATTAAATCACATTTGATTAATGCGAAATATCTTCCTGCAACTTTCAATTGGTCTAATTAGATCCGTAATATATTTAATATGTTTTTTGTCATCCTTTCATTTATTAATTCATATGAAATATGTAATGGACAACAATTTTATGAAGCTAATGTTTGATGGAGAAAATTACGTGGATTTTGTGCGTGTCCTGGTGACTTTAAATACCTATTCCTTTGCCCTCACCCTGGCGAAACATGAATAGGGAAGCCAACAAAACATCAACAAATGCTAAAAAGATGAACTTCTCCATAATAAATGAAGTGTCTTTTGATTGCATCAATAGACGATTCACTAATTTCAACCTGTTTTTAGTGTTCAATACCAAAACCTACCAAATGATTGTCTCAATCAGAAAAAAAAAATTGAAAAGAAAATAATGTAAAGAAAGACTAACTATCAATGATGTCCCCCAATCGCGTCTATGGCCCGTTCTTCACATTTACACGTTCACACTTACTTTCAACTTTGTGAGGGTACAAATGGACCATTGACCAATGCTTCAAAGCATGAATGTGAAAAGGTTTTATGATAACTGTCGTGACCTTGCCGCAGGGACAACATCAAGTGTCTCATGGGAAGTTGACCGATTGAAAGTTCCTACTGCTTGCTGGAAGAAATAATGTTACTAGTAGCTTGTCAAATTTTATCCATGCTTCATGTCATATTAGAACTTTCAATCAATTCAATTAATTCATTTTTTATTAATGTGAAATATCTTCCCACAACTTTCAATTGGTCTAATTAGATCCGTAATATATTTAATATGTTTTTTGTCATCCTTTCATTTATTAATTCAAATGAAATATGTAATGGACAACAATTTTATGAAGCTGATGTTTTATGGAAAAAATTACGCGGACTTTGTGCGTGTCGTGATGACTTTAAATTGTAAAATTATAATACCCATTCCTTCACCTTCGCCCAGATCTGGCGGAACATCAATAGGGAAGCCAAAGAACATCAACAAATGCTAAAAAGATTAACTTCTCCATAATAAATGAAGTGTCTTTTGATTGCATCAATAGACGATTCACTAATTTCAACCTGTTTTTAGTGTTCAATACCAAAACTTACCAAATGATTGTCTCAATTCATAACTATCAATGATGTCCCCCAATCGCGTCTATGGCCCGTTCTTCACATTTACACGTTTTACTTTCAACTTTGTGAGGGTACAAATGGACCATTGACCAATGCTTCAAAGCATGAATGTGAAAAGGTTGTCTCAATCAGAAAAAAAAAGTTGACCGAAAAGAAAAATATAATGCTTCAATATTAGAAAGACTAACTTCAATGATGTCCCTTTCATTTATTAATTCAAATGAAATATGTAATGGACAACAATTTTATGAAGCTGATGTTTTATATTACGCCTTTGTGCGTTCTTTAAATTGTAAAATTATAATACACATTTACCAAAGAACATCAACAAATGTTTAACTTCATAATAAATGAAGTGTCTTTTGATTGCATCACTTTCAACTTTGTGTTCAGGGTACAAATGGACCATTGACCAATGCTCCAAAGCATGAATGTGAAAAGGTTTTGTGATAACTACCGTGACCTTGCCACAGGGACAACATCAAGTGTCTCGTGGGAAGTTGACTGATTGAAAGTTCCTACTGCTTGCTGGAAGAAATAATGTTACTAGTAGCTTGACAAATTTTATTCATGCTTCATGTCATATTTGACCTTTCAATCAATTCAATTAATTCATTTTTGATTAATGTGAAATATCTTCCCGCAACTTTCAGTTGGTCTAATTACATCCGCAATATATTTAAGATGTTTTTTCTCATCCTTTCATTTGTTAATTTAAATGAAATGGATAACAATTTTATGAAACTAATGTTAGATGGAGAAAATTACGTGGATTTTGTGCGTGTCCTGGGGACTTTAAATTGTAAAATTATAATGCCTGTTCCTTCGCTCTCACCCCGGCGAAACATCAATAGGGAAGCCAACAAAACATCAACAAATGCTAAAAAGATGAACTTCTCCGTAATGAACATAGTTAGAAAAATGGCTTACGATCTATATATCTTTTGGAAACATCTCAGAAAAATTTCTTGGCAAGTAGCGGCTAACGTGACTAAAGTGGCTTACGATCTCGGTAAGTGCACTTGCCAATGGTGCTCATAGTCCCATCCACATGGAAATTTTTGGTCTCTCTTCCTCAGCCCGTTAAATTTCCAATCCTTTGAAGGCTTAGCGACACGCCCACCTCGTCCAGAAATCTTGTCAAGTACGCAGAAAGTTGCATGTAGTCCAATCTATGTAACTATCGTTGAAAAGCTAACAGACCCATCCGTTAAATCGCAGGAGAGTCGGTGCTTAGACATGAGTGTGGCATTTCCTTTTCACTTCCTTTCTTAAAGTGTTGCATGTACAAACAGCTAATTTAGGAGCAAAATAAGGCGGAAGCAACTGAACTATTGCTTCCATGCATAAACATAAACAGATCATTGGTTGTATATGCATATGCATGTACATGTAGGTACCCCATTGGATGCTCTTCTCTAAGCTCATTATGCACATGTACGAGTTCTCAAAGCATACCCCTACTTCGGGCAAACATGGGTTGACAGGCTTCCACTCTCACTGGAAAAATCTAAGCTCCTTCCCTTCTGTATACATTCAAATCAGCATGAGTATCGTGGAGCCTTTGGGACAAGTAGGTCTGACATTAGACAGGCGGAAACCTGCACACTGATGCAATTTTGAACAAACTTAGGATCCCATGCTGGTGTAAATTTGCCAATCTGCAACATGTCTAATCACTAATGGAGTAGCTATGTTACATGCAGTACCCAGATCCCCACGCGAAAAGGATCCAACCCTGTAAAGAGAGTGCAAGCGTGTGGTTGATCGTATCAATTCATCAAATCTGACACAGGTCAATGCCTAATTCACTAGTAAACATTTTTTTTCCTCATGAATCGTGGAGTTAAATTTGATGCAGTCCTCTTTACAGTGCTTAAATGATCCTTGGATATGCAATATCCACTTCAACATGCATGTTCAAAGCAGAGCACCAGCACTCAAGCACAATGTGTAAAGACACTCGATCAAATCGGGGAGGAGAACTAGATCTTAGGACTGAGAACTGATAAGAGAGGAAGTAGAATTGCACCATGTTGTTTTTTTTTTTTTTTTTTTTTGGTAAAGGGTGAGAATATATAGAGCTTTAACCAACAATTACAAAAGATCCGGCGCCACAAAACTGGCACTCAACAAGACAACAAGTCAAAGTGAGTGGAAGGGCGCCGAATGCAAAAGAGGACAAAACTGGCACTCAACAAGACAACAAGTCAAAGTGAGTGGAAGGGCACCGAATGCAAAAGAGGACCGCAGGAGCGGGCCTAAAGAAGTAGAAACAGCCAAAACAATGGCAAAAGAAAAGGAAGCAGCGGGAGGCCACTAAAGATCAGATGAACCACAATCTACGCCCGCATCCACCAACGACAAAAGTGAAGAACCGTCAAGGAAGCAGCCAAGCAAAGGAAGAGTATCCAGACAGCAAGCACCGCTAGGGCCTTGTAGAAATAGGAGAGTCCCCATCTGAAAAAATGATTGGATCCATACCCCAGCTACGCTGCAGCCTCTGGTTTCTGAAATTATCGTCCACACTCCTGAAGGTGGTGGCCTTATCTCTGATGACCTTGATGAGTTGATTCTTCACCGCTAGAATGGATAAGCTCTACTCTCTAAAGAGGATGTCGTCCCTGTATTTTCAAATGAAATAACAAAGAGCACCAAAAGAGAAGTGAGCAATGCACTTGTAGAAGTCTTTGCCCGCAAGGAGTAAGGTGGCCCAATTGAGGTTCTCAACCCACGACCTGTTCCGCCACGGAAGATTGCATCTAAAGGCCCAAAAGAAAGCGATGCCAACGGAAATGCGACATCCAAAAAATAGGTGGTCTATAGAATTTGGCACCTCATTGCAAAAGGGACACAAGGCACTATCTATCCTACCATAAGATAATAAAAGAGCTTGGGTAGGGAGCCTTCGTTTGGCAATAAGCCATAGGTTAAATTGGTATCTTGGAGTGATCAAGTTGTTCTATATGAACTTGAACCAGGAGACCCGAGTCTTCCTCCTCCTAGTCAAATCCCAAGCCGAGGCCACCGTGAAGAAATGGGAGGTGTTTCCCTTCGAACCAAAACGATCGGAGAGGTGGGAAAGGGTGGGAAGGGGTTCCGCCCAAGAGTCCAAGACTAACTTGATCGTAGCTCCACGATCGGTGAATAGGTCCGCCACTATCGCTTGCCTAGACAGGCCAGATGCATATATGGCTAAGTCCGAAAAATACAAGTTCAAAGGACCCCTAGGGTGCCAGTTATCAAACCAGAGGGACACCAAGCAACCATCCCCAATTCTCCAAAAGAAGGAACTTCAAAACTCAGTCCTGAGTTAGAGGATCTTCTTCCAAGCCCACGAACAGCAGGTCGGCTTTTTGGCCATCCAGAAATTCGACTTTTTTAAGAAGGTCGAGTGAATCCATTTGCACCATAAAGATTCCTTATCATCAAACAGGATCCAGATATGTTTTAACATGGCAGCCTTGTTATACACCCAAAGCCTTTGGATGCCAAGGCCCCCCTCTTCTTTTGGGCAACACACGTCCTCCCAAGAAACCTTTCCACCTGCTCTTCCCAACTCCAGGCTTTTCCATAGGAATTGTCTAAGAATGAATTGCACCATGTTGTTGATATATAGGAAAGTAACTAATGTGCAGAAGACAACTTACTTCGGAGGATTTTCCCCTGACATACATGTTGGCAAGCACTCAATGAGACAATCATGGCTAGGCTCCAGGAAAAATGCAATCTGCATTTCATGAGAACATGAGCATAAGTAGAATCTTTTTTAACAGAAATATTACCAAAAGAAGTCAATAAGAATGGAGAACGTAATGAATGAAAGATGCTAACTAGGGAAGGCAAAACAATTAGACTTCTTTTGCAAAAACTAATGTGAATCATCCCAGAAGATAATATCAAGCTGAGGAGAATTTCCTAAGAGTATGATCACAAGTTCAACTGACTTTCCACTAGACCGTGATCTCAAAACTAGGAACTTTTTTTGAATCAGCTTACAACTATCCAAGATCAGCTTCAACTGCCCTTTTCCCAGATAAAGTAGTCACGACTTTGGTCACCAATCAGACTTTTTTCAATACATTATTAAAGCATAGTTCACAGATGAGGAGAAATGCGTGTTTTTTTTTTTTTTTTTTTTTTTGGTGGGGGGAGCCTTACAGAATACCGTCCTTGACCATTCCCTACAAATTGAGCGTGGACCTAATTGCAAAAGCAAAGCAAAAGTATAGATTTAACAAACTGAAGGAAAGAATGGATAACGACTTGCTAAACATAGAGAATAGCAGGAAACCAATTAGATTCAAGCAGAAAAACTCATTTCATACACCATATAAACATGTTCTCATGCATGATGACAATGCATGTTAAGCCTTTTCTGTGGTCAGAGATCCTTAGAACACATGCAAAGTTTAGTATCCAAAAATTGACCAAAAAGAGCTGAGTGATAACAAAAGCACTAGAATAGCAAATTTATTGTTTGATATTCATAAATTGGTCTCTGTGTAGAAATTAATGTCGGTCACCAACATATCATACCATCTTCGATAACTGTGTTTAACATGGAAATTTTTCCTGACCAATGTCAAGAGTAGATGCTCTTTTGCTACTAATGGGCCACTGACATTAGAAAGAGCCAAGAGGGTGCAACAGAAGAAATTCTGGTGGAGTTTTGGACAGGTTAACAATATATAGTAGCCCGCCATAAGATAATCTCCGACCTTCATGTTCAAAGTTTTTTACATGCCAATTTATCTATATAGACTGTTATTAAAGTATATTGCCTGCAAATACAATTGCTCCATCGTTTTAGCATATCACCGAGATTCATTATGAATGCTCTGTACAAAATAGTCACAGAAAGAATGTTACTTTTCAGGATTACCGTGAGATTCTTCTGTCCCGTATTTGCGATGATTATTTATAACTGAATCTAAGCAATAAACTAAACAACTAAAAGAGGGTAACTACAGAAGTAATTGTAGAATGCGCATGATTGTGGTAGTTCTATGACTGTTGACCTGCTCAAAATTAACCAGGAAAGAATGGCGGAATACCATTGTGTGCTCGTGTGCAAGAGTGTTTGTGAGGGAGGGAGGGAGGGAGGGGGTTCATCACCAAGGCACCAGAAGGATTAAACTGATCAAAATGTACACTTATATAGATGCAAATTGCAGAAAGGAGAGGATATGTGGATAAGGGCACCTCTCTAAGTTATGAAATGGAAATCCATCCTTGTCGCCCCATCTGACAATAATACTCTCTCTAAACTGGCATATCACTGCCTTTGTATAAACAAGAACTAAAGTAGCAGATCAGGGTCAGACAAAGAAGCATTTTTGTCAAAAAGTTGTACAAGTATTGGGGTAGAATTCTACCCAACATTGGCATGAAGCAATCTTCCAATCATGCGTGTGAGGGGAAACAGTGCACATACCCCAATAAAACAGAAGTAAAGATTTAAACGAAGTTTTTGCAAGTTATATTTGTAAGCCACGAATCATTATAATAACAATCCTATCATGATGATCTTCCACCAAAAGCGTTACTCTACATATGCGATCTCTAACATAATCTCAAATTCACAATTTTAATGCAGTTGGCCTTTACCCTCTCATAGGTTGCACATATTCCCATGTCGGAGGTTTAGCATCCTTGTTCTTGCAAATCTGAATAAACTCAAAAAGTTTCATGCATGATAACTAGGCATAAAGTCTGCACCAACAGTTTTATAGGAGAAAAATTTCTTTCTTGGAGACCTGGGACATCATCTGTTGCCAACAAGGTAATAAAACCAAAGTCTGAATGTGCCCCAGCTCCATGTTGGCTGGGTCCACCTTCATGGGGGCCCAGCCAGCATTAAATAAATAAATAAAAAACAACAAAAAGAAGTGGAAGTTGTCGTGCGTGGGGTGTCCGTCGAAAAGTGAAGAGAGGAGAGAGAAAAAGAAAACAAAAACTGCACAAGGAAAAAGAAGGAAGAGGGCTGCAACTTTGCGGCTTTGATTGGAAGGCCAAATATTGACGGAATCGGCTCAAATTTCAGTATGTTGTTCGTGAGACCGAGGGCTACAAGTTGATGGTTTTTATTCGTCGAGAACCGTCTCCGAATTCTCCAGTTGCAGTTAAGGTTTTCTTGCTCCCAACTTGTTTGTCTACCTATGTGGTGAGAGAAAGATGATTGTAATGTTGATGTTGAGCCTCTAGTTGTGACTAGAGAATAATACTTTGTGTATCCTACTATTCTTGGTGATTAGTGGATGTTCTTGGGCGGTCCGTGGTTTTTCTCGCATCGGGTTTTCCACGTTAAATCATTGGTGTCGTTATTTGCTTTGTCTACTTATTATTTTAGCGTTATATTTGCATTTTGTGAGGCTATACATTGCTGGTTGTTGCTGGGGGTTAAAAAATTTTAGTTGATTTTGCTTCGGGGGAGAAATTGATCCTGGATTACGTTTGGCCGTGGTAAATTGTTGTACCCGAATTCTACCCAACAAGTGGTATCAGAGCACGGTTGAATTTTAGTGTTAAATGGAAGAAACCAGCAGCACCATGTTTAAGTTAAATGCCTCGAATTATTCTAATTGGAAGCCTCGGATGGAAGATGTGTTATATTGCAAAGACTTATTTGATCCTATTGAGGGTGATGAAACCAAAGGAGATAAGGAAGATAAAGAATGGGAGAGAATGAATCGGAAAACAGTTGGGTTTATCTGACAATGGATTGATGATAGTGTGTTTCATCATGTTGCTCAAGAAACGAGGGCGGGCACTTTGTGGAAGAAATTACAAGATCTTTATGAGAGAAAAACTCCACAAAATAAAGCTCTTCTAGTTAAGCGACTTGTGAATTTGAGATACAATGAGGGGAGTAACATGGCGGAACACTTGAGTGAATTTCAAGATGTTGTAAATCAATTGACAAATCTTGAGATTGATCTTAGTGATGAATTGCAATCATGCTTATTACGTGGTACTCTTCCTGATAGTTGGGAAACCTTAGTTGTGGCATTAAATAACTCGGCTCCTTTTGGTGTGCTTTCTATGAGCATAGTTAAAGAAAGCTTGTTCAATGAAGAAACAAGAAGAAAAGGCTTGAATTATGCTTCTACATCGGATGCTCTTATTATAGAAAACAGGGCAAAAAGTCAATCAAGAAGGTTTCAAAGAAATGATACCCGAGGCAAGTCAAGAGGAAGGTCGAAATCGAGACCAAGGAGGAGTGTCAAGTGTTATAATTGCGGCAAAATGGGACATTATGCAAAAGAGTGTTGGTTGCCAAAGAGAGATAGATTCCATGATAGAAATGGAGATCAAAAGAAAGAAGAGAAACAAGCTAAAACGGCGGTTGCATCCGATGGCGATATTGTGTTTGTATGTGATGACGGATATGTGAATTTTACATTCCAAGACTCTATGTGGGTTGTTGATTCCGCAGCTTCTTTTTATGTCACCTCACGGCGTGATTACTTTGCTTCTTATCGCGGCGGCAACTTTGGTTGCATAAGGATGGGAAATAGTAATGTTTCCAAGGTTATTGGCATGGGAGATGTTTATTTGGAAACCGATGTCGGATATAATTTGCTTTTGAAAAATGTGAGACATGTTCCGGATATTCGACTTCACCTAATCTCTACGGGTGCCTTGGATGATGATGGTTATTGTAATTCATTCTTTGATGGCAAATGGAAGTTGACTAAAGGTTTCATGGTAGTGGCAAAAGGTAAAAAGACAGGCTCTCTCTACACCATGCAAGCTGATTTGATTAAAGAAGAGGTAAATGCAATGGAGGATTCCTCAGTTGATTTATGGCATATGAGGCTGGGTCATCTTAGCAAGAAAGGACTTGAAACTCTTGCTAGAAAGAACCTTTTATCTTTGAATGAGAAAAATCTAAAGAAATGCACTCATTGTTTGACTGGTAAGCAACATAGATTCTCATTTCATAGTTCTTATCCACACACGAAATCAAATGTACTTGATTTAGTTCACACTTATGTTTGTTGCATGGATGCTAGAACTCTTTAAGGTGCATTATACTTTGTGACATTTATTGATGACTGTTCTAGAAAAGTGTGGGCTATTGCTTTGAAATCTAAAGATCAGGTACTTGAGGCCTTTTCATGTCAATGTGGAAAGAGAAACTGGGAAGAAGCTTAAATGTGTTTCGGCTGACAACGGTGGTGAATATAGAAGCCCATTTGAACACTATTGCAAGGATTATGGTATCAAGCTTGAGAAGATTGTTCCAAAAACACCAAAGCATAATGGAGTGGCAGAGAGAATGAACCGGACAATTAATAATCGGATTCGGTGTATGCTTTCTCATGCGAAGTTGCCTAAGTCATTTTGGGGTGAAGCGATGAGAACAGCAGTAGACTTGATAAATCTATCTCCATCGGTTCCTCTTAAGGGGGATGTTCCGCAAAGAGTTTGGAGTGACAAAGATGTTTCCTACAGCCATCTAAAAGTGTTCGGTTGTCGGGCTTTTGTGCATGTTCCAAGAGATGAAAGATCCAAGCTTGATGATAAGTCTAAACAGTGTATCTTCTTAAGTTATGGACATGAAGAGTTTGGTTACAGGTTATGGGATCCAGTTGCAAAGAAAGTCATTAGAAGCCGAGATGTGGTGTTTTGTGAGTATCAAACTATTGAAGACATTGACAAGGTGGAGAGACCAAAGAATACAACTCAACGTTCAGTTAGTTTCAGCCCAAATCCTTCTAATGTTGATAGAAATCATGGGGGAGAAGTGCATGGAAGTCATGAAGATGGTGAGTCCTCACATAATGTTGATTCTTCAGCTGATACAGGTGAAATAGTTGAGCAAGAGCAATTTATCCTACCTCAAGTTAGAAGATCTGAAAGAGAGCGTAGGCCTTCTCAAAAATATTTACTGCATGAGTATGTGTTACTCACTGATGCAGGAGAGCCAGAAACTTATGAAGAGACTATATCATGTGAACGAAAGAATGAGTGATATGAAGCCATGCAAGAGGAGCTTAAATCCTTGCATGAGAACCACACATTTGAATTGGTAAGGTTGCCTCAAGGTAAGAGAACACTCACAAATAAGTGGGTGTACAAGTTGAAGAGGGAAGAAAATAGTTTACAACCACGATACAAAGCTAAACTTGTTGTGAAGGGCTTTCGTCAAAAGAAGGGCATAGACTTTGAAGAGATTTTTTCACCGGTTGTAAAGATGTCTTCTATTCGAGTTGTTCTTGGGTTGGCCGCCAGTTTAAATTTAGAAATTGAACAACTTGATGTAAAGACGGCTTTTCTTCATGGAGACCTAGAAGAGGAGATATATATGGAGCAACCAGAGGGTTTTGAAGTTGAAGGCAAGGAGCACCTTGTATGTAGATTGAGGAAAAGCTTATATGGTCTCAAGCAAGCGCCTAGGCAATGGTATATGAAGTTTGAGTCATTCATGGAAGAACAAGGATACGGTAAGACAAATTCCGATTCTTGTGTTTTTATGAAAAGATTCTCAGATAATGATTTTCTTATTCTCCTACTTTATGTGGATGATATGTTGATTGTTGGGCATGATGCCAAAAAAATCAAGAGTTTGAAAAATGAGTTGAGTAAAGCTTTTGCAATGAAAGACCTAGGCCCGGCTAAGCAAATCTTAGGCATGAGAATTACTCGTGATAGGAAGAATAAGAAACTGTGGTTATCTCAAGAGAGTAGGTGCTTGAAAGATTCAACATGAGCACATGTAAACCGGTGAGTACTCCACTTGCAGGCCATTTCAAGTTGAGTAGTAATGAGTGTCCTTCAAGTGAGAAAGAGAAGGTTGAGATGATGAAAATTCCTTATGCATCGGCCGTGGATAGTTTGATGTACGCCATGGTTTGTACAAGACTAGATATTACTCATGCAGTTGGTGTTGTGAGTAGATTTCTCTCTAATCCAAGTAAGGAGCATTGGACCGCTGTTAAATGGATTTTGAGATATCTTAGAGGCACTTCTACACTTTGCTTGTGCCATGGAAATGCAAAGCCTGAGTTGAGTGGCTTCTCGGATGCGGACTATGCCAGTGATGTAGATTCCCGAAAATCCACATTGGGTTTTATAATAATCTTTGCAAGGGGAGCTGTTTCATGGCAATCGAGATTGCAAAAATGTACCGCTTTGTCTACAACTGAAGCGGAGTATATTGCTATTACCGAAGGAGGTAAAGAACTTTTGTTGATGCAAAAATTCCTACAAGAGTTGGGCTTGAAGCAAGAGAAGTTTGTTCTATATTGCGATAACATGAGTGCCATCCATCTTAGCAAGAATCTGGTGTTTCATTCAAGATCGAAGCATGTTGATGTGAAGTATCATTGGATCCGAGAAAAGCTAGAAGAGAAGCTCTTCCTACTTGAGAAAGTTCATACCGACAACAATAAGTCCGACATGATGACCAAAGCCTTGCCCATGATGAAGCTTGATGCTTCTAGAAGAAAAGCGGGCATGACGAATCTTCCCACATGAGGTGGAGGGGGAGATTTGTTGGCTGGGTCCACCTTCATGTGGGGCCCAGCCAGCATTAAATAAAAAAAACAAAAAGAAGTGGAAGTTGTCATGCGTGGGGTGTCCGTCGAAAAGTGAAGAGAGGAGAGAGAAAAAGAAAACAAAAACTGCACAAGGAAAAAGAAGGAAGAGGGCTGCAACTTTGCGGCTTTGATTGGAAGGCCAAATATTGACAGAATCGGCTCAAATTTCAGTATGTTGTTCGTGAGACCGAGGGCTACAAGTTGATGGTTTTTATTCATCGAGAACCGTCTCCGAATTCTCCAGTTGCGATTAAGGTTTTCTTGCTCCCAACTTGTTTGTCTACCTATGTGGTGAGAAAAAGATGATTGTAATGTTGATGTTGAGCCTCTAGTTGTGACTAGAGAATAATATTTTGTGTATCCTGCTATTCTTGGTGATTAGTGGATGTTCTTGGGCGGTCTGTGGTTTTTCCCGCATCGGGTTTTCCATGTTAAATCCTTGGTGTCGTTATTTGCTTTGTCTACTTATTATTTTGGCGTTATATTTGCATTTTGTGAGGCTATACATTGCTGGTTGTTGCTGGGGGTTAAGAAATTTCAGTTGATTTTGCTTCGGGGGAGAAATTGATCCTGGATTGCGTTTGGTCGTGGTGAATTGTTGTACCCTAGTTCTCTCCAACACTCCATGTATTCCTTTAGAGGGATCTGACACTAGACCTAAACAAAGAAAGGAATTTCAACCGGATGAGAAGAGAGAATTGCACGGTTTATTATTAAGTTTATTGAAGTAAAATGTACCTAGTGCAAGGTCGCAATAAGCTCACGGAGTATTTCTGGCTTATCAAAAAAATCAGCTTCCAGATCAAGTGCTAGAGCGATGATCCTCACAACTACTTTTGCCACATTTCTGAGTGTGCACATTTACAAATAAAAAAATTACCAAACTGACTACCATCGCTTTGTTTATACCAACAAATTACACTTAATCTTGCCACATAGGTCATCTAGGCAGTACTCTTGGATCTAAAAGTCAAATGATTTAGAGTTGGAGACCCTATTGACTATAATATCAGCCATATTACTGTAAGCAATTAGACACTTGCATTGAGGCTCTTGGTCAGTGTGATTAATGGTAAATCTTGACAGCTAAAAATAACTGGTTTGTATTGTAGCATAGTAGCTTTGGAAAAATACCCCACCAAATTGTTTAATCAGCCGCCACAAATAACCAGAAGAGTTTTACTTCGGCCAACATAGGATAAGAACCCAAGAGAGCATATTCAGTTCAAAAGTCAAGAGGCAATTTAACTCCCATTGGGCCACCTTCAAAATTACAAGAACTTGGCAATATCTGATGCATATAGAAGGGGAAGATGGTGACTATCAGCTACTGAAAATGCCCAAAATACCCCATCAGAGAAACAGAAGATCTCTGTATTATCTTTTACTGGGATGGAATAAAATTTACATCCTGGAACTAGCAAGAAAAATTAATGCCTATGGCTCTATATCATCTATAGTAAAAATTCACAATGCTTGACAATGAAAATTTTCCATCGCCTGCCTCCATCTTGGCAATATATCTAGTCAAAATACAACAATGAAACCAAAATAAGCATCCATGATCAACAACTGATTTAAGTTGGACAGAAATTACATTAAAGAGCAGTTTACCCTCAGAAGTCCAGGGGTTTGGTCCAAAATGAGGCTTCTGTACACAAGGATCGTCCTCTGGTACTTCCACTCCTATGTTGTATCCCTCCTTATAATCTCCTATAAAACGTCAATAAATTCATTACTACTCGAACAATCTTCAGAAGATGATGAGCAGATAGTAATAACAAGTTTCAGCCAAATCTCTGACTTGAGCTCATGATCATGTGTTAGCACTTCAAACAACTAGCTCCTAATTCTGTGGCAGTTCTCTCCGAGAACACAACCGAAAACAGGAATAATAACTAATTTATCTTCCTTTTCTAGGAAATGCTACTCAACCACCACCTGATTATAGCTATCAAAATCACCAGCTATTCATCTATGTCCACTTTAAGCAGTGAAATCTTCAGCAGGATGATCAGACACAAACCGTTTATCTGATTTGCAGGGTGGAGGACCTGATCGAACAGAGGAGTGTAGCCTCGGTGCTTCTCGTTCCTCAGCAGCTTCATTTTCTTGCTCAAAGGCAGACCGAAGAACCGCCTGCTCTGGACGAACACCTTCTATATCAAGTCCTGGCTGACTCCTTGATTGATCACGTAGAAAAAGCCATAATCCAAGCACGCCTGAGGCCAACGGATTGGATTCATCCGTCAGCGTCCCCCTCGACTCGAAAAATCTCGGTTTCCTCGGTTTCATGTACCCGAAATCGAACTAAACATAGCGGAAAAAGGCGGGAGAATCGAAGACTTGTTTGAGTAGGGACACCGACCGTCGGATATCGGAGCTCGAGAGGTCGATGAGGTTGAGAGTGGAAGCTGGAACTCCGGCAATGTCGCCGTCCATTCCCCTGACAGATTTCACGGTGATGATGACGACTGACGGGATCGACGCTGGACGGGAATTTGAGTTGCGGGCGATGGAAGACACGGGGCTGAGAAAAAGGAGGAAAAACGACGGCATGGGACGTTTAGGGCATGCATGGAAACATTCCAAAAAAACGTTTCTGGAACACTTCCGTACGAATTTTGTTCCCGAGAACAAAAAAAGAATAGAAACGCGGTTGGTTGCATTTCTGTTCTTTTTTTATTTTTTTGTTTCCGGAACAAAATAGAAACAAAAAAAAAGAAACAACAAATTGTTGTGTCGCCTTGAGAAACACTTCTTGGGCGCCCGAAAAAAACAAAAATGAAAAGAACAAAAAAACGAAACGGGAACACTTTGTTCGTCTGTGCTCTCTTTCGTTCGTCTCCTTCTCCTTCGTTCGTCCTCCTTCGTTCGTCCTCCTTCTCCGGCGACTCCTCACTCGGCCAACTCTCCGGTGAAGAACGACGCCGACGCACCGGCTGTCTCCGGCAACTTTCCGGCGTGTCTCCCTTCTCTCCAGCGCCTCCCACTCGGCCAACTCTCCGGCGACTCCTCACTCCGCCGACGCACCGGCTGAAGCTTCCGAATCCAGGTACGTTTCTGGTGCTCCTCCTTCTCCGGTCGACGAGGGCTTCGGCGACAGCTCGGTGGAGGCTCAAGTGCGCGTCGCTCACCCAGATCTGCGGCAGATCTGGGCGACGACGGCTCGCTCAAGCTGCTCTGCCGAGCTCGAGCTGCTGTGTTCACTCGGCAGAGCAGCTCTGGTCGCTCGAGCTGGCAGAGAGGCTGCTCTGCCGCTCGAGCGACCAGAATGACGCTCAAGCGAGCGTCAGTCGCTTGAGCTGCTCGAGCAAGCTGGGAGAGCAGCAAAGGCTCTCCCAGCTCGAGCGAGCTGTGAGCTGGGCAGAGCAACTGAGCTACTCGAGCCAGCTGGGAGAGCGGCAGAGCTGCTCTCCCAGCTCTGCCGCTCTGCTCGAGCCCGCTGGGAGAGCGGCAAAACTGCTCTGCCGCTCTGCTCGAGCCAGCTGGGAGAGCGGCAGACTGACACTTTTGAGTGAAAACCCGATCCTTTTGCGGTGTTTTGTGTTACGAAATCTCACGTCGATTCCAGAAAAATAACGCTCGCAAATAATTCACCAGACAGAATATAGTAATAAAAGAGTAGAATCAGATGAACACGCCAGAAAATTTGTTATCGAAGTTCACCCAAACCTGGGCTACGTCTCCGCGTAGAGGCACTCTGCGAATCCACTAAACTTCGAAAAAAGTTGGAATACAACAACGATCTTCTCTCAAGATCAGGGCACAAAGAGATTAAGAACCCTCATCAAGAAAAAACTCACTTTTTTCTTCTCTCTTTTTCTTGCTTCTCTATTTCCTTTTTTAGCGTCTTAACAGCTAGGGTTTTTGCCATCGCTAATATATAGGTACCACTTTTAACCTAAAAGGAAATCTAATAGAAAAGATAAAAAAAAAACCCCTAAAAACAAATATTTGGCTTTATCTATAACAATCTCCCACTTGAAGACAAATATACCCAAGCACCAAGCAACTTTGCATCCATCTTCTTCAAAAAATAGTAGTTGAAAAACTTGTGCCTCTGCGATACTTCTCATCAATCAACATGGAGTAATACCAATGGTAGTAGTACAGAAAATATGCTTCTCTCTATCTACTACCTTGGTCATCATGTCAGCTGGATTCTTCGAGCCATCAATCTTTTGTAGCTTTAATTCATTATCTTTCAATGCTGACCTGATAAAGTGATAACGCTTCTTGATATGTCTAGTTTTTGAGTGATAAGCTGCATTCTTTGCTAAGTGCACTGCACTTTGACTATCACTCCACAGTGTACTGACTGGCTGTTTTCGATGTAAATCCTCCATATAATCTTGTAACCACATGATTTCCTTTGAGGCTTCTGTAATCGCTACATATTCTACCCCTGTTGTCGATAAAGCAACTACTTTTTGTAGTTGAGATACCCAACTCACTGCTGTACCTGCAATTGTAAAGACATATCCAGTGGTACTCTTACCACTATCTCGATCACCCGAATGATCTGCATCTACATAACCCTGCAACTCTAGAGATGTACCACCATAACAAAGTGAGTAATTGGAAGTACCTGCTAGATATCTCAATATCCATTTAACTGCATTCCAATGCTCTCTACCTGGGTTCTGCATATATCGACTCACAACTCCCACTGCTTGTGCAATGTCTGGTCTCATGCTCACCATGGCATACATCAAACTCCCCACTGCTGATGCATATGGAACTACCGCCATCTCATCTTTCAAAGCCTGAGTGCTTGGACACATATCCTTGGAAAGTTTGAAGTGATTCGCTAGAGGAGTTGCAACCGATTTTGCCTTGTCCATGTTAAATCTCTTTAACACCTTGTTCACATAGTCTTCCTGCGACAACCATAATTTCTTATTTTTCCTATCCCTGATAATTTTCATGCTTAAAATATTCTTGGCCTCTCCCAAGTCTTTCATAGCAAACTGTGATGATAACATCTTTTTCACTTCTACGATTCTCTTCATATTGGAACTAGCCACCAGCATGTCATCCACATATAAAGATAGATACACAATGTCACCATCATCATATTTGCGAAAATAAACACAGTGATCAGACTCACAGTATGCAAATCCTTTTTCTTGTATGAAACCATCAAATTTTAAGTACCATTGTTGCGGAGCTTGTTTCAAGCCATACAAGCTTTTCTTCAAGCGACATACCATGTACTCCTTACCTTTGACTTCAAAACCCTTAGGTTATGCCATGTATAATTCTTCATCTAAGTCACAATGTAAAAACGTTGTTTTTACGTCTAACTGCTCAAGATGAAGATCCTCCACTGCAACTATACTTAGCAGAACTCTAATTGATGTCATTTTCACTACAGGTGAAAATATCTCGGAGTAGTCGATCCCTTCTTTTTGAGAAAAGCCCTTGACTACAAGTCTCGCCTTGTATCTAATATTACCATCTGCTTCATTCTTAATCCTGTACACCCATTTGTTCAATAAAGCTTTTTTACCTGTGGGCAACTTGGTCAACTCCCAAGTTTTGTTTTGAAGTAACGAGCTCATCTCGTCTTTCATAGCACACTCCCACTACAAGTGAGACGTGTCTGCCTTTGCCTCATCGTAAGTCTCCGGTTCTCCTGAATCGTATATAAGACATGGCTCGAAACGCATTATTAGCTTATGGGTCAAAAATTACCTTTGGCTTTCTCACACATGTAGACCTTCTCACGACAGGTATTTCGGTCATTCGTTTGCTCCGAATCACTGCGTTCTTCTTGAACTACCTCTTCACGATAATAGGTTCATCTTGAACCTCTCTTTCGAGTGAACTTTGATCTACGGAAACATCTTCACGGGCATTATGTCTAATTCAACATACTCGGTTGTACTACCTTCTCATGCTCTGTCTCTATCTGACGATTCTTGTACATCTTTTCTTCATGGAATACCACATTGCGACTGCGGATGACTTTGTTATTCTCATAATCCCAAAGTCTATAGCCATACTCGTCGCCACCGTATCCGATAAAGACGCACTTCTGGGACTTAGCATCAAGCTTTTTCATATCCTCCCTGTCAATCAAAGCATATGCAATACAACCAAACACCTTTAGATGTGAATAATTAATCTTCTTACCTGACCACCGCTCTTGTGGTACTTCTCCATCCAACGCACTAGATGGACTTCTGTTGATAAGATAAACAGCTGTATCAACTGTGGCAGCCCATAAGTGTAGCGGGAGACCCGCGTGTAGTCTCATGCATCTCGCACGTTCTAGAATAGTCATATTCATCCTTTCAGCTACACCATTTTCTTGAGGAGTTTTAGGAACAGTCTTTAACCCATGTATACCTTCTCGACTCAGATAATTTGCAAATTCTTTACTTGTGTATTCACCACCATTATCAGATTTCAAAGCTTTAATCTGATAACCTGTTCCTTTTTCTACCATGGTCTTCCACATTCTGAACATCCCGAATACTTCTGATTTTTCTTTAAGAGCATAGACCCAAGTCTTTCTTGTTGCATCATCAATGAATGTGACAAAATATCTCTTACCACCATAAGAGAGTTCCCGAAAGCGAGTCCCCATACATCGCATGAACCAACTCTAGCTTCGGCCTTTATTTTGTTGCCCATTCAATTGAAAACTAACAGCCTTCATTTTCCATAAATGCAACTCTCACAAAAATCTAACTCAACTTTTTGTATACCCGGAAGTAATTTCCTCGAGTGTAACTTTACACATTTTTCACCAAGATGTCCCAAACGATAATGCCAAAGAGTAGATAAATTACACCGTAGCCATTGTAGTTGCAACCATATCACTAATATTGTCTCCTTGGAGAAGGTAAAGTGTACCTGTATGCTTTCCCTTTGCTACTACTCTTACCCCTGAGGTTATCTTCCCCTCTCCGTAGCCAAAGGTTATTACCAAACCTTCTTGGTCAAGTTTACTAGTTGAAATCAAATTTTTCTTTAATTCTGGAATATGCCTAGTTTCACGCAAAACTAGACGTCCTCCACCTGAGATGTTCACAGTCACGGTTCATTTCCCAACAATTGGACACATGTGGCCGTTTCCCACAACCACTTGTCCAAAATCTCCACTAGCATAATCATCAAATATGTCTCTTTACGAGGTGCAATGAAAAGAAGCGCCGAGAATCAATAAACCATTTATCTTTGTCAAGTCAAACCCTGCAGACAAACATAAGTTATCTAGCAAAGATTTATCGCTAACTACATTAGCACCTTGATTCTCATCTTGCTGCTTCTTTTTGTAGGCTTCACATTGAAACCTCCGGTGTCCGGTTTTGTGACAAAACCAACACTCATCTTTTGCAACCTGTCTCTTACCCCTTGATTGTGATCTGCCACAACCGATGAAATTTCCTCTACTTTTACTTCTTCCACGGTTCTCCACTGCAAGTGCCGTTGAAGATGTAGATGCAGAAAAATTATCTCCACCTGAGACTTTCCTTCGCATCTCTTCATCCATGATACTACTCACAGCATCATCAAGAGTTAAATCATCTTTCATGGTGCTCGAAATTCCCTGCACTGCGGTATTATAGCTTTCTGGAAGAGAACATAAAAATAATAAAGCTTGAAGCTTCATATCTAAATTTATGCCTGCGGATTCCAATTGATCCGTGACCTGCGTGAAACTATTAATATGCTCTGCCACAGACTTTCTATCATATAACTTCATATTAACCAGTTTCTTCAGCAAAAATACCTGATTTGATGTGGATGGCTTCTCAAAAATATTCGTTAGAATATCCATGTCTTCTTTTGCAGTTTTTGCTTTCGCGATGTGATACCCTGTCTTTTTCGTCAACCCTAGACGAATCGCACCTAACGCCTTTCGATCAAGAATTTTCCATCTGGCTTCTGCTATTGGATCCACTTCCACCATCTCGGGTTTCCAACCCTCAAGTGGTGCATAGAGATCTTTCTGATAAAGATAATCCTCTATTTGTAGTTTCCACCATCCGAAATCCTCTCCATTGAACTTATCGATTCTGATTTTATCTTCTGCCATCCTGTTTGCTTTCAATCGAACGTCACCGAAAACCCTCGATGTTCTCGATTAGCCAACCCAGGCTCTGACACCAGTTGTTACGAAATCTCACGTCGATTCCAGAAAAATAACGCTCGCAAACAATTCACTAGACAGAATAGAGTAATAAAAGAGCAGAATCAGATGAACACGCCAGAAAATTTGTTATCGAAGTTCACCCAAACCTGGGCTACGTCTCCGCGCAGAGGCACTCTGCGAATCCACTAAACTTCGAAAAAAGTTGGAATACAACAACGATCTTCTCTCAAGATTAGGGCACAAAGAGATTGAGAACCCTCATCAAGAAAAAACTCACTTTTTTCTTCTCTCTTTTTCTTGCTTCTCTATTTCCTTTTTTAGCGTCTTAACGGCTAGGGTTTTTGCCATCGCTAATATATAGGTACCACTTTTAACCTAAAAGGAAATCTAATAGAAAAGACAAAAAAAAAACCCCTAAAAACAAATATTTGGCTTTATCTATAACATTTTGGAGGGACGGGAAGTGTAATGGGGCTCGCACGTTTGCTCCTGGTTGGCTTCGTCCTGCTCGTGCTTGGTTCGAGAGCGCTCGTGCGCGGGAATGTGGAGCTGGAGGCGCTCATGGAGATCAAGGCCTCCTTGGACCCGGAGAACAAGGTCCTCACTTCGTGGACTAGCAATGGCGACCCCTGCGGCGGCTCGTTTGACGGGGTGGCGTGCAACGAGCATCAGAAAGTGGCAAACATCTCGCTGCAAGGGAAGGGCCTGTCGGGGAAGGTCCCTCCCGCAGTGGCTCAGCTGAAGTGCTTATCGAGCTTGTACCTACACTACAATTACTTGACCGGAGAGATTCCAAGAGAAATCTCTAGTCTGACCGAGCTGACAGATCTCTACCTCGACGTGAATAATTTAACTGGGAGTATACCTTCTGAAATTGGAAGCATGGCTAGCCTTCAAGGTGAGTTTTGTTTTTGCTTCAAGTGTTTTGAACATGCGTGCTTTGTCTTTTAGCAGATGAGATGGTTGAGACACTTTTCTTTGGCATCTAATCTTTTGATAATCTGGCTTTTGATTTCTTGTTCTTTTCCTTCTCAGTGCTACAGCTATGTTATAATCAGCTCAATGGTACTATTCCCCCGCAAATAGGATCATCGAAGAAGCTGAGCGTTCTTGCCTTGCAGCATAACAAATTGTCCGGGGATATTCATGGCTTGGCCAATCTGCAGACCTTAAAGAGCCTTGTCTTGGGCTTTAATGGGTTTAACGGTACGTTCCCGGTGGAAATAGCTAAAATTCCAGAACTGCAGACTCTGGATGTACAAAACAATTCTCTTTCTGGATTTGTCCCTGCTGGTGAGTTCAGTTCCCCAGTCCCTGCTTTTCGTTCAGTGTTTTTTTCCTCTTTCAAACAATTGCCGTGACCTTTAATGATGAATTTTCCTCATTTAGCTTATTTCCTAGAATTAACTGAAGTTTGTTCATGAATGTTGAAGCTCTGAAGAAATTGGAGAGATTTAACTATCAGAATAACCCAGGTCTATGCGGATCCGGATTTCCTTCTCTTAGAAATTGCAACAATTTCGATCCTAATTTACACCCCAACGGAGTGAACCCAATTGTTTCGATCCCAAGGACACCAGACGTGAAGACACATTGCAACCAAAGCCATTGCTCAAACCCATCGAAACTCCCACAAGCAGCTCTTGTTGCTGGGATTGTCTCTGTCACCGTCACATTGGTTGGCGCAGGACTTTTAACATTCTATCGATATTGTAGAGGAAAACAAAAGATTGGTAGTACAGCTGATGCTTCTGATGGTAGGCTTAGTACCGACCAGTCAAAAGACTTATACAGCAGAAGTGCATCTCCCCTTGTCTGCCTCGAGTATTCTAGTGGATGGGATCCTCTGGACGATGGCCGCTGTGGAAATGGATTATCCCTGCAGGCGCCTAGGTACACGTTGGAAGAAGTTGAGTCAGCGACCCAATACTTTTCAGAGCTTAATTTGTTGGGAAGGAACACTTTTTAATCGGTCTACAAAGGCATACTAAGGGATGGGACTCTTGTGGCTATCAGGAGCATCAATGTGACGAGCTGCAAATCAGAGGAAGTCGACTTTGTGAATGGACTGAATTTGGTAACTTCGCTAAGACATGAAAACCTCATTAGATTGAGAGGTGTTTGTTGCTCCAAGGGCAGGGGTGAATGCTTTCTTGTGTATGATTTCGCTCCCAAGGGTACCTTATCGCAATATCTTGATTTAGAAGATGGAAGCAACCAGGTTCTTGATTGGTCCACAGGGTTTCCATCATCAAAGGAATTGCTGAGGGTAAGTCTTACTTTCTTTCAGATCTTAAAAGAGATATTTCTGGTTTTCCCTTACTTTCTGAATTAGTTGTTGGAACTTTTTTCTCTAGCTTAATGCTTCTAAGTCTTTAAATTTGAGAAGTACCAATTATCAAGTGCATTCACGCAGTTCATCAAGTGCACTTTAAGTTTTGAACATTTACTTCTGGCCTTCTAGCTTCATGGGTAGCTTAAGTTATTCTGAAGCCTATAATTTGCACTTGGTTTATAATTCTACAGCAGGAAAAGTTCTAGAAACATCAGTGGGATGAAATGTTTCGCCATTTCTGGGCAAAGAACTTTCTTCTTGAATTCGTTTCCTGTGCTCATTTTCCAAATGCCTGTGCTTTACAGTTTGAACTTCCTTTGAGCTTGATGCTGAATACAGATAGGTTCCGCCAGTTTCATTTTCATAGAACCAGTTTTACCGGCATTTGCATAGTATATTGCTTGAACATCATTGTTTTGTGCTTGTGAGTGTACTCTTCCTCAAAAATTAACCTGGACGCTAAAACAAGAGTTCCCATTTAGATTAGTTCTGTCTACTCTAATTATTATTCATTAATTTTTATTCGAGCAGGCATTGGATACTTGCATAACGGTGAAGGCAGCAAGCCTGCAGTTGTTCACCAAAACATTTCCGTTGAGAAGATTCTCATTGAGCAGCAGCTCAACCCACTCATAATGGATTCCGGGCTTCCAAAGCTTCTCGCCGATGATGTCATATACTCAGCTCTCAAGACTAGTGCCGCCATGGGTTATATGGCACCAGAGTACATTACAACAGGTCGTTTTACCGAGAAAAGTGATGTTTTCGCATATGGAGTAATCATCTTCCAGATCCTCTCGGGTAAGCGACTACTTTCCAGCTCAATGCGGTCAGCAGCAGAGTGTTGCAGTTTCGAGAACTTTATCGATAGCAATCTGAAAGGAAATTTCACTGAACCTGAGGCGGCTATTCTTGGGAAGATCGCATTACGTTGCACCAGTGAATTGCCCGATAATAGACCCACTATTTTCAGAGTGACTGAGGAACTAAATGATTGGTGCGTCAAATGTCGATGATTGTACATAGCGAATTGTCCGAAGTTGCATCCATGGAAGCACCAATTTAACTCAATGAGCTATCAAGCTCAGCGGTGACAGTGCAACGATGTATGATGATCCCTGAAGAATTAACAGAGTAATCTTGTCCTATTGTATAACAGATTAGCTTTAGCTCATTTGTACTTTGTCTGATCACTTGAATCATTATCATTTTCGTTTCCCTTTGCCATATAATGATATGAATTACTTGTAAGTCGTTACTATTTGAGTTGGTATCCTGAATTCAAACCTGGTATCATATTGTGTTTGATCCACAACACCAAACCCAATAGTGCTCCTGCTACCTTTGGCTGTTAGGTGCTTGTTACATTGTTTAATTATATGTATATTAATTCCCCTTATAGAATTTCATGTATAATATTTTGATCTTATCCTCAAGATCAAGATCGATCAATTCTTTTTTAATCATGCTCCCTTAATCTAGCTTTCATTTTTTTCACTTATTATGCTGCTTCAGGAGTAAGGGTTACTTACATTAAGTGACAAAATGTTAACGTACGTTTTGACACATACGTCAGTCATCTCAACAATTCACTGCCTCACTCCCTTAGCTGTCTGTCGGTCGCCAAGAACACTAATTGGGAAATAATGACCAATTAACCATCACTGCGTACACGCATAAGTATACGATACGTATGTATACGCACATTATTTTAATAAAATGCATGACGCAAAAATAAAGAAAAGGAAGGAAGCAGTCACTTTCGGCTGGTACAGACTAATGTATTCGAGGAAAAATATAAAAAGATGCACCAGCTTTTTTTCGACGTAAGGCACGAAAGCTTAGTGGAGCTTATGTCTGCATTATCACCGCTTGCGGGATTGTTTATCATCGCCCGTTCAATGCAAATCTCAATACTCGATAAGCAAAGTCAAACCCTTATCAGGTAAACCAAGTAGTTAACGATGGTGCGCCTTAAAGAAGAATTTTATAAGCTCAACGATATAAACATATCCAAATTGTCGTATTCACGATAAGTTCAGCAGATTCCATCACCAGAAACCAACATATAATTTGGTCTAAAGAAATATATAAATCTTTCTTTAATTGTATGGTCGTCACCTTCTCTTTTGAAGTTTCATTCTTGTGCAAGCATATTTGATTGTTACAACATGATGTGGAAGCTATCCGGATCTTGTAATTAAATTAGCACGAAATAACCAAGGAAATAAATGAAGAACAATCAAAAGATATTAGAGATTTACATGATTTGATTCAAATCTAGATTAAGCTTAGAAAAAAAAAAATTAAAATAGAGAATTTTTTTGTCGTTTACCGAACGTGTTTTTGTTCTTTTTCTATTCTAGGAACAGAAATTGACCGCGATTACCAAACGTGTTTTTGTTCTTTTTTTATTCCAATAACAGTTTTTTTTTTTACACTTACCAAACGCGTTCTTTTGTTCAAAAACTGTTCCCGAAACAGAAACATTTTTTTTTTATTTCTGTTCCCAGGAACAAAGAAAGAACAGAAGTGTTTCCATGCGTGCCCTTAAAGAATCAGCACAGATATTCGGTGCAGCCATCATATCTGAATGCTTTCTACAAATTTTAAAGCATTTTTGCTGACTTATTATTCCATTCGAATAATTTATCATTTTAAAGAAAATATTTTTTAATATATTTATTTTTTGCGAAATAAACGGACTTTAAATTTTAATTTTTTTAAATACTTATATTTACAATTAGGTTTATCCTTTTTAATTTACTCTTACGATATTTCAATTTTGAATAGTCAAGAAAAATACAAATTCTAGGAGAACTACTCCATTTTCAGTTGCTCTTGCAGACTAGCAAGGCCTTATCTCAAATAAAAAGACTTGAATAATATGAACTCCATGAAGCATATCAATTACATTCTACCAATCATATGAATTACGCATGCTCATCAAAGTACAAAAAATGCACAAATTCCTACACTTTAACTAACGCTTTGTGTCATATGATGCAAGCAACAGTAAAATGAGTTGATACAAATAGGCGTGAGCATTGAGATCAATTCAACCCAAGAATCGAACTAAATTAATCTAGACCGATTGGTTTGAGGTTGATTTTAACGAACTTAGAACCAGCTTAGGATCAGCTTGGTTCCTAGTCCAAGGTTAAAATCGCCAATTCTACTAAAAGAACCGATCTAAACAGGCTCCTTGGGTTGAACCGAATTCGAGAGATCGATGTGGTGGAGAACTGAGATCGGAACTCCGGCGACTTCGACGGCATTCGCATCCTCCATGCTCACCGACACCGCTCCGCCCGGCAGGTCGTTGCTCTCTTGCTGAGATCGCCGTCCGTTCACCCGTCTGATTTTGCAGCAATGATGACGACGACTGACGATGATCGAAGACGGACGGGATTTTGAGTTGCAGGTGACTGGAGGGAGTGGGGGGTTTGAAAAGAAGAAGAAAACGAGGACGTCTATTAATAAAAAAATCTCAGCCAAGATATTTGGTGCGGCCTTACCCTTTTGACGGAAAGTCAGCAAATTTCGAAGCATTTTTCATCTGCTACGGCATGGGCTCAGTGGAGAACAAGGAACCGCACCGAACCGACCCTAATAACTAGTCTAGTTGGAGTTTCCCGCTGTTATCTATCCGATTCCAAAAAAAATTGAAACTGGTACCGTGCGGTTCAATTCCCAATTTCTGGGTCAAAACCAGATCGAGAATCAGGAATCAATGAATTGTTTGAACTTTTTATTATTTATTTTATTTTACAGTGATAAATGAAAATTTTTGTCATTGGGTTCACTTCGTCAAGAAAGAAAAAAATGAAACTAATAAAAAGTTGCCAGTTCCCAAATAAACTATAAAATCGATTGACAAAATAAGTTTTAGATTTCAGGGTACGCAAATTAAGTTTTAACTTCCAAATAATAAGAAATCAAATCCGACGGGTAAGTTTCCACTTGAAACTTTCAAGTTAAACCTAAATTGAGTCGAAACAGTTGGCTGAGTAGTTAAGAGTTTAAGCATCTCGCCTGCTATCTGAAATGAGAGAAGCCTCACCTGATGCTAGACCTTTCAAAATGGATTAAAAAATTATTTCCTAACCCATGTTGATATTTATGTCAGTATTTTGACGAGAATAGCTCGAAATTCTGTCAATGAGATATTGCACATTTTCCTCACGGAAGAGAATGCCCCGACACACTGAAACTTCAATTAAAATTCCCAAGCAGCGTCATCAAGTTGTACCTGAAACCTTGAGAGACTTGGCTCTTTTGTTTTCGATAATGGATGAGTAGAATGAGCTCCAGCCCTCAAACCTTTATATACTGTCATACCTTGATATTGATTTGCAGCTCACACATACTACTTTTTGGGGGGCTTGGGTACATGTAAGGCACATCATTAAAACTATAAACTTTACGGCCAATTGCAAGATTTTCACGTTTTATTAGTTGCTGAAGCGCGTTTTAATTTGATACCAATTTGGTGAAATGTGTTCTTACATATATTACTTATCCATAAATGCTAGTATGTATTGTTTGAAACAATTTGGCTTTTCTTTTAAGTGCGCTCATTGAACAAGTAAAAATAGAAAAAGACTGAAACGGGTGGAGGCAATAACATTAAGTTGTGCCTCAGTTGAGAATTTACTTCTTCATATCTCGCACTAGGCACTTAACGATTGTTGTCTTCTTCATTTCTTACTTGCAGGATGACCTTAGTTGAGTAAAGATAGATTGTTTGCTATTAAGACGGAAATGTTGATTATTTGCTTTTGCTTTCTCTCTTCTCCTTGTGGTCTTTGTAAGAAAGGTTTTTTTTTTTCTGGACAATGTTGAATTAATTTGTACTTAAATTTGTTGACGAACTGGACTAAGTTTGGCATTCTTATGGGATGGCAAGTTCCTTGTCCTGCATTCATTTTGGAATTTAAGGGCTTTGGCATGGTTCTCTTAACTGCTGCACAAAAAAATAAAAAATCAAACTTGAGCTGATCCCTCAAGTTATATGCCATTTGGGTCTCAGGTCGGTTCTATAGTGTTTCAATTCGGGTAAGATATCAACCAAACTGATGACACTCCTATCTTGGACTATCCAATATTAACCAGCCCTCCCTCTTGTCCAGTCGTTGTAGCCAAAGGAAGAAAGGAGGAGGAGGAAGGAGGAAAAAAAAAAAGATAAAATAATTTGAAAAATAATTTGAAAAATAAAATATTATTAAAAAATTGTCATCGGCAGCCACGTTAGTGCTTTGGCTGGTTAATTTTGGCCGAATGAACTGAATTAGAACAATTGCAAAAGATTTATGACTTAATTGGCCAAAAAAATTGATTTATGACTGAATTGACACAATTGTAATATAGGTTTATGAATTTTTTAGTAATTTTCCTTATTTGTATTGTATAATTTTTTTTTTTTTGCTGATCAAAACAAAAAATGCCCTTCATCTACATATTTAAGTCAAAATGGGTTTTATCTCACTTTTTTAATTTCATTTAGCCCTCGGTTATGTATTACTTTAATATTTTAATATAACTAAACTTGAGAGAGAATAATGGAAAACAGGCCAAAGAAAGAGATAACAGACAAAAGAAAAGGCCTATTGTATTTCATCGTTTCTATAGTGCCCTTGAATAAATGTTTGTTTTAATCATTGAAAGAATGAGAAGATATTATTTGATGTTTGCCTCTTGGAATTATTATAATTAGAAAATGACTTTCAATATTTTATTTCTCCATGCAATTGAAAGGATAGTCTTATTACTATCCATTATGACGTTGCATAAGGAATGAAGATGACTGTATAGGCATGTAATGTAGGCATGATAACTATATTTACTTTTTTTAAGTCCAAGCTATTGTATGTTCCACTTTTGATTTTTTGCTTTACATTTCAATATGGAAAAGTTAAAATAATCTTTTGTTGGATTAAAAAATTATAAGTGTTTTTTTTGTAAAAATAAAAGGAAAATTTTAAAACAGAAAATGGGTTTAATTAGGCCCAAACAGGTACCGGGCCAAGGCTTGGCATGTGGCCCGGAAATGCTTGGCCCTGCCCAACTTGACATGCAAGGCTTATGGGTTGTGCCTTGCGTGACGCAAGAAGACGTTCAGCTTCAAGGAAACAATGTTTTTTTTTTTTTGATAACCCAGGAACCCCGTACAGCTGACAGCCGGCCAAGCAAATCTGGGGTGACCCTAGCGGAGAACCCACCACCCCGACATTACACTTAAGACACCAAGTGCTTCCATTTGGTTTCGAACCCCTCACCTTTGGGCAAGGATCAATGGAGCTCTTATCCATCGGAACCACCATGGTCGGTGGTTGTAAAAGAAAGGAATATCAAGGAAACAATGTTCGTCACTAGCAAATCTACCAACTCTCAAACAAAGTTTTTACTTAGAGAACATGGCAGCTGCTACACCTTCTAAAGTTGGACATGAGTTAGACTCTCGATTGCAGATCTAGTCGCGTTTTGAATTGTTTTCCTCTGATTCAGAAAGCTTAAAAGAAGATTAGGAACTATCTTGCAGAGTCGTACACACAATGCAATAGAAATGAAATTACTGAGTACAAAATATGAAAATGCTATGTTCAAATTCTTTGAGCTGCTCTCGGCCTTGTTTTCTTGTCAAGGAAGTGACAACTTGATCTTGTTGAGCTTAACCATGACAGTTTTCATGTCCATTCTTTCCTCGGGCAAGTCCTTTGAACATTCTAGTCCTAACTCTAGTATCAATAAGACTATGCACTTGAATTTCGAAAGCATCGGATCTTCATGTTTCATGCGAAGGATTTTGCTATCCACAATGTCAAGCACTCTCTTTTGGAATTGCTGCACCTACCCATTGCCTCAAGCTGATATCCACATTGAACATTTCACCGGTTGGCTTCTTCCCAGTAATCACTTCCAACAACAATATGCCGAAGCTGTATACATCTCCTTTTGTCGAGACTTTTCCTTCCAAACCATACTCTGCAAGCATCATAGTTTGTGACATAAGAACATCGACAATTGATCTATTTCTTTTTGGGACATAAGTAATAAGATCAAGAGGCATACGAGTGCTAATATATCTCTATTACATTATACCATTATATTGACAATCAAAGACTTGAATTAGCTAATATTCGACAAATGTACCTGGAGCAATGTAACCAATGGTGCCGAGAGTTTGGGTTTGTGTTTCGAGCTTGTTCTCAGCCAAAATCTTGGCAATTCCAAAGTCGCAGACTTGTGCTACCAGGCCCTCGTTTAGAAGAATATTGCTAGGCTTTAGATCGCAGTGCACAATGGGCTCCGGTTGGCCATGGTGGAGATACTCGATCGCCATTGCAACGTCGGCCATTATCTTCACTCGCTGAAGGAGATCCAAGTTGTAGTTGTTGGAGTACAACCATTTCTCCAAACTCCCACAAGGCACGTATTGCAGCACCATAGCTCTCAGATTGGCGTTCGTGCAGGTGCTGATCACCTTGACAAGATTGCGGTGCCGGATCATACGAAAAGCATCGCATTCTGCATCAAAACTTTTTAGAGCACCTTCGATATGGAGATTTAGTACTTTGATTGCGATGTCTGTCCCATTGGCCAGAGTCCCTTTATATACAGAGCTAAAGCTTCCTGCTCCAAGCAAATTGCTTTCGCTAAAGTTGTTAGTAGCCAAGCAAAGCTCCCGATATGATATCATCGGGTGGTCAATTCTAGGCAAGTTCTCCATCGAAATTGAAGCTTTTTCACTAGTGTTCCCACGCTTTCTAAACAAGCAAATGATGAGGACTAAAAGTATAGCTAATACAATTGGCACAATAATGTATAGTATATGGAGCCGCTTGTCCCTTGATGATTTCATTCCATTTATTTTGCAATGTGGGACTTGAAAAATCGCATTTCCACAAAGTGCTTCATTTTCAATGAAAGAGAGAGCTGAGAAATTTCCAAAGGGCCCGCCATTAGGAATCTCTCCTGATAGCTTATTAAAGGACAAGTTCAAAATTTGTAGAAATGGAAGTGCTTCCAAGGACTTAGGTATCGTGCCTGATAACTCATTGTAGGAGAGATCGAGGAAATCCAACCCTTTGAGAAGGCCAATCGATTGAGGTATCGATCCTTGAAAAGAGTTCCTCGACAAGTTGAGAGAAGCAAGGCTCTCAAACTCCTAGATGGAACTTGGTATGGCACCGGTAAGTTGGTTCCAAGAAAGATCGATGTTCTCTATAGCTCTCATATTCCCTATTTCAAGTGGTAGTCCTCCATTGAAAGAATTGAGTGACAGATTGAGGAAGATGAGTTCTTGAAGGCCCCACAGACTAAATGGTATAACCGATGTCATGTTATTCGAGCTTATGAGAAACTTTTGAAGGCTGCTAAGGTTTTCAATGCAATTCGGGATTGATCCTGATATCCTATTTTGCTGGAGCAGCAACTCTCCTAAACCTGTCAAGTTGCATATCTCATTGGGGATCGGTCCTTCGAGATGGTTGTTATCAAGATACAGCCTTTGCAACCTTTCAAGTCCTCCGATCGATGATGGGATGTTGCAGTCTAGAGCATTATTGCTCAACTTTAGGAAAGTCAATCTCTTCAAGAAACCCATTTCCTCGGGAATACGACCTCTTATTTGACAATTGGGAGCAGTTAGAATTTGTAGGGAACTAGAGAAGTTTTTGATAGATTCTGGTATGGAGCCACGAAGCGGGTTGTCTTCCAACCCCAAGTCTCGCAATGATGGACAATTAGATAAAGCAGAGAGAAAACCGAGCTCTGAACCATAAGTCTCTCCTGTTAGCTGATTTACCGACATACTAAGGAGTTCGAGGTTCTTCAAGTTGCCCAAACCCGTAGGTATGGGTCCACTAAGTCGATTGCATGAGATCTCGCAACTGATTAGGCTCGAGAAATTCGAGAAATACCGGGGGATGTTGCCACCAAAGCGATTTTGTCTAAGACCTAGTACTTCCAAATTCATAAGGCTTAGATCTCTACCTGAGGGAAGGCTTCCGGAGAGGGAATTATCCATCAAATCAAGCCATTGGAGCGAAGAAATATTAAAAACCTCTCGTGGCACTTCGCCGGTTAGCAAATTCACGTTAAGGCTCATTCATTCTAGATTGACCAAATTGCCAATCTCACTCGGAATCTCCCCTTCAATTTGGTTAGTTCCTATGTCCAGCTTGTGCAAGCTCGATATGTTCCCAATGGTTCGAGGAATCGTGCCAGTCAAGTTGTTAAAAGCAATATAGAGCTTTTGCAGCTTTTGCAAGCTGTCTATATCTCGAGGAATGCTACCCTGAAAACCATTGAATGACAACCACAATATGATAAGCTCTTTGCATTGGGTTAGCGTCTCTGGCAGTAGGCCGCCGAATCGATTTAGACGCAGTAAAAGCATCTGAATGTTAGGCCAGCAGTAGCAAAGATTGGAGGGAAGACTTCCAGAGAGATCATTATCCATCAAATCGACCCACGTGAGCGATCTATTGAAAAGTGCTGAAGGAATCGAACCTGTGAGAGTGGCGTTGGCCAATATAATGACTTGCAATGTGGATATGTTGCCCAGAAAGCTTGGAATTTGACCTCGTAAGTCGTTTGAGCTAAGATCCAGTTGTTGCAATTTAGGGAAGGCACTGAATTCTCTTGGTATGCCACCTGTTAGCCTGTTCGTCGCGAGTGACATGACTTCAAGGTTCTGGCACTGGGTTAAGATAGGAGGAATGTTTCCTTCGAACTGGTTCAATTCGAGTATAAGTTCTTTGAGGTGGCGTAAATGACCAATTTCTATCAGAATCTTGCCATAAAAACTGTTGTTGCGGATATCAAGAGAAGCCAAGAGAGAAAGATTGCCCAAGTAGGGAGAGAGTCTTCCTCGGATACCCATGTGCGAGAGATCTAAAGTTGTGACTCTCCGCTTGTGATTGCTGCAAATGACACCAATCCATTCACAAAAATTTGCTTCCACTGTCCAATTGCCGCTTTTGATGGTGTTCGTTGGGTCAACTTCCATCATCGATTTGAAATGGAGGAGAGCCTCTTGATCAGTGAAGTTGCTGGAACAGATGACAGGCTGAAACATCAATAGGAAAGCTAGCAAAGCATCAACAAATGCTAAAATGATGAACTTCTCCATAATGAACAGAGTCTCTTTTGATTGCATCAATAGACAGTTTGCTAATTTTGACCTATTCTTAATGTTCAATACCAAAACCTACCAAATGGTTGTCTCAATAATTTTTTTTTTTTAAAGGAGAAAACAATGTAAAGAAAAGCTAACTATCAAATGATGTCATTCAATCACGTCTATGGCCTGTTCTTTATGTCTATGCGTTCACACTTTCTTTCAACTTTATGATAATTGTCACCAATGACCTACTTGTAGAACAATATCAATTAAGTCTTGTTGGAAGTTGACTAATTGAAAGTTCCTACTGCTAGAGGAGATAATGTTACTTTTAGTATGTTCTATCATATTTGAACTTTTAATCCATGCTTAAATCACATTTGATTAATGTGAAATTTCTTCCCACAACTTTCAATTGATCTAATTAGATCCGTAATATATTTAATAAGTTTTTTGTCATCCTTTCATTTATTAATTTGTATGAAATATGCCATGGCTAACAATTTTATGAAGCTAATGCTTGATGGAGAAAATTACGCGGACTTTGTGCGTGTCATGGTGACTTTAGATTGTAAAATTATAATACTTGTTCCGTCGCCCTAGCGCAGATCTAGCAAAACATCAATAGGGAAACCAACAAAACATCAACAAATGCTAAAAAGATGAACTTATCGATAATGAACAGAGTCTCTTTTGATTGCATCAATAGACGGTTCGCTAATTTCGTCATATTCTTAGTGTTCAATACCAAAAATCTACCTAATGGAAAGAAAGACTAACTATCAAATGATGTCCCTCAATCACGTCTATGGACTGTTCTTTACGTTTACATGTTCACACTTACTTTCAACTCTATGAGGGTACAAATAGACCTTTGGACCAATGCTCCAAGGCACGAATGTGAAAAGGTTTTGTGATAATTGTCGTGACCTTCCCATGGGGGCAATATCAAGTGTCTTGTCGGAAGTTTACTAATTGAAAGTTCCTACTGCTAGAAGAGATAATATTACTTGTAGTTTGTCAAATTTTATCCATACTTCATGTCATATTTGAACTTTCAATCGATTCAATTAAATCACTTTTTATTAATATGAAATATCTTCTTGCAACTTTCAGTCGGTCTAATTAGATTTGAAATATATTTAATATTTTTTTTGTCATCCTTTCATTTATTAATTTAAATGAAATATGTCATGGATAACAATTTTATGAAGCTGGATGTTTGATGGAGGAAATTATGCGACCTTGTGCGTGTCATGGTGACTTTAAATTGTAAAATTATAATACACATTCCTTCACCCTCACCTAAATCTAGCAAAACATCAATAGGGGAAGCCAACAGAACATTAACAAATGCTATAGGGATCAACTCTCCATAATGAACGGAGTCTCTTTTGATTGCATCAATAGATAGTTCACTAATTTCAACATGTTCTTAGTATTCAATATCAAAACCTACCAAATGGTTGTCTCAATCAGAAAAAAAAAGAAAAAAAAAAAATGAAAGAAAACTAAATCAAATGATGTCCCGTTCATTTACGTTTGCACATTCAAACTTACTTTTTTAACTCCATGAGGGCACAAATGGACCTTTGGACCAATGCTCCAAAGCACGAATGTGAAAAGGTTTTGTGATAACTGTCGTGACCTTCCCGTAGGGGCAATATCAAGTGTCTTATGGAAAGTTCCTATTGCTGGAAGAGATAATGTTACTAGTAAGCTATCGTATTTTATCCACGCCTCATGTCATATTTGAACTTTCAATCAATTCAAGTAAATCACGTTTGATAAATGTGAAATATATTTCCGCAACTTTCAATCGGTCTAATTAAATCTGAAATATATTTAATATGTTTTTTGTCATCCTTTCATTTATTAATTTAAATGAAATATGTCATGGATAACAATTTTATGAAGCTAGTGTTTGATGGAGAAAATGACACGGACTTTGTGTGTGTCATGGTGACTTTAAATTGTATAATTATAATACCCATTCCTTTGCCTTCACTCAGATCTGGCAAAACATCACTAGGGAAGCTAACAGAACATCAACAAATGCTAATCAACAAATGCTAAAAAGATGAACTTCTCCATAATGAACAGAGTCTCTTTTGATTGCATCAATAGATGGTTCGCTAATTTTGACCTGTTCTTAGTGTTCAATACCAAAACCTACCAAATGGTTGTCTCAATTAGAAAAAAAGAAAGAAAGAAAAAGAAAACAATGTAAAGAAAGACTGACTATCAAATTATGTCCCTCACTCACGTCGATGGCCCATTCTTTACGTTTACACGTTCACACTTACTTTCAACTCTATAAGGGTACAAATAGACCTTTGGACCAATGCTCCAAGGCATGAATGTGAAAAGGTTTTGTAATAATTGTCGTGACCTTCAAGGCAATATCAAGTGTCTCGTTGGAAGTTGACTAATTGAAAGTTCCTACTGCTGGAAGAGATAATGTTACTAGTAGTCTGTCAAATTTTATCCATGCTTCATGTCATATTTGAACTTTCAATCGATTCAATTAAATCACTTTTGATTAATGTGAAATATCTTCCCGCAACTTTCAGTTGGTCTAATTAGATCCGTAATATATTTAATATGTTTTTTGTCATCCTTTCATTTATTAATTTAAATGAAATATGTCATGGATAACAATTTTATGAAGCTGATGTTTGATGGAGAAAATTATGTGGACTTTGTGTGTGTCATGGTGACTTTAAATTGTAAAATTATAATACCCATTCCTTCGCCCTCACCCAGATCTCGCAAAACATCATTAGGGGAGCAAACAAACATCAACAAATGCTAAAAAGACGAACTTCTCCATAATGAACAGAGCTTCTTTTGATTGCATCAATAGATGGTTCGCTAATTTTGACTTGTTCTTAGTGTTCAATACCAAAACCTACCAAATGGTTGTCTCGATTAGGAAAAAAAAAAACAATGTAAAGAAAGATTGACTATCAATGATGTCCCTCATTCATGTCTATGGCCCATTCTTACGTTTACATTTTCACACTTACTTTCAAACTCTATGAGGGTACAAATAGACCTTTGGACCAATGCTCCAAGGCATGAATGTGAAAAGGTTTTGTGAAATTTGTCGTGACATTCCCGTAGGGGCAATATCAAGTGTCTCGTTGGAAGTTGACTAATTGAAAGCTCCTACTCCTAGAAGAGATAATGTTATTAGTAGTCTATCAAATTTTATCCATGCTTCATGTCATATTTGAACTTTCAATTCATTCAATTAAATCACTTTTGATTAATGTGAAATATCTTCCTGCAACTTTCAATTGATCTAATTAGATCTGTAATATATTTAATATGTTTTTTTGCCATCCTTTCATTTGTTAATTTAAACGAAATATGTCATGAACAATAGTTTTATGAAGGTGGTGTTTGATGGAGAAAATTACGCAGACTTTGTGCATCTCATGGTGACTTTAAATTGTAAAATTATAATACCCGCTCCTTCACCCTCGCCATCTGGAAACATCAATAAGGAAGCCAATAGAACATCAACAAATAGTAAAAACTTGGACTTCTCCATAATGAGTAGAGTCTCTTTTGATTGCATCAATAAACGGTTCGCTAATTTGACCTGTTCGTAATGTTCAATACCAAAACCTACCAAATAGTTGTCTCAATTAGAAAAAAAAAAAAAAAAAACAATGTAAAGAAAAACTGATTGATGATCGAATGATGTCCCTCAATCACATCTATAGCCCATTCTTTACGTTTTCGTACCTTATGCATTGATCAATGACTCAATACCTGTAAAATAAATAAATTGAGCATCTAACCAAAAACAAAATTAATTACGCATATTTGCGAGAAGACAAAAAATGATTGAGATAGCGAAAGCAGAATGCTCTCTTTATTCTATATAACAATATTTGAATTTTTTTCCCATCATTAAGTACTTTGAGGTACTCATTAACATGATCATTAAATTCAGAGTGTCGCACTTATGCTTCATAGCAACGCTATCTATGTCAAAATATGAGAACAAACTTTCAAAAAATTAGAAATATGTTTATTGAGTCATCTTTTGTGCTAAACGGTAGGAGGTATCGAAATAATAAAAATAAAATAAACTTATAAGTCGTTGAATAAGACAAGATTCTTTGGTTTATTCATGTGACCTTGATTTCTACCGGAATTACGGTCCAATACGTTTGTTTCCGATAGAAATTTTCCAGAAGTACAATGAACTTGGTCATTTCGTTAGGACGCACATGACCATAAATGTGAAAAAACTAACCTTGGCATGGGTTCGGGAGTTCTGTTTCCAGTGCTTGTTTCTCTGCTTTTACGTAGCGGAAGCGTCAGCTAGTCAAAAGTCACCGGAGGACTTCGAGAAGGGACTGACCTAATCCACCCTTGAGAAAGATCAGAAAGATTTCTTAGAAAGTAGCAAGCCAGCGTAGTAGCTAAAGCGGCTTAGGATCTCAGTTTGTGCCCTTGCTAATGCTACTCCTACTCCTAGTTCCACCCACACGGACATGCTTTGCTGTCTCCTCGTCTTAGCCCGTCATAGTTTCAATCCTTCGTAGGCTTAGCGACACGCCTACCTCATCCAAAAAATCTTGCTAAATATGCCAAAAGTTGCATGTACAGTCCAATCCCCTGAAACTATCGTCAAAAAGCAACTGTCCGTCCGTTGAATCACAGGAAAGTCGGCGCCAAGAAATATGCATCGCGTCTCCATTTCATTTCCTTTCTTAAAGAGTTGCATGTACAAACTGCTAATTTAAGAGCCAAATCATGCAAGCAAGAAGACCAAAGTAAGGCTGAAGCCGCTGAACTATTACTTCCGTGCATAAACATAAGCAGATTATTAGTTGTGTATGCATATGTATGTACACGCGTGTACCCCATTCGATGCTCTTCTCTAAGCTCATCATGCACTTCTTTACGAGCTCTCGAAGTGTACCCCCTACTTCGGGCAAGTGCTGTTTGACAGGCTCCAGCTCCTCACAGGCAAACTCTAAACTCCTTCCTTTCTGTATACATCTAAATCAGCATGAGTATCGCCGTATCTTTGGGCCAAGTAGGTCTGACATAAGATGGGAGGAAACCTGCACGTGCATCAATTTTCAAGAATTTTAGTTTAGGATCCAATGCTGGTGTAGATTTGCTAATTTGCACCATGTCTAATAACTATTGGAGTCTCAATCATGCCTATGGCTTGTTCTTTACATTTTCACCTTCACACCTACTTTCAACTTTGTAAGCGCACAAATGGACCTTTGGACCAATGCTCCAAGGCATGAATGTGAAAAGGCTTTGTGATAATTGTCGTGACTTTCCCACAAAGGCAATATCAAGTGTCTCATGGGGAGTTGACTAATTGAAAGTTCTTACTGCTGGAAGAGATAATGTTAATTAGTAGTCTATCAAATTTTATTCAATGTTCATGTCATATTTGAACTTTCAATCGATTCAATTAAATCGCTTTTGATTACTGTGAAATATCTTCCCGCAACTTCCAGTCGGTCTAATTAGATCTGTAATATATTTAATATGTTTTTTTGCCATCCTTTCATTTATTAGTTTAAATGAAATACGTCATGGATAACAATTTTGTGAAGCTGATGTTTGATGGAGAAAATTACGAGGACTTTTTGCATGTCATGATGACTTTAAATTGTAAAATTATAATATGTTCCTTTGCCCTTGCCCAAATCTGGCGAAACGTCAATGGGAGAGCCAATAGAACATCAACAAATGCTAAAATAATGAACTTCTCCAAATTGAGTAGAGTCTCTTTTGATTGCATCAATGGACGGTTTGCTAATCTCGACATGTTCTCAGTGTTTAACAACAAAACCTACCAAATGGTTGTCTCAATCAAAAAAAAAGAAAAAGAAAACAATGTAAAGAAAGACTAACTATCAAATGATGTCACTCAATCATGTCTATGGCATGTTCTTCACATTCACACATTCACACTTACTTTCACACTTACTTTTGGACCTTTTGAACTTTCAATCAATTCAATTAGATCACTTTTGATTAATGTGAAATAACTTCCCGCAACTTTGAATTGGTCTTATTGGATCCGTAATATATTTAATATGTTTTTTGTCGTCCTTTCATTTATTAATTTAAATGAAATATGTCATGGATAACAATTTTATTAAGCTGATGTCTGATGGAGAAAATTATGCGGACTTGGTGCATGTCATGATGACTTTAAATTGTAAAATTACAATACTTTTCCTCCGTCCTCACCCGGATCTTGCAAAACATAAATTGGGAAGCCAAGAGAACATCAACAAATGCTAAAAAGATGAACTTGTCCATAATGAGTAGAGTCTCTTTTGATTGCGTTAATAGACGGTTTGCTAATTTCGACATGTTCTTAGGGTTCAACAACAAAACCTACCAAATGGTTGTCTCAATCAAAAAAAAAAAAAAGAAAACAATGTAAAGAAAGACTAACTATCAAATGATGTCCCTCGATCATGTCTATGGCCTGTTCTTCATATTGACACTTACTTTCACACTTACTTTTGGACTTTTTGAACTTTTAATCAATTCAATTAAATCACATTTGATTAATGTAAAATATCTTCCCGCAACTTTGAATTGGTCTTATTGGATCCGTAATATATTTAATATGTTTTTTGTCATCCTTTCATTTATTAATTTAAATGAAATATGTCACGGATAACAATTTTATTAAGCTGATGTTTGATGGAGAAAATTTCGCAGACTTCGTGCATGTCATGGTGACTTTAAATTGTAAAATTATAATACCCGTTCCTTCACCCTCGCCCAGATTTGGCGAAACATCAATAGGAATAGGGAAGCCAACAAAACATCAACAAATGCTAAACAAATGAACTCCTCCATAATTATTAGAGTCTCCTTTGATAGCATCATTAGATGGCTAATTTCGACATGTTCTTAATGTTCAACACCAAAACCTACCAAATGATTGTCTCAATCAGGAAAAAAAAAAAAAGATTAACTATCAAATGATGTCCTCCAATCATGTCTATGGTCCGTTCTTCACATTTATACTTTCACACTTACTTTCCACCCTGCGAGAGTACAAATGGAACTTTGGATCATGCTCCAAAGCACAAATGTGAAAAGATTTTGTGATAAATATTGTAACATTCCCGCATTTCCCCTACCTCCTTGCAGGGCGTAGGAGTCGAAAGCCACACTTGAAATTAATTTGTCCCACCCCAACCCCCTGAGAAGATGGGGATTCGAACCCCCCACCTTCCCCTTCCATGTTGAAAGGGTGGCCATTGGAGCAAACCCTATTGGTTAATTGATTCAATTAAATCATCTTTAATTAATGTGAAATATCTTCCCACAACTTTCAGTTGGTCTAATTAGACACGTAATATATTTAATATGTTTTTTGTCATCCTTTCATTTATTAATTTAAATAAAAAATTCATAGATAATAATTTTATGAAGCTAATGTTTGATGGAGAAAATTACGCGAACTTTGTGTGCATCATGGTGACTTTAAATCATAAAATTATAATACCCGTTCCTTCGCCCTTGCCCACATCTGGCGAAACATCAATAGGGAAGCCAACAAAACATCATCAAATGCAAAACAGATGAACTTCTCCATAATGAACAGTCAGAAAAATGGCTTACGATCTATATATCTTTTAGAAACATCTCAGGAAAATTTCTTGGCAAGTGGCGGCCAACGTGGCTAAAGTGGCTTACTATCTCGGTAAGTGCACTTGCCAATGCTGCTCATAGTCCCATCCACATGGAAATTGTTGGTCTCTCTTCCTCAGCTCTTCAGAATTTTTCAATCCTTTGTAGGCTTAGCAACACGCCCACTGTTGAATTATATCTCAAGTTTGAATCCATATACGATATCCAATACATGCAAAACATTTTCATGCCGAAACGAGAAAGAACGTGCGTGGAGCATTTGATGAAAAATGGCGCAGGATAGGAGCCGAAAGGATCCCGCCCTCGGCTGCGCTTCACGTTGGAAATAAAGGCTTCAATCCATGGGATCCTTCTCACTTGTCAGCATGAATTCTGAAGAGTTGTCCGTCCCATTTCTTTAATCTTATTAAATGCACGCACATGGCCATGTGCATGCATGCACGTAGAAAAAATTGGTCAACACTTGCTGCCTCAGAAGCCTATCATGTAGGCGCCGAACTCTCTCCCTCTCTTTGGTGTGGACTTCTTTCGTCTTGTTGCGGATAAAAAAAGAGGGAAGACAAAAGCTACTCTACCTGTGTCGGTGCATGCATGGTCATAAGCTTGCTTCTCTCCATGAACAAGAAATTCGAAGAAGGCCGCCCACCTCAGTTCACGGTTATCTTCACGGATCAATGGCACACGTTTGTTGACTCTCCTCTGCCTCATTAAATGCCTGCCCATGCACATGCACGATCTGCATGCATGCCTTCAAATATGGTGGGCGTTCGGTGCCGATTGTCGGCTTGTCTTGTGGGCGCCTGCGCTGCATTTAATGAGGCCATTTACTTTCTTCTTTTGTCCTGTCCTTCTGCCCTCCTCGCTAAAAGGAAAAGAGCTCGGCAGAGAGAGCAAAAAGAAAAGAGCTCGAGAGAGAGCGAAAAGAAAGAGCTCGAGAGAGTGTGAGAGACGAGAGAGCTCAGAGAGATTTTGTGCTGAGTCAAGTCCATTGAGTTGTATTGTTAAACACCATGGTATCGGGTATGAAGTAAGACTGGGAAATACTTGAGTGCATTGAGTGATTGTAATCCTGTAATTCTCTAATTTATAGTGAATTGATTTGCTGACTCTTCCCATAAACGTAGATTTCGACATTCGGACCGAAACACGTAAATTTCTAGTGTCTTTATTTTTTCTTATTCCTCATATTATTTCGATCGATTTCTATAGCTCCCGACATAATTGCAAAATAGATAATCCGCTTCCGCTGCGACTCCAATTACAACACCCACCTCGTCCAGAAATCTCGTCAAGTACGAAGAAAGTTGCATGTACAATCCAATCTACGTAACTATCGTTGAAAAGCTGACAGACCCATCCGTCGCATCGCAGGAGAGTCGATGCTTAGACATGAGTGTGGCATCTCCTTTTCACTTATTTTCTCAAAGCATTGCATGTACAAACAGCTAATTTAGGAGCAAAATAAGGCAGAAGCGATTGAACTATTGCTTCCATGCAGAAACATAAACAGATCATTGGTTGTATATGCATATGCATGTACATAAAGGTACCCCATTGGATGCCCCTCTCTAAGCTTATTACGCACATCTGTACAAGTTCTCAAAGCATACCCCTACTTCGGGCAAACACGGCTTGACAGGCTTCCACTCTCACTGGAAAAATCTAAGCTCCTTTCCTTCTGTATACATTTAAATCAGCATGAGTATCATGGAGTCGTTGGGACAAGTAGGTCTGACATTGGACAGGCGGAAACCTGCACATTGACGCAATTTTGAACAAACTCAGGATCCCATGCTGGTGTAAATTTGCTAATCTGCACCATGTCTAATCACTAATGGAGCAGCTATGTTAAACGCAGTACCCAAATCCCCACGCAAAAAGGATCCAACCCTTTAAAGAGAATGCAAGCGTGTGGTTGATCGTATCAATTCATCAAATCTGTCACAGGTCAATGCCTAATTCACGAGCAAACATTTTTTCCTCATGAATCATGGAGTTAAACTTGATGCAGTCCTCTTTACAGTGCTTGAATGATCCCTGGATATGCAATATCCGCTTCAACATGCATGTTCAAAGCAGAGCACCAGCATTCAAGCACAATGCATAAAGACACTTGTTCAAATCGAGGAGAACTCTCGCTCAAATCGTGGAGGAGAACTAGATCTTAGGACTGAGAACTGATAAGAGAGGAAGTAGAATTGCACCATCTGTTGATATATAGGAAAGTAACTAATGTGCAGAAGACAACTTACATCGGAGGATTTTCCTCTGACATACATGTTGGCAAGCACTCAATGAGACAATCATGACTAGGCTCCAGTAAAAATGCAATCTGCATTTCATGAGAACATGAGCATAAGTAGAATCTTTTTTAACAGAAATATTAGCTCATGGTCATGTGTTAGCAATTCAAACTCCTAATTCTGTGGCAGTTCTCTCCAAGGATACAACCGAAAATAGGAATAATAACTAATTGATCTTCCGTTTCTAGGAAATGCTACTCAACCCCCACCTGATTACAGCCATCGAAATCACCAGCAATTCATCTATGTCCACTTTAAGCAGTAAACTCTTCAGCGGGATGATCAGAGACAAACCGTTTATCTGATTTGCAGGGTCGAGGACCTGATCGAACAGAGGGGTGTAGCCTCGATGCTTCTCGTTCCTCAACAGCTTCATCTTCTCGCTCAAAGGCAGACCGAAGAAGCGCCTGCTCTGGACGAACACCTCCTCCATCAGATCCCGGCTGGCTCCATGATTGATCACGTAGAAAGAGCCGGAATCCAAGCACGCCTGAGGCCAACGGATCGGATTCATCCGTCAGCGTCCCTCTCAACTCGGAAACCGTTTCCTCGGTTTCACGCACCCGAAATCGAACTGAAAATAGCGGAAAAAGGCGGGAAAATCGAAGACCTGTTTGAGCAGGGACACCGACCGTCGGTTATCGGCGCTCGAGAGGTCAATGAGGTCGAGAGCGGAAGCGGAACTCCAGCGACGTCGACGGCGTTCGCGTCATCCATGCTCGCCGTCCCGTTCTCCTGACTGATTTCACGGTGATGATGACGACCGACGACGATCGAGGTCGGACGGGACTTTGAGTTGCAGGTGATGGAGGACACGGGGCTGAGAAAAGAAGCGGAAAAACGACAGGGGGATTATTCAATTCGATATAATCAATGCTTTTTAAAATTCTAAAGCATATATTTTTGAATTTGTTCAATTTTTACAAAGCAAACGGCTCCTAAAATTCGAAAAACCTAAATAATAATCATATTTACATGCATGATTATTCTTTTTAATTTACTCTTATGATATTTCATTTTTGAATGGCTAAGAAAATCATAGATTCTTGGAGAGCTATTCCATTTTCTATTACTCCTTGGACTAACACCTCATCTCAAATGAAGAGACTTTTGAACGATATGAACTCCATGAACCATATCAATTGCATTCCACAAATCATATGAATTACTTGCATGCCCGTCAAAAGTACAAAAACCACATGAGTTCCTATACTTTAACTAATGCTCTATGTTACATGATGCAAACAATAGTAGAGTGAGCCAATGCAAGTAGGGGTAAGCACCGAGACTGATTCAATTTGAGAATCGGATTGAATTGATCTAAACCGATCAATTTAAGGCCGATTTTAGGGAGAATTGATATAGTTCTCAGTTTCATGAACTTAGAACCAATCTAGAACTAGCTCGGTTCCCAATTCTAAGGCTGGAACCGCTAGTTAAATAGGTTCCACCACTTCGGTTTTCAAGTTGAACTAAGAAATGAATCAATAACATAATTATTTCATCAAATATGTTACTAAGTGAAAAAGTGCAACTCTTACATTTTATTATAAGAATTTGATTTTTAACACAAAAAAGAGGAGTAATTCCCAAATAGAACTGAAACCAGCAAAATCAGGAAGCAACAATTCCAAAAATGACCGATTCAATTCCCAGTCTCGAAAATTCGAAACCTAGAATCACGAGGTGGATATCTAATTTCAAGTCGAGAATCAACCCACTCAACAACCAATCATCCCTAGATACAAGATTGTCAAAATTTCGAATGTAATGGGCGGAACAATGAATGTCATAGCATCTGTTTCCACTAAATATTTCCATTTCAATCTCTTGCCTAATCAATTAACTGTTTAAAATACTAGAAGAGTATAATTAACTTGGTAACTGCTAATTTAACTGTCTATCTCACTGTCTTGGGAGATTTTCCACCTACATTGAGAACAAAGAGCTAAAGAGATAGCCAGGTTCTTGTCGGAAGTTCTGTTTCCAGTGCTTGTTTCTCTGTTTTTACGTAGCGGAAGCGTCAGCTAGTCAAGCGTCACAGGAGGACTTCGAGAAGGGACTGACCTAATCCACCCTTGAGAAAGATCAGAAAGATTTCTTAGAAAGTAGCAGCCAGCGTAGTAGCTAAAGCGGCTTACGATCTCAGTTTGTGCCCTTGCTAATGCTACTCCTAGTCCCACCCACACGGACATGCTTGCTCTCTCCTCGTCTTAGCCCGTCATATTTTCAATCCTTCGTAGGCTTAGCGACACGCCTACCTCATCCAAAAAATCTTGCTAAATATGCCAAAAGTTGCATGTACAGTCCAATCCGCTGAAACTATCGTAAAAAAGCAACTGTCCGTCCGTTGAATCACAGGAAAGTCGGCGCCAAGAAATATGCATGGCGTCTCCATTTCATTTCCTTTCTTAAAGAGTTGCATGTACAAACTGCTAATTTAGGAGCCAAATCATGGAGGCAAGAAGACCAAAGTAAGGCTGAAGCCGCTGAACTATTACTTCCATGCATAAACATAAGCAGATTATTAGTTGTGTGTGCATATGTATGTACACGCGTGTACCCCATTCGATGCTCTTCTCTAAGCTCATCATGCACTTCTTTACGAGCTCTCGAAGTGTACCCCCTACTTCGGGCAAGTGCTGGTTGACAGGCTCCAGCTCCTCACAGGCAAACTCTAGACTCCTTCCTTTCTGTATACATCTAAATCAGCATGAGTATCGCCGTATCTTTGGGCCAAGTAGGTCTGACATAAGATGGGAGGAAACCTGCACGTGGATCAAATTTGAAAAAAATTTAGTATAGGATCCGATGCTGCTGGTGTAAATTTGCTAATTTGCACCATGTCTAACAACTATTGGAGTCACGATCAAAAAACCAAAAAGTAAATTACTGGAGTAGCTATGATAAATACAACACCAAGATCCCCACGCGAAGTGGTTCAAACACAATGCAAGCACGCAATCGATCGTATCAATTGATCAAATCAGGGACAGGTCAATGCCTAGTTTCCATATAAACATTTTTCTTCATGAAAATGGAGTTAAAACTTAGATGTAGTCCTCTTAACATAAACGAAAAGTCTAAGCACAAGCATATGAGTTTGGATGATCCTTGGTAATGCAATATCCACTTCGACAATCACGTACAAAGCAGAGCATCGACACTCAAACAAAACGCATAAAGTCCGTCATTTGAATCAAGGAGGAGAAGAACTAGATCTTAGGGCCGAGATCTGACAACGTGGGAAATACAATAGCGACATCTTGATGATATATAGGAAAGAAACTAATTTACGGAAGACAGCTTACTTGGGAGGATTTTCCTCTGACATACATGTAGGCAAGCACTCGACGAGACACTCGTGGTTAGGCTCCAGGAATAAAGCAATCTGCATTCCGTGAGAAAATGAGCATAAATAGGACTTTTAACAGAGATTTTAGCCAAAAAAACTCATCAAGAAAAGAGAAGGTAATGGACGAATAATGCTAACAAGGGAATAAAAACAATTAGACTTTTTTTGCAGAAATAAATGTGCATTATTCCTGAAGATAGTTTCGAGTTGAGAGGAATTTCCCAAGAGTTTAATCACATGCTCGACTGACTTGCCACTAGAACGTGATCTCAAACCTAGGACCACTTTTAATCAGCCTACAACTATCCCAGATTGGCTTCAATTATACACTGCTCTTCCTATTAACCAACCAATCGGACTTTTTTCAACAGACTCGACAAAGCTTCAATGGCTTTTGCCAAATTTTCCAAAAGATGACGTGAGAGAGAGAGAGAGAGAGAGAGAGAGAGAGAGAGGGCCATACAGAATACCGTTCTTGACCATTCCCTATAACTCGATGGAGCGTGGACCTGATTGCAAAAGCCAAAATATATATATATATATATATATATATATATATATAGATTAGTATAAATTTGACAAAAAGAAGCGAAAAAGCAGCAAGTCAAATACTTAAAAAAATAATAGAGAATGAACTTGCTAATTATGGAGAACTGCAGGACACCTATACAGCTCATTTCCTATATCACTAAACACGTTCTCAAGCATGACGACCGTGCATGTTAAGCCTTATCTGTGGTCAGCAATCGCAGAACACATACAAGGATTGATATCGCAAAATTGACCAATAAGAGCAATAATAACGAAAACGCTAGGATAATTCTTTTATGGTTGGACTCTGCGTAGAAAGTAATGCAGGTCATCAACATAGCATTCCAATTCAACAACTGTGTTTAACTTGGACTTTCTTTCCGAGGCAACTCAGCCAGTAATTAGGCAATGTCAAGAGTAGATGCTCTTGCACTACTAATGGGCTACTAATATCAACAAGAGCCAAGAGGGTACAGCTGAAGAAATTCTGGTAGAGTTTGGGACTGGTTACCAATCTATAGTAGCTTGCTTTAGAAAATCTCCAATCTTCATATTCAAGCTTTCCCCATGCCAATTTATTTGAATAGACTTCTATTAAAGCATATTACCTGAAAATACAATTGCTCCATCGTTCTAGCATATCACCAAGATTCACTATGAACGCTCTGTACCAAATAGCCATGGAAAGAATGTTAGTTTTCAGGATTGTTGTGAGATTGTTATGCTCTGTCAAAAAGTTATGCGGAATAAAAAACATGCTTGAGCAATGACATATTCTCTTCCGAAATTTTTCCCTCTCAAACTTCTTGCAACTGGACATATGTCGTAAGACATGTTCTAATAATTGGACCAGCAAACGATTAACCAAGAAAGAATGGTGGAAAACCATCATGTGAGTGTGTGCAACGGTGTTTGAGAGAGAGAGAGAGAGGGTCATCATCAAAAGGATTGAACTAATCAAAGTTATGATGAATACTTATGCAAATCGCAGAAATGAAAGGAGAAGTGGATGAGGGCACCTCTCTAAATTTCTAAGTTGGAACCAATTTTTATCACCCATCTGACAATAATACTTTCTCTCTAAACTGGCATATCATTGCCTTTGTACGAACAAGAACTATAGTAGCAGATCAGGGTCAGACAAACAACGATGTTTGTCAGAAAGTTGTGACTAGTCCAGGGGTAGTATACCACTCAACACCAGCATGAAGTAATCTTCCAATCATGCGTATAAGGGGAAAATGTTATCATGTACAAGCTCCAATAAATCAAAAAAGTACAGGATTAAATCAAAGTTAGTCCAAGTTAAATTTGTAATCCACAAATCACTAGAATGTAAATCCTAACACGATGGCTTCTACCAAAAGTGTTCAAGTTAGTTTAAATATGAGATCTCGAACATCTTCCTCTCAAGTTCTGTTGGGCTTTACCCTTTCAAAGGTTGCACATATTCCCATGCCTGAGGTTTAGCATCCTTGTTCTTGCAAATCTGAATAAGTTTAAAAAGTTTCCTGCATTATAACCATGCATAGAGTCTGCACCAACAGTTTTATAGGAGAATATTTCATACTTGGAGACCCGGCACATCATCTGTTGCCAACAAGGTAAGAAACCCAAAGTCCGAATGTGCCCCAGCTCCATATATCCCTTTAGAGGGATCAGAGATTAGACCTAAAGGAATATCAACTGGATGAGAAGAAAGAATTGTCAGTCTTATTTTGTAGTTCACTGAAGTAAAATCTACCTTCATAGTGCAACAAGCGCAAGATCGGAATGGGCTTGCCAAGTATTTCTGGCTTGTCAAAAAAATCAGCCTCCAGATCAAGTGCTAGAGCAATGATCCTTGCAACTACTTTCGCCACATTTCTGATGAGCATATTTACAAATCAAAAAATTACCAAGATTAACTACCATCACTTTTTTATATCAACAGATTGCACTTGATCTTGCCACATAGATCATCTAGGCATTACTCTTGAGATATAACCAGATCAAAAAGTCAACTGTTTGAGAGATCCTATGCAATGAAAATTGTGACTACAATATCAGCCCTACCAATATAAGAAGTAGACACTTGAGTTGAGGTTCTTCGTTAGTGTGATTAATAGTAAATCTCAACAGCTAAAATTATTTTATTCAAATTGCAGCAGAGTTTCCTAGAAATTGTTAATTCAGCAGTTACAAATAACTTGAAGAGATTTACACCTTGGCCAACATAGGATAAGAGCCCAGGAGAGCATAAGCAGTTTGGCAGTCAGGGGCAATTTAACCCCCCTGGGGCATTAAAAGAACTTGGCACAATTTGACACAAGTGGAAGGGGAAGATGGTGACTATTGGGGTATTGGAAAAGCCCCAAATTTCCCTTAAGAGAAACAGAACATCTCCGTATTATCTTTTACTCAGATGGAATAATCTTTCGCATCTTGCAACTCACAATAAAATTTAATGTCCATAGATCTTTATCATCTATAGCAAAAACTCACAATGCCTGACTATGAAATATCTCCATCGTCTGCCTCCATCTTGGCAATATCTCTAGTGAAAACACAACGGTGAAACCAAAATAAGTACATATCACCAGCAACAGTTTGAAGTTGCACAGATATCATATTAAGCAACTGGTTACCTTCAGAAGGCCAGAGATTTGGTCCAAGATGAGGCTTCTGCGCATCAGGATCATCCTCTGGGACTTCCGTTCCTATATAGTATCCCTCCTTATAATCTCCTATATGATGTCAATGAAATCATTACTACTCAACCGATCTTCTAAAAATTATAACCATATAAATACTAACAAGTTTCATCTAAATCCTCCTTGCATTGTTCATGGTTTTGTGTTAGCACTTCAAACAACTCGCTCCTATTTCTGTGTCAGCTCTGATGAAGTATCCTCACTCCTCCCAGAATATAATTACAACCAGGAATAATAACTAACTAATTGCATCTTCCTTTTCTAAGAGTTGCTACTCAACCACCAGCCACCAGCTGATTACAGGAAGCTATCAAAATCACCAGCTATTCATCTAAATCAGCTTTAAGCAGAAAAGACCTTCAGTAATCTGACACCGAAAAGCGGAACAAATGAATTCGTCAGACACAAACCCTGAATCTGATTCGCAGCATCGAGGACCTCATCGAACAGAGGAGTATAGCCACGGTACTGCTCGTTCCTCAACAGCTTCATCTTCTCACTCAAAGGCAAGCCGAAGAACCGCCTGCTCTGGGCGAAGACCTCCTCCATCAAATCCTGGCCGATTCCGTGATTGATCACGTAGAAAAAGCCAGAATCCAAGCACGCCTGAGGCCAACGGATCGGATTCATCCGTCAGCGTCGTCACGAATCAAAAAACCTTAGTTTCCTCGGTTTCGGCACCGGAAATCGAATTGGAATATCAGAAAAACTCGAGAGAATCGAAGACCTGTTTGAGCAGGGACACCGACTGTCGGATATCGGAACTCGAGAGATCGATGCGATGGAGAGCCGAGGTCGGAACTCCGGCGGCTTCGACGGCGTTCGCGTCGTCCATGCTCGCCGACGCCGCTCCGCCTGGCAGGTCGTTGCTTGCTTCGCCGTCCGCTCCCCCGTCTGATTTCGCAGCGATGATGACGACGACTGACGATGATCGAAGAAGGACGGGACTCTGACTGAGTTGCTGGTAGGTGATGGAGGGAGCTGGGGAGGTTGAAAAAGAAGAAGAAAACGACAGCGTCTATGACTTAAAAAAGGACAGCAAAGATATTTGGCGCGACATTATCGTTTTGACAATAAGTCACGTGACTTCCTCGTCGCAAATTTTAACGCTTTCTATAAATTTCAAAGCATTTTTTCGTCTACTATCTTATGTGGTGTCAGCAAATTAGTATGTGGAGTTTCTCAGAGGCATTTGTCGAATCAGTGAAGTTGACCGTTTTGACATTTTGAACACCGTGCTAAATCGATCTCAGTGCGCCATCAACATCCGAATAGCACATCTCCACATGTGCTCGTGGGTGGAATCATTGAATGGATAGGTCGAATCAAGTTAGGTCGGGTTTTAAAATAGTCAAAAGAATGGCTCAATCCAAATTAATTCATTCATTTGTCCAAAAAAAAAAAATAATTCATTTCATGTATAATATAAATTTAGTGATATTTACTTAATTCGATTTATATTATCAAAACACTTAAACCAATTTAGAAAAACTCAAATTCAAAACGGGATAAGAGTGCAGAAGTGAGCAAGTATAAAATCCAATAAAAAACAACAGAGAGTGGAGGAAAGTCATAGAAATGTACTAAATTTAAATAAGTCATGAACCTATTTAATATTAATATTATTTTGAATTTTATTATTCTAAACCAATTTGTAACACATTTCCTGAATATGATTGAGTTATATAACAATTCAACCAATCAAACTATCAATTAAGAAATAGGCTTATGACCCATTTAGACAGATCTACTCGCTAGCTTAGCAAGGGCTTGTGTCTCAAATGAGAAGATAATCAAATGATACCAACTCAATGAGTTGCATCAATTATACTCCATGAATCATATGAATTGCTTGCATGCTCATCCAAAGCACGAAAGCAGCATGAATTCCTACACTTTCATCGATGTTCTTCATTATAAAATACGAACAACAATGAAATGAGCTGATAAAAGAATGCCATCGCGATTTCGACCTTAATGGGAGGAACAATAGACGTCATTGCATCCGTCCCATACCATATATTTCCATCTCAATCTATTGTAAATCAATTAACTGATGGTAAAAGAGGGTAATCAATTAGCTAGCTTTGCTAATAGAACTCACTTTTGGTGTTGGTTCTTGGGGGATTTTGCACCTACATAGAGGACAAGAGCTGTAGAGAGAGAGCCAAGTCGCTATGCAAGTCGAATGGTAGACATGGCCACAGCAGCGCACCTGTTTGGCCCCCGGCCGCTCTTGGGATCGCCAAAGCCTTCCATGCACACCGCACAAGCACCAGCCGTCGCCACCGTGATCCCGCAAACGGTTTCCATCACCGAGACTGCCACTTCCGACCTCGCCTTCCGATGGTAGAAGCATTGATGATTCACTGGAGTCAGAGCTTCATCGAGGTCAAACATGAGGTCGATCGGATAGTCTGGTTTTGTCATCAACTCCGAAGTAACGGTGGCCATGAGAGAGAGGGGGAGGTTTTGATTTTGAAGGAAATATGGTTGTCAAATAGTAATTTCTTGGTCACCTTGGGAACTCATGGAGCTAAGGGAGATGATCCTCGTTCAATGTCCGGCCATCTTTTTATTTGGTATGGTTTTGGACTCTATTGCTTACGAGCTTTCGATGGATGTCATGCTAATGAAAAACTATGATTTAAACATATATATATATGGATTATAAACATGAACATCACCTACATGAAAAGTTAACTAAAAATAAGTATGCGCAATATCAAAGTTTATGACATGCCAATCGAAATACTATTTGCAAGAAATCTTCTTTATTGATGGAGAATGTGTAATATAACTCTAATTTGAAAATTCATTCAACCGTCATAATCAATGGTGATGGATAGAGTTGTATAATGAAAGAATGGTTAAGGCATGTATGCTAAGTTTCCCCTTTATTATGACAAGTGGTATCAAATTTTTCATACCACCCGAACATCAATTTCACTTTTAGAAATTGAAAATCGACCAATACTTTCAAGAGTCAAACATAAATGGACAATTTGGTCCAAATTGTCCATTTTGCATGGAGTGGACAAAATTCACTCCACATCCTCAAATTTCATATAAAACCAGCTACACAAATCCCAAATATTCCATCTCCCAAGTCAAGTCCACCTCTCTAGACAATCGTAAGAGTACACTCCTCCGTATCGATCTTGTAGATTTAGGATTTTTACTTTTGGAGTGCTCGCGCAATTACGCTTGAAATCAAGACCGCAGGAAAATGAGCAAATTTTGTCGCCATCTAAGTCAACACTTGCTGGTTCCATCTAATGTCTTTAATTCCCTTTGTAAAATAACCCAATATGAACTTGCATGTGTTCCGAACTTACCAAAACGAGTAGACATGTACAAACCACGGGTGCTTTAGTGTGCTTTGGTCATTGTTCTTTTAGATTCCTCGATCATATTAAAGATATCTTGTCTCGAAAAGCCTGGATAGAAGAAGAAAAAAAAGCAACAAAGACTATCCTCCTAATTCTTCCAATCGAACCTAAACTTGATTGTTAATCCTTAAAACCCTCACCAAATTGTACGACCAAAATCCCTAGCAAACATAATCGGTTCCGTGGTAAATTTCTTTGCTTAAAGCTCTAGCAAAAGCACCTTTCACAGATGCGGTTGCCAAGGGACAAGGGCCCATGAACGGGATACAAAACACCTTCGCAGTGCAACATCTGAGTATAATATTCAAACAAAAGGTCCGTTTGTTTTATTGTAAACTTTATAATAAAGAAAAATTATTAAGTTTCATTTGTTTTATGATTTATAAATATTGGTTGCCTTCTTATTAGAAAGAAAAGTCATTTTCCATCATCTAAACTTATTTCATAGAAAGCATTTTCCGTTATTCAAATATCGAAAATTCGAAAAATATTACTTCAAAAATAGCTTTTCTTCACATAGACGGACTCGAAAAAACAGATATATCGAAGGGTAGGACGGGGATTTTGAACGAATGGTGAGGGTGGAATCTGGAAAATTGCAGAATTTAAAAGCCCTTCGATTTCAACGCCCCGCCAAACATTCATATCTAAAACAGAGGGCACTTGATACGATCACTACCTAATAAAGAGCTTGCTGCGTGGCATCAAATGGCGAGGGCGAGAGAGACCTTTGCCGTACTTTGACATGATGACTGCCTAATAAAAGGCTCGTCACGTGGCATTCTAGAGAGATTCTGTCGGGGATATTTACACGAACTGAGTGACTACGACTTATCGACGATGCCATACGGCTTTTGCTCTTTGGACAAACGAGAAACGAAAGTGATTTGAACTGTTTATATGCTCGGTTCGGTAGGCTTCTAAATCTTTGAGAAGTATATCGAGTACAAAGATTATGTATGTTGCCTTCCCGCATATACTCCTAAGCATGATCCTCTAGTGGAAAGACCGAACTAGTGTAGCATATGTGGCCACTATTTGACCATGAAGTATATAGTTTATATATAAAAGACAAATATTAGCCTCTTCAAGTTGTAAATGGCATGCACTCCAGCAGTTTATTTTTAAAAAGATGTGAGAAAGGAGAAGGAGAATAAGAAAAGATATTAAGAAGTAATGCTGACAATATCGAGATTATTTTACTAAATTGATTTGGATGTGACGGCATGTAATTGGGTCTTTAAATAAGTGAGTGGCGTTTGACATCCAAAAATTTTGTTGCGTCACTTACTAAGTCAATTTAGTAAACTTGTCCTGCCCTCTTATATATGGTAACGTGTAATGTATGCAGAATATGAGAGTTTGGAGTCTTAGCACTATTGATGTGATGTTGAGTGGACCTATCTGGTACTCTTTTGTTTTGTCAACCCAAATCAAACTCTACTATGATGTTTATAGGTGAACCGTTTTAGGTTCCCTTGCTCATCAAAATAAGTTCATTAATTTTTGAAATCCAAAACTGATCATGCATACTCAAAAATCCTGAACTTATCATGTCAGAGGTGTCAAGATCAGTTTCAAGGACACTCAAATTCTCCATATACTCTTAATTGAATAATGATGATGAATAATTACTTCTAATTGCAATCTATTGATAACAGCTCATATTTAGATACAAAAATTATTATATATTAATAAAATTAAAGTCTTATTCATGTATATCATTAGAAAATGAAAGCTCAAACTAGTGATCTTGAATTACACACATCATTGGATGCCATGGAATGATGCAAAATCGCATGAAGACATAAAATAAGAAAAATATAAATATCTTTTTCAAATTCTTGGTGGATCAGGAATCTACTCACCAAAACACGTTTTCTAATTTTTGAAACTTGAAATATGTCATGTACATCCTAAAATTTGGAATCAGACTAATTTCTATTAGTTCTTTTCTTAGGTTTTCAATTCTTCCCTGAAAAAGGCCCACCCCAACTGATATTCCTTCCTTTGTATCATAATATCTAAGGAAATAAATACTTTTCTTCCCTAAACGATGCCCACCCTGCCTCAACTGATTTCCCTTCTGATTGCTCCTAGAACCAATCACTCTTTTTTTAACTACTTGATGCTACATATTATGAAGAAACAAACAAATAAATGAATAAATAAATGTGATTGCTTTTATTTCTTTAAGAAATAACTATATGTAATCGATCTTGATCCGATTTCTCTTTGAAATCGGGAATAGGACGTCCAGATACAAGTTCCACTTTTAGGAACCAAAAAATCGGATTGACACTCCTAAAAACAAGATTTGATCGGCCAATTTAATTTGATTTGATTTGAACAGTCTATTTTACACATCCCCAGCTAATAATGGACAAAATTCACTACGCGTCCTCCAGTTTCGCATAAAACCAGCTACACAAATCCCAAATATTCCATTTCCCGAGTCAAGTACACCTCTCCAAACTATCTTTAAAGGTGCACTCCTCCTTATCGATCTAGTACATTCTCGGTTTTTTCTCCTGAAGTGCTCCCAATTACGCTTGAACCCAGACTACACCGAAACGAGCGAATTATGTCGCCATCGAAGTCGACACTTGTCGGTTCCATCTAATATCTTTTAAGTCCCTTAATAAAATAACCCAATATGCGCGTACCTATATGCAAAACTTCTTTTTTCCCGTGTGCATTCCGAACCTAGTAAAACGAATATACATGTGCAAACCACGGATGCTCTAGTATGCTTTGGTCGGTTGTTTTTTTGTAGATTTTTCTATCGTACTAGGGACACCCTGTCTCAAAAAACCTGGAAAAAAAAAAGAGAGGAAAAAAACACTGTAACGAAGACTATCGTCCTATCTTTCCGATCGAACCATGACTTGATCGTAAATGCTCAACACCCTCGCCAAATTATACGAGCAAAATCGCTAATAATCATAATCGATTCCCTAATAAATCCCTTGCTTGAAGCTCTAGCAAAAGCGCCCTTCGCAGATGCGGGTGTCAAGAGCCCGTGAATAGGACACGAGGGACCTTCGTGATGCAACATCTGAATAAAATTATTCAAATAAAAGGTGCGGTTGTTTTATTATAAACTTCATAACAAAGAAAAATTTATTAATTTGCATTTGTCTTATGATTTATAAAATAATTCTCCTTCTTATTAGAAAGGAAATTAGTTTTTCTCTCATCTAAATTTGTTTGTTTTCAATTCATAAAAAAAAATGTTTTTCATCATTTAAATATTGAAAAGTCAAAAAATAAAATTGGAAACAATTTTTCTTCGAATAGACGGACTAAAATAATATGTATGAAAGGGTAGTACAGGGATTTTGAACGAATGGTGAAGGGTGCATTCTGGAAAATTGCGGGAATTGAAACCCGTTCGATTACGACGCCCTGCCAAACATTCAAATCTAAAACCGAAGGCACTTGATATGATGACTGCCTAATAAATGCCTCGCTGCGTGGCATCAAACGGAGGGAGCGAGAGGAGAGAGAGAGACCCTTTTTTCCGTACTTTTAAATGATGACTGCCTAAGAAAAGGCCGGTCACGTGGCATTCTCTAGAGATCGCGTCCAGGATATATATCAAAATCGTAACTGGATCGAATGATTACGATTTATTAACTTACGTACGACATTTACTCTTCCAGCGATTGGAGAAATGGAAATGATCTAGACTATTTTATGTGCTCAGTTTGGCAGAGTAGAGAGATTATTTATGCTGCATGCACCGCATGCACCAAGGCATCATCCTCTAGTGGAAAGAGTAAACTAGTGTAGCATCTGCACGTGTATATAACCCTTGACGATGATATATAGTAAAGACAACAATTCGCATCTTCAAATTGTAATTGACACGCACTCTAAGAAGACGATAGAAAAAAGAATTAGGAAATAATATCGATAATCTATTATACATATCTTAAAGTTTGAAATTGGACCGAATTCTTACTGGTCTGATTTTCAGATTTTCAATTGTTCCCGAAACATGTCCACTCCTACCGATGTTCCTTCCTTTGTATGGTAATATCTAAGGAAATGGATACTTATGAAAACCGATCTCTCGTAGGTGGAAACGTGTCCACAAATAGCGTGGGGCCCCCCTGCGGTCGACCTGTAAATAGGCCCCTCGCTAGTCAACTGTAAGCCGTCCGATCCAAATCCGAATCTGAAGAGGTGTCTCATCGGCGTTCGCCTCACACGTGGCCGGTCCCAAGGATGCTATATTGGGTGAAAGATATCGCCTAACGCGAGCCCTAGTGACACGTGGACTCCGACAGAATAGCTAATGAAAGGTCAGTTTCAAGCCTTAGCTGGAAAAGCAAAATTCATCTAAAGCTCCTGGTAATTTTTTTCCAAACGTAGGAGTTGAAAATAGGAAAATCTCACTTGATGCCAATTTCTAAGGTCGGCATAGCTGATTGCGAGATTTTTACCTCGCGAATAGAAAATTATCAGTTCAAATATCATCACTTGTGTATAGATTACTTTGAATTAGTCATCTACTCGAATTAAAAATTAAATTGAATTAGTTTATGAAGTTTATTGGTCATTTTATAAATCTCCATACAACAGAACATATATGTTATCGACCTTGAATAAACAAAAAAAAACCATTTTCGGATTGTTTTGCTTACATTGATTGATTTCTTTTAATGGTCTGTATAAGATCTTAGTTGAAAGGGATAGGAAAGGATAACAATAAATAAGATTGAGATTCTAGAGCTAGCTTATCGGTACAAAATTAAATACAAATGAATAAATGATTAGTAACATCAACTGATAGTGAGATGACGTCCAATTTTTTTTTCTCTAGGGTTGCCTTTAAGAGAATCGGATGTGTGACGTGATGTGATTTGACATGATGAATTAGTTCATTATTAAGGGCCGATTGATAAAGTCACAAATCCATATAAACAAAAGGTGAAGAGAGAGGCATGTGCACATAAGATGTTTGCATGTAATTATTTCATATTTATGTGTAATTTTTCACATTATTTCACGAATCAATTTAAATCCATCAATCTATCACTTGAATGAGTATCTTCACAGCAAAAATTAAGCTTCATTGTAAACCAAACGTCATTATAAGTGCACAATCAAATTGAATAAATCATATGTAGAAAAACAAAACCAACCACTGAGCATGGAACATGTCATTTGATTCCTTACCCCTTTCATACCATGCTAAGGTGTCCTGAGATAGATGGGCAATTTAATGTCGTGTCACTAGGGATGGAAAAAAAAAAAAAACCATATGACGTGGCCATTCAAGGAAGTTTCCTTTGCGGCGAGACTTTGAACAACAAATACCGTCGTTTTAGCGAAAGGTTCCCATCGAGAGGTCAAATTCTACCTAATGCGCGGGCCCCAGTCGGGACACTTAACTTGCCACGTAGCCGTCTAGGATGGTGCACCTGTCGTGGTAGGTGGGGCCCCGCCGAAAGTTCCTACCGATGATTTTCAGATTCCTCGTGATCCGGTGTGGGCTAGCGTAGGCAAAGGCATCACGTTAGTCCGTCGGACGCTCTTTTTTCTTTGGTTGGCTATTTAGTTTAGAAAAATAAGCTCGTAATTATCATTCAGATGATTCTTATATAAATATTTTTCAAGAAATTGAACTTGATATTCAAAGATGAGTTTTTTTTTTGATACCCATAGAATCCCATCACCGTTCGTTTGTGATTGATCAGTTCAAAGATTTAAACTATCACATGAGACGGGGTGTATTTTTATGTGGTCGTAGTAAGTTTTGTGAGTAAATAATATGAAATTGATTTTTCCATCCCTTCTCATGTACAAATTTGCTGAAAAACAACTTGCAAAGTTCAATAACAACGAAAATTTGGCGGTTCATCGAAGAGTTCAATTTTTTCTTCTTTATTGACTCGAGAATCCACAAATACATAAAATTGCGATTTTTTACAATCATATCTATTATGAGGCGTCTTTTATAATCTGGGGGCACGGCGCGTGAGGGTCCTGCCATTTGCAAGTCTCGTAGATGGACCACTAAATATTAAAAAAATGATTTTCATATGGTTCCTACCCATGCGATATTATAATAAGCAATTAGCAATTTGCACGCATAAAAAATAGCGTTGACTCGCAGGAGTGCCTCATGGAAAAGTGTCTGTCCACATTTAAGTTTATTCGAATTACGAAAGACTCGCAGGAGTGCCTTATGGAAAAGTGTCTGTCCACATTTAAGTTTATTCGAATTCCGAAAGCATAAGTTGAACTCGTAGCATATGACGACAGGTCAAATTGAAAAAAGCAATTTATTCTTTTGAAAAAAAAAAGGAGCAACGTTAGATATATGACAAATTATCTATAAAATTAGTATTCTTAACAATACGACGAATTGTAGATAACCATTTAAATAAATCGAGTTGTATTTAATCTCCCAATAAGTCTTTGTAACGTAATTTAATAAATTAGAGTATTATACTTAGCATTATCCAATTAAAAGAGCCAAAAACTAAAATTAGAGATACAACATGCGTCCACTACATAGACATCAAAGTAGGCCATATCAAGATTTTAGCTAGAGGGCCAGAATTACCATCTTCAGCATTTCTCATTTAAATTATATTAGCTATCGAAGCGCATGTGTGATTATTTTATGTGCAATATCACAATGAATTAATAATCATATTAATAGCTTCGAATAGAGAAATAGAGTTATTTTAATCGTAACACCATCCGGATTTTAATTTAGAAAGCAAACTTTCGGTGAACATGTTGTGATTATTTAAAAAAAAAAATAGAAAGAGAAAAGTGAGAGAATGATGAAATTGGAAGTGGCCCCGTGAAGACAATTAAGGAACTTCACAGCATAGCTTTTAGGGGAAATTAGATATGCTACCCTTTTTTCTTTGGCATATCAATTTTATCGGTCAATTTTCACTTTAGTCGCTTTCAAGATAAAATGCATCACGGTGCGGAGGACACGTATATGACACTTTTGATATAAATATATAGGTGGACATCTTGAGAATTTTATTTTATTTTTATTACTCATCTTTCCACGGCGCTCCAATGTCAGTCGCCTCTTTTTCCTTTTCCCTTTTTCCCTTTTTCCCTTTTTCCGCAAAGAAGCGCCTTATAAACGTGGGGTTCGATTTTTTATTTAAAATAGTTTCGGGTTAGATCAGATAAAAAAAAATGGTTTTTCCGCCGCCTCGAAACTTGAATTCAACCCTTTTCTTTTATTTTAAACCCGAAAAAATATTTAAGAAAAAAAAAGAGCCTACGAGCAAGCCGCGTCGAGAATAAAAAAGAAAAAAAATGGAAAAAAAAGCCGGCCATTTATGACGCACCGTACCGATCACCCCGCCACGTCATGCAAAGGCAGCCCGAGCGCACGGGCTCCCGTCGACGTCGCGAAGCACCCGATCCCCCCGCCCTCCCTTCCCCGCGCGACCCGCAGAGACGGTGAAAGGACACGTGGCGGTGGAGCGGGAAAAGGGAACTGAATACGACTCCCAATGACGCCCCTCATTCCTCTCTGCGGATGCGTGTGTCGTCCGACTCACATCCACTCACACGTGTCGCCATCCTATATGCTCCCCCTCCCTTCTTCTATCCATCTCCTCGCCCTCCCTCTCTCTCCTCCCCCCCTTTCTCTCTCCATCTCTCTGTGGGTTTTCCTCTGGTGAATGAAAGAGAACCAGCGCGGAGAGAAGAGGGAAGGATTCCGCCGTTCGGATTATATATCGGAGCTAATGGAGCAGCCCGAAGAGGAGGAGCAGCTCGAGAGCTTCGACTCGGAGAGCTCCGGCGTGCTGTCGATGCTGACCATCACCGAAGATCCCACGAGCGCCAGCAGCTCCGGCGACCTCTGCTCCTCGAGCTGCCCCGGGAGCAGCGGCAGCAGCAGCAGCGGCAGCTCCGGCGAGATCCCTGCGTGCGCGGAGGAGGCGGCGGCGGCGGCACCGAGCCTGCTAGCGGCGGAGCCAGCTCGGCCGAGGGAGGAGGGGCTGGCGGGGGCGACGGAGGCGGACGCCGCGGCGGCGGCGGCGGCGGCGGGGAAGCGCAAGTGCGTGGGGAGGAGCAACAGGGGACTGGCGTGGGGGTCCACCTCGATCATCGGGCGGCGGAAGGAGATGGAGGACGCCGTCGCCGTGGTGCCGGGGTTCATGTCCCGCGCGTGCGACCACGTGGGGGGCTGCTCGGCTCCCGGCTCGAGGACCTCCGGCGAGATCTCGCCCGTCCACTTCTTCGGCGTGTACGACGGCCACGGCGGCGCTCAGGTAAACTCCCGCTCGCGAACCGAGCGCATCTCCCCCGCGTTCATCATGTTTAATTTGCCTTTTTAATCCATTAACGCCGGCAATTAGGCCCGGAACTATCTAAACCGATGCATATCCCTACAATGCACGGCCATCCCAGTATTTTGGAAAAATCGGAATTAATATCATTATCTTCCTAATTTATTTCTAATCATGCAGTATTTCAATTCGAGTCAGCCCAATATGGTTTAATTTATCCTCCTCCCAATATAATTTAAAATTTCTTGGCCGGATCCTAGATTGGCACCTTTAAAAAAAATTTATCAGGCAAAACGAAAAAAAGCGTAAATTTCTTTTTGCACTTTTACCGACATTTTAAGTGACTTTATTTTTTAAAAGACATCGTTTTTTTCTATTGAATGACCTTGGGGGTTGAGCAATAATGAATCCCTGATGGAAGCCTGGAACACTTGTCGCTCGCGGAGTGGCGCGTGCGTCGCAGCTTTCCCCCGCCCTTTTTCGAGAGCCCGGGACACGCGTCTCCGCTCAGGCCGCTACGGGCTTTCCATCTCCCATCGAAATCCTGGGCCCGCGGGGGGAGGCATCGTGGCCGTCCCCGTAGCCCGGGCCTCTCCGGGCAGATGGGAACGTGGAGCACGAGGAGGCGGAACGATCCTGGGACGCGATCACATCGCTTGGTTTATCTTAATCCTTCCTAGTCTTAGATCATCCTTTAGGAATTCCAAATTTGGTTTTGGAAGCGGAAGCCGACGGAAGGATGAAGATCGTAATTTTTATCGTCTAATTTGTCCTAATTAAATTCCGGGTCGGACAGAAACTGGGGACGGACCCTGGCGTTTGCGTTTGCTGCCACGTGTGGCATTAGAGAGACAGGTGGTCCCCTAGGCGCTTTTATGGCGAGCATAGCTTGTCGGAGCGTGTTCTCATGATCGGGTTTACCATGTGGTCGCGTCTGGTTGGATCTTTTTCGTGAGGTGGGGACCTCGGAAACAAGGCCCAAAGGTGGATTCACTGTTTAAAGTTCGCTTTTTTATCTTGCCTTTTCTATATAGAAAGGTCATGGTTATTCGAGTTAGGTATAGACGATTTCCAAGCGGGGTATTGTTTGCGCTTAGTTTAAGAAATTCGTTCCGACCATACGATCACAGGCGCCGATAATTTGAGACCCACACGTGTGCCGAGTTTCGGCAAGAATTTGCCTAGAGCACTGAATGTGTGTTACATGATGACTTCTAGATGAATTAAGTAGTCAGGATTTGAATGGTTCCAATTCTGCTCTAGTTTTTTATACACCGTTGATGTTTGCATGTCAGCGGAAGGTACCATGCCAAATAGGGACAGCTGTCGTGTATGACCAACAGCTATCAGAGACCCATCAACATCAGAATATAGCTGGTACTGGTACAATTTATTCCAGAAGTGACCTAACTATACAGATGGAATTGTAATATTGGCGGGGAGGGGACCCAAAAAAAAAAGAACTTGTCTGCAGTTCATGATGCCTTCCTGGTACTAGGTAGTGAGTAGGACCTTGTTCAATCCTAGGGGGTGGGAGGTAGTTCATGATACCTTCTGGTGCTTGTGTACTTTTATGTATGGTTGGTATGTGACAAATGGTATCCAACAAAAAGGAGCAACAGGTTAATCCCACTTTTCTATTGCTTTTTCCTGGTCTCATTCAATGTGCTTATTCAGTGCTTATGAGAGCATATTCAGTGTGATTGGTCTGCGTTTGTCGGGTTGAAGGAACTTGTGCGAAGTCTAGCACTTTGACATTTCATGTTCGTACATTGTTAATTATATGCGTTCTAGTAGATTTTTCAAGAGCAGGAAACTATCTACTTTCCGTTTGTGGTTATGCAGGCACATGGCCGATAATATTGTTATGGTAATTGGGATCATGAAAATAATGGTATTGGCTCTAGTTGGTTGTCATACGTTGGTGCAGTAATCTTTTCGCTGAAAGATGGTGCTAATATTAATGTCAGTCTTGTTTGATTTTCATGGATCTTGTTATGGTATTCAAGGCAATTGAGACATTTGAGAAAAATTGAAATTTCTCCCTTTTGAATGGATAAGTAACTTGATTAACCCAATTTAGTTTCTTCATCTACAGAGGATGTACTTGGAAATCCTCCTGGATCAATATGAAAATGACCTCCTTTACTTCATAAATCATAAAGCTAAACTTAACAGAGGACATTTAGTGGTATTCTCCAGGAAGAGATCTGGTCTGAAAATTATGTTTATAGTCTAGTGAAATGTAGCATTGCAACAGTAACGCATAATCCTGATCACCATATGCGATACGGTTATAATAATTTTAGAGTATGTAGGTGGCCAATTTCTGTGCTGCGCGGATGCATGAAGTTATAGCTGAAGAATGGAACAGGGAAGCAATGGATGGGTTTGAGTGGCAGAGAAGGTGGGAGGCAGCTTTTTCTACTGGTTTTGAGAGGGCTGACAGTGAAGTCATGACTGAAGCGGCTGCACCTGAAATGGTAGGATCAACTGCGGTTGTGGTGATTCTATCCGGCTGTCAGATAATCGCTTCCAATTGTGGTGACTCAAGAGCAATTCTTTGCCGTGGGACTCAAACAATCCCCTTGACTGTTGATCAAAAGGTTATTCTATGAAGCACTTCAAATTTGACAAGACCTCTTGATGATATTAGTCCTGTTCAAATCTTTTTTGCCCATTCAAAACATCTGCTGTGATTCTCCATAATATGACCTTCGAGAATACAACTATGCCGTGTGGACCATGTATGTGCATTTAATGGGATTACATTGAACATGGGTTACACATCAAACTATGGTGACTTTGTCACATATTAATTTCATTAGCGCCCATGAATCCAGAAAGCATGCTAGCCAATTATGGGGTTATCTGAGTAATCCGGGCAATGTTCTTTGATGTATCTTATGTCTATGCTGATATGACCTTTAAAAAATTTGTTGTTTTTGCTGATTTTATACAGCCAGATAGACATGATGAACTGATGCGGATTGAAGGAATGGGAGGGAAAGTCATAAACTGGAATGGTGCTAGGGTGTTTGGAGTACTTGCTATGTCCAGAGCTATAGGTTATTCTCATCTCTGCCCTTGCCATTCATCTGGTATCTTAATTCTTTAAAATCATTACCATTTCTCTTCAAAGGAGGTATCTCTCAGAGCATCTAAAATATGCTCTCATCCCTCTAGAGTGCTTCTTCATCCTCCTTTGGTTATGACTGTAGAAAAGAAGGATCTCAGAGGAGGACTTGAGTACTGTGTTCATGTTATTGCTCCTTACATGCTTAGGAGTCCTCCCGTTTGATGATATAACAGATGGGCTTTTCCTTTTCCTTTTAAAGCATGTTGCTCTGTGGGTAACCTTTATCAACTAAATTATTCCACCTTGAAGCCGTGAAATTTTATCGTGCTTCTGTCACAGATAGATTTTGAAGAGAACTCAAAACTGCCTAGACTTACAATGACAGGACCAAGGTGATAGGTGCCCTGATCAAATTTACTGTTTTAGAAGTGATGATATGGAGCAGATAAAAACAGAGAGCATGACGACAGTGCAAATGAAGACCTTATTTTCTATAGCTGTTGCCTGGAAGTATGAACTGGGAACATCATGAAGAAAATCTACCATGTTATGGTTTTTCTAGTATAAGAAGTACGACTTTGACAAAAAGAAAGTATGACAACGGTGACTTCTCTAATCTTGATTTTGTAGGTGGATTAATTTCACATCCTACTTGTGGGAACTTAGGACTAGATTCTTGGGGATTAACTAAGAGAACCAAATGACGTACTTTCAAAGCCTTGACTGTGGATATAATTAGTGCCTGACCTTTTTATATCCTTGTGATGTAAAAGAAATTTCTAGTCATGTATATTTGAACTAATGAGCTTTGGTTTTCACTTACTAATCATCCGATGAGTTTTAAGAGCACCACCAGTTGGCATTGCCACCAAACCACATTGAAAAGTCAGAGCAGAAAACCAATTTTCTGAATTGTGGTCTAATGGGCTTGGATGAGTGTTTGCCATCGAACTTAACCAAAATTGGTCATCCTCCTAGTTTCTGAGAAAGCTATCTATGTTTGTCTTAGGAATTAGCAATGCAAAAGAAGCAGGAAATTACATGGTGATCATTTTTGATTTTTGCCATGTATGGTAGTTTCAGACGGATTGAGTGATTTTGCAGAGCATTTGTTCTGGTAGGTTGTCAATCAACGTTGAAGGGAGTAGATTTCTCTGAACTCAACATATGGTGGTTGTGACTTGAACAGAAACATGATTTTACTGGTGGATGTTTTCTTCTTGACTCCTTTTGGCAAACCAAATAGGAAGAGATTTTTACGTTTGTCATGTCTTATTGGATCAATTGTTGTGACAATCATAAAACAGATTCCTTAAAGGGAGTCCTTCATGAGTGAACATGCTTTAATTTTCAAGATGGCACACGACCATGCTTATAGTAATTTATTTTATTTTCTAGTAGACTTATCCAGAAATGCATCACAAAGAGATACTGCAATATTCTTGAAATTACATTTTGTATGAGCATATATTCTGGTTCTGGAAGTATGAGCAGATTAAGTTTAACAATTGTATGCAGTACTTACGCATTGGTGCTTAGGGAGTCCATCCATTCTACTGTCGGTAATTTCCCTCTATCTTATATTTCAGGTGACCGGTATCTGAGGCCATGGATTATTCCAGTGCCTGAAATCACTTTTACGACAAGAGTGGATGAGGATGAATGTTTGATTTTGGCAAGTGATGGGCTCTGGGATGTCATGACTAATGATGAGGTTGGAGAGGTGGCTCGGCGCCTACTAAGGAGACGACGCCGCCTCATGATGGTCGATGAAATCTCTCCAGCACAAGCCATAGCTAATTATCTTACTGAGACGGCCTATGGGAGGAACAGTTCTGATAACATATCAATCATTGTTGTTGATTTAAAAGCAAAGAGAAAGCGCCAGCAAAGGCCACAAGAGGGTTGAAGATGCAATCTTTATCCCTTTTACTTACATCCCATTACTTTCCAGCTCTAATATCTGGAGATAAGGAGACCAGGAATGATCTATTGATACTTTGCATTTCACAATGACTGAAGGAACGAAGGAACGAATTTAGCTTGGATAGCTATCATCCCAACCTGTACAGAGCTGACTGGCGAAAATTTATCGCTTCCTGGAGCTAGAATCGGTTGTTGCCATGTAACACTAAGTCAATCCTCAATTTTAGTTGGCTTGGTCAAAAGGAAAAAGATGACGAAGCAAGCATTGTTCCATAGGAAGCAAAGCACTGTTCTATGTAACTTATTCAACGATTATCCTGCAAATGAAAGCCAAATTGTCCTTTCTTTGCATATATTCAACGATTAACACTCTTTGCCTGGTTCCTTGGAGAACGTTGTGTGTTTGGATGGGGGCAACCCAGAGTCCCAAGCCATTATGTGCTTGCCGGCGTTTGAAAAATCCTAGAATTATGAAATGTCTATTCCTCTGTCTCACGTGCTTTATGAACAAATTATATGTATGTGCTGGCTTATAAACTTCACGTTAGATTTATCAAAGCTTCATGTTTGTAAAATTAGCACTACTCTGAATATGCATTATGGGTGGATTGTTGAATCTGGTTTATCCTGCCAATCGTGACCAACAAAAGAAGAGGTCTATGGATGTATAGCTACAATGTTTTCTTTGGATAATAACAAATTAGGCAGAACAGCTACTCCATGTACTAGATTTAGCTGGAGGATGAAATCACTGTACTGTGTGGAAGGGAAATACAGCAACTGTTTTGACAGGTATCGAGTTTACAAGGAAAAGGCAAAAATTGTTTTCACAGATTGGGATTATTGAGAAACGACGGCGAATTTATCTTTCTGTTGTGTCAAAACTTTCCTCATGCCATTTGTTGTCGCACAACCTTGCGGCATATTGAAGTGGTTATAGTAGCAACAATCTCTAATCTTACTTGTGAATTATGTTGCATTTCCTATCATGCATTATAGGATTATAAAAACAAAACTAGACACGCCATTAGTACTGATGTCATGATTAGAAATGCAATCTATAATCCATCATTATCTTCCTAGAAATGATGATGTGTTTTTTTCACAATTTCAAAAACGACTTCGTTTGACATCGGAATCACTCCAAAACTTGGATGAGTTGAACTTTGGCAGATAGAGTTTGAGAATCCTCTTGCATTTACTATCCGATCTAGAGGAAAATTTGCAAATATGGTGCAGGATCTGGCATTTACGTATGCGAATCCAAATCCTTGAGGTGCAGTGCTCAAAACCAACGGCTTCAAAGGTTCAATGTGTACACAGCCAATCAGCGGCAGTTTAGATCCGCGTGTGTTTGTCACTGCCTATGAGTAAGCGACGCGAACGTCCATTCTAGGCAAGAAAAATTTCAATGCCAAAGCATCCTAGTATTTCTCTCATAAATTTCCGAATCTGAGATTTCAAGGATCATTAAATTCGTGCTCATAGAATTGCTCCCACCATTAGCCTGAGTTTCAACTATAAATATGGGCTTTGGCTTGTCACTAGGACTCAAATCTACAGACCCTGCATTTGAACTATCCTCTGCTCTATCTGTTCTATCAAGAAATGGCGGATCTGCATCAACAGCTTACCACCATGAGGCACTCGTTGCTAGATGAGGTCCTCCCTGCACACCAATTGTCTATATAGTGATGGTTTACTAGCCCTGTTCATTTGTTTTCTCCAGATAACAATTTAATTACTTGGTGTTCCTGTAAGACTGTTTTCGCTCTCTTTCAAGACATGCACTTTCTCCCTGTCTCTCTCTCCACATTCAAACTTGTGTCTGGATTTGCTTCACTACATTTACCATCACCAGCGACTCATGAAAAACATCGCTGCAGCCATGCCATTTCCTTCAGTCTCATGGTTGCAATAGGACAAACCTTTTCCAAGTTGTTAATACTACTCAATGAATGTTGTACTCTTGCATCAGGAACTCCTGGACGAGCAGTTTGTTCAGCTGGAGGAACTCGAGGCCGAGGGCAACCCCAACTTCGTGGTAGAAGTTTTTTCCCTGTATTTCCGGGACTCTACCAAGACCCTGGAATCTGTCGGGAAAATGCTGTATGTGCTTCGCTCCTTTATCACCTCTCATTCATTTTTCCCCGTGCTTCACCTTAATATTAAATCAAAGTTCTAATGTATCCTGCGCGATCCTGTTCGCTTAGGGAGAAGACACCTGTGGAGTTTGACAAGGTGGATAGGGCTCTTCACATGCTAAAGGGCAACAGCGCCAGGTAATCTGATTAGCATTTTCCCTGTTAACTGTTCTAAAGAGGCTCTCTGAAATACGGGAATTGTTCGATCGGACAATCCACGGCCATTACTAAAGCAAAACATCTGTTCTTTTCTTTGTCGTGATATCTGTTCTTGCGCGTTGCAGCGTCGGTGCTTACAAAGTTGTGACTGAAGTGAATCGCATGAGGGATCTCATCGAAGAGAAGAATCCGGAGAGGTGATGAAAAATGTTTTAAAGTTACCTTTAAAATTTCTTGAAATTTAATCTGAATGATTTTTCCTTGGCAAGAGATGGAAATCATACTACTCTAGCTGACGATATATCCTTTTTTTTTTTTGGGGTCATTTTATCTGAGAAGTTGCAGCGCCGCTTATGAGCAGCTGAAGAAGAGCACGACGTGCTCAAGGGGAAGATGGAAGCATATCTCCAGGTCTCTCTCTCACTCTCTCTCTCTCTCTCTCCCTCTCACATTTTCGTAAAAGCGTGCATATCGAACCCGCTCTTTTCCTGGTTTTTTTTTTAACTTTGCACGTACTGATGGGTCGATATCCACGACCGTTTCAGCTGCTGAAGGAAGCGGAAGCTGCCAAGAAGCCTCTCCAGGGTGGCGGCGGCAGTGGTGGCGGCGGCGACGACGATGAGGACCCGATGAGCGGCACAGAGAGCTCCTGAAGGCAGATGGAGCCTCCTGGCAGATCAGTAGGACTGGAATAAAGTTGGCGTCTGTCGTTTCTGTTGAATGTGTCGTCGACTGGGCCTGTCGTTTTGGCGGGGACAGTCTCGTTTATTTACCTTTGCGTCTATCGTGTCGGAGACCCTTTTTGAGGGTCTTCCTGTTGTTTGTAAGTCGTTTTGTTCCTGTAATGAGGGGCTTCCCTATGTTCTAGGATGTCCTCCTCTCCTGTTGTTTCCTTTGGTCTTGTCTTTTGTCTAATGAGAACTTCCTCTAGTCTGCCATAAAATTATTGAGTCCTAAAAATCGTTGCTTGGGTTCTTCTAATCATCATTTTATGGTTTGGACTACATTCATGCGGTACCACCGACCAAACATCGACATGAACTTAAGATTGTGATCATGCACAATGTCAGATGATACCTCTATCGCACAGGCTGAATTTCTTGCTTAATTGAAGAAAATATTAAAGGACGTGAATATTAAAGAGAAAAATTGGATGCTATAAAGTTAATGGATGTATTCAAACAAAAAAAATTATATTTCTAATGCATTTCATGTTAAATGGAAAAAGTCATATGTCATGAGTCAAATTAAAGACATATAAATATTGTAAATAACATATGTGAGAATATAACTCCTTGTTTTAGGGTCTTGAATATAATATCAATTTTTAATATATTTTTCTTGAATGCATTGCTTAATTTATATAATCGAACGACTTAATTCATGAGTAATTTGAATTGAATTAGTCAGGTCATATGAGGCTCGATCCCCAAATCACCAAATACCATTCGGATTTTACTCAATTTCTATAACTTGGAGTTTTGACTTATTCTCAAGTTGTTCAACTTGTCTCAAACATAAATCCAAAAAGTTTAGGCGCTTGTTTGAACTGAAGCAATATAAATTATTGTTCATCACAGCTATCGATGGTAGTTCATATTGGATTCACACGATCTAACGGTTCATAACCCTATATAGCCGTTAGTTATTTTTCTTTTCTTTTCTTTCTTTTAAGTAAGAGTGGTTTTTCTTCTATGGGAATGTGGTCGCCATCCGACCAGTCCGTGCCCGCCCACTGATCAGCAAACGGGGCCGCGGTTTGACCCGACCCGACCCGACCTGCGTGTGTCAGAGAAAGTGGAATCACGTGCCAGATTCCCTCCTCTCTCATCGTAAATCTACTTCTCTCTCTCTCTCTCTCCTCTCCATCTCCGATCAGCGTCTCCCGCCGCCGGCATTGCATTCAAATCTCGGCCACCGCCGCCGCCGCCGCCGTGGTGAAACCGAAGCTGCTCCCGGCGGCGACATCCGCCTCCCTCTCGCAACTCCTCGCGGCACCCGTGAGAACCTCCCTCCTTTCCCCTTGCGCTCTCTCTTGCCTTTTTCTAATCCGGTATCTATTCGAGCGAGCGCTCTGCTCGGCAGTCGTTCGAGTCCGCGATTAACGGCGACGATGAATGTCGATTCGTGCTCCATGACAGGTCAAGTTCGAGGCGATGGTGATTATAGCGGTGGCGGTTTTGCTGGGGATTTTAGGCGCTCTTCTGCTGCTTCTTCCTCGGAACCGCAAGTCCGGTAAGGCCTTCTCCTGTCTTTGCTTGTTTGAATATACAGCGTTGACTAAGTGAAGATCCAAGTCAAAGGAAAGCATGTTCGTTTTAGCCTCTTGATTGCTCTGATTTCGGCTTCTTTTTATCTGTTACATCTTTCGTGCAGGCCATTTGGAAAAGGTTCAGTCCAATTCCAGCGCTCAGGTAACCGTCGGATTTCTGAGGCTGATGTGTTCATGTATTGCAATTGGCAATGCTAGGGCAGTTAGTACTCTATTGTGGAACTCTGGTAAAGGAATGCGATGCGATGCTTATTGTCGTGCGCGGGGAGGTTGTTGTTTGGCTGACTGATTGTTCCTTTATGTGTGCAATTACCTGTATACACCACCCACAAATGGCATACATACATCTCTGGGTGTGCACGCGCAAGTGCATGTGCGTGCGTGTCCTGTCCTGTTTTCGTGGAGTCTGAAATTTGATTGGATCAGGAAAAAGCTGAATGTAGTTTCCTAGATGTGTTCAGGAGATCCTTTCTTCTGTTTCACGTTTCAGTAAGTGAGAGTTCCATTTAGTGACGTGATGAAGGGCGATAGCTCTATCTGGTTTTGTGGTTGAGTGTGGATTGGGACTAAGCGCAGAGTATCAATTCAGAGGTTTGGGTGTGAGTTGAATTTTAAGGTTCCATTTGTTTTGTGGAAAATGAATAATTTGAAAGACATTTTACTAAAATTGATCATTTATATTGCTTGAAATAATTAGCTAATGAAAAATATTTTCATTATTGACAATAATTCATTTCGAAACATTTTCGTTAACGATGGAAATATTTTCTTTTATTCATTTTTTATGTGATATATAAGTGATCGTTTTTAGGAAAATGATTTTTCAAATTATTCATTTTCTAGCGAAACAAACAAAGCCCAAATGAATTATTTATGGTGAAGTAGTTGTACTTGGAGTAGGAGCTCCACATTGTAATGAGAACACTTTTGCTCGTGGAATTAATTGCAAGCTATATATCATCGCGTATCTAGTCAAGCAATGTTCCAGATGTATGGATGTTCATGTATGTGCAATCATTTGCATATATTATTGGGTATATAAATGAGCATTGGCACACCGATACAGTGGATATGCATCTCATCTTGCATTTGAACATGGTATCAGGCATGAGAAGAGAACTCTAATTACTGATAAATCAAACAGGACAGGTCGATAAGGTGTATGAAGCATCTATTTCTATGAGAATTGTTATATTTTGTCTACTGGTTCAAAGAATTCAGTTTGAGGCTGAGGTAGTATGTCATGTGAATTTATCCAACATATTTTGCACAAAAAGTGAGAGAGCAGGAAAGTGCTCCAGATTAGGTTTTAATAGGTAGGTCCACGTAGGAGTCGTTTCTGGGGAACTATGGTGTGTTTCCTGTTTGTTCCCGTTTCACATTTAAGTACTTTTAGCTTCAAGCTATCTTCAAGTTAAATTGGGTAGCAGTTGTCTTATGTTATAAGCCTGTTACTTGGTATTAAGCACATTTTTCTTCTTAGTGTACTGTTTTAATTCCCCTACTTCTTGTTCTTCTGTCTACACTTTTGTATATTTTGATGTTGCCTTGTTAATGGACATTTTTCCTTTTGATGATAGGGATCCAAATCTTACACCAAAGCAGATGTTGCTCTGCACAACAAACGAACTGATTGTTGGATAATCATTAAAGACAAGGTCTGAGTTTGTTTTCCTTCTTTCTGTTGACTTTTTGCTTAACTGAATCTGGTGATTAGCCACTATGTTAATGAAATTCATACCAATTTTAAGTTGCTTTTGTTTGGCTCTTGACATTAACACATGGTTTTGTTTTTCACTGTTTTCCCTATTGAATGTCATCCCTTTGTAGGTGTATGATGTTACCTCTTATGTGGAGGAACACCCAGGTGGTGATGCCATTTTGACTCATGCAGGGGATGATTCTACGGAAGGATTTTTTGGGTATGCATCTATGATCTGGAATGGCATGCATTGTTCTTACTGCTAATTTGTGGGGAAATATGTCAGACCTTCTCCTAAATCCTAATCAAATCTCTAGTTACTTGTAGTGCATTGGCTTAATTGGATTACTTTCTAACGAAGCAGTGCAAAGGGTAGTATCCAAGATAAACTCAGTTATAGATATATATATATATATATATATATGTAAGTACAAAACTGTAGTAGTTCTATGTAGGGATGATATGTTTGACACATTCAATTAATCTCATACTCTGAATATGTGGACGGGATATAATGTCATGCTACTAGATCAGAATTTCGCATTGCTGTTATTTGTCTAAAAAAGTTGTGAGATTCCTGAAGAGTTTGAAATCGAATTTGAGTCCTGGAAAATCATAATAGCCTTCCTCTTTGGTAAAGCAAAAGATGAATACGGCCCTGGAAGTGCACCTGGGTTTGTCCTGTGTATGGTGGTTATTCAATGTTGATGTTGAGATGTTGACGATCAAGATCAATTTTGTTCCTCTTCTTCTCCTCCTACTGATATTTCTGCAAACATATACTGAGGCTTCCTGTTTAATTTTCTGAGACCACCGTATGATCTCTTCCTTGTACTTTCAGGCCACAGCATGCGACCCGAGTTTTTGACATGATCGAAGACTTCTATATTGGGGATCTCAAGCAATGACCGATCATGGCATTCGGTTGCAAGATCATCTGGTTAGGATGCACTTCAGACATTGCATCATTTGCTTTTAGGTGGTGCTGCTTGTGTAATGTTGCTTGAGCATCTCATTCTTGTTCTCTCAGGATACCTCCCCAAGAGACAAAAGGCGCTAGTCAAAATTTTCAAATCTCAACGTATTTCCTTTCTCTTAGCAATGAGGGGACACCACCTCTGTAAAATGCATTTTTCAACGAACTGGTTGACTGATGACTGACGTTGGGCCGATCCCAAATTTACAAATTTCGGAAGTGGTCGCTCGTGAAAGAGCAAGCGACTTGATCGGACCACATTTAGGCTGCGTTTGGTTCAGCATTTGCAATGGGTTTTGAATCCAATGCAAATGTTGAAAGCCCAAAGCTACTTAGAGAAAATGCAATTGTGTTTGGTAAAAAAATTTTGCAAATGGACTTTAATTGAATGTGCGTTTGGTAAAAAAAAATTTCGCAAGGGACTTTGATGGGTATTATTTTTTTTTATTTTTCTTTTTTGAAAATTTAGCTAAACCCTTCGCCGGACCGGCGAAGGGCTGTGGTCGCCAACAAGCCAAATCGGCGTCGCGACGCGCCCTCAAGCGACCTCCGAGCCAAATCTCGCACGACCTAGCCGAGGGCCGTGGTTGCTCGACCTCGAGTGACCGGTCGCTGCGAGGTCGGGCAACCTTCGAGGGTCGCACGACCCGCTTGAGGGCCGGAGGTCGCCCGACCTCGGTGAGGTTGCGTGACCCTCGGCGATCGGAGGCGGCCCTCGCCCGACCTTGGGCGACCCAAGCGGCGATCGCTTGGGTAGCGCGGCCCCTGGGTCGAGCGACCTCCGGCGCCCTCGGAGATCACGCGACCCTCGGAGGTCGCTCGACCTCGGGCGACCATTGCCCTTCGCCGGTCCGGCGAAGGGTTGCTCATTTTTCATTTAAAAAATAAATAAATACATGGGTAATAACGGAAATATGAAAAATTAATGAGGGTAGTTTAGGAAGAAAAAAAATGTTTTCAGCATTTGGTAGAATGTTGAAGCCTTTGGGCTTTTAGCATTTCCAAGGAATGATTTTCATTTGAAAGCTCCTTGAAATTGGTTGCCAAACACCCTTTATTTTGATTGAAAGGTCTTTAAGGGCTGAATGGGCTTTCTAAATGCCAATCCAAACGCACCCTTAGTATTTCAAATGCACTTTTTGATGACCTTCTTTGTTAATTCATAATTGAAGATAATTTACTTTTCTTCACCCATTATTAGGCGTGGGTATAATCACGAACTCAGGGTTACATGGACTTAGCATGACTACTGAAAGTGAGTGATGTTAGGCATAGGCTGCTTTATCAGATCAGTGTATGATGGTAAATGTTTAAGCGAGTGAATCATATTCAACATCTTCGACCCAGAAAAAGAAAAAAATTACTATATTCAACATTTAGTATATCAAGTGCAGAAAGAAGTGCACAGACTCTGATAACCTTTTAAGGTACAAATCACATAGAGAAGGATGTGGAAGAGGGCAAAAAAGCAAAGGCCTTTGAAAGTACATGCAAGTGCACATTCAAGTGCTTGCATCTTTTCGCAGTCCTTATATCATTGCGTGACGGGACAAAGGTGATAACAGCACACTCACAAGTTAGTGATTAGCCGACTCTGACAAAGTTAGGCCATATTTATTTGAGTACGAATTTTTTTTTTTGTTATCGAAACTTTCACATATTTGATTTATTGAAAAACATTATTTACAATCAAATACAAAATAAACCCTTAAAATTAGGAAAACAAATTTCCTATCCTGAAAAGCAAAAAAAATCCTTTATCATGAATTTTTCCCAAAAACAATCACTTTATATGAGCCGATGTTGAACTCGTGTGCCGGGTCAATTTAACCCTATGCCCAGAGATTGAAAAAGATCAACAACAAGCAATGTGATTCATAAACAAATACATCGTATCCAGTCATAACCCACCCCTCCTTCTAAACCACTCCCCCACCCCCAACACCACCAAAGAAGACAAGGCTTTGCTAATTCAGAAGATGAACAACTTGGAAGATCTACAACACTCTGACCCACTGAGCTATCGCTGGACTATAAAGGAACACAAATTACACGACAAAACGAACGACCTTACAGGATCAGCCCGAAAACAGAAAGGGCTGAAACTAAAAGAATATATCGGCCACGGTGGGGAAACGATTGGAAAGGAAGGAAAAAAAAATTGAATGACATTCTTAGATTTGCTAAAATCAAACAATGATAAATTTAATTGGCCGAGCAATTTCAAGAGGATCAAAGATTCCACTGGGGGCGCCGCCCGAAGCCCTGAATTCCAACCGCATATGGTCCAAAAATTGGAGGAACAAATGCGAATCCCCTTTCTCCCTTTTTCTTCTTCTGCTAGACATCGTACTTCTTGGGCTGACGCCATTGCGCCAAACTTCTTGCGAGCGAGCTGATAAACAAGTTTTTAGGCGGTGATCCTTTTCTGCCATACAATGTTTTTCCTCCCAAATCTGTGAATTTTGGGCCTAGATCCTTACCCCTGTCTATCTGCAATTTTGTCAAGATGTATTAATGTGAATGAGCTGCCGTGAAAAAGCTTGAGTGCCATTGAAGCCGTCAAACTCATAATGGGGAAGCTTAAGATTTTCATGTCCATATACCTTACTGATCTTTCCATCTTTCAAGTGGTAACGGATGCCAGACCAGTTGATAGATTGAGAGAAATGAGAACGAACCGCACTGACAGTGTACAAGAAGTTATCTACCACCATCGCTATAAATACCTGTTAAATCAAGTCATATGGAATGGCATTAGCATCCAACGACCATCAATCCCTCCCCCATCTGCATACATATGAAATACAAAAGATCTTCCTGGCAATATTCAGAAATAAATATTCATTTGTCTTTCTAGAGAGCAAATATCGTCGCGCCAGATTTGTTTTATCCATCTCTCATCAAATCACCAAAATCCCTCAAACTATTGACTACACAGGCCATTCTCAACAAGTAAGGGAAGGTAGTGATACTTACAAGGCCCCAGTTATATGAAGCAAGGGAAAGTTGAGGTGCCTCAGGGGATAGCATATTGCAGAGCTCAACTTCTATTCTTGTCAAGTTCCACATGGAAAGGAGTTCAGTAGCAGTGCACAGAACTAAGCATCCCACCATTAACAAACCTGAACGAGGCAAGTTGTAAGCTATAAGTTGAGTAAGAAGCCAGATAAATCCAATCCCAAAAGGCAAGTTTTCAAGTCGGTAGGTGGGACATTCTGAGCACCCAAGAAAACATATCATCTCAAGCAATTGCAATAAGAAAAAGAATTTTGCAGACAAAACTCCTAAACTCTCAATTTATAAAATTCAACTGAACCACCATAAACAGCAAAAACAAAATAGAAAAAATCAAAATGTTTCTCATGAGTCATCAGTTTTTCACCCTCAGCCGGAGAAGAGGGAGCTGTCAATTTGACAAGCTTTCTTTGTATATTAAGAACTTGATGTGTTAAGAGGCCCACTTGTACAGTCAACTAAGATAATCTATATCATGTCCAATGTTGGTGAGTTTCATGCAACTAGAAGTACCCGGATCTCTAAGATTATCCATATGATGTCCATTTGTACAGTCAGCATCAACCTGGTGACCTGATCACCAACAAAAAGTGCCCATGTACCCATATACAGGATACAAACAGGGAATATTATCTGGGGAAATTCCCCACATGTCAAACACTATAACAGGATAACAGGATATTTCTAAATCCTGTCTGATGTCCAAGATTGCTCGTACATCTAACAGTCTAATCAGGAAACCAGACACAGATTTACATTTCGTTTATTAAGTCAAGTTTCAGAATTTCAACCCATTTGCAATGTTTTACCAAAAAATTTATCATCCGTCAAGTAATTTGTGATTGGACCGGAACTAACACCAACAACCAACCTGAAGAAGGGAAAAATGCACTCACCAACATTAGTTAAGCTAGTTTCCTCAAATGAGTAACCTTTGATGTAAGCTCGTAGTGCTGCCGTTACATGAACTGAGGTCATTATGTATGGTGCAACAAATCCCCAAGATAGATAGCAGTGCGAAGTAAATAATGCACGGTTCATTATCCAATTGACTTTTGTCGTGTATGATTCCAGAACAAATGTCTGCTTCCGTAAGTAATTCCAGTACCTAAATAAGATCAGAGTCGAGATGTGAGAAAGATGCAGACATATGCAGACATATTTAAACACAAAGGCCAAGGAAAAATTGGTGGGCTGAGGAGAGAGCCATTCAAACCTAGAAAAACTAAGATCACTGGCTAATGGATGAGGAAAAACAGCAACAGGAGGTGATGAAATAAGCTTCTTGTGAGCCCCTGGAAAGGATCAAACAAGAAATCCAATCAAAAGCCAACACTATTATCAGATTGGAAAAGAGGGCTGAAGAAAAGGAAAATGATATTATGACTCATGATAAAAGGTTTTACGGGCATATGAAGCAGAAGACAACAAACGAATAAATAACACATCAACTGCTACATGCCACAAGCTGACCTTGGAGGATGCTATTGATCACAAAATATCTTACCAACCAACAGCATTTCAATGGGCAAGAGAAAAAATGATTGAATCTATGCCTACTCCACTGCTGGCACATTAATGCAAAGTACAAGTCGGGAGCAATTTGATATGAGGAACACAACACAAAATGACATCCACAAATTTGGAATGAGTTTTATTGTTTAAATGTACTTTGAAATCAACCTAGTCAATCAGACTTTTAGAAAGAGTATTACCAGCAATAGCTGCAAGCGTCATATCATCAGAGTATCCACCATCTTGAAGCCCTGAAACGACTCCATATCGGTCATATCTGAAGTCATCAGCATGCATCTGAAAGACAAATGTAAATGAATAAGAAAGAATGAGTTGAAACAGACAAAACTATTGTAGAAATTGGGATTGGATCCTTGCCATCATACACCCTCCCCACAAAAAGAAGGTTTTTCCACCAGTAGCAAAGCCCATCGAGCAAGGCTGCATATAAAAAAAGTTTCACAATATTGATAAGATGAACAGTAATGTAAAAGCACAAGCTAAGAGTTTATAATCAAAAGCATCATAAAAACAGGAGGCTTCACAATTGAGAGGTAAAGGGGAATGGTTGCTTGACAACTGATAAGCAGTATATATGTTTGAAGTCCGAAAAGATTATTGCCTTCAGAATTTCTCCATAGAATTCTATGCATCAAAAATAGGCATTGACAGGACATGTTACATATTGGCATCAGTAAAAGAAACGAATCACTCATTCCATTGCTCTTGGCAATGTGGAATGAGCAAAATCACTCCTCCAAATCTATAATATAGATCTATCGTGCTTATATGCTAGTGACAGATGCTACACTGTCAGTCTGCTTAAGGCTTTTTCAGTCAGGTTGACACCACCTTGTGGCCCTGCAACATCTTTGCTTATTATATAAGCAACACAAGAAAGAGAGAAGAGGGCCATTTCTTTTCTTTGTTTTTTTTTAGTTTTTTTTTTTTTTTTTTTTTTTTTTTGGGGGGGGGGTGGGGGACTTGTAGGAGTCATTAAACTGGTGGGACTCCTAAGACTGAATAGTGCTTGGGCATTTTGGCTTTAGCCATTGTTGGAATATCTCCCAAAAATTGAATCACAAGTGATTTTCAGATCTACTTTTTAAATTCAAAACCAAAATCAGCATCTAGATGAGCACAAAAGGAAAAGATGGAAGAAAAGACCTCCCCAAATAAAAAGGAAGACAAAGATTTCGACAATATCATACTTTGATAATATTGGTGGTTGAGATTTTTCCTGTTAAAAACACAATATCTCTTGCCCAAGGCTAGAATCAATCAGTTAGCAGACCAGATGTAGCAAAATGGTTTTATCAGATCCAATGATAGAAGCCTCCTTTAAGTTAAATTCAATCCCATTAGAAGCTGAAATAAAATAGATCTAAACAACCCTTTTCCCAAAAGTTTTAAATGTAAAGATGTGCCCACTACAATCAGCCATATATACAAATATCCTCCCGTTTGTGCAAGCTAGACTTTACAAGTGAAAGGTAGGATGTGGACATAACCACAATCAAACAATAACCTGAGGTTAAAATGGAGTAGTAAACAGAACAATACGAGAGAAAGTGCCAAGATCTAAATACCCAAAGCTCTAATACCATATTAGATTACGGCTTTTCCAAAAGCTGAAATGTGGTGACAATGTGAATCAAACATATATAAAGTAACAACAAGGTATCATAATTCTCTTTAGATAGGCCTGTGGGAAAGTATCATGTCAGTGATGCCTTTTTTCTGCTCTTCTACATTACCTAAGGAAAGACTTGAGTGGCATACCATATGATACTCATAAATGCAGTAACTCCCCAGACTTCCAGATGGCAAATCAAGTGGATATCCAGTTTGAATAAATATCTGCACATAACCTCCAGAGTTAAAAACAAAACGAGATTATTTATCAAAACTCAAACATGATTATAGGGACCAAGTAAAAAACACACAGCATATAAAAATTAAAGTAACAAAAACCATCTCCAGTAATTGTCACAATCAAATAAAAAGAAGGGTGTGTGTGGAAAATGTTTTTCAGGAAACCATTTTCCAGGAAAACGGTTAGTTTTCCTTTGTTTGGTGATAAGTGACTGAAAATATTTTTTGGTGTTTGGATTGCATTTGAAAAATGATTGAAGGTGTAGAAGACATTGACGAAGAGGAAGAGGAGGGAGTGAAGCCAACAGGAGCGTGGGAGGGGCTAGGGTTGGAGGAGGCGGCGGTGATGAAAAGGAGGGGGTGAAGGAGAAGGAGAGAGGGGAGGAGGAGTTAGGGTTTATGTTCACAGGCAAAAAAAGAAAAGAGAATTAAAAAAAAAAAGAAAAAAAAAAAGAAGAAAGAAAAGAAAAGATATAATAATAACAAATTCAAAATTTTTAACTAGAAATTGTTTTTAATAATAAATTTTTCATCAAGCAAGGACCTTAAAATATTTTGGAAAACGTTTTTCGGTTTTTTCAAAAGGGAAATCGTTTTCCTGAATTTAAGCTTTGGAAGGAAAACATTTTCCGTTGACTCATTTTCCTAAATGAACCAAACGCTGGAAAATGAGAAAAACGTTTTCCTAGAATTTGTTTTTCGCAAAACAAACACACCCGAAGCGAGTACAACAAGTACAGTCATACCTCGGGTTTCTTTTCCATCTCGGCAGTGAGTGCTCCTATGGATCCAGGATGCAGCCTAACGTCATCATCCAGAAACAAAACATATTTGGTGTCTTTGTGCATTTTTTCGACTCCCAACTGCAGTAAGGAGACAGACTCAATAGTGCAAAATAGCTGAGCCAAAAAACTTATTAAAAGCAGAATATTAGCAGGAAGGCATAATGAATCTTCACTTTGTTTCTCCATTTACTTGCTTAGATATACTTAGATAAGCCAACCCCTCCCCCTCCCTTCCTTTTTTTTTAATCTAAAGATATAAGTCAACTCGACAAAGAATCTAAAAAAAAAAAAAATCCTTCCAAGATATCAGCATCGTTCATCTTCCTTCTTTTTTACTTTTTAAGGTTTACTATGTGAGTATCATGCTTGAAGGGCAACCAGATGATGATTTAATCTTCTATGCAAGAAAGCAAATTTTGAAAATGAAATTTTAGGGATAACTGCAAAGGATATAATCCAGATGTGTCAAGGAGTTAAAGCTCTCCTGTGATTTCTAAACATGTTCACGAAAAATCTCACTGTAAACTATGCCATAGATATGCAGCAGCTTTAGATACCAAAGAAATCTATTTACTAGTACACACTATCTAAATTTGCTGCTGCAGCAGCAACAATAGCAACAACAAGCCTTATCCCACTAGGTGGGGTCGAGAAATACATTTACTTAAGCGAATAAGGAAAAAAAAATCAAAAGAAACAGAAGTCCCCTTGCCATCACGAAGACCAAATACATGACAAGGACTATTAGGTATAAATAGACAAACAGCAGTCACCTACCAACTGGTTGTGGATCTTCTGACTACAAGTTGTTGACAGACCGGCCACGATAATCTTAGCATCAACATCATCCTGTGCATATATTGCACGAATATAAATTAAATGTGGGCCATTATGCAAAACAAACATATACAAACAGAAATATGCAGCTGAATATGGAATGTTCTTCAGAATGGTGTGACACTCTATCTGCATCAGTATTTCCCACAGTAGTTGCATATATACCTTATATCTTCAAAATATGCAATAACTGCTAATGATAGCACATTCCTAGGTGCATAAGAACTACTTGCTGGGTCGAAACAGAAGAAACATGCCGATTGCATATGTACCTTATATTCTGATATCAACAAAGATGCAGCGTGATAAGCAGGATCTTCTGTACTTTCCACCACAAAAAGAAATTCTAGAGGACCTCCATAGAGAGATGTGATCTGCCCAATACAAAGATTCAATCTTAGGCTAACCTAGAGATGAAAGCAAACAGTTCCAAGAAGATAGATGGAATACCAATCTTATACAGTTACTTCAATTGCATATAGACCCAACGGTAATAAACAATTTGGAAATCCTTTAACAGAATATAATGCTAAATTGTCACCACTCCTGCCTAAAAGATGTGGAAGAACCTAACCTGAGTTTTCCAATTGTGCAAATTGTGTTCGCCAAAACCCTTCAATGGCATCACAACAGACACTCTGGGCAGATTGACCTGCTTGGAGTGCTCCAGGTCATTGATATCATGAGAAAGAAATGCAAAACTATTGCCACGTCTGATACTGTCTTTCATCCGCTTGATCTCTCTATTCCTGAATAAGAAGAGCATGATCGAAGAAAAGGTCAGCAGCAACATATGAACAGTAAAAATGCATCACCAAGATGAAGTCAGTTATTAGCCTCCAATGAGAAATCTCAGTACCTGACATGTGCAGCGCAAGCCCACCCGAGAGCTAGAACTAGGCATATCAAACATCCCTACAATAAAAAAAAATTAAAAAAAAAATGCTTAATGTTATCCAAGGTAATAGATAATAGCTCAGTCCAAAAAAGCAAACGCGCTTTTTTCCTTCATTGATGAGCAGGATAGAGGATGGCGTTAAATATATCGAGGTAAAGGGCTTAGACGTATTAAGGACAGCGACAATATTTCGAGGTAAAGGGCTTAGACATATTAAGGACAGCGACAATATTTACGGAATGAGTCTTCTCCACAAAAGAATTGCATGCAATCCAATTCAAACGGTAATATTCTCAAATTTGCACTTGCAAAGAGCTTCAGATCAAGTCCTCGATCAGTTACGAGCCTAACCGACCATCGCACATATTGAAGAATTATTCGGAAAACAGTACCCAATCAACACACGCCTGAATTTCCTAAACTAAATTCAAACCATCGCAATTCCCAAACAAAACCAGAGCTCGATGATTTGACACCACGCTCCTAGAGCTCAGAAAACCAATTAAAATCAATAATCTCATTCCGTCGACACGCCAGATTGAACTCGAATTCAAACCATCGCTATTCCGAAACAAAACGAGAGCTCGACGATTCGACTCCACGCATCTAGAGCTCAGAAAACCAAAATTAAAAACCTCACGACATAAAAAAGAAACAAAATAAAATAAATAAATAAAATCCGTAATCTCGTTCATTTGGCTACCTAAATTCCCGCATCGCTCCCTCTTCCGATCAAAATCGACGTAGACTACGCGAATCAGATCCAAAACCCCGGGGGAACGACCGGGAAACGAGAGCGCACCTGGATCTGAACGAAGACGGCGAGAGGGCTACAGAAGGCCCCGCTGAGAGAGAACAGGAGCGCATCCAGCGAGTCGAATGCCGCCATCGCGCCTCCCGTCCCCCTCGCTCCCTCTCCTCCTCCTCCTCCTCCTCCTCTTCCTTCCCCCACCCCGCTCGCTCGCTCGCCCGCCGCAGAACCGGCACGGCAGCAGAAGAAGAAGAAGAAGGAGGAGGAAAGCCCTAGGACGGACGGCGGCGCTCCGGCTCCCCTCCCCGCAGCTCCCCCCGATCGGTCTCAGATCGCCACGGAACGGAGCGGAGCGATCGAAGAGAGAGAACGAAGAGAGAGAGAGAGAAGGAGGGCGAAATCGAACGGGCGACTGCCAGCGAGGGAGAGAGAAAGGGGGTAGGAGTGAGAGACCGCGTAATTTTATAAGTTTGAAGACGATGAAAGAGGCTGGTTGGTCCTTCTTCACTCGCGTTGACCGCACGTCCTGATGAGCCAATCAGAGAGGAGGAGGGAGCCCGCTAGACCGTTAGATGAGGTGGGGGCCTATTTATAGAGAGAGACAGAGAGAGGGGAATTCATGACGGGAGGGGAGGGGACCGAGGTGACGTGGCGGTCGGGGATTGGGTGGCGCCCTCGCCGCAGCTCGCGTGTGTGTGTGCGCGAACCGGGAAGATGCCGCTTTATGATCCGAATCTTCTTCTTCTCCCCGGGCCCCACCCTCCACCGTCGCCATCATCGTCGTCTTTTCGGTCGATCGTCCTCGTACGCAAGCTTTCTCTCTCCTGCCAAAATAAAAATAAAAATAAAAAATTAAGCAAGCCGCAATATGAAATTGAAAATATTAAATACAACTCACGAATTGGGCTTTTAGTTTTCATTTAATTAAAGTTACTATCACGGAAAACTCTAAATTAATATATTTATAATAAATTTACCTTAAACTAATTTGATAACCATAAAAAATCTTAAACTAATACATTTATAAAATTGATTTTTTGACTACAAAAAATCTAAAATCAGTAATATTTGTGACAAATTATTTTTCATTAGTTTGCATTAAATTTGATTGATACTCTTAAAAATCACAATAACTATCACGTGTCATTCAATTCAGTAGTTTGATATTAAAATTTAACAGAAACTAAATAAAAGGTAAATTTGTCATATATGAACTAGTAGTTTGAAATAAATTTGTTATAAATATATCAATTTAAGGTTTTTCATGGTATTAACCTTTTAATTTAAGATTTTTCATTGTGTACTTAATTTATTTCTTTAAACTTGAGATAATTCAAACTTACCATGGGCATGTAGAATTTTTATGCATAAAATCGTGTGTGATTTTTTTTATAAATTTTAACAGTTGAATACATAAATCTCTTCATTCAAAAATACCAACAAGCATAACCCTTCAAATTACTTTGAGTCGAGCAAATTGCGATTTGATCACAAAATCAACGTCTCGCTCAATCAATGTGGAATCCACTATAAAACGAACAAAAGAATAAATTCAATACCCTCTTAATTGCAAAAAAGGATTGGGGTGGAGCAACTTAATTATAGAAAATTAGATATGTTATATATTAAAGCATTGCGTCGCATACTATTTTACAAAAAAAAAAAGGGGGATTGATGTTTAGAGCATCCTTATTCTATGAAAGCTAGATCAGGTATATATCACTCTCTTGGTTATATTTCGTAAAGCCCATAAGTTTGTCAAGTCCGATGTGGCATCATCATCTCACTAGCTTGGGGTGAGCATAGTTCTTGGGTAACCTAAAATTTGAGAATCGAACCAATTAGAACTTATCCGATTTTAGATTTAATGGCATGCAAAGTAGGTTTCGAGTTCCAAAAGTTAGGGAGTTTGTTTCGATGGGATTCCTGGAACTTAGAACTTGGAACAATTTTATTTTTTTTGTGTTTTCGCGATATCCTAGGGTATTCCATGGCATCTAATGATAATTGTATAATTTGGAACCACTAATCCAAGTTTATATTTTATGACTAAAATTTTTATTTTATTAATATTTCATATTTTTCATGTGTTTAAATATAAGTTGTGATTAATTGATTGTAAAAATAAGTGGTGGTAATAAAATGTAATGTTTAACTACAATCGTTTAATTATTAATACAAGTGGAACTTAGGTCCCAGATTATAGAATATGCATGGTAGATTTCAGATTTCAAAAATTGAGGAACCCATTTCAATGGATAAATTTCGGGTTTTAAGTTTTAGGTAGAACCTACATAGAACTTGAAATCGCTCACCCTTACCATCAGTCTCGATGTGCGACACCTTTTGGATAAGTTCATCATGAGATGACGGTGGGTCAACCTGAGATCTGGGCTCCATAGGATAGGAGCAAGAGACAAAACTAAACTTAATGGCTACTCAAATCGTCTACAGGAAGGAAACGAAAATTTCCATCGCTAAGGCACTGAGAAAGAAGGAGAATGGTCCGCTTGTCACGTCCGTTTAATGTTTGCATTGACTTCGTGGTTTGGCTACTTGCGTGAGGCTAGAGGTCATGTGGCGTTGATTGCGATCGATTTTCAATCCAACCCTAGGTGTGTTCCTACGTGGCTTCTTGAACATTCGTTTGAGTAATCGATTGTCGCGTGGTCCGACAAGTTTCGAAAAACGGACCCACAACTTGTTGACCTAAGTTAAATGAAAATTGCCCTCTCGAGAGATGAGGAAATTACCAAAAAATTTTTTGACTTCAAACTTATTGTACTTGAATTAATTCAGGCATAATCCCTAAATTCATTGTACTTGAGTCGATGACCTTTGCTAGTCCTAGGTTTGGACGCTAACATGGACATTTTAATAATTTTTTTGAATTTTTGAATTTTTTTTCATTTCTCTTTTTCTTTTCCTTTGCTCTTTTTTGGGACTTAGGGCCAGCAAGGGTAGTCGGCCAATCCTCACCGACCATATACAAGGGCATCCTAACTTTCACTTGATCCTACAGGTTAGTTTTGGACTATTTTGGTAATTATTCTCTCAAGAGATTTTATATTTGTTTGCCCCATTTCCATATATGTGATTTCGACTTATTTACGTAACCTCGATTTTTTTGTTTTTTTTTGGTTGAAGATGTACCTCGGTTGACTAAGAATAAACTGATGCAAGCTGTGGAAGTGTGCAAGAAAAGACAAGAGAATAGTTTTTGTCGACCGGCCCGTAGGAAGATGAAGTCCTGGCATGGAAGGAACAGCGTGGTTTGCGTTCGCGCTTGGAATTTGAGGCTGTCCAATGTCAGTTGAATCATCTGCATCTTTCTACGGTACGACATCGTATTGTGCAAGTGTCAAACTAACTTCTTCTTCTTCTTTTTTAAGTTTTTGTTCTATGGTCATTTTCTATTTAAACGTCGCAACAATATGAGATCAATAGGAACCATATATTTAATATTCAATTGAACTGAACCGTTGAAATGTTGTGCAAATAATATCATACTAGGCTCACATGATTTGGAAAATATTTACCTAAAAATGATTGTTACCGCTTGAAATAATTAGTTAATGAAATTTTGTTATTGTCAATAACAATTTATGTGTAAATATTTTCATGGAAGATGAAATTTTTATTGTTTTTTATTTTTATAAAGTGATAAAATAATCATTTTTAGCAAAATGGTTTTCATATCATTCATTTTTCGTACAATAAACAAAGTCTTATGGTGCATTTCTTTTAGGGAAAGTGTTTTCTTGAAATTAGTTTTTTGAACATTCACTTGTTTGGTTTGCCGAATAATGTTTAGTCAACCCAAAACACTTTCCATTATGGTAAAGGAAAATATTCATGCAAAAATTTAGGAAAATGAATTCCTAAATCTAAGAGAACGATCTTACTTTTTCTTATAATTAAAAAAATCAATTTTTACATATTTTGTCTTTTTTCTTTTCCTTCTTCCTCCTTTGCCAATTGCTAGGCCTTAGTGATCAACCATAGGCAAGGACTAGCCTTGGGTGAGGCTGAGCTCATTAGATCTCAAAAAGGCTCGAGTTCGTCGGCCTCGATCTCCCCCTTATCCGGCCAAGTCAGCCCTCGCTAGGCCTTGGTGATGGCACCGGTGACTTGTCACGACCTTCATTGAACGCTAGTGATTGGCAAAGGAGGAAGAAAAAAAAAAAAAAAATAAAATAAAAAATGATCTTTTTTTGACTTGATTGAAATCATTTTTTAAATAAGATTCAAATGCAAAAATATATATATATATTTTTGGTCACATATAGCAAAATAAGATAAAAGTAATCATTTTTCTGAAAAAATATTTTCCAAAAAGTATTTTCTTTTTTCATGAATTTTTTTTTCTAAATAAATGCACTCTAAGTAAATTCATTTGACTCGGGCATACGAAATGAAACTGGCACATCGTCATCAAGTGCTGATAAGCAGGAAGATGGGGGAGATGAAGGAGAAGATGTTGCTTACTTCACATGACAATGCCAGCTCCCAAAGCTTGATTGACCCACGTTAGCATATTAGGTACCCATCACATCATACCATGTGACCACTTGGATTCTTTTATGTTCTTCCTTCATGTTTCTGCAGTCTTAATTGTTTTTTTATTTGGCTAAATCCGCCTGTATCCAATTCCATATGTTGTTTTCATATTGTAAGAGCATCCGTCTGGGGAAGGTGAAGGCACAAGACCACCTACCATTCTTCTACCTGATGATGTTTTATTATTATTATTATTATTTATTTCATAGAGATATCTGATGGAGTTTTGCACACAGATTTAGGATGGGATCATCTTAGATTATTGTGGCTGCACATAGTTTTCTGGTGGGTCTTTGTGTTTCTTTGTAAGTCCTGTGCACGTGATTATCGATCCTCACGTGAGTAGCGATTCACTTGCATCGTAGTTTGAATTACATTTATCGAAAGCGATGTCGTCCCGAACATGCGTCATGCACTAGCGCTCAAGTGCTTCCATGCGGTATTCTTTTATCTGTTAAAAGGTGAGGAGGGGCGATTAACGTTAGAGACTTGCCCCCTTGCACTTTATCAAAGGGGCTCCATGTCCATTACGGAATAGTAGATGAGCCATAGACATTTTGCACAACATGTGAATCGAAGATCCGAGATATGTGAGCCCATCATCGTGGCCACACTAATATGGCAGCAGCCGTGGAATTTCTTCACATGAAGTATGTCATAATTTGACAATTCGATACAAGCTGTTTTGAGGTTTGCCCATGATGTGAATCGAACTTAGTACCCCATATAAGACAGGAGATCCCTTCGTCACTAAGCCAACCACCTCGGTGGCGTATTTACATGAGGTTTGTAATCAATTGAGAACAGGAAAAGGGAAGCTTCCTCTTCGTTTAAATTGTCTTTCCTTCCGATGTCTTATTTTTTGTTGATCACCGGAGTCCCTTTTCCATTACGATGGCTCTAAAGATGTGGCATTGGTTCGTACTTGAGCTCCAGTAGAGCAGGAACCCCCAAAAAGTTGGCATGTGTCTGGTCATGCACCCTTTTGCTTATGGTTGTTTCGCTTGTCTTTGCTTATTCATATCGCTGTGGGCAAGAAGGCAAACTGCTGGAAATGGCAAACATGAGTTTCTCATGAAAGAAGAATGAGAGATGACAACACATAGTCAATCTCAAATAGAGCAACGACGATATGGAATCGGAATATGGTATAACGCTAGGATATTTGACCTAAAAGTTTACATTATTTAGTAAGAGAAAGTATATGCAAAAAGGGCTCATTGCATTCTTATACTTCGAATTTTAGCAGCACATGTCTCACTTCACTCAATCAAAATTGTCAAATGCCTTGTGGAGCACGAACTAACCAGCTTCAACAAGTCACATTTGACAAAGTGCTCAAAGTGCTCGACAAAGCAATTGACTTTGCATGCACTTTCTTATCTTGTAGATTATAATGGTTATTTTTCGTTTATATGGCTTAATGTAGATCCAAGCGATGGAAGCGATATTTATGACTTATCTCTCTGAAGAAGCAGATGAACTTTTGACCATTAGTATCGGCCATCACATATAATCAAGCGGACCCCTTGATTCGTACTTGGTGTAGACCTTTTGGATTTTTTCTATAACGTGCGATGAAAATATTATTTTCATGAATATTTCTCAAACTTTCATGTACATCCATCAAATCTGCGACCTATGGAAATGACCGTTACTTGGTAGGACACAACCATGAAATCTCTAGTTAGGTTGTCCAAGGGGTTTTGTTCTTGATTATGCAGATCCGTCTCAGAAACCTAAATAGCTTAGCTAAGCTAAAAGTCCCAATTTAAAACCACGTACAGTATAGTATAACCTATCGCCACAATAATTTCTTCTGCTTTCATTACTGTCGCGTGAGATTAAATTCGTTCTTCGATTTTACTAACATTATAGGGCAATAAATTTGTTTGCTTTTCTTTTATGACATATATAATTTATGGATCTCCAAAATAATTTTGATTTGGTTTAGCAAAGTCATATGAGGTTAAAATATGATGTTAACTTAAAAATAGGTTTTATTCCTGGGCATCGCATGTGCTATAAGTCTAGTCTCCTTGCGTAATGAATAAGACATAACAAATAATACTTCATTATTGCATATTTTAAGAATGTTAAAGAGCAAGCAAACAAATGTAGAACAGAGATTTGCCAAACCATAGGCCAGTGAAGTTTGATAATGCCGCTAAAGATTACCAATTTACATTTTAATGCAGTAGGAGCATACCCACTTTTGAATTTTTAGTTCACTTCCATGTCTCCAGCTAGTTTAACCTAGTATGGCTTCAACCTCGCCAAGATCAGAAGTTCCTTTCGTCTATTTGGCGTACCCTATTCACCTGGTATCGAAGCTCAGGATTGAATTGGCTGCGCATGGAAGAAATACAGGCGAACTTGTCCTGGAAGTGGAGGAGATGTGTCGTCAGAATCGACAGCTCCGAGAAGAGATGCAAAGTAGTGATAAACGTCACGAATTTGAAGGCTTTCTCTTCATCTGTTTATTGGCCCTGTAGTATGATTAATGATTATGGCTCTGTAAGTGATAAGTGGTTTGCAGGAGTAGTTCGATGACTTGGACATATTCTGGCTCCATCATTGAGTTCGCGGGAGATGTCCGAACTAATCGCATAAAAATTGCCTTGCGCTATTGTGGAACTTATCGAACTAAAACTATTTCCGTTCAACGACAAGGGGCTGCAATTTTCTCTGATGGATTGCAATAAAGACGACGTTGTATTACATGTGCAAATGTGTGTGATTGATGTGTAACTCATGTGATGTTCGAGTTCTTGAAAAACCTCGTCTCTTCCATCGTCGTATCGTAAAGCGAGAGAGACACATAGCAACAGACCGACCATCCAATCCTCGCGATTTCTGGTCAGTTCCGTTGCCACCTTTGGGTTTCTCTATCTTGCTTTCTTATCCGGCGACAACCCTCTGGCGGTCCGTGCGGCCTCTCTCTCTCTCTATCTTTCTTCCTTCTACAGTGCCTGATGTTGGGTTTTAAGGACGGAGAAGGAGCCACCCAAGGTCTGCTCTTGGGTACTGCCTCGCCACGCCAGGCCAATGCCGCTGGGCACAAAAACTCATTCTCTACAACAATTCTCGTAGTATCAGATAGAATGACAAATCTTGGATATGATGGTAACTTTCTCTTCCAACCGGTTGGGAAAACTTGGATGTCATAACAACCAAACATCATATACTTCAGAACGAGGAGGAACTTCTGCATCAGCCGGAGCTGAGAGAGAGCAAACATAACTATCAAAGGATGCAACTCATCGTCAAGTGGGTCGCTTCACGTTTGGTTTGATCCTAGTTGAGTCTCGGGTGGGCCATACAGATCGCATAGTAAGAAAATGGGTCTTAGCCAGTTTTGCCAATATATGTGTTAGGCATCCAAATCTAACCCGACTCGTGTCAGACACCCAAATCTAACCTGACTTGCCAATTTGCCACCTCTAATGTAATGAGTCTGCACTTTGTATCTCTAATCCTCCATCACTGCATCATCACCCCATATTGTGCAAATGCCTCTTACCACTTTGATAAAAGAACCATCAATTGCCTATATATGGAATTTGCCAGAACACTGGAGAGGTGCCTCGTTCGAGCGCACAGATCATTTATTGGAGACCAAACGTTACATCTCCCTACTCAGTAACATGTGCTTTTATCTAACAATGCGACCTTTTCTCATATTAAAATTCCCATCCAGAAAAGTTTGAAGTTCAGACATCAAACGCAAATTCTCTTCGTAATCAAAAGCTACAGAGACACGGCTAAAATAATTTATATACAAATGAGGTGTTTTGCAGCACAACACGTGGACGTGTCGGATCTGATGAATTCTACCTGGAAGCTCCTATTTTCGGTGATTTAGATCTATTCTAGCAAACACGTAACACGCTCACCTAATATCTTATCCGCACAAAAATGTGCACCAAATCTTCAACCAAATCTGAGAGAAAAGATGAATGACCTAGCGATCATTCAACAAGAGAAGAACTTCAGACAAGCAGAAATCATCAACAAAGTGACCTGTAAACATACATAAAGTACCAGGAATCTCTACTTTCTATTACCAACAAACTGTCTTATTCGCTGTAAGAACAAGAACTCCTCTTTCTTTTTCTTTTTTTTTTGGTGAAAGTAAGAAACTCCTCTTTTTCTTTGGGTCATGCTAAAAAAAAAAAATCTCCCGCTGCAGTTTCCCTTCCCCATTTATTCACCAGTTCAGTAGACATGAACTCTACCTTACTACCGTCGTATTGCTACAATCCAAGAAGGTGATAACTAGCGGCAGCACACAAACATCTGCGCCTCCGATAACCAAATCCAAGCTGCCTATATAAACCCAAGTGCCCGTTCTCTGCTCCGCAAGACTAAATTTCCAGTGACTCCTTGGGAGTAAGAAGAGCTCTAAATTCTCCACAAGATGTCTCAAGAATAAGGGAAATGAAAAAATTATACAAAGAAAGAAGAGATCAAGGCTCCTCAGCCATGAGATATTTGGAGTGCGAAGCTGCTAAAAGGGCAGCTCCTATGCCAGACCCATCATTCGAGTGCTCAATAACAATGTTCTGCGCAACTTCCTCTCCAGTCAACTCCTTTAGAGTGCTCTCCATGCAGGCACTGAATTTTTTGTAGTGCTCAAACAAACCACCGTCAAGTGCAATTACTGACTTCTGCTGTTCTGCTCCCTCTTTTGTGCTGTCTCTTCCCAGTTTTTTCAGGATCCCAACTATCCCAGCAGCAGATAGGCGAGCTCCACGAGTGGCGACAATGTCACAGAGCTCAACAACCACTTTTCTCATCTTCAAGGTAGTATTGGATATCTAATGGACACAGATTGCAAATTATACAGATGATTGCAAAGGTATTCACCCCCGTGTCCTCCTGTCAAGAGGTTTACAGGGTGCAGTCGAAAGGAACTAAAAAGAAATTTTGGAGAGGAAAGATGATTCTCTTTCACAGAGTATTGCTAAAAACAAGGTGAGACTGTCACAAGAGGATTCTTTTACTTGAGAACTCAGGGAAGATACCTAATAATATTAAGCCTCCAGAGAATCATATGGACAGTAAAGTAATTTATCACTCCAGGGAGAAAGCAGAATATACCTCTAAGATATCCCTCAGTTTGTTCCCGACAACTTTAAGATCGGAAGATGTGTCATGATGCATAGCAGACATGTCCGGTGTCCTTCAAAGTTGAAAAGAGCAATCTAAAGTTCTGAACACTTCATTGAAAATTTAAATACATAAAATGCTGGAAAATTTTAAGTGATGGAGAAGCATAATCTTTGGATCACATCCTAATGGCACTGCTGATTGAAATAAGAAGGGACACCGAGGCAAGACAACTCAAAGCAGGATTTAACGTAAGGCGCTTCAGTCTCTAAGGAAAAATGCTACAATGCTTAGCAGATTACAATTGCGAGTAATGAGTGTGTGATAAGTTCAGCATATACCTCAACAGTGGCATTGTGAAATCAGAACTAGTAGAAAAGGACTACACAAGACTTTAGAAATCTTAACACAAAATAAGAGAGTGAGAATGCTGTGTAATGAGAACTGAAACCACAAAATCCAACTGTGACTTCATTTATGATAAATATTGGATGTCACACTAAGAATGGAAAAAATCGTATGTTGTCTCAATCATCTTTAGAGCTGACAATAAAGAGCTCGCTGGGGGGGGGTGGAAGAAAATTCCCAGCGACTGATAGTTACTGAAAACAGGGGATGAGGAGAAAAGTATGTGGTTGACTTGGTAAAACCTCCACGTGAAAGGCCAAGGTCACTAATGATAATATACTGATTTGTGCAATCAAAATCCAGGCATCATATGAGCATAACTATGTCTGACAGCCACCACAAATGAAGAACTGATCAAGCACATGTTGGACCAAATAAATCGACTTGACATTGTCTACTTGTCTAGAAATGGATTTGGTTTCTTTTTCAATTCAGATCACCTATTGGTGGCTAAATTGCGCTGTCAACTCTTTGTTCAGGAACAGGATGACACAAACTCAACAGATCAACATTGAGAAGGCAAAATCAAAACAAACATGCCATGGAAGATACACCAAGCAATCACAAGGACACCAAGTGAAATGCCAGATGACCAGTACCACACCTTAATATGAAAGAGATTCTTAATTTAGGAGGAACATTGTCACCGAAAAATGAAGCTTCTTCAGCCATTTTCAGTAAAACTCTACGCACAACTTCTCCCAAGTACATGCCTGATATTATCTTCTCAAAAATCTGCAAGAAGAATAAGCAATAAGCAAAAGACCACAACAAATGCATGATTAGGACATTGAAAGTTGGTCACCTGCTCTCCTGGGTTAAGACTTTCACTATCCAGTGCCTGATCATACTCTGTCAGGGGAAGGTGTGAAGACCTGAAGTTGCCCCATTCCATGTTAATGACCTGCAAATTTCAGTAAAATAGGTAACTTTGTATAAAAATTTTGCACTGGTAATGAAAGTCCATAGCCTGATTCTGACAACCAAAGATGATGACAGAAATCTTATATAGATAAAATTGTCACGACTAATTCTAGGAAAAAACTAAAGTCCAGTAATGGAAAGATTAATCACCATTTCTCCTGATTTAGGCAGAGGACCATGCCACTTAGGAATTGCCTGAGCCCTTTCAACATAAGCTGCATTTGTTCCGGTACCCAAAATGACAGCAGCAATTACATCGGAATTGTAGAATCTGCCCCCAGCTAATGTTCCGATTGTGTCATTAACCTACACCATGGCAAGCAAAAAGATCCATCGACAATTATTGACAAAGAGCAATGTTCGAATGAGAAAATCAGGATACTTTATCAGCAAAGCAATTTCAATCACAACCCTCCATTTAATACTAACCAAAGCTGTTACACGCATGTGGAGGCCAATTTTTTCCATTGCTTTGGTCAGTTCACCCACAACGTCCTCCCCAACCTACATCAACACAAACAAACGAGGAAGTCAATATAAACCAGAACCACCAAAACATAGGAATGAAAAGGTAACACTGAACCACAACAATAAACATCAGACAGGTCCCAGCATCTATCATGGTCCCAAAATGTCATATAGCCACGTGTCCAGGAAGAATATGACTGCACTTTCCAGCAGATCATGACTAAATTATTTGAAAGCTAGGATTTGATCTTTCACCTTGAAGAAATATGGAATCCCAAAAATGAAACAACCTTGATTAATTCAAATCCTGTGAGCCCCCTTAGAGCCATCTTAATTCTCAATTTCAGAACTTTCCTTAAAAACACTTTAAGGAATTTGCACTCAAAGATGGAGGCATGGTGGCCAATATGATATCAAAAACAAGGGAAAGCTGACCGCAGGCTATTCAGTTAATGTAGGAACAAAGAGTCAGAAACAATGTCAACCACCACAGTTAAGCATCATGCAAGCAACACTCATACACAACTCCTACTACAACAGCCAAGCCTTTCCAACTATGTCCATCAGCTATATGATTCCTATTGTGCTATTGTCCTGTATTATAAACCAGATTTTCCATGATAACCAAATAATTGAGACAAAAGCAGAAGATTTAAGAGAAATTGGGATCAGCAGTACTCACCACATCTTCTATGGAAAAGCCCTTTGTCCATTTGATTAACGTCCCTGACGATATAGATGTTTGCCTAACGGGGAAGGAGAAGGTAAAGCCCAGCTCCCTTTGCCTACCAGGGTAAGGATGAGAACCTTCACCTTCTGTGGCAACAAACTTCTCAAGTGCTGCGGCAATGTAATCAAACAAAGCCTGAAAGATAAAATGAACATTAAAAAATGAGCGTAATGAGTAGAATTAACTTAAGTTTATTGGGTAGTGAAATGCACTCACTTCTGGAGATCCAATCATTAAGTGAGGAGGTATTGAAACTTCCTCAAATTCTTGGGAAACAACACCATTTTCCTTTCCTCCCAACTGAACACGAAGGACCCGGAAATTTGTACCACCCAGGTCCAATGCATAAAACAATCCTTGCTCATTCCTAGAGTGAGGAAGAGATGCATGAGATTTGCAGAATCAACCAAAAGGTTATTTAGGGTGTACCCAAAACCATAGCTGAAGAACCTATGAGCAAATCATTTTCGTGATACAAACACATTGCTCAGTTGCCTTCTCAATAAATGCCTTCCAAAGAACATCAAGCAGTACCCTTTCCATCATAAGAACCACTTGATCATATAGTTAACTATTAAGTTCATTCCACCAAACATATAAGCCTAATCAGTAACAAGCCAAAAATGACATTTCCTCATTCTCTACAGTCAAATCTCCCCCGGGGGCGCCCTCTCTTTTCCTTCCTTCCTCCAAAGAAAAGGGAATCTTGTCCAAACAAAGCAGAAATAGACTACAACGGCATTCTTTCCATCTCAAAGCTAGATAAGATTCTGTACATAATACATGCGACCAACTTCATTTAGAAATGCAAACAGCACTGACGATTGCTGATTACTCATAAGACAGTTCGAGGAACGCTTCCTACAACCAAGGAAACAAGCCAAGGACGAATTTTTCCAAAACAGAACAGCTCCTAATAATCAATCGTAACCTAAATGATGCAACAGTGGATCCAGTTGATTAATCACCGGTTTTCCAATTCATCTCAGAATCTCCGTATTAGCTCTTGATCACGCCATCGCAAGAATTCATCAAGAAGCTCGTCAACCCAACAATCAATTGGCAATCACAATGAAAAAAAAAAGTGAAATTTGTGGTAGAGCGAAAACACGAGCTTCCAATCCTGTACCCACCAATGGATTCGAGATCAACACAACAACCACACACAAAAACAATAAAAATAAATAAACACATCAATACATGAACACCACCACAAATCGCAATGAAACTAATGAATGGGAACTGGGAACGCATACCCAGTGGGGAGATTGTCCACGTAGCTGATGAGCATCTTGAGCTTACTCCCGCCCTCGGATGCGAGCCCGGCGTGCATCTCGACAGTCATGGCGTCCGCCACCTGGCGGAGCTTCCCGATTGGGGTCCCACACTTGTCCTCGAACTCCTTCAGTATGGCGATGGCCCTGGCCCATTTCCCGGATCTCTTCATCTGCCTCCTCACGACGACCGCCGCCCCCGCCGCCGCCACCGCCGCCGCCGCCACGCACAGCACCACCGCCACCTTCTTCCCCATCCTCAGCTCCGCCGCCGCCGCCGCCAACTACCCTTTATCCCTCTCTCCGTAAAAAATGATGGGTACCTACTCAGATCAACCCGCTGCTCCTCGCCGGATCAATTCTTGATCATGTTCCGCAAGTGGGTCTCCTCCTTTCCGGCCCCGAGATTGGGAGAGAGGTCGAAGTAGGCGAAAGGCGCGTCCTTTTCCTCCCCTTGATAGAGAGAGAGAGAGAAGGAAGGGGGAAGTGCTGCGCTAGATACAGGCCATCGCCATTTGAGAACAACTGTAGAGGAAGAGCGATTTTCCCGGAAAAAAAAATCGGGTTTTTCTCGGAAAACGAGTGAACGGAAGAGGGCCGGAAGAGAATAGGAGTGTACCCAAAACGACCGGCTTCGCTGCTCTGGCTTTTTTTTTTTTTTTTTGCCTTTTTTCCGACCTGTTTTTTTTTTCCAATCAAAACTCGACGAAATTTAATTTAAAATAATAATATTCCTCGATTCATCTTACCGGATAGCGATTCGCGAAGATTTTTTCCAAGAATCTCTTTGGGGCTCGGGATTTTTTACTTTCCATTTTTGATAGAGTTTGATTGATTTTTGGCCCAATTCGGTCCCCAGTTTTTGGAATTAATGATCAAATTAAATTGAACCAATCAGTTGGGTTTAGCATTTTGATAATTTAATATAATGTATCAAATTTAAATAAAAGAATGCCTCGGACTTCTTGAGAGGTGGAGGAGGTTCGGACAAAAGAAAAGATCGAAAGAGAATGGTAGAGGTAAGCGTCATGGGACAAAATGAAAAGGCCAAAAGAAATGGGACAAAATGAAAAGGCCAAAAGAAATAATGAGACACGGATAACATATTTAAGAAATAAATAAAAATAATATCCAAGTGGTCCTGTTTTTCTTCTAAATCAAGCATTGGACCATTGGACACTGATCTGGCGCTCTTAGGAATTGAGCCAAATCGATCTATTCAATCCAATTCAAACACTATCCGAACTTTTTAGACCACGAAAATTGCTGGAAATTCACGGAAGAAAGGGGGCCGAGAACGAGATCTGCTAGAAAAGGGAGAAAAAAAAGAACAATTTTTTTTTTTGGGCACTAGCCTTGGCGCGTGAAATTACGGTCGAGCCCTCCTATGTCCGCTGGGTCTCGGGCGCCACGTGTCGTCACCTAATTGATTCGATCGGTCTTTCTCTCCCTCTATTTTTTTTTTCCGTCCCTTTTTCCCCGCCGCATGATCCAATTAAAGATTTCCCACGTGCGAGGAGAAAAAAAAATAAAAAAGGAGCGATTTTCCCGAAAGAATCTCGTGCCGCCTCTCCTGGGGAGCCACTTGCCTCAATAAATCTCGAGTTTCCTTTTTCTCAATTTTTTATGATTTATTAATTTGCTCACGACAAAAAAAAGGAAAAAAGAAAGAGGGAGTAAATCTTGGTTTACACTTTCAATCCTACAACGTTTTGATTTTTATCTGAGAGGACAAATCCTACGACAAAGTCAAATTGTCTAAGGAAAAATAAAATGGAATCAAATTAACTGAGCGAATTGACACGTGATATGGTAATCCAATGGATATTAACGCGCGGGATTCAATAAATTTGATGCTATGTGCGATTACTTAATATTTCAATTTTTTTCGGACAACTTTAAATGTTATGTGAAGTGCTCTCAGTCTATTTGAGAATTTTAGGATATGTTATTGGTCTATTTGGGCTGGTGCGACCTTTAATTCGAGCGAAATAAAAATATTTTGGGTGGGGGGCGGAGAGAGAAAGAGAGTGAGACGGGGACATGGGGAATTCTTCTTTTATTCTTTTTTCCCTTTTTCATGTTGAGAGAGCGTTTAAATTTTAATTACCCTTTGAAAATTAAACTGAGTACTTTTTTTGGGCAAGTGGGTGGGTGTCAAACAACCCATGCAAAGTGACGCAGCCGTATGTATGTCTTTTTTTTTTTTTTTTTTTTACGTTCAAAATTTAATTAAACATTTTTTAATCTATACGGTGAAATGGATAAAGAGCAAAGAAGAGGGTTGACTTCGAATTAGGCGTGGCATGACGAAGAATGCACGAGGGGTTTCAACGATGACTCGAAAGAAGGAAGAGCTGGTAGTGGATTGAATCGATGATAACGATGACAAAAGTCTCCCTCTTCCTTCATCCCCTTCAAAATATATATATATATATATATATATATATATATATGTTGAGGAGTCATTTACATACCAAGAAATGTTGAGATTTCCATTAAGTTTCGATAATATAATATAAAAAAAAGGAATCATACTCTAATTGACAAATCGTGATCGATTTTGTTTGCCACTTTGAATGATGCCCGAATTCTTGTCGTTGGATAAGCTTTAATGATCCCTTTTGTGTGCTCCGTCAATCATCGAGAATTGTGGGGAAAAGAGTTTAAATAGAAATGCTATTGTGCGCCCACGATATTGTGTCTCGTCAGATACTATTCATTCATCTTTGATTATCAAGCAATGACGAACTTTTGCACTTCCCATTTCTTCGAAATACACTATAAGCGCTTCAATTATTTTGTAATTGATATGGACGTACCATATAATATGTTAATATCGTCATGAAAATAAAAATTACTAAAAAAGTCATAAACCTATTGTGCGGATGGATATCAATTCAATTATAACATTTTCAATTTTGACTAATTTAATTTTAAACCTTTCAACAATTTACAAATTCTGCCATTTTAGATAATTTATGCCAAAAATCACCAACATGGATGTCAGTCATGACACATAAGATGATTACGTTGATGTGAACAAATTTTATAATTTTTTATTTTTTATTTTTTTGTAATTTTTTCTTTTCTTTTTTGTTTCGATTTGGCCAAAGAGGATTGCGGCCCTGGTTGACCACGGGCAATGGCATGAAGGCCTTCATTAACCATGTTGAGGACCGAAGGGCTTATAGGGCCTCACCCTTCATCGGCCATGAATAACAAAAAAAAAAAGAAAGAAAAAGACAAAATTGTCAACATATTGTGACACATAAGGTTGTCAACATTCATGCTAGCGAATTCCTATCAAAATTATCCATAAGCACTAATGGGCAAATTATAAAAAAAAAAGGTTTATGACTGAATTAGTATTTGTACGATATGTTTATGACTTTTTTGATAATTTTTCCTAACATTAGAACATCGAAGCTAGAAATTTAATACCCAAGGGGGTAACTACACGTATGTAAAGTCTATTATGAGGACTATGTATACAATGTACCTCGTCAAAAGTGTACTCTTCATATATTCTCGGTGAAGGAGGGTTTTCAAATGGCATCCCTTCCTGATGTAGCCAGCGACCTATCGCCACCCTGCTTTGATTTTCAGTCCCTTTTTGGGCTGTCGGTTAGATCGATTGCTCCTAACCAGTTGGCTGTCTTTGAAGTTCGGCTTGGAAGTTTGGTCAATGTCCCCTTTGAGTCGCGACCCTTCACCAAATTGAGCATACCAAAACGTGGGATCACTGGGAAAGAGACATTGTCGACAAAGAGCAAGGGAAGAGCGGGCGCGAGCACATGTTCGATCTTGGTGTTGGGCATGATGTTTTGGAAGGACGATGGATCAACGATTAGCTTAAAGCAAGAACTGTAACGATTTGTCAGCTAGGATCCATAGTTTCACCTATTTGGAGGTGAAATCCATGCGAGGAGCCGTCGGGGCGATATTAGCCCATCACGCCACACCGTCACATCAATTATTCTCAGTGAATATTGAAAGGAATTATTATATTAGAATTTTGCGTAAAGATTTAAGATTAAATTCGTAAAATTGAAAAGTTTAGAACTAATTCGAGATTTCCTCATAATTGTAGTAAAGCAAGCTCTATCCTTTGTATTTGTTTCTCATTAATTCCTTAGCCCCAAAAAAAGGAAAAAGGAGTGAGAATTTGACTGGGCGCGCCTAAATTTTTTTGGCAAATTTATTAGAATATGTCTTTATTTTTTTTTCCTAAACGATTGCCCGTTTTACAAAAGTCAAATTTAGAGAAACCATTTTTATCATTAATGAGCATATTAATGGCATATTAATGGCTATTAATGATGAAAACATGCTCCCTTTTCTCATTTATCTAAATGATGTAAATAATTATTTTTATGAAAGAACCATTCAAATTACTCATTTTCCCCAAAATGAAAGACTGTGTTTCGGTAATCAAGAAGAGGAGAGAGTACATGACAAGTAAGAAACCTCGGAAGGTTTTGACGGAACAGATTTACACACGAGTTTCCTTTTTAATTAGCCAAAAATACAGAACCAAAAATTAAAGAGAGAGAGAGAGAGAGTATTAGATCTAAACCGGATGAAAATTTTAAATTGACCTAAACCGGCTTAGCTGCTCCTGCTTTTTGTCCTTTCGCTCTCCCCCCGGTATATCGGAAATGAGATTTTAGAGAGAGAAGTGGTCCCAACCCTCCCACATGGATCCCAACAACGGGAGCATCTCCTCCTTTTTAGGACAACGTAAAGCCCTCGAACATCTCAAGCATCCCGAAACCGATGTCTTTGTTCTTTTTCGCCTCTCCTTCCCACGTGTCTTTACCAAAACAAAAGCTTCGAACGATGACGTCATAAATCGTCAGCACAAACCCCTCTGTGCAATCTCAGCAATCTCTTCGCGAAACAACTCCATCAACCAATTTCGCTAAGCTAAAGGAGAAAAGGAAATTTTATTTACATAACGAATATCCTCTGTGTAACATGTAACTATAGCTGAACACCGAAATATGATTTGTATCTCTATGTCATGTCGGTGACATGTTGGACTTCATAAAATACTTGAAATCCAGCCGTCGGCGAATTATTTAATGACTGGAAATTGTTCGACGGCTGTAAAAGTTACATTTTATGTTTTCTACGCATGACGTCTCGGGGCTTCGTGGATCTATGAGTCATGTAGCAAATCCATATTATTGTTCTTTTAATGAGATGGTGCGACAACTATCCAATGACTATCACGTTCTTCTGTTCCCATGATTACAAAATGCCGCAAACTGTTGACTTAATTAGAGAGAGAGAGAGACATTTAAGACGTAACTACAAGTTCTCCAACCTGGGTCAAAGGATGCAACGCACGGTCACGCCCGTCCGAACCTTCGTACATGGTCAAACTCAACTAAGGGCCCAATGCCGATTCAAACCGAAGCAACACCGTACCTAACCTAACCCAAGAACCATATCCGTAAGTCCACTTTGAATCCTCCTTACAAGAAATGATTCCAGCAGCAATAAAAAAGACGACCCTTTCTAATCTAACTCCAAGCAAATCTCCCAAGAGGCGACGCCAAATTACAAACACAAAATGGGAGACTCATGCCGCGATCCGAGACGAAAAGGAACGACACGGGCCGAAACTTTCCGGCCGGATCCGAGACGGCACGAATCATAAGTACAAAAGGGAAGGCGTGAACCGAACTTTCATGACCCAAACCCTCACGGCCCTGCCCCTGGTGAAACGCTAAAAAAGCAAAAGTCAACACGATGGAAACAGCGCCGAAGTCACTGAGTGCGAAGTTGGCAAGTTGCGCATAAAACATTAACCGCTTGCTACTTAAACAATTCAGCATAAAAAACACGGGTGCGGCGAATGCTACATGATCCACGCGTGACGTTAATGTGAATGACTCATTCGATCTTATCTCAAGCATCTTCTCCAAGCTTGCAATATTATATGCTCCAGATGGCTTTATGCAGATCACGGGTCTTTCATATGAATGACTCATTCACTCTGATTTCGAGCATCCTCTCGAAGCTTGCAATATTATATACTGCAGATGGCTTGGCAAAGTACTATAATCCTGCTAAACGCCAAGATGACTTTGGAGCGTCCTTAAATTATTGTGCACGCTTTACCGGTCCGGTCAGCATGCACGTGCAGAGAATTCTAGCTCTTTGCCTCCACTATAAGTTTTGACAAACTAAATTAATAAGGAGCAAAAATTGCTGGGGAGTTTAAAACCTACTGCAATGCCATGGCCTGTGTTACAGTGTGAGGGTTATTATAGTCATTAACACTAATAGGGTTATTATGGTCATTATGTATTATTTAATAATAAAAGGTGTGAGACGTGGTAAACCCTAATCGGTTTTACATTTTCTCCTTTTTCCTTCTGTCAATTTCTACATCACTCTTTTTTCTTCTCCTATATTAATTTCTACATGGCAGCCATGCAGTGAGCACAGAGCAAACTATTCTTTCGCTTTTTACTAAAGAATACCGTGTGCGCGCAGCATATAGTGGCATATGCCAACATCAACAAGCATCACTCAACCCAAGCCAGTGTTGGCCAGCCCTCTCGAGTCTAGATTTGATGCGACGAGCATAGTCAGCTTAGATCTGGCCTCGTTGGCTTAGATTTGATGTCGTCCAATGTCATGCAGTCTTGTCCATCCATTCAAGATCTGACGTTGGTTGAGATCGCACCCCTCCATGTAAGCTGATATGATCGTGGTTTCTGGTTGAGCATAATCTATGATTTGGACGTTTGTCTTGATGAAATAGGATGATTTGATTGAAGTATTATGGAGATTTGGATTGTTTGAAACAAATCACGGTAATTTGTTGAATTGAATTAGTTGTAATGATTTGATAATTGTGTTGAAAGTTCTTGTGCTATATTGGTACACATCGAATTATGGCGTAGAGGTGTAGTAGCTAAGGTTGTGTATACATCCTCTAATCATTTGATAGAGAAGAAGTTAAAAGAGATCACCAATTTCCAACAATGGAGGAAAATCGTGTTGTTAATATTGACTGGAAGAGAGCAACAAATCTGGCTCTGATACCATGTAGAAATTAAGGATCTGTTCGTTTCGCAGAAAATAGGCAATTTCTGGAAAATATTTTCTCAGAAGTTATTTTTCGAGAAAATGACAATATTTTATGATGTTTGGCTAAAACCTGAAAATGTTTCGGAAAATATTTTCCAATATTCGGTAAGGAAAATATTTTCTGAGACTTCATCACTTAGGCATCCATTACTTACCGACCTATAAATCCATCGATATGAACTTACCTTTAAATTCAGGTAAACTTACTTCATATTTTTGTTCCTTCATTATTGCCAAACGCTCATCTACTCTAAAAAAAAATGTTCGTATGGATTTTAAAAAGAAGCAAAAGAGAAAAGCAACAAAGCATGTACAACCTCACGAAAATCTTCCAGTTGAGTGACAATATTTTAAAAAGAAGCAAAAGAAAAAATGACTATTTTTTGATCTAGCCACAACACTTTGCTTCTTACCCTTCCAAGATACTAGGTTTTCTCTCACAAAAGTGCAATAACCCGATGTAGACCCTTCTATCTGTAGGAGACCCAGCCCAATTAGCATTCGAAAATGCTTCCACTCCTCTGTGACCATGATCACCAAAGAAAAGACCATGACTTGGAGTTTTCTCCTCTATTATGGCCATTAACACTGATAGGGTTATTATGGTCATTAAGTATTATTTAATAATAAAATGTGTGAGACATGGTAAACCCTAATCAGTTTTACACGTTCTCCTCATTCCTTCTGTCAATTTCTACATCGCTCTCTTTTCTTCTCTTATATTAATTTCTACAGCCTGTAAATAGCTAAACATAACAGCAGATTGAATCAGTCAAGGGCGTGATGCTCAGAACACATAGTTCAGCAAATTTTTACAATTTTGTATCAACTTCAAAAATGGTCCCGGTATGTACAATGCAGTCCAGAAAAATTGGCAAAAGCAAGAGCAATCATCCACCTAGGTCTGCATGAGTAGGGATGACAGGTATCAGAAAGTTTCCATAAGGCGAATCGAAGATGCGGTAGTTTCCAGTGCAACCATCACGTTGTGCCTGCGTGACTGCAAATCTTTTGGCTTGTTCAATCTTCATATTCATACCACTGGAACTACCCTGCAGAAACATAGAGAAGTAAAATGCCATCAAATGAAATCCAAAAGAAAATTGGCCGTGTATGGAGGGACTTAGCAAAGAAAATGCACTTACAATTGAACTTTGAGTAGTAGGTTTCCCGGCTCTTTCTTCATTTGCATGAGGCGAGGAAAGATTCCTGCAATCATGGATGGTTTATGTAGCTAATATCATGCTCTCATATGCCATAAGCAAATAAGAAATGTAGAAAATATAGTAGGACTGCAACGACCCACTGTTGGCGGTGATTCACTAACACCACTACTGCTGACTGACAAGGATCATCTTACTAAAATTACAACGAGACACTAACAAGGAAGAAAGAAAAGGCCAACACAGAAGGAGATTGCAAACTTAAGACCAACAAAGAGCAACTTCCATAAGCAAAAATCAACTATCAACTACACCCCAATGCGGAGGGCTGGTATTAGATGGGCTAGGCAAGCAAATACAGTCCAAGGCCAATTATAGGCAAACTTCTCGAAAAATTGTTGGCAACTAATGAAGCAATAAGAGGAATAAGGATAATATTGTTTCCTCCAATATGAACAGAACTATGCAGTACGCAAGACATGATCAAGATCAGAATATGATATTGCCTGATAAAGAATACATAGAATGAGATGTGCCATGAAGTAGGACTAAATTCATGTATAACCTGTAAACAGAGACTTTTAAAGTTTTGATTTCAGCACCACAGATTGTGGGCATAGGAAAGCCACGCAAAGCATTGTAAGTGCTTAATCTTAACGATGAAAAATAACTCCAAGTAATTCTATCCCCCAGACTCGCAACAATTGGTTGGAGCTAAAAAATTCACGAAGAGATCAGATTTCCTGGAACAGAATAAATCTAAAGAAGAGAATCAAAACTCTCTTAGAGTTTGAAATGGAAAGTAATGTAAATTCTCCAAAATGTGGAAGTGGACATCAGGTTTTCTCAGAATGTAAAATTTGCCCGTTCTAGGAACATGACTGCTTTCTGAACAAGCTACACATACTGTACTACAAGTGGTAAAAAGCAAATTGCTGTAATTGTAAAACATGCAATATAGATTTTCCTAATCGCATCACTTCTTCTCTTCTAAGAGAAGTACACAGTCATTTGAAACCGTCCTGGAGGGTCCCGCTCCAGTGTCCGCTTTGAGATGATTGGAAAGCTTAGATAGCAATTCATCAGGATAAGTGGTTCAGCAACTGAGAAGAGCCACTTCACGCTTTCATTAGGTCCATGTGGAAAAACCAATATTGCTCCGAGCAACATTAATCGGTGGAAAAATGGATAAATAAAGTTCACTCAACTGCTCATTCTAGTCCAAATGCGCAAGAGTCCATCTGCACGAAAGCAGTCAAGACTTCCTTCTTAGGACAGATAGACCACCCTCACGAAACTCCATAATTTTAAGCATGTCTTCATTTGAAACAACGAATACTGTATGTGAAAAATCGTCCAAATGCACAGCGGTACTTCCCCAATAGACAAATGAATCCATCTTTCCAAAATTCCCTATCAATAGACAGCAGTACTTCCCCAATAGACAAATGAATTCATCTCTCCAAAATTCCCTATCAATATACTCTATTACATGAATCCAATATACATCATGATCCATGAGATTAACTAAAAACACATCCACTCAATCAACCAGGCCAGTCTCATCTCCACCCGAGATTTCCGTTCCAACCAATTCACCAGACCATTTGGCTTTCTGACATAAGATCGACTATTCTTACCATTGGGCTCAACATGGCAGGAATTCAATCAACAATGTCTTGGAAACAACAGAGAAATGAGCTAAAATCAATCACCCTCCGCTTCGGGTAGAATGTCAAAATGCTGCCATGTACACATCAAGCACTTCAATCCCGACCACCCGAAAAAATACCATGATCTTTTTTTTCCTCTTCCAATGCCCAGAACCGATCGATCACCTAAACACCAAATCCAACTTCAAGTACCAATCTCACCGAACCTAGCCCCGCACGAACACGACCCTGAACTGAAAAAATCACAGAAACTCCAACCCAACCCCTCATCTAATAAGCAATTAAAAAATGGTCATGGGACTCAAGCCAAGAAGCTTCTACGTAGCAAAGCAAAGAATTTCCTCCACGAACCCTCTTACAACACATGTTTCATTAGATACTTTCATAAGATCACGCAGTTCTTGCCCATCGAAAACTGAAAAAAGACAGAAAGACAGAGACGAGAAAGAATGACCTGCGCGGCGGTGGATTGAGCTTTCTCTTCTTGGGTTCAGACCCCGCTCTATCCATTCGCTTCGGAAGAGCACGCGATGCCGCAAATCGTAATTCTCTCCCTCTCTCGCTTCCCCCGTGGGGCGACACCGATCGGGTCGGGTCTTTCTCGGGTCGGTCTACTTGAAGGGCCGCCGGTTCTGCGTCCGACGCTGATGATCCCCCCCGGTCTTCTTCCACATCAGCCCAGGCCCGGCTTTGATTAGGTCCCTGCATCAGGAGTTTAGGGTTTTCTATAGATTTAGTTTGGATGGATGCAATGTGGTCATTGAGAAAAAGGCTACTTTGTCCAAGGTTGTGTGCTTGTGTGCTGATGTTAATTTTGTTCATATTTCCTTTTTCAATGCTTAGCCAAACTGGGATATTTTTAGGTGATTTGTCCTCATATGGTTAGAATTGGGTTTGTTAGCAACTGTCGAGGTAATGTTACTGGTGAAGTAAATCTAACTCATTTCCTTAGATTATAGCATTGACATTCGGATTAGCAGTTAGTATGAGAGAAAACTCTATGCCTTAGATATATGATGGCAGAGAAGAATATGTGGAACGTATGTTAAATATGGTGTCGAGCATTACTCGACCTCTTGCCGCTAGCTCTCTCATTGTTGTGATAAGTTAGACCTTTCCTTTTTTTTTCCTACCATTAAATTGATTATTGGAGCATCCACTATCGATCAATAGTAAAATAAACACGGTATGTCAATTAAGTAGAGATAAGCATCGAGATTTAAAATGAATAGAAGAGAAGATTACTCAGAATGTGGGCTTGCTAACATAGTTATACAACACTCCAGTTCTTGTGAAGTTTGATTTTTTTTTTTTTTTTTATCTACTATAAATTGATTCATAGGAGCACCAATTTCCTGTAATTGCAACCTATACTCTCATTTTGTAAATATTTATATCTAGAGAAGATGATTGTTCGTCGCTAAAGTAGCCTGTATCGCAATGTAAATGCTTCTCTCATGTTTTAGTGCAAAGCTGTGATGGGAATATGAATACTCCAAACTAGTCGCTTTGTCTTCCTTTTTAGTTCATGCAATAGGAGGCATAGGAGTGACTTATTTTGGTTTTCTCTACAGGCATTTGGGATAGCATTTGAGGGTATGTAAACTTCAGTATATTACTAAATTGGAGAAAACGGTCAATGTTTTCCAGGTTAGAGACTTAAAGCTTCTTGATTTTGTGGCAACATAGTCATGTATTTTGGTTAACAATGAATACGGAAAAATAAGAAATCCATATAGAGACATACCCCTAATTGCAACTAGCTTTTCCCATTCTATGCCATGAGTGCCTTAATTTGTAGCAAGCAAATACCTAGCACGGACCATGCATCTTTCATGTAGAACAAACCATTTGCCTTGATTATGGTAGGAAACATGAAACCTCTTGGTCAAGACTTTTTGACTTATTGACTCCGAAAACAAGTGATTTTATAGAAGAAGCTTAAGCATTTTTCGACTAACAAACTGCAAACTGCAAGAACTTCTTTGTTTGTTAAGAAAATAATTGTTTTCATGATTTTGCAAGTTGTTATAGATGGAAACTACTTGAAGGAATCACACTTTGCATTTGAAATTGGTTCCAGCCAAATGTACCTTTTGATCTAGAGCTTGCTCATGTTGTTTGAATTATTTTCTAGATTTAGTTTATCACAGGGGATTTGTTGCCCATCTAACCTTTGACATTTTGCTTCATTTTATGGCCATAAGAGATCTCGAATAGAGTGGCAACGAGAAAACTTGATTTAATTGCTTTGTTTGATGTCAATGGTAGTCTTTGAGTTGAGGAGGGAGGGTTGAATGCTAACCTTTTTTATCGTTTGATTCATTCCCAATCATTTCACTCAAAATTAGACCACGCTATTTGGCATGACAGTTGATGATAATTCAACTGGACAAGCAAAAGCACTAAGGATTAGTTCAGAGAATTCCATCGATTGATGAATAAATTAATCCATTGAATATAGTACTAAGAAAGAAAGATGCTTAAATTAGTTGATGTCGATGGGACTCTCATGGCTCCAAGAAAAGTGTTGGTTCCTCCTTGTTTGTTAAGAAAATAGTTGGTTTTTCATGAGTTAAAATTAATTGGCAAGTGATTGTGTTCTAAAAGTATTTGTTTTGTATTTCATTAAGAGGAAACTTTGAAGATTATTTCTATTTTACAGGCATCACCTCAATTAATTTGCACTTGTAAAGTTATCGGATGGCTGAATCTGAGGTAAAACTTTACTCATACTATATGAAACATTTTTTTTCTTTAGTAACGGATGTGATGTTATGTTTTTTACTAGAACATTACGTTAATTACTTGTTGTTCATTTGGTTGTAGCATGAAACTTCTCATCTTGCACATATAATGCGTGACACAAAAAATGATTTTGAGGTTGTTGTAGGGATAGTTTTTTCTAATGAACTTGAAGTATATCATAAGTATGTGGCCTATGCAATTGGTAAATGATTTGAAATGAGGAAGGGTAATACGATTAAAAATAGAAAATGAGAAATAATCCGACAGACTTTTTTGTGTAATTGTGGGGGGCATTCGGTTAGCCCAACTAATCAAGAAAAAAATGAGAGTTTTGAAGTTAGATGTGGGTGTCTTGCCCATATCAAATTTAAGGTTGATAATGGTATCTATGAAGTAATAGAATATGTTTTCGAGCATAATATGCATTTGTATTGGAAAATCAAAAACATTTGATTAAATGTAGAAGAATAATTTCTGATACTTGTAAGGGTGTTTTAATTGATATGATTAAAGTAGACATTTTGGGGGCTATGGCATATAAGTTTTTAGCTAATAAAGCAGGATGAAGCAAAAACTTAGATTTTATTTTGCGTGATTATCAATTTTTTTGCATAATGGTATAAGTATGGGAGATTATCAAAGTCTTTTAGATCATTTCCATTACATGCAAATGCAAAACTCAATATTTTTTCTACAATGTGTAGGTAGATCAAGATAGTAGATTGACAAATTTATTTTGGAGAGATGGCTTGTTCAAATTTGATTATGACTATTTTGGTGATATGCTAGTGCTTAATCCATGTATCAAATCAACAAATATAATATGATTTGTGCACCTTTTGTTGAGCTTAATCACTATTGGAAGAATACTTCATTCGGCTATACATTTTTGTTGGATGAGATTGCATAATTATTTATTTAGTTATTAGATATATTTTTGGAGTTTGTTGGAAATAAGGTTCTAAAAACCATATTCACTGATTAAGACCAAGCAATGGCAAAAGCCATTAAGATGGTGTTTTTGAATACACAACACCGTTTATACACTTGATACATCGAGAAAAATATCAATTAAAATATTCCACATCTATATCATAAGCCGAGTTTTAAGGATAAATATTTCTCAGCACTTATGTATATATACAAATCGGATGATGAATTTGAATCTATTTAGAGAGAAATGGAAAATGAGTGAGGTACTCAGAATAACAATTGACTTTAGAGATTGTATGGCCATAGACATAAATGGAGTTCAACTTTTGATCATGATATTTTTTTCATGTGGTATAAAATCAAGTTAAAGAAGTGAGGATACCAATAATGTCTTCCATCATATGTCTATGAAGACATCGACCCTTGTAGAATTTGTCTACCTCTATGAAGAGTAATTGAAGCACATGAGAGAAATTAAAAGTCAAGATGATTATAGTTCTTGTGAGCAGCCCAAATTGTAAGTTTTGAATAATAAGATTTTGACGTATGCTGCTTTAGTGTGTACCCATATCATTTTTCAAAGATTTAATAAAGAATTTTTGCAAAGTTGCTTTGAACATATTTCAAGTACTATATTCGATGGATTGGTTTATTTATTTACTCTCAAGTGTATGAGGGTTCAACATGAGCATGTTATCAAATCTAACCCTAAAGACTTATCAATTTCCCGTGACTACAAATTATTTTAATCGAAAGAGTGGTTGTATCGCAATACATTGCACATGTTGAATAGGAACATATCGGTAGTTACGAGCATTCAATTTTCTTATATTTTGTAAAGGTAGACTAAGGATATCAAAAAAGGGATCGTGAATGATAAATCTTATCAAATGTCACTAGGTCCATCTAAATTTAATCGATTTTCCATGTTAATGAAAGAATCTTTTGAACAAATGAGTTTGGGAGCCGAAAATGTAAATACTATGAGAATAATAAGGAAGAATATGGAAGAAACGAAAGTTGAAATTTCATCATACAAGTTAAGTGTAGTTGTGACTAATGCTAGTGTTGATAATGATAACAAAGATCCTTTGTGCGATATTCAGTATTGGAACCCCTTCAAAGGAAAACAAATAGAACAAGTAATGGAAGGCTTAAAAGCTCAAATAAAAAAAAAAAAAAAAGAATTTAAGAAAGAACTTCCCCCACAAATAGAATATCGACGTGAGTGGCATATTATTCTTATTAATATGATCAGTTAAGTTTTTAACTTATGTTGCATGATGCTAATTAAAATATTAGAGTTGGTTGTCTAAATAACACATAATGAAACTATTTTCCCATATTATTCGAGTAAGTAAAATCAATTTCAAAGTACTTTTTATCGTAACATTGGTGGTTTTACAGTAAATCTAAATTTTTCATAATCAAGTATGTCGCTCTTAGTTCTCAATTTGTATTTATATTTTACTAATTTAGTCTCTTTTTTTTTTTTTTTTTTGGTAGATGCAACCATCACTGTATATCATGCTATTGAGGATTATGAATGGATTTTGTCAATTTTCTAGTCATGTATTAAATAGTTTTGCGTATAAAAAGAGCTTAATTGGTAATCAATCAATTTGTTTGTATGCTAAAAAAACATTATTAGTACTCTCACTTTTTTTACTTGATCTTATACTGCATGAAAAAATACATGACCAAAAGCTAAACTCCATTTAAGTCTAAAGCTATATAATTTCTAAAGCCAATTGTTACTCTTGTTGTACCACTCCGTTCCATTTCTCTATAAGTGGATTCAAATTCATCATCTAATTTGTATTTATACATAAGCGCTAAGAAATGTTTATTCTCAAAACTTGGCTTATGGTATAAATGTAGAATGTTTTGATTAGCATTTTTCTTGATGTGCCAAATGCATAAATGGTGTCGTGTATTCGAAATCGCCATTCTAATGGCTTTTGCCATTGCTTGGTCTTGATTAGTGAATATGGTTTCCGGAGCTTTATTTCCAATAAATTTCAAAAATACATCTAATAACCAAATAAATAATTCTACAGTATTGTCCAATAGAAATGCATAGCCGAATAGAGTATTATTCTAATTGTGATTAACCCAACAAAAGGTGTACAAATCATATTATATTTGTTGGTTCAATACATGGTATTAAACACCAGCATATCACCAAAATAGCCGTAATCAAATTTGGACAAGCTATCCCTTCAAAATAAATTTGTCAATCTACCATCTTGATCTACCTATACATCGTAGAAAAAAACATTAGGTTTTGCATTTACATGTAATGGAAATAATTCAAAAGACTTTGACAATCTCCCCCATTTTTATCCTTATTCCTTTTTGTTTGCAAATTTTTTAACAATTAGAGATGAAAGACCAGTGTTTATAGAGACGTTTCTTTGGCTCCTACATAATAGTACATCTAATGTGAGCCAACCTTATTTTATTTACACAAGAACTTCTTTTTCTTTGAAATTTTCGAAAGTAGTAGAATGCTTTTTGCTACTTGTAGGAAATAATTAAAGAGTTCTTTGCTTAAAAGAGAGAAAAGAAAGAAAATTTCTTCATGAACACCCATTTCTTTGCTGTTTTCTTTTACAATACTTGCTTGCCAGAAGTAATCTCATCATCAACAGTCTGTAGCACACATAACTTCGAGGACTTGCAATTGGCTCAGATATTGTAACCTAAACAAGCTCCAAAGGGGAAAGAAAGGGAAACCTATCAGGTTTCCCAAATACTGAGCGACATGCACTCAATTAATTATTAACGACGATAAAACGTATGCCTTAGGATTTGACTCGCAATTGATTGGGGGCTAAAGGACACTCGATGGTTTGAAAGCATCTCGACTTCAAATTCTGTAATAAATATCCATCACCCTCTTTGGTCTTGTAGATGCGGGAGAGACCGGCAACATCAAAGGACTTGAAAAGCAAATAGGGTTGGTCGTCCACAAGCTCATCAGGACACCGGATCGTGCCTTGAACGGAAGAGAAGAGTCCTATGCAATATCTTGCCTCATGCCCACTCATCATTACACGGTGACAAGGGCTGTGTTTGTCACCGTGTAATCTCCCATTGCTCCATCCCTACACGCAAAAAATGAAAAAAAGGGAGAGGCTCACAATGTTGATGGTTTGTCTCATCACAAGCTAGCATCAATTTTGTTGTATCAATATGCATTCAACCGTACACAAATCTATGTTTCACATGTGAACCAGTCTATAAGAATTTCACAAAGAAATTAGCTTTAATGTTGTAATTCTAGCTATTGCCAGACGTGATGTCAATACTAGAAATATAAACAATAATATACGATTGATATGTAAAGTCAGGTTCCCGAATTCTTGCTCGATGCTCTTATAGCATGTTACCTACTTTTTGAAGCAAATTCAATAAAGAGAGAGTGGGTGGGGGGAGACTCACGTAGAATGACTCCCAACGAGGACAGTCAAAGAGGTAGCTGAGGAAAGGGTGACCTCGAACCAACATCCGTCCTTAGTTTGCACTTCCAATATGTTCACATGGTTCTGGTGAAGTACGATCACGAAGTTTGCGTCGCGATGGCACCAAGCCCTAGACTTCTTGGACTCTTCGATCCCGGGAGCAGCATATCTCATGAGACGGAAATTGTATCTAACCAACTTGGCTAGAGATTCCAGGTACTTGTCTACGCCCAAGCTTCCCAAAACCAGCTTCTTCACTAATGACTCCAACTCCAAAACCCTCGTAACATAGGTATTCATTGTCTCGCTGCATATTCATGAAAAAAGGCACACATCAAAACCACAATTTCTGTAGATAGGGCTATGGATTGGCATCTTCACAGATGATTCATTTTACATTTTCTTCTTGCATCGAAGTAAATGAAAATCAAACTCACATCATTAGTGATCCATTTGATAGACATGGCTCTTAACACTTCCTTGATTGGAATAAATAATATAATTACCAATAACGACAAAAAAGTGATTACCAAGATATCGTGTTTCTTTCTGGCCACATGAGATATGCTAATCCTTCGATAGAGCCCGAGTTGGGGGCATAGCCAACTCCAAATGCCTCGTAGAGAGGCGCACGAGGAAGATTTGCATGTTAGCCGATGTACATCTTATCCAGGAAGTCAAATCGGCACTTCACGTCGTTTGGAAGCTTGAGCAATTCCTCCAATTCTTGGAACGCATCATTGTGAAGCTTCAAGGTCATCTTATCATGCAAGGCTTCGAAGCAACCGAATTCTTCAAGGGCTTGTCGGAGTTGACTTTGTGAGGAGTCCCATTGACATGTCCTTGACTTTGAGCAATCTAATTCGGACAGATCTATTTGGGGAAGCTTTAGAGTTGAAAAAGAGCTTATGATCAATTTGTCTTTCATTCTGGGTACTTTTTCTAAGGGTTTTTTGTTGTTCTTTCCCTGGGGGGGGGGGGGTTCTGGTGAGTTTATAGGGCTGCTGAGTTTATAGGGCTTAGGGTCCTCGTAGTAGTTACTGTAGCAATTTGAAAGTTACAATCTTTCCATGAAGAATTGATTATTTTCCTTGTTTTCCCCTCTTTTTGTGGTTTAAACAAGAGTTAACCAGTCAATGCAAGTTTTTCTTTTTTCTTTGGTATATAGGTTTTGCAGTTAGTGACTTGACTTTAACTCAAGCAATCATGCGGTTGCCATCCTCTTTAGGCATGTCCACGTGGAATACATAATTAGCAGTTAGGTGAAAAATGAAGCCTAAAATTAATACCTCGCCCAGGAACAGCAGCAACCCCTGCAAGCAAAGAAGTAACTCTTAATTTTGAGTATTGCTATTTTATGATCTTTTTAATTATCGTATGGATTGAGTACTTAATCACATTGGATCTTTGCCTCTTTGTCGTTGATGTATTTCACTTCATACGATTGAAGAGTGCCTATCAATTCATCAACAGAGAGAGGCATAATTCTTTGTCTCCTCAATTGATGTTTTCACATGGTTATGATCCTTTGAAAGTTATCGCAAAAGTTTGTTGACCTTCATTAGAGCAGACATTGGTTGACCTTAATATGCCAACTCATTTATAATTTTTGTAAATGGATTGAACATATCTCCAATAGACTTTCCAGGTTTCATCTTGAAGGATTCATATTAGCCAAGCAAGATATTTATTTTTGTCTCCTTTACATGATCTGTTCCTTCATAGGTGACATGAAGTCTATCCCGGACTTCTTTAATTATATTCTGTTATATTCAGCGGGGACAAAACATAGTATAAAAAATTAGATGACCTTTGCATCAAGAGCTTGTCTCTTGGTAATTTCTGCTTGGTTGGTTTCCTCAGCATCTTTGTCTAAGACTTCTTATCCCTTGTCAGATGCAAAAGTTGCCTTTGGGTTTATTCTTCTTTTTACATCCCATTCTAGTAGATCTCTAGATCTTCATAATGTCTTCATTTTATTCTTCCACACACTATACTCTTTTCCATCAAAATAAAATGGCCTGGTATTACTTTGCCCCTCCACGAGTCTTGGTGCTAAACAACTAGCCATAGAAAATCTTTAACTCATAAATATAAACATTTCAACAGATGAGCACAGGGCTCTCATACCAATTGATAAAGCTAGTATGAACACCTAGAGATTGTGAATATGTGTTCAATTTTTTTTTTGAAAATTAAATTTGAACAAAGTCTAGAGAACCAAACAGAGTCTGGTAAACAAATCACCAAACTTTTAAAGAATATTCATAATCAAATAAGAGATTGAATTGATTTTTGCGATACTTAAAAGGATGCAACATATTTAAATAAAAAGAGCTAAGGGAAGAGAAAATTACACACGAAATTTATAGTAATTTGGCTTTGATTAAGTCTACATCCACTCTCTTATGTCGATAGTCTTCATGCTGGAATTCACTATAGCATCAACAAAGAAGTACAATTTTTTCGAGCGCAACCACTCAGTGGAAGATTCATTTTCTCTCACTAAGTCACTCTTCTTGTGATTTTCTCTCTTGAATACAATTTGTGAGGATTGTCGATGAAGAACAAGTGGTTGGAAAGATTTCAGACTTTGGAATTTCAATTTTCATGCATTATCTCAAATAGACTAAATGACCTCCTTAAATACTCTTCCACGCCTCACTAGCCGTTGGCATTTTCCAAATGAATTTATTCTAATCAATCCATTGGACAGAATTAATTAAGGAAATCTTATAACAATTTGAAGATTGAGATGAAAATCCATTGATTATGGTTGCTCGTACAATTAGAATCTAGAATTTCATAAGTAAATGCTTCTCAAAAAGGAACTTGTCTTCAAGATTGATTTCATTAATTTGTGATTGATTTCATCAATGTATTTATTGAAGGTAAGTGAGATTCTTCACCAGAGAACTGGATATTGAAAAATAGATTCCTGCTACATTTATTCTAAATCATTCACCTTCTGATTACTTAGGGTGCATATGGCAATAATTCTATTTCTATTCAATAACAATTTTTTTGTTCCGACTTATTTCTTGTATAGAAATTCATTTGGTGACGCAATTTTATTTTTCTATTTCTGGAATAAATTTTTAGTCTATAAATAAGTTTGATATAAATGAAAAATAAAAACTCTCCTCATTGTTTGTCCTCTCTATTAGTCGACCACCTACTCGTTGATGCCGTCATCTATTGCCGGTCACTGGCTACCTTCCTGCAATCATCGCCAATCGTTGGTCACCATCATTTGCTGTTGTCTGTCGACTACTACCACTATTCATCGGTCGTTGCCACAGCCACCATCTGTCGCGCCCCAAGAAAGAGACATTTTATGTCCTTATCAAATGTAATTTTATTTTGAAAATAGAAATTTTGTATCGTTATCGAAACGAATTTTTACTCAAAAAATCATGTAGAAATAAAAATAGAAAAATCTATTTTTCTTCCAAAAATCAATTTCTGACCAAAATGGTTATCATTGCGCCTTTATTGTGTCTTTTTTCCCCTCTAGTTATTTTGTAGTTTTTGTTACGCTAACTATGTTCTCTATCACATTGGATCTTTGCCTCTTTAGAAGTCCCATCAAATGGAAAAGTTTAGCAACAACACAGGAGTGTTAAATTTAAAATATATTTTCCTACAAAAAATACACTAGGTAACCAGTATTGAGGGAAAAGCTCCAGGTGGAGAGTGCTCTGTCACAATCAAGAGTAACGGAGACATTCCCTTCTCATTTCCCAACTAGAAATCTACCAAGATAAGGCATCCTTTATGGGATTAACTCGAGATATATTTTCAATAAGGTCCAAGCGCTTCACTAAGGCATCAATTCTTCATGATTTATAGAGATGAAAGACCAGTGTTTATGGAGATGTTTTTTGGCTCCTACATAATAGTACATCTAAAGTGAGCCAACCTTATTTCATTTACACGAGAACCTCTTTTTCTTTGAAATTTTTGAAAGTAGTAGAATGCTTTTTGCTGCTTGTAGGAAATAATTAAATAGTTCTTTTCCTTAGAAGAGAGAAAATAAAGAAAATTTCTTCATGAACACCCATTTATTTGTTATTTTCTTTTACAATACTTGCTTGCTAGAAGTAATCTCATCATAAATAGCCTGAAGCACATAGCTTGATAGATATTATAACCTAAACAAGCCCCGAAGGGAAAGAAAAGGAAACCTGATAAGTTTCCCAAAAACTAAGTGACTCGATTACTTATTAACGATAGTAAAACATATGCCTTAAGATTTGACTAGCAATTGATTAGTGGGGCTAAAGGACACTCGATGGTTCGAAAGCATCTCGATTTCAAATTCTCTAATAAGTATCCATTGCCGAAGCTCCACTTTCGAACTCTTTGGTTTTATAGATGCGGGAGAGACCAACAACATCAAAGGGCTTGAAAAGCAAAGGGTGTTGGTCATCCACAAGCTCATCTGGACACTGGATCGTGCCTTGAACGGAAGAGAAGACTCCTATGCAATATCTTGCCTCGTGCCCACTCATCATTACACGGTGACAAGGGCTGTGTAACCTCCCGTTACTCCATCCCTACACACAAAAAAAAAATGAAAAATGAAAAAAAGGGAGAGGCTTACAATGATGATGCTCTGTCTCATCACAAGTTAGCATCAATTTCATTGTATCAATATGCATTCAACCATACACGAATCTATGTTTCACATGTGAACCCATCCATGAGAATTTTACAAAGAAACTAACTTTAATGTCATAATTTTAGCTCTTGCCGGACATGATGATCAATAATAGAAATATAAACAATAATTTATGATTGATATGTAAAGTCGGGCTCCCGAATTCTTGTTCGATGCTCTTATAGCATGTCACCTACTTTTTGAACCAAATTCAATAAAGAGAGGGTGGGTGGGGGGAGACTCACGTAGAATGACTCCCTAGCGAGGACAATGAAAGAGGTAGTTGAGGAAGGGGCAACCTCGAACCAACATCCTTCCTTAGTTTGCACTTCCAATCCATTCACATGGTTCTGGTGAAGTATGCTCACAAAGTTTGGATCGCGATGGCACACAGCCCCAGGCTTCTTGGACTCCTTGGTCCCAGGAGCAGCATATCTCAGGAGACGGGCATTGTATCTAACCGACTTGGCTAGAGATTCCAGGTACCTTTCTACACCCAAGCTTCCCAAAACCAGCTTCTTCACTAGTGAATCCAACTCCAAAACCCTCGTCACATACGTTTTCATTGTCTCACTGCATATTCATGAAAAAAGGCACACATCGAAACCACAATTTCTGTAGATAGGATTGTGGATTGGCATCTTCATAGATGATTCATTTTACATTTTCTTCTTGCATCGAAGTAAATGGAAATCAAATTCGCGTCATTGGTGATCCATTTGATAAACATGTCTCTTAACACTTCCTTAATTGGAACAAATAATATAATTACTAGTAATAAAAAAAAAAGGATTACCAAAATCTTGTGTTTCCCTCTGGCCAAAAGAGATCTGCAAATCCTTCGATAGAGCCCGAGTTGGGGGTGTATGTCATTGCAAATGCCTCGTAGAGAGGTGAATGAGGAAGATTCCCAAAATAGCCGTTATACGGCTTATCTGGGACATTGAACCGGCGCTTCACATCGGTCGGGAGCTCGAGCAATGCCTCCAATTCTTGAAACGCATCATTGTGAACCTCCAAGGTCATCCTATCAGTCAAGACTTCGAAGCAACCGAATTCTTCAAGGGCTTCTCGGACTTGACTTTGCAAGGAGTCCCATCGACCTGTCCCTGGCTTTGAGCCATCTAATTCAGACAGATCTATCAGGGGAAGCTTCAGTGTTGAAATAGAGTCCATGAACAATTTGTCTTTCTTTCCGAGTACTTTTTCTAAACGTTTTCTCCTATTCTTTTCTTGGGGATCTCTGCTAGATTTATAGGGCTTGGCATCCTCGAAGTAACCACGGTAGCAATTTGAAAGCTACGATCTTTCCATGAAGAGTCTATTATTTTCCTTGTTTTCCCGTCTTTTAGTGGTTTAAACAAGAGTTGAATAATGAATGCAAAGGTGATGGTTATCTTCCTTGCCGGCATATCTTCTACGTGTAATACATGGAAACAAATGAGCAATCAAGTGAGCCTGAATTTTTTTTTACGTTATCAAAAATCCTAAATTTACTCATCATGATGCAAATACCCAAATTATGTTACATGTGTATAAATTTGAAATTTTTTGTGACATAAAAAATTATAGGTATGTATGTTATAATGAGTATAGATTGAGGTTTTTTGAGAATTTTTTTAATATTTTGATTTTTTTTAAATTCCCATCGATGTTTTGAAAAATGGTAATAATAAAGAAAAGCAAATTGACATTTTGAAGGTGAGCGAGTGGCTGGAAATAATTACGAGCCCTTCCTTGTGTCCCTCTGCCTCTTGTTCTCATTCGTCGTTCAACTAATCGGTTACGTCACGGAGACGACCATTAGATGGAGGCTCTTGATACCGACACGTGTCGTTTCGATGGTACAACTAGGCTTGCCGGCCAGTAGGTGTGCATGGAAACACTCCAAAAAAGTGTTTCCGGAACACTTCTGTACGGAAAGTGTTCCCGAGAACAAAAAAAGAACAGAAACGCGTTTGGTTGCGTTTCTGTTCTTTTTTTGTTTTTTTGTTTCTGGAACGAAATAAGAACAAAAAAAAGAAACAACAAGTTTTTGTTTCTTGCTCCAGAAACATTTCTTGAAGAAACATTTTTCTCTTCTCTCTCTTCTTCTTCTCTTCTTCTTTTCTTCTTTTTTTTCTTCTTTTTTCTTTCGCCGGTCGCCGGCCTCGGCCATGGCCGGCGACCGGCCGTCGAGGCTCGGCCTCGCCCGAATCCGGCGAGGCTCGGCCTCGCCCGCGCTGGCGACGCCGAGCCTCGCCTTGCCCAACCACGGCGAGGCTCGGCCTCGCCGAGGGCCGCCGAGCCTCGTCGTGGCCGGGCGAGGCCGCCCGCCCCGTCGGCCGGTCGCCGGAGGCCGGTCACCGGCGAAAAAAGAAAAAATAAAAAGAAAGGAAAACATGAAAAATAAAATAAAAATATTTAAAAAATTAAAAGAAACAAAAAAAGAATAAAATTTACCAAACATGTTTCTGTTCATTTTTTATTCCTGACCAAACGTTACCAAATGCATTCTTTTGTTCAAAAATTGTTCCCCGAACGTAAACACTTTTTTTTGTTTATGTTCTTAACGAGAAAACGAACAGAAATAATTCCATGCGCGCCCTAGGTGTGTCCGGTTACGCGTGCAAGATGGGCCCCACACTCTTTGCGGATGACTAGGATCGTGAGTTGGGTTGGAGGGCTACGACAGATAATCCCCCCAATTTTTATTTATTTAATCGACCATATTTTAGAAAAACAAGGTAGGCATTTATTCGCTTTCTCTTGTTTGTCTTTTTGGTCCCCAGAAGGTATACCATATATATTCGCATCGAAGCATCCGGGAAAAAAGGGCACTCTATTCTTCTATTCCGATGTATAGTCATTAGATGATATTGACCACTAAAATGGTCGAATGAGTGCTTTGAAGGAGAAAAGAATTGATTTCTTGTTTTCCTGTTTTTGCACCCTTTTTTTTGGGATATTTTCTGTAAAAATTAACGCTTTATTTGTTTTGTGAATATTAAATAATTTGGATTTTTTTTTTGAAATGATTGCACCCTTTATTTGGACATTCTGGTAAGCTTTGTCTATTTCATAGAAAATAAAAAAAAATGGAAAATATCTTCCTAAAAACAATAACTTTTATCTCTTATAAAAATGAATTGGCGAAAAATATTTTCTTCGTCTGTAAAAATTTTTTAGACATAAGCTTTACTCGATTATGGAAACTTCTTTTTATTGACTAAGCATTTCAAGCAATACGAGCAATTGTTTATAAAGAAATAGTTTCTAAAATATTTATTTTCCCGGCAAAATGAACAGAATCATTTTATATTCCTTTTATGCATCCGTATCTGACGAAATTAGTGCATGAATTAGTAGGGTTTTGAATAATGATTTCTTTATTGTCCCACAGCATTGACAAAACTTCTTTGTAGTGTTCTAACTTGGCATGACAAAACCGTTGTAATTATCTTATTTTCTACATATATTATGAAAAGAGTATCTTCTCTATATGATTATAGATATTCTTTTTTTTTTGCCTGTTCTCTCAAATTTTTGCCTTTACTTCTTTACAAAGCGTGAGAGTCAAATTTCATATTTGAAACTAAACATTTTCATCTGTAGCCCCTTTTAAAATATGGAGATTCGTACACCTTACCTACTCATTCCTATATGGGAGGGGTGGCCATTGGGGCATCATGCATTCTCATGAAAGGGTACTAAGTTTTATATTGCACATAATTGACAAATACCTACATTGGATTTGGACATATGAAGTTGAAATTGTTAATGCAACTGCATTTCTTAGTTTATTTTAAGACTTGATTGAATTTTACGCAATAGATTTTTGATTGATTTGCAATTTTTCCATTGAGCTTTGAGATAGTTTGCTTGATGAGGCAATGGGTCTAGAGCCAAAAATATGTGATCAAGCAATAAAATAAACAAAATAAATGAATCCAATTGGATATCAGATTTACGTGGATCGGTCAATGGAACTAACCTCAAGGGGAAAACAGAACAAATTTTTTTTATGAATTGAGTGATATTACAGATATTACAAGGACACTCAAGTTACTGAAGCACTCGCAATGTTTCCTAACTCTTAATTATACGCAATAATTCAAAGTTTCCCAATTTCTCACTAGTCAATTCCACAAATGAGTTACATAAATTTTATCACAAGATTTTCACGTTTCAAATTCTCATGATGAAATTCATGAGCTGCACGATTAATTGTCATGAAAGGAAGTTTCTTTTTTATGCAATTTACAAAGAAAACTCACTTCTTATATAGAAAAGATTTGGATCCAAAATAGGAAATCTACTCAAACCAAGAATCCTACTCCAACTAAAAGTAAGTCCTGCTAATATGATGGCACCATTATTTACCACCAATGACGTCTCTCTCTCTCTCTCTTTCATTTCACGTTCTTCGATCAACGGCGACGAAGGTGGCAACGATGATGGCAGCGGACATAAAATGCGCCTCCTCCAAGGCGCCGCAGATCTCCGACGCGTTGCGGAAGTTTGCCTCGCCTTCAAGGCCAAGACCTTCGAGTTCTTCGCCGGCGGCGACCCGTTCAAAGGGTTGGCGCTGCTCGACTCCGCCGAGGAGGTCGTCACCAGTCACAGGGTCGTCGCGCCGAAGCCCATTCTCTCATCGGCGGAAACTCTAGGCCGAGAGAGCGCTCGAGCGAGCTTGCGGTTTGTCGACACGATTGGCGAAGGAGCCGTGGAGAGAGAAAACTCACGTGTTGGGAAACAGTGGAAAAGAAAAAGTTCCAGTTCCGGAGTCTCCTATGCTTTGTCCGTGGGATCCACCGGCGCCACATGTCGATTGCTGGATGGTCCGGCCCATGGTGACGTGGAGGGTCGGCCTGTGCAACATTTTCTCCGAATTACGGACCAAAAATACCCATTGATAATTTGATATGCATAGCGGGAGGGGGAAAGAGTTCCATACGCGTTCATGGGAATGCTCGCCTTTTGAATTATAATTACCGTACAAAAGGCGAGCCTGCCATGTCGCACGGTCCCTGCCAGGGCCGTGCAGCATGTCCTTGAGCACCGACCACCCCTCGAAGTAAGCGTCCCATCAGTCGGCCTAATGATGGCTCACCCCAAAGTAGCATAAACATCCCAAGGACAGTGGGACCAGGGAAGGATTCCTGGGAAAAAATGGAAAAAAAACGACCGCTGGATTCGACTGCGTCACAGCAGAGGGAGGTCTTATCGCAACCTCCTCATTAATTTCTGCATCCACTTATGGCGAAGGGAAACAAACAAAGATGTCCTAGAAAAGTCCCTGTTCATTGACGTTGACTTTTCATTCAGCCTGAACACGGCGAATGCGCTACTGTTTCCGTTCGCAAGCTAACCCCCCCCGCCCCTTGGAAACGACTTCGAAATTCATTTTCACGTGCCTGTTTGCCATGGGATTTAAGAGGGTGTTGGTCGGATTCTGGTTCCACCATATGATCGGACCGGAAATGAGTGCGCATACGGACTGATTCTTGGGTCAAGAGAGAACCATTTCTCGGCGATTTTACGTGAAAACTAACAATACTCGGAGCCATGTCATGAAGAAATAACAACATAAGTTTTCGTGGCGAAATTGAGCTAACCTTCTGTATCTTACTACAATAATTTGATTTTTCACACCAAATAAAAAATAAGCCGAGACACAGACTGATCAGGAAATCAATTAGCTGCAGATTTTAGAGCTAGAGAAGAAGGCAATATACTGAAAATTTGATAGAAACAGAACTTCAATGGCATGTAAGAAAGCCATTATTATTAGGAACTGGATTAGGAATTCATGTTCGCCTCTCCAAATTAAAACATGATCAAATAAAAAAGATATCGGTTCGTTTACATGATTTCACGGGATCTCAAATGTAAACACGCAATATTCTTCTTTCTCGATTTGTATCTCTATCGCGGAACATCTTTCTTGAGGAGCTGCTGTTGCAAGAGAGCATCGACTGGAATTTGAGTCGAATGCATCTGACCGTGATTTTGCAAATTTTTATGAACACCCAAGTATGAAAATTCCAATAATTACCTTTCTATATTAACCCTTTCTATATTAACTGAAAAAATATATTGTTTCTTTCGGAAACCCTCGAGTGCAGTTCGACAAGTCATCTTTCTCTTGCATAATTGCATGCGACCTCTGCATGTTTCAGTCCATTTTCTCAGCTCCTGTTCAACACGAAAGCAAAAGAGACAAAACACAGCATGTAAAACATCAAAGTTTCCCTCCCTCTGCCTCTGCTTCCTTGTTCCTTTTCTCCGCCTTCTCGTCTACCGAAAAGCCTTGTATTCATATCAACGAATGATCGCCACTCTGCTTCTCGGCAAATCCAACATCTGCTCTGCAAGAAACCGGAAGAAGAGAGAGAGAGAAGAAGAGAACAAGTGACGCAACTGCATCGATCTCTCCAAGCTTTTCGTGTTTTTTTCCCCTGGATAGTTCGCGTCTTTCGGAAGCTGCTGGTGGTTTCTTTCGAAATGGGTCGGGCGGTGAGGTGGCTCAAGGGCCTGTTCGGGATCGGGAAGGATAGAGAAGTCGTCAAGGACGCCGCCGACCGCCGCTGCCACCCAGAACGCCGCCGCGCCGGCGGGGGACTGTGCAACAACCCGGCGACTATCCCTCCCAACATATCGGCAGCGGAAGCCGCCTGGCTGCGGTCGTTCTACGCGGAGGAGCGCGAGGAGGAGCAGAACAAGCACGCGGTGGTGGTGGCCGCGGCCACCGTGGCGGCTGCGGACGCGGCGGTGGCGGCGGCTCATGCTGCGGTCGACGTCGTGAGGCTCACCAGCCGCGGCAGGAGCACCGCGTTCGGCGGCTTCGGCTGCCCCGAGAGGTGGGCCGCGGTGAAGATTCAGGCTAGTTTCCGGGGATATCTGGTGAGCAGTGTTTTAAAGATTCGCCCTGTCTTCATTTCCGTTCTGTATTTGATCGTTTCATCGGATGCGAAACAGGCGAGAAAAGCACTGAAAGCTTTGCGGGCGCTGGTGAAGCTGCAGGCGGTCGTGAGGGGATATCTGGTGAGGAAGCAAGCCGCCGCCGCGTTTCACTGCATGCAATCTCTCTTCCGAGCTCAGGCCACCATCTGTTCCCACCGAGCTGGCGCTCCTCTCGCCACCTCCGACGTCTGCGCCACCGCCGCCACCGCCGAGTGCCCGCCACGCCATTCCACGGTACGATTCGGCCATCGAAACGCAATGGCATCGACCTCTTTTCGCGATGAACTCGTTCATGCTTGTCGACTCTTGCAGGAGAGATCGGACGACGCAGGAAGCGAGTACTCAGCATCCTTTCACAGCATGAGGCTGCTGTCTTCTCTCGACGCCGCGACAGCAATCACGACCGCCGAAGGATGCCCGACGATCATGAAAGTCGACACCGGCGGGCCTCGAATGAGGCCCGCCAGGCCCCACCCTGCTGACACATATCTCTACTCCGAGCCACCGCCGCCGCCGCCGCCTCCCCACCCGACGTTCTCCGCCACCCTCCCGCTCCATGCCCCGCCCCTCCTGTCGATCCCGGAGCGCCGGAGCTTCCCCGACCCCAAGTGGGCCCGGAGCGGCGGCAACGGGTGCCGGCTCTCCACCACGGCCCACAACACGCCCCGGCTTGCGGGCTCTAGCCTCTGCGGCCCCAGTGGGCCCGCCACCCCGTCCCACAGGAGTGGCGAGTGCGGGGATGGCTCCTCCTGGGGACGAATCAGTGGGCGGTCCCCGAACTACATGGCCATCACAGAGTCCTCCGCTGCGAAGCTGCGGTCGCAGAGCGCACCGAAGCAGAGGCCTGAGCTCGGGTCCAAGAGGCGGCTCTCGCTCCATGACGCGGCGGCAGGCTCGCGGAGCAGCTTGAGCGAGGCCAGGATGCAGAGGGCTTGCTCGAGAGCCCAGGAGGTGATCAGCTTCAAGAATGCCATACTGGGCAAGCTTGCGAGGCCCAGCGAATTTGGCAAAGAAGTAGACAAGAGGATGTGGTGAAGATTTTGGCCCTGTTTAGTTGCCCTGAAAGCTCCTTAGGGAAATTTTTTTGTGTTTGGCAAAACTTTTAAATGCTATTTGGCGAAATGTGGGCATTCCAAATACTCAAAGCCCAATGGTGGGGTAGGACAACTTTGAGCATTCGACATTCTCTCAATGTAAGCTCTACTGTTCACACGTCGTTCACCTTCTTCCCCATGACTTCTTCGAGTTCTTTGCCATCGCTTGTGTTGTCAACGCCGCCTCCATCATCGACGCCGCCTCCGCCTCCGCCATCGACACCTTCCTCTTCTGCGACAGATCCATCCCCTTCGATAAGCGCGAGTAGCATCACGTTGACTCCTTTGGCTCGCGAGAACTAGGCCTCAGGCCGCTAGATCTAGTTGTCGGAGGCCAGATTTGGCCGTCAGAGGCCAGATCTGGCGGTCCAAAGGCCAAATCTGGCCGTCCCCTCGACCAACCCGACGGCCCTCTCGCCCCGCCGTTCTGGGAAGCCCCCGACTTCGAGTTCTCCACTGGCCCCGCCGCCGCCTTCGCCTTGACCGTCGACACCTTCTTTTTTTGCGGCAGATCCATCCCCTTCGACGAGTGCAAGTAGCACCGCATCAACTCCCTACTTCTGCGCTCCGACTCCTTCGGCTCGCACGAATCAGGTCGCCAGATCGGGCCTCTGCGACCATAGACGACAGCGTGCGTCTACAGTCTGGAGGCCAGATCTAGCCGTCCAGCACCGCCGGCCGCCGGATTTGATTTTCATATTTAAAAAAAAAAATTAAAAGCAAAAGCCCATTTGTAATAAGTTTTGCCAAACGGTATTTTTACATAAGCCACTTTCCAATGCGTAATTTGCCAAACGCCCGAACATTCCCCAAAACCCCTTTAAAAATGATTGCACCCTTTCGTTGGACATTATGGTAAGCTTTGTTTATTTCATAGAAAATAAAAAAATTGGAAAATATCTTCCTAAAAACAATAACTTTTATCTCTTATAAAAATGAATTGATGAAAAATATTTTCTTTGTCGGAAAATTTTTTAAGACATAAACTTTACTCGATTATGGAAACTTCTTTTTATTGACTAAGCATTTCAAGCAATACGAGCGATTGTTTATAAAGAAATAGTTTCTAAATTATTTATTTTCCAGGCGAAATGAACAGAATCATTTTATATTCCTTTTATGCATCCGTATCTGACAAAATTAGTGCATGAATTAGTAGGGTTTTGAATAATGATTTCTTTATTGTCCCACAACATTGACAAAACTTCTTTGTAGTGTTCTAACTCGGCATGACAAAACCGTTGTAATTATCTTATTTTCTACATATATTATGAAAAGAGTATCTTCTCTATATGATTATAGATATTCTTTTTTTTTTTTTTGTCTATTCTACTCTGATTTTCAACTCACTTTCAAACTTTTGCCTTAGTTCTTTACAAAACGTGAAAGTCAAATTCCATACTTGAAACTAAATGTTTTCATTTGTAGTCTCTTTTAAAATGTGGAGATTCATACCTCTTACCTGCTCATTCCTATATCGGAAGGGTGGCCATTGGAGCATCATGCATTCTCGTGAAAGGGTACTAAGTTTTATATTGCACATAATTGACACATACCTACATTGGATTTGGACATATGAAGTTGAAATTGTTAATGCAACTGCATTTCTTAGTTTATTTTAGGACTTGATTGAATTTTACGCAATAGATTTTTGATTGATTTGCAATTTTTCTGTTGAGCTTGGATCTATAGCCAAAAATATGTGATCAAGCAATAAAATAAACAAAATAAAGGAAACCAATCGGATATCGGATTTACGTGGATTGGTCAATGGAACTAACCTCAAGGGGAAAGTAGAACAAATTTTTTTTTTTTTTATGAATTGAGCGATATCGCTATATTACAAGGACACTCGAGTTACTGAAACACTCACAGTGTTTCCTAACTCTTAATTATATGCAATAATTCAAAGTTTCACAATTTCTCGCTAGTCAATTCCATAGATGAGTTACATAAAATTTTATCACAAGATTTTCACGTTTCAAATTCTCATGATGAAATTCATGAGTTGCATGATTAATGGTCATGAAAGGAAGTTTTTTTTTTTTGGATGCAATTTACAAAGAAAACTCACTTCTTATATAGAAAAGATTTGGATCCAAAATAGGAAATCTACTCAAACCAAGAATCCTACTCCAACTAAAAGTACGTCCTGCTAATATGATGGCACCATTATTTACCATCAATGATGATGCCACAATGACCACAAATTCCCATATGTGTGGATTTGGCTACTGGAGCTATGGAAATTAAAGATATTGAAGACCATAACTAAGAGATATTGAAAAGCAAATCCACAGAGGATTATTATTTTATTATTGAATGAAAAACATTGTGGAATATTGAATTTAGGAAATCTTTTAAATGGCACAAAAGTGTTTTCAATTGTAGTACTTCCAAGCCAAATCCAAAAAAAAAAAAAAAAATGCATGTAATAAAATACACAACATGAAAGTATCCTCACTTCTAAAACGATCCAAAGACAGAAACAATACAAATAGAATTCGATCCCTTCAATTTTTTGTTAATTTCTTTTTCCATATTCTATTTATCCATACTCTCTTTGGCAACCTTCTAAAGTGCGTGTAAGTTATGTGTGCAGTATAAAGTTCATAACGTGGAACTCTTTTAATTCATCATATTGGCTCAGCTCATCCAAAATGAAAAGAAATGAGTATCCAAGCATGAACTTTTATTTTAGAAATATGTTAAGTTTTCCATCAGTGCAAACTAAACAATTCACTCGAAATCATTGATTTGAAACACTAACTTTTGTTTTGGGACAAAAAGAACCCGGTTCACTAACCTTGACTCTTTCATTTTTGGCTACTCATTACTCTTTCTCATTGAAATGGACAAGTTTTCATACTAGTTTCCATGTATGAAATTCTTAATGGTGAGTCTTCTTGTCTTTTTAAGTATATTTCTTTTTAAAATCCTTTTGAAAAATTGAGATATGCACCTTCTAATTACTTAGGGCGTGCATAGCAACCATTCTATTTCTTTTTAGAATAATTTTTTTGTTTCAAAATAGAAATCCCGACACAATTTCATTTTTCTATTTTTAGAACAAATTTTTAATCCAAAAATAGGTTTGGAATAGAAATGAAATATGAAAACTCTTCTTATCGCGTGTCCTCTCTATTAATTGGCCACCTACCCGTTGTTGCCATCATTCATCGCTAGTCGCCGATTGCCTTCTGCCGATCATTGCCAATCGTCAACTGCCGTCCGCTGTCGCTGCTTGCTAATTACTGCCAACGTTCGCCAGTGGCTATCGCGACCACTATCTACGCCCATTGAGTAAGAGAAATTTTGTGTCGTTATTAAACATAATTCTATTTCGAGAATAGAAATTTTGCATCGTTATTAAACACAAATTTTTGCTCAAAAACTTCTGCAAAAATAGAAATAGAAAAATATATTTTTCTTCCAAAAATCAATTTTTAACCAAAATGATTGTGATTTGCGCCTTTATTGTGTCTTTTTTCCCTTCTAGTTATTCTGTAGTTTTTTTCTTTTTACGCCGTCTATGTTCTCTTTCACATTGGATCTTTGCCTCTTTAGAAGTCCCATCAAATGGAAAGCTTAGCAACAATACGGGAGCGTTAAATTCAAAATATATTTTCCTACAAAAGATACACTAGTTAACTAGTATTGTGGGAAAAACTCCAGGTGGAGAGTGGTCCGTCACAATCGCGAGAGTAAAGGAGCCATTCCCTTCTCATTTCCCAACTAGAAATCTACCAAGATAAGGCATCCTTTACGAGATTAACTCGAGATATATTTTCAACAAGGTCAAAGCGCTTCACTAAGGCATCAAATCTCCATGATTTATAGAGAATAACAATCATATAAGATGAAATCTAAGTTTTTGCTTCATCCTACTTCATTTGCTAAGAACTTATATACCGTAGTTCCCCCAATGCCTACGTTAATCATGTCAACTAAAATATCCTTACAAGTCTCATAAATCATTTTTCTACATTTAATCAAATGTTTTTGATCTTCCAATACAAATGCATGATTATACTTGGAAACATACTCTATAATTTCATAGACATCATTATTAACCTTAAATTTGATATGAGAAAAACACCCACATCTAATTTCAAACTTTTCATATTTCTTTTCTTGATCATATAGGCTAACAAAATGCTCTTACAATTACACAAAAAAGCCCATCAGATTATTTCTTCTTTTCTATTTTTAATTGTATTACCCTTCTTTACTCCAAATCATTTGCTGAGTACATAAGCCACATACTTATAATATGCTTCAAGTTCATTAGAAAAAACCATAAACTCAAAATCATTTTTTATATCACACATTATATATACAAGATGGAAACTTTCATGCTACAATCAAATGAGCAACAAGTAATTAAACGTAATGCTTTTACAAGAAAAATAACATCACATCCTTTATTAAAGAAAACAAAATATGTTTAACATAATAATATGAGTAAAGATGAACCTCATATTCAGCCATCTAATAACTCTACATATGCAGATTAACTGAAGTAACGAGTTTAAAACAGAAATAATTCTTCAAAATTCCCTCCTAAGGAAATACAAAACAAACGTTTTTAAAATACAATCACTCACACTTGTACATATCAACAAGTTAAATCTAGATCATATAAAAACCAATTATTTTCTTAACAAACAATAGGGGTGTCGGGAACCGAACCGAAAATCAAACCGAACCAAACCGAAAAATGCGGTTTTTTCGGTTCGGTTCTCATTAAAAACCAATATTTTTGTATTGGTTCGGTTTTTATCGGTTAACCGAACCGAACCAAACTAAAAACCGATAAAATCCACAAACCGTTTTTATCTCTCCCGTCTCCTCCTCTCCTCTCGTGTCTCGTCTTGGTCGGCGATGGTGACTGCAACTGCAATGGCAACGGCGACGGCGACGGCGACCGATTGAGGGATTTCTGACGGCCAATCATGATTCGCTTCGAAGCGCAGTTACAGCCGATTGCTCCTTCTACTTCTGCGTGCTGTTCGTTTCGATTGATTATCGAAGCGAAACCTGGTATCATCCTTGCATCGCGAACCCTTAATGCCCATTTGGTTGGCATCGAAATGCGGGTGCCTTGTTGTGCAATTTTGCGAGAAAGTTTTCCTTTTTCTTTCTTTCCCTCTCTCTTTCCAACGATTGTGAATGATTGATTGGGGTTGGCTTGGCTTTTTGGTTCTTAATTGTCTCCCCCGGGGGGTGTGATCTCGGAGGCGAGGCTGTCCTAGAAATGGGTTTACTCTTTTTTAGCTCGTGGATGATGAGGGAGTGAGCTTACCCAAGTTTGTCTCGCGTGTAAATCGTGGAACTTTTTCTGTGGGAGGAATGCTTCAGACTAAGTATAGTCTAGCCAATATGTGGTTACGAACATTGTGGTTAGGGGTTCATCGGGCAATATTTCGCGGCTGCTCAAATGGGTTCTGAATTTCCAATGATCTGGTGTGGAGGGCTTAGACTCTTGACTGAGGATTTGAACTCGTCGAGGACTACCGAGTATTGCAGACTCTTGACTATGTTAAGTAGTTCGTGTGCTTGTGCTTCTTTTAATGATTGAATGGGATAACAGCTTACACGAAGTTGTTGGTGGGTGGAACATCGAGTTAGTTATGACCATTCTAATTCTTGTTTTCTGGATGACAATGGTCGCTAATCAGGACATGCACCAGCTCTGACTTTGTTTGCAATTTTTGGATGACAAAGTGAATTTATATATTTGTTTTTTGGAAATGATGATAGATGCATTTTTAATGGAAACGGGAAACTCTTGGAAGATTTGGTTCTAGCAGCACAAGAAGGTGTCTTTGTCAATGTTGACAGCGAATTTGACTTGGAGAACATAGTTGCAGCTGCAAGAATAGCAGGCAAGAAGGTTAGTGTGCTACTTCGTATTAATCCAGACGTGGATCCTCAGGTAGTTTTGGTTCTTCCACTCATAAGACCTTTACCTTTCATACCTTACATACTATTCTCTGTCAAGCTCATTTTTTTACAGTATTTGTTGTGTGCATTTCATATGAATTATGGCTGGTGTCACTGGTTCCTTCCTTCTCCTGAAAAAGTTTCAGACTAATTCCGTGGGCCTTTTTTTTAATTCAAGTCCATCCATATGGTGCCAGGGGAAACAAGAACTCTAAGTTTGGAATTAGGAATGAGAAGCTGCAGTGGTTTCTTGATGCTGTAAAATCACATCCAAATGAAAGAAAAAAAAAATCGAAAACCAAAAGCTGAAAACCGAAAAATCAAACCGAATCGAAATTTCGTATTCGGTTCGGTTCGGAAGATTTTTCTAATGGTTCGGTTCGATTCGGTTTTTTTTTTAAAAATCGAACCGAACCATACCGTTGACACCTTAACTGGTGGTTTTATTTATATGTTGATGGGCCTAAGTGGGCCCGTCCGCCCATGTTAGGCCTAAAAGCCTGGCCTATAAGATAAGGGCCCATGGAGAAACAGTTGCAATGTGAAAAGTTGTGTTGTTTAGATATGAGGGGTTATGACTTTTGGGGGAACGTATTACGTTGAAGAATTACATCTCTTGGAGGAGATGTATTTAAGAGAGAAAAGAAAATAGAGGAATGCACATTTTCAACGTACGTCAGTCTCTCTCTTTCCCTCAAAAGAAGAAAATTGAAAAGAAGAATACGCTATGTTTTCTCCCCCTAATAGCAACAGTATGCTTCTCGGTAGAATGGGATCAGAATTTCTCCCTCGATCTTCAGCATTGGTGTTTAATCTGTGGACAATAAGGTACGCTCGATTATGTAGTGTAACTTTTGATCGGTGATACATGTTCTCCCTAGGCTCGTCTTCCACATTCGTTTTAGGGGTTCGATTCAATGTCGAATCCGTTTTAGGGAATCAATAATTCCCAACATTGGTATCAGAGCCATCTTTCATGTTTTCCCGACCCCTTTTCATCTTTATGAATCAATTTTTGATTGAATTTTCGTTAAACACCGTTGTCGGCCAATCGGGGATGGACAATCCCGACACCCGTACACTGTTCACCATGTTTTTTTATTTTCTGTAAGTCGAAATTTTTTTCTGAAAGCGTAGGATCGAAGCCATCGTTGATACGAGAAAAACGAGTGGCGGATCACCGTCGGGGATCGTCGGACGCGCCACCACGTGCGGCCGGAACGAACAGGGGTCATTGGCGCGTGCGTTGCACACGCCGATTCAGTCCCCCGCAGGCACGTGCAATGCACGCGTCGTTTCGGCCAAAGGCACATGCCACACATGTGTCGGTTGGCTCGTCCGACTGGGCCGAGCAGTCCATCCGGCCCGACCGCCCGTTGACTCCAACCCAACTGACCATTGACCGCAACCGTTGACCATTGACTTTGACTGTTGACAACAAAAAAAATAAAAAAAGGAAAAGAATGTGTTTCTTTTTCTAATTAAGTCTATGTGGATTATATGTAATCCCTTATTTGTTCTGCATCTGTTGCAGTAACAATGCCTCCCCTTAGGTTGCGCACACTTATTCGCGCAATTACCGATGAACAAAATGAAAGGCTTTCTAGGTTGATAGCCGAGTTGACTGATTATCAATAGGAGAGAGGCGACTTAATTGATCATGTTCTTGAAGTCAACGGGAAAATACAAAAGGTCGTATGAAACGGTCGTCCTATGCCACAGTCTGAGATGGTGCGATTTTTCATGAACACTCTTCTACAAGAATGGTAATGAGTGTTGAATCGCTTATGGAAAGTCAATAGAGCTGCTTCGTATAGAAAAATTGTGATAGCTTTTATAGATGATTATTACTGAATCGTTAAAAGGGAAAATATCAAAAAGTTGAACAAAAGAGAATCTTTCCCAGTTCGTATATTGACTTGGTGTTAGATGTTTTTGGCTGGTCTTTATTTAGTGTGTTTTATGGATATCTTATGTAATGTTTTTTACCTAGTTGTTGTTGGTGTGACAACTGATATGTTAGTTATATTATGTGAAAGTATTATTATTATATCATTGTTTGATATCAAATATTATTTACTTTCTGTTATTATTAACAGTTGTGGGTAGTTCATATATTTTTTTGTAATTTCAAAGAATTTATTTTGCATAGAATATTATATTAATAATAACTCCAAGTTAGGATTTTGGATGATGATTGGAAACATAGTGACATTTTGATTCTGAAACCTCACTTGAAATTATTCATTAATATGATGGTTTTGTGCAAAATGGATGCATAAATGATAGGCATTAATAATTCGTGCATATATGTCTGACTTCAGCCATAAAGAACATAGTCGCTGAGCTAAACAAAGGTGAGAAGCTCAATGGCGATAACTATGAAATATGGCACATGAAAATTCAATATGTGCTGGAAGAGTAAGAGGCACTGGAAGCTCTTAAACTAACCATGGTAGATCCTGAAGAAGGAAACACTACACAGCATAAGAGAGATAATGATGCATTTGTTGCATGGAAAAGAAAAAACTCAATTCCTCGCATTACGTTGTTGAGTAGCATGGAAAATGACGTCATGCAAGAGTTCACGTGTTTTAAGAATGCCAAGGAAATGTGGGAAGCGTTGGCAGCAAGGTTTGGTCAATACTTCGATCACTAGATCCTGACTGATGAGTAATGAGTGCAAGTAGTGATCCGTTCCTTGTCTCAGAGTTGGGAGCATAAGAAAGTGCACCTGACCCATAATGAGAATATCAAAACCTTTGAGGATGCAGTGCGTCATCTTGAGCTAGAAGAGGATCGCCTCTTAGCGATTAAGTGGGAAGCTAAAATTTATCATACTGGTTCTAGCTCACATGGAGCTTCGAGCTCCAAGCGCAAACGTCCTAACTGGTTCGATAAAAGGAAAGGTAAGGAAGTAGGTCCTTCAAGGAAGAAACCTAAGCTTGACCAACATAAAAGAGGAAAGCGTCCTCGAATGAAAAAGCTTATAAATGTGAAGTGTTACAATTGTGACAAGAAGGGTCACTATGCTCACGACTGTTGTGAGTCAGAGAAAGTATACACCTCTTGTACTTTTCAGAACTTTGCTTATGTGTCGAGTTCTATATTCTTAACTAAGTCTAATCCTTTGTGGACTGTAGATTCAGGAGCGACTGACCACGTAGCGAAGGATAGAGAATCCTTCCTAGAATTCCGACGAGTACCAACTGGAACTAAGTGGATTTATGTAAGAAACAACTCTAGAGCAGAAGTAAAAGGAATTGGCATCTGTCAATTGAACATGCATGATGGACATACTATGTTTCTACATGATGTGTTGTATGCTCCAGAGATTTGTCAGAATTTAGTATCTGTTTTAGTGTTAATTAAACTTGGTTTTAATATGAACTAGAGGTGTGCATGGTTCGGGCGGGCGGTTCTCGACGGTTCCCGACCTAGAACCGGAAACCGCCCACTAAGGAACGGTTCCGAAAAATTAGAACCGGGATCCACCCGTTCATTGCATGGATCCACCCGGGAACCAGACCGCCGGTCCGGTCCGGTTCCCGGGTGGATCCATGGAACCGATATTGGCGGCGATGTCGACGCTCGGGGAGGAATCGAAGACAGAGACTGAGTGAGGGGACAGACAGCAGAGGCAGAGGAGCAACGGCTGACAGCTATGGCGGGTGGCAACCGGCACGAGGGGGCGAGCAACGGCGGCAGAGGAGCAGCGGCAATGGCGTTGACGCTCGAGGAGGAATCGTAGGACTGAGCGAGGGGCGAACAGCAGAGGCAAAGGAGCAGCGGCTATGGCGGGTGGCGACTGGCGCGAGGGGCGAACAACGGCGGAGGAGGAGCAGCGATGGCGGAGGAGCAGCAGCAACGAAGGAGCAGTGGCGACGGCATCGACGCTCAAGGAGGAATCGAAGACAAAGAGACTGAGCGAGGGGGCGGACAGCAGAGGCAGAGGAGCAGCGGCTGTGGCGAGTGGTGACCGGCGCGAGGGGGCGAACAGCGGTGGAGGAAGAGCAGCGGCGGTGGCGTCGACGCTCGGGGAGGAATTGAAGAGGAAGAGAATGAGTGAGGGGGCGGACAACAGCGAGGGGGTAAACAGTAGAGGCGGAGGAGCAGAGGCTATGGCGGGTGGTGATTGGCTCGAGGGGGTAGACAGCGGCAGAGGAGGAGCAGCGGTGGCGGCGTCGACGCAAGGGGAGGAATCGAAGACGAAGAGAAGAGATTGAGGAAGAGACAGAGAGAGAGAGAGAGAGAGAGAGAGAGAGAGAGAGAGAGAGAGAGAGAGAGAGAATCGAAGATGATGAAACCGCAGAGGAAGAGAGTCAGAGACAGACGCGAACTTAGGGTTTCTTTCTTTTATTTTTTATTTTTAATATTAAAAAGTGCCGGTCCGGTCCAGGTGGGCGGGCAGGTGGATCCGCCCACGGAACCGAGAACCAGACCGGTTCCCATCGGTTCCCAAAAATTGGAACCGGGAACCGGACCGGTTCCATCGAGAACCGCCGGTTCCGGGTGGTTCCGGTCCGATTCCGGGCGGTCCGGGTCGTTCCCGGGTATTTTGCACACACCTAATATGAACTTCCATAATAGTGGTGTAGATTTGTATTTGAATACAAATTACTATGGCTGGTCAGCGACGGGAATCGATGGCATCGACGGCAGCTGCACGGACATGGCGAGAGGCGGCCCTTCCTTCTCTTTTTCTCGCTGCCCGCACCCACGATCGACCCTCCTTTTCTCCTTGCTTGGTTTCCTCTCAAACTCTCTTTCGGTCTCTCTCTCCTGCCTTCGTACGAAACCCCCCTCCCCCTTTGTTTTGTTCTTTTATTAATCAATAAGTTTAAAATGAACAAATGGCACAAGAGGAAGGACAGGTGTAGGTACAACAAGGACAAGTGTAATTGTGGAGGAGACAAGTGTTGAGGGGGGGTGCATGCGATTTCCTCCCCCTCCTCTTGCTTCGTACGATGCCCATGGGGTGTCCTTGGGCTTGCTTGGGTCCGAATCCTTGGGCCCAAGAGTCAACAAAGCTCAAATTTTCCCTTTTTTTTTTTGTTACATATATATAGTATTTTATCTCTATCAAAATTTAATTTAATAACAAAATTTCATATTGCTTTATATACAAGTATATACGCACATATAAATATACTCCAAATTCTTGCGGCCCGCTCAATATCCTCAAGTTCTAATTCTTTAAATTTTTAACGCATAAAATTCTTATGCAAGATCAAATCACATCCTTTTGGTTCAAAGGATAAAATTGAAATACTATTCCAAATGAACAAATACAAATTAATGCCTATAAAATAAAGACAAAGTCATAGTTCGGTGACTATCACCTATCTGAGGGTTGTCTAAAATTTTGGATGCCGCATAATGTTTGTTATTCCCTTTTCACATCTCCTAATTCATATGATAATGATATGAGTGTGTGACATGCTAGACTTGGTCATATTGGCCAACAACGTATGAACAGACTAGCCAAAGAAGGCTTGTTAAGTAATATTGAAAAAGTCAATTTGCCCATATGTGAGCATTGCCTAGCAGGGAAAACAACAAGAAAACAATTTGGAAAAAGTAAAAGAGCTGAATTCCCTTTGCAATTAATCCATTCTGACGTCTGTGGTCCGATGAATGTGAGAAAAAGGCATGGGGCTGTTTTTTTTATCACATTGATAGATGATTATACTCGATTCGAATATGTCTATTTGATTTCTCATAAATCTGAAGCATTGAGTTGTTTCAAAAAGTTTATGAACTTGGTAGAAAATCAATTAGACAAGAAAATAAAAGTATTGCGATTTGATCGAGGTCGAGAATATTTATTTGATGAGTTCAAAAAATTATGTGATGAAAAAGGAATAGAAAGACAGTTGTCTATTCCATGTACTCCTCAACAAAATAGTGTTGTGGAGAGAAGGAATAGAACCCTATTGGAAATGGTTAGGTCCATGATGTCGCATGCTAACTTACCGATCACTTTTTGGAGTGATGTATTGTTAACTGCTGCATATATACTTAACTAAGTGCCTTCCAAATCAGTTACTTCCACTCTATATGAATTATGAACAAGCAGAAAACCGGACTTAAGTTTCTTTAAGCCATGGTATTGTGCTGCCTATACTCATGAGCACTCTTACAAGTTTGGGAAATTGGGTCTCAGAGGAAAGAAGAGTGTTTTCATAAGATACTCTAAACACTCAAAATGGTATGTGTTCATACGTGAGCAGGAAAGTGAAAGTATAACTGAATTTGAATAACGGGACGTCACATTCTTAGAGAATGAATTTCCTAAGAAGGGCGAAATAGGTGAGGATTACTCCCTATTTGAAACATTTGATCAAGATAATGAACTTAATGGAGTTTGTCCAAATGGGAGTAACGTGAGAAGTGATGAATTTAATTCAACTCACTCTCAATTACAACCACATGATGAAATGATATCGTCATTATCTAATCCGAGTGGGAGCATGATGGGGAATGATGTGCAAAGTGTACAATCTCTCATATGGCGAACAAGTCGCAAAAGTATTTACTGTCGACGTTTTGACATTGAAGGGAAAATTTTCATAGTTGCTCCACAAGATGAAAATGAGCCAAGAAATGTTAATGAGATTCTAAATTGCCCTAGTAAGGAAAAATGGATTTATGCAATGGAAGAGAAAATTGAGTCAATGAAGTCAAACCATGTTTGAGAACTGGTTGATCTTCCAAAAAGACGCAAAACTATTGGGAACAAGTGGGTTCTCAAAATAAAGCGTAAAGTTGATGGCTCGATAGAAAGGCATAAGGCTCACCTTGTGGCGAAGTGGTATAATCAACAAGAATGAATTAATTATGAAGAAACATTTTTTCCTGTAGTGAGATTTACCTCGATTCGCATTATTCTGACAATAGTGGCTAGTATGGATCTTGAGTTACATTAAATGGATGTAAAAGACTGTTTTCCTCAATGGAGAATTAGAGAAAGAAATATATATGGAACAACCTAATGGTTTCATTATGGAAGGCCAAGAAAGAAATGTATGTCGACTTTTGAGATCGATATACGGCCTTAAGCAGTCGTCGAGACAATAGTATATACGTTTTCATAATGCTATAATGGCATATGATTTTACAATGATAAATGAGGATCATTGTGTATATATCAAAAGATCCAAAGATCAATTTGTGATCATATCATTATATATTAATGATATACTAATTGCTAGAAGCAATATGGAGTTTGTTAATACTGTCAAGAGTTGGTTATCCTCCAACTTTGAGATGAAAGATATGGGTAAGGCCACATACATTCTTGGAGTTAAGATTTCAAGAGATTGTTCGAAGAGATCATTATCTCTTTCGCAAGAACATATATAAATAAGGTTCTTGAACGATTTCGTATGCAAGACTGTAAACCCATAGATACTCCTATTACCAAATGTGAATGATTGAGTCATAGACTGTATCCAAGGACTCCACAAAAGAAGGAACAAATGAAACATGTTCCTTATGCGAGTGCTATTGGGAGCTTGATGTACGCTATGATATGTACAAGACCTGACATATGCTTTGCAGTTAGAATGGTGAGTAGATACCAATCAAATACTGGTTAAGCACATTGGAAAGCCGTTAAAAGAATACTGAGGTATCTGAGGGGAACTGCTGATTACAAGCTGAATTACCAAAGAAAAGATCTGCGACTTGAAGGCTATTCAGATGCTGATTAAGGAGGAGATTTAAATGAAAGGACATCTACCTCTGGTTTTGCTTTCTTACTTAACAATGGCGCCATATCTTGGAGCAATAAGAAGTAAACATGTATAACCTTGTCCACGATGGAAGCTGAGTTCGTGGTATTATTAGTAGTATTACAAGAAGGTGTTTGGCTTAAGAGATTTTTGGATCATTTAGGTGTTATTAGGTATGCTACAAATCCATTATTGGTTAACTGTGATAGCCAAGCAACTATAGCGTACACCAAAGATCCAAAATATCATGGCAAGATCAAACATATTGAAATGAAATGGTTGTACGAAAAGATATGAACTTATAGTACATATCTACACATAGAATGGTAGTAGATAAAACCAATACCTAGAGATGTATTTTGTGGTCATGTAAAATCTCTAGAATTGCGTAGAGACTGATATACTGAATATTGTAATTTCCTTGAAGTATTCACATTTAATGAATTTGTGTTTTTCATCATTAATACCTATGAATCTTTGTTTGACGTTTATACATCTTAATGCTTAGTGCATTATATTAAGTTGAGAAAGTATGTCGGACAGATAAAATATTAACCCACTCACACGGGTAATTGCATCTATTTACTATGTCATAAATAGAGTTTGGACGGTTTTTAAGCTTATTTTCTATGTGATAATCGAGAGCTCAAGCTTAAAATACATAAGTCACATTAACTGCGTGTTAAGATGAGGACATAATATTTACTATGTCCGAAAGTAAAATAACCCACATATTTTACTTTATCTGTCTATGCTGCCAGATGTGAGTTCTGATGAATTTTGTGAACGAGCAAATATGTGAACTCAAATTAGACATTATGTATGTCTAAACTATCATTTGTATGATATTGATGGTGTAGACATATGCTCCATGGGAAATGAATTAATACCGTAATACATATTTCATATTACATATGCATGAGACGACCAATAAGAGTGGCAAAAGTTTGATCTCAACTTTTATGTCGTGTGAGTGAGACTCTTGAGGAAAAGAATTCCTCAATTTAATGCCCTCATGACTCTTATTTATTCTCAAGATTTATATTTAGTGTTTGTTATCTTAGGATGTTGCCAATGATCATGAATTGATTCGATCTGATGGGACATTTCTAGAAAAGCAAGCTGAACTGAAATTGAGAGTTTGAAGGAAAGATGAAGATCGAATTTGGAGAATCACATTCTAAGTTTTATTTTCACTGGTCAACCAATTATGACTGTCTTTAGGATAATCGTAATTGTGAATACAATATATCATTATTTAAAAGGAGATCAAGAGAGATATAAATATGATCGATCGATCTAGGGTACTGCATACTAAATCTACTCAAAGTGTGATGCCCATTATGAGCTGCTATATATTCATAACAGATGTATAGCAACAAGTTATAAAAGTATGCTAGTCGCACGGATTATTTACTGGTATGAATATTGTAGAGAGGTAAAGAGAATCATGTTCGGCTCACCATGTGCGAGTATGAGATGATGGTTTAATTTATATGTTAATGGGCCTAAGTGGGCCCGTCCGCCATGTTGGGCCTAAAAGCCCGGCCCGCAAAATAAGGGCCCATGGAAGAACAGCTGCGATGTGAAAGGTTGCGTTATTTAGATACGAAGGGTTATGACTTTTGGGAAAACGTATTACGTTGAAGAATTACGTCTCTTGGAGAGGACGTATTTAAGAGAGAAAAGAAAATAGAGGAATGCACATTTTCAACGTATGCCAATCTCTCTCTCTCCCTTAAAAGAAGAAAACAGAAAAGAAGAATACGCTATGTTTTCTCCCTCTAATAGCAACAGTATCATTGCATTTAACATACTTTCTATATATTTTTCTTTGTCCCCATACATCTAAGGCATAAAATCTACTCCCATACTAATTGCTAATCCAAATGTCAATGATGTAATTTGAGGATTTGAGTTAAATTTACTTCACCAGTAGCATTACCTTGACAGTTGCTAACAATCCCAATTATAACCGTATGAGGACAAACCACCAAAAAACGTCCCAATTTGGCTATGCATTAGAAAAGGAAATGTGCACAAAATTAACATCAGCACACATCCTTGGACAAGGTAGCCTTTTTCTCAATGACCACATTGCATCAATCCAAACTAAATCTACAGAAAAGCTAACCTTCGGATGCAGGGGACTAATTGGAGCCTATGTAGCACCAACACGGACATGCGACACGCGACACGACACGACACGACACTACATGCCGACACGTCATTTCTTAAAAAAAAAAATGAATTTCGACACATTCCGACACGTTATATATTAAATATAATTTGTTATATAAATGCAAAAATAAATAACAATAAAAATAGCATAGAATTAATTTATACTAAAAATATTAATCAAACATTTGTTAATATCATTCATTGTTTTAATTTGATAGAAATTGAACGAGAAATTCAAAAATTGCAAACACGAAAGAGTTAACTTGAAGGAACATGTCCTGTTTTCTTATACTTGTCGAAGATTAATGAGATTTCTTATAGTCCTAGATAAAGTTCGGAGTTCATAATATAGACTAGCTTGGAACTCCTTTGCAAAACAAGGTTCGAAAAAATGAAAATCCAAGACAAGAACTCTCGAAGTATGACCAAAAGAAAAGGAAATCACTAAATTCACCACGGAAAATATGAGAGATAACTCATATACCAATAACATAGACCAAAAGAAATAACTCACAAGCGATGCTTGCGAGAGGCGGAAAAAAACAAAAGAAATTGTAACTTTAAGTATGTGGGGCAATGGAACGACACCAACAAGAAAAGGAGCGTTCCATCGTCAATCACGGGATGATAGAACTTATAAGTGAGAAACTTGAAAGTAAGAATTTTCTTCTTTCCCCTTATTTTTGTTATTTTCATCATTTTTTCATATTTACATTCTAATTTCTCAAGTATTGAAAATTTTTAAAATTGACCCGTGCGTGTCGAATCACGTGTCGAAATTTTGGACTCGCGTGTTGGAGTGTGTCGGGAAGAATTGATCACGTGATGGATTTTCCGACACTCGTTGATCGCATGTCAGAATGTGTCAAAGTGTGTCGAACACGTGTCGAAATGTCGGACACGACATGAAGTACTTAGCTCCTAAGTCCTTAATGTGAAAAATTGCATGCAGATACCTCTTAAAATCTCTTATGGCAGCCTCATTGTTTCCCATAATGAGAATATCATCGACATAAATCATCAAATAGATAGATGTCATACCTTTAGTCCGTGTGAATAAAGCATAATCATGTCGAGATTGATGAAATCCTGCTGTTGTGAGAGCGCTTGTGAATTTGGCATACCATTGCCTGGAAGCTTGTTTCAACCCATAAAGAGATTTTCGGAGGCGATACACTTTCTTCTCCCCATGTCTCCGTAATCCCTGAGGAACGTCCATATAAATTTCTTCATCTAAATCTCCATGAAGGAAGGCGTTGTGGACATCCATCTGATGTAAGGACCAGTTTCTAACAGCTGCTACTGTCAAGAAAGAACGTACTGTGACGTCTTTGGCAACTGGGGAGAAAGTTTCGTGGTAATCAAACCCTTCCCGCTGTGTGAAGCCTTTGGCAACTAGTCGTGCCTTGAATCTCTCAACAGAACCATTAGCTCGATATTTGATCTTATAGACCCATTTGTAGCCAATTGGTTTGCAATTTGGCGGCAATGTGACAAGATCCCAAGTCTTGTTGTCAATCAATGCTTGTACCGCTTTCCATGGCTTCGCCATCTTGGATCAAATAGATGCTTCAAAGATAGCCGATGGGTTCCTTGTCCTCTGATAATTTACTAATGCAACATCTATGTTCTGATGACAAATTATGGAAGGAAACATATGATGAGACTGGATATTTGATACCTGGTGAGTTGAGTGCAGAACAAACATAATCTTTGGTCCAGGTAGGAGGTCGTGTAGCTCGACCAGAACGTCGTGGAGGGTCGACTCTTGGAGGTGAAGATGTTTCCCTAGTTGTAGTGGCGAGGGTTTCCTCCATTTCTTCATTAGCAGAAAGATCTTCAAGTGAACTTTCTGGGACATTTGCTGAATCCCGATCTTCATGAGAACCAGAATCTGCTACTGAAGGAATTATATGTTCTTGATGATTAGGAGCAAATACCAACAACAGTATATAATTAAGATCTGGATCATCTGTCATGGGACGATGTGGAATTGTACCAGAGTCTTCATGTGAGAGCATTTTTCCTTCGAAAGGAAAGACGTTTTCATGAAATGAAACATCTCTAGTCATAAGGAATTCCTTGGTAGATAAGTCCATGACTCTATATCTTTTCTGTAGGGTAGGATATCCCATAAATACGCAGCGACGTGCACGAGGATCCAGTTTGTCTCGAGGGCCCATTATAGCTGCATAACATAGACACCCGAAGACCCTGAGATGTGCCCGCTCTGGTTCCTTGCCAAATAATACTTCAAAGGGTGTCTTCCCATTCAATACCCGAGTGGGCATTCGGTTGATGAGATAAGCTGCTGTAATGACACGTTCTCCCCAATATTCATCTGGAACTTTGGCTTGGAATTTCAGGGCTCTAGCAACTTCCAGAAGGTGCCTGTGTTTGCACTCAACCACCCCATTCTGTTGTGGAGTATATATACAAGAACTTTCATGTTGAATTCCATGAGATAAATATAATGAGATGCAATCATGGCTGAAGAACTCCTTTCCGTTATCTGTTCGGATCCTTTTAATAGACTTCCCGAATTGATATTTGGAAAGGGTAATAAATATCTTCAAATGAGAATAAGCCTGGCCTTTAGACTGCATTAAGAAAATCCATGTTGCTCAAGAGCAATCATCTACTATGGTGAGAAAATATCGAGACCCTTCATGATTTGCTGTATGGTAAGGCCCCCATATATCAACATGAATTAATGATAAAATTTCATTGGCACGAGTATTCCTTAGAGGAAATGGATTACGTGACTGTTTGGCAAGGGGACATATGGAGCATTGCGCATAAGGAAAGAAAGTACTATGGCCCATTCTTAAGTGCATAATAAAATTTTTTCATTGGTAGTCGAATTACACAATGATGTTTTATTGAAATATGCACTAGAAAAACTGAAATTACTTGGAAAATGTGTCTTAAAGGCCCTCCAAGCCCATCGATCGCCAGTCGAAAGGGCCTAAAAGAAGCATGTGTCAACATCAAAGAATACCTGACATGAGTTCTCCTTGCATACTCTTGAGACAGAAATAAGATTAAACTGAATTCCAACACATAAAGGACATTCTCAAGTGTAATTTGAGGGCTAAGTTTAACGCCTACTCACATTCACATGTGTGATATTCCCATTGCAATTGTACTGTGACGGAGAAATTAATCCCTCATTCGACTTGTGAAAAATGCCTTATCACAAATAATGTGATCGGTAGCACCTAAATCAATAATCCATGCCTTCCTTGAAATTGAATTAATAAGGCAATGCGAGATACCTGGAAAAACTTCCTCCTTTGTTGGAGGTTTCTAATTTCTGAAGAGCATGCATTAATTGTTGATATTGGCCATAAGACATAGGCCGGCGACTTTGGCCCGTAGGTCCAAATCACCCGATAGGTAGTTGATATTTTTTCTCCTTCTCTCCGGCTTTCCATGTAATTTCCAACAACCGTCAATCATATGGTTAGAACGTTTGCAATAATCGCAAAACGTTTTACCCTTTGCCTTAAAATTTGGTCGGAAATTCTTTGATGACGTGGCGAATATCTGGCCGTCCGCTCCTTTATTCGCGGGATCATATCCACCGTCAGATCCATCCGTGCCATCGAAGCCAAGAAGACCGTCCGATCCACGCGGACGATCTGGTCCATTTGATCCACGCCCGCGATTTGGTCCGTCCGATCCGCGGATTAGATCTCAGCCGTCGATCCCATCCCTTTTAAAGGGACGAGTGAGATCTTCTCCGCCCGAGAACCCTAATCCACCTCTCCTTCCCTCTCGATTTAGGGTTAGGGTTTTTGCTGCGGATCCGTCTCTTCGCTCGCCGCGGGCTGTGAGGGCGATGCTGTCGCCGTGTCTTGGATGCTCCGGCGACGCAAGACGTTGGCTCTCCTCCTGCACAGCCAACTGGTAGATCCGCCCGATCGGAGGGACTGGGTCCATGGCCAAGATCTGAGAACGAAATGTAAGGTAAGTATCGTTCAAAATCAGTAAGAAACGCGTAGCCTTTTCCCTCTCCTTGATTGAACGGTACTGTTGTAGAGTTGAATCTGGTCCCTAGAGCTTTTCCTCGACGACTTCCAGTTCGTTCCATAGGGATGAGAGCTTGTTAAAACAAGCTGTGACTGTCATATTCCCCTGTTTTAAGTCGCTCAATTCTTGCATAAGCGAAAAATTTTTGACACGATCGAGTTTCCCGTACATTTCCTTTATATTTTCCCACATCCTTTGAGCATCTTCTGTGGGTGGTAGTCCGACGGCAACCTCTAGGGAGATGCAGTTGCCGATCCAAGTCCGGACGAGTTGATTGCATTTCCTCCAGTGGCGCGCCAGCCGCTCGTCCGAAGGAATGGGAATGGTCCCGTCGATGAAGCCATCCTTATCTTTAGTCACTAAGGCTCAGCGGAATTCCTGCAACCACCTGGAGTAATTTTCGTGCCCGGTAAGTTGCTGGCTGACTAGCCTCAGTTCAAGTCCGTCGGCGGTAGAAACAAACAGGGGTCGCCGGATTTTGGTCGTCCGGTGAAAATTGATCCTGGAAACGGCAAAAAACCGGGTGAAAAATTCGGGTAGGGATTTGCTCCCATACCCGGATACGAACCGGATCCATAACCCGCATTTGTTGGTCCCGAATTTGTTCCACCCGACCCGCCGGTTGCGCTTGCCCCGCTTGCGGTTGGTAGGCTTCCGGTGGGTTGAACTCCCAGCGATGATGCGTTCTGGTTGGGCCCGAACAACCATGGGTTGTATTGAAACATTGGCCACTAGTAAGGATGACCCATTGTTGGTTGGCTCGGAATGGGCTGAACCGAGTAGGGTTGCCCCAGAATTGACTGAGCCGGAGAATGATGAATTTCTTGAGTTTGAACAGGTGATTCCTGAGATCTGGCGACGTCCTCGGTGGGAACAGTGTCTTGGCCTTCGGAATTTTCATCCTACGGACGCTCATTGGAGGTTGAAGGTAAGTTGTTGATAGGATTTGTCATTATAAAAAATTGAAGTTTCAATTTCATGCAAGGTTGATGATCTTGGTAGAAGGAATAGAGAAAAGAGGTTTGAGGACTAAGAGACTGGACGGATGAAGATGTATTTGGAGCTCTTCGTAAGGCGATGAGACAAGGAAAGCGAAAGCAATTCCGGAAGATGAGGAAGTCGAAGACTTTTTTGGATCGGACCCACCAATGGCGATCATTGGTGATCTTGAAGTTATAATACAAGACGGAATGAACAAGGAAATGAATGATTCTAAAAGAAAGGGTTTGCAGGAGAAAATATTAGGTATCCTAACAGTGCCACGCAATTCATGCTCTGAACCATTCAGAGCGTGCCACCCGGACAAGTGTCGGTCCACGTCGTCCACTTCTCCGTTTCAAACCAACGGCGCGGGAAGTTCTCCCTCTCCTCTCTTGAGCATAAGCCCTCTGACGCTCTCTCTCTCCTCTGAAGATCGTCTCTCTCCTCTCTCTCCTCTCTGTCTCTCTCCCCTCCGCCTCTGCTGGTTGCTTTCATCGTCCCCCACCGACGCCGACGCCACCGATGCTCCTCCGCCTCCCTCTCGCGACCTCCGCTCTGCTCTCTCTCCCCCCTCCGCGAAGTCGTGCCTCTCTTCCAACGAAACGCGACGCCGATGGCCCTCCGCCTCTGCCTCCGCCGGTTGCCTCCGTCTCCCTCGACTTCGACGCTGACGCAGCCTCCGCCTCCTCCCTTGGACCCGACTCTGAGATCGACGCTCCTTCGCCTCTCTTCTAGGAAACCCTGACGCCGACGCTCCTCCGCCGGTTGCCTCCATCGGCGTTGGAGTCCGTCGCCCCCGACTTCGACGGCGACGCCTCTGCCTCAGCCTCCGCCTACACGCTCGACGCCGACACCAACGCCGATGCCCCTTCGCCTCCCTCTCGCGACCTCCGCTCCGCTCTCTCCGTCTTTCCTCTGCGGAGAGCCCAACCCCGACGCCGACGAACCCTGCTCGCGTTTTGGCCTCCCTCTCCGCGAGCGAAGGTCACTCTGCTCGCTCTTTCTCTTTCCTCCGCAAAGCGTCCCCTGCTCCTGAACGCGGACACCGCCAACGCCGCCAACGCCGTCGCCTTCCCAAGCCCCACCGATAGGCATCCCATTGGCGACTCCCGTACGTCCCAAGGTTCGTTTTCTTTTTCTTTTTTTTTGGATTCTATTTGGTAGAATTCGGTGCCATGTTAATACTCGATGGCTTTTCTTCTGGGATATTTGGGGTTGTGTGGATAAAAGCGGTTAGTGCATGATATTAGAAGAGCACCGACTAGGCGATGTAGTGACAGAAAATGCTTGTCAAATTGATATCTATGTATGTGTTCTCAGTTAAGTTTTTCTCTATGCATGCCATCCTTTCTATCTAATTCTGGAATTAAACTTCTTATATCAGGATGTTCGTGAATTTTGTGAAGAGACTTCGAATTAAGAGGACTTCTGAGGCTAATGGACTTGGTACTGAATTACAGAGTCAATTTTCTGAGACTTGATCATGTACATGGTTTTGTATGATCATGATATTTAAAGCATTGTTGAGGATGAGTGCTAACCTTAAGCTGGGTAGCTCTGAAGCTATCCAGGTCCCTGTAGAGCATGGTTGCGAACTTTTGAGTGAACGGTGTGTATAGCTTGCCCACTATACGGTTGTGGAAATGAAAAGACTGGATAAATGGAGCATTTTGAAAATCATGGTTGCTCCTCTTGGTGTCCCTTTTCTTTATCTTTTTGTTGAGGTGACACTACCCTTTCCCAACTTTTGTCACTGCCGGTTAAATCAAACTTTGGAATGTCCTATGTATGTTGTGTGTACATATATTCTCGCAACTTATTTCTTGTTGATATGTGAGAGAGAGATGGACACTATTCTTTCTTGTGGATTGTTTATTGGTTCTCCATATTCTCTGCGAAGAAATGAGATTTCATATTAAGAGTCTTTCTGATCAAGCCCACTTGAATTGCTTATCAAACTGGAATTTTGGATGGCATGAGATTTGGCATGTAAAAGGCCGCAAGTCTAGTATTGAGGTTGAAAACTGAGGTTTTCATTTTCTTTGGAACTGAGGATTTTCTATTTCCTCTTAACATTGATCTTTATTCATTGCTGCAACTTTCAGCATATCCATGGGTCAGAGAAGGAGGAAATGCATCAGATATCCCTATTGATATATCAGTTTTGAATAATATGAGACAATTTGTGAAGTACGGTTGACTGAAACAATTTGCTTTACGGGTAACAAACTGCTCTGTAAGATTTGTTCAAGGAGGAAAGGATATTATATCATGTCAATGTCTAACAAATATTGCTTGCAGGCACTAGCAAGCACACTTGATGAAGAGGAACTTGCTGACCTCAAGTATCAATTTGCTGCAATTGATGTCGATAAAAATGGTTCTATTAGTCTTGAAGAAATGAAAGAGGTATCCATTTCTTTCTCATTCCACATTCACTCTGATGAATATTTTAATTACATGTTGATCATGAGTGTTGTATGCATGCAGGCCCTTGCTCAGGATCTTCCCTGGAAGATGAAGGAACCACGTGTCTTAGAGATTCTTCAAGCGGTAACTTTTATCTTTACCTTTGTTATGGCCTTGTTTTCTCCTTGTGTATTAGCAATTGAGATTTGTTTTTCTGGTGGGTTTTGTGGAATACCATTTCTGTCAGTTTCACTTTCTTCTTTTATTGTTTTGGTGATTCTCTTTTGTTCATATTCGATGCTTGAAGCTTCCATTTAGTTCTTGCTTCATGTTTCATCATTTTGAAAACTTGCTTGTGTTGTTAGCCAAGAAATGTTGGACTAATTTTTTCGTTCATAAGATGAGCTGCTGCCAAGCTTATAGATTTTGCACAAACATGTGAGTCCTGAATGGTGCATAAGAATCTCTTTTATTTTTCCTTCATGTAGATCGATAGCAACACGGATGAGCTAAGTGGATTTTACTGAGTTTGTTGCAGCTACTCTTCATGTGCATCGAATGGAGGAACATGACTCAGAGAAGTGGCAGCTGCGGTCACAGGCCGCTTTTTGAAAAATTTGACATTGATCGTGATGGTTATATAACCCCAGAAGAACTTCGACTGGTAATTTTGACTATCTTCATTTATTCATCCCTTCCACATTCATTTGCCCTCTAGTTCTCATTTGTGTCACTATGGGTATGGGTAGAGTGAAAATTAAATTACGTAGACAGGGCTAAATGTATTTGTTTTAATTTGTAACTGAATTTTGACCCTGTCTCTTGGGAGCTTGAAGTTTGTTTCTTGCAAAATTGCCCAAAAGTTGGGATAAGTCGTCTGTCTTTTTGCATATTGGGCACAAAATAGTAGCATAGCTTGTGACCTTGTGACCTTGATAATTTGGTTATTGTCTCATCTGAAAATACTAGCCGAATGTATTGCCTCTTGTTGTACATTCTACACAAAGTAGTGGCGCAGGTTTTTTATGTTGCTTGGTTCAAAGAAATGGTTAAGCATGTTAACGTGTAACCTTGACATGATGCTCCCATGCCCTTTTCAGCAGACAGGTTTGAAAGGCTCCCTCAGTCCTCTGCTAGAGGAAGCCGACGTCGACAAAGATGGGAAAATAAGTTTATCGAAGTTCAGAAGGCTGTTAAGAACTGCAAGCATGGGCTCTCAAAACTTGCCGAGCCCATCTGGTTATTGGAATTTGAGGAAGATATAGATCCATTCTGGAGCTATTGGGTGTTAAAAAGAGAGGAGGGAGCACGAGACAGGTTACGTATTTTGGTTACTCAAGATATACCGAGCCAACCGTGTTGACCGCCTCTGTACTCTGCTCCATTGCCAGTTGAAATCCCTGTACAAAAGTATGAAGGTTTGGAGAGATTGCTAGCTATGGTCCTTTACTTGGTGAGAGGGAAGGGCTATACGGGCGTACGTCTTCTAATGAGTGTGGGATGTGTAGGCTACGAGTGTATATTTAACGCCCTCGAATTTGGGGGCCTGTTCCATTACAGAATGGGCAATGCTTTTTTACTTGTAAAGCCTTCTCTTTTCCCAATTTTTTTGGCATCGCAAATGAATTAAGTGTAAACATTTTTCAGTCTCTCAGAGATGGGCAATGCACCTGCTTTTTCTGTGAAGGATTTAGAGATGTATGCTGAGCAACCATTAATGAAAATAAATTGATCATATTATTTAGGGTGACGCTTCTTGGTTTCAAGAGCCATTCATCATCGCGTTGAATCATGGCCAATAGCATAGCGAATGTAGGAGGTGATGCGTAGAACATTAAGAATTCGCCTTTTTCTGCTCCGGTCAATGATGTTGGGAATACCCAAAAGCGTATGCTAGCTCGCATCTCAATCGGTACACTGATTCGTTACCTCTTGATGACAACATCTCTGGAGACTTTTTTATCTAATAACCACCAGGGCATCACAAATACACGATGCGAATGACTCATGCAGGAGTACAACCTGGCTTATGCCTCATGGCAGGTCAAAAGTCGCAAGATAGTTTGGATGCAAAATCTGAGCTCCAATCAATTATGTCATGGTTGCTGGAGCTAAACCCTTAAAAAAGTAATGAATGTGCCCTTCATTGTTCAAGTTTCAGGCATATGCTCTGAAATCTGTATAAACTAAAAAATTCCTGTAAGTTAAGCAAACGCAACATAATATACAACTGACCAGCCTCGGTTAACTAGGGTACAAACTACGAAAGGACTAGAAAATGAGTTAGGCCTGTAACAGGAAAAGAAAATTGTGGCATTAAGATTTTCTGGACTTAACTCTTCATCTACTGGACTTTGGGTTGTCACTAACGCTATTGGAGGAACTATCTGGAAAAGCCTGAGATGAGGAAAGCTTGCTCGACGAGCTCCCATCAGTAAAATACTTATCTCCTTCCTCTGGGTCTGCTTGCGCTTCTTTTCTCCGGACGTCAAGTCCTGCATAATATATACTGTTATGCATATTGTGCCAATTTACAGAGTAGATCTAGCTCTGGTTCAGAATATGAAAAAAAACCTGCTGTGATGATGTTCCAGGCATCTTAAGTTCAAGGTCTGTTGCCACGTCATTTGAATCTTCGTCTTGCTCTGCAATGCTGCCCCTTTGATGATCTTAAGACCTGCTTTTGGAGTCTTTTTTATTTGACACGTGAGAACTGGAAGCATATTGGGTTGACTGCTGTTCAAATGTGGGATTGGCAGGCATTGAATTTGGGATAAAGGTAGAACACGGAGCGGGAATAGCACTTGCATTCTGATTTCCAAAGAAAGGGAAAGGCTGAAGTTGTGAGAGCATGGGTATTGGACCTGGAGTGACGGGCATTGGAACTGGATATGAGTAGGCTGGACCCATGACGACGGATGGATCCATGGCAGCCCAAGGGTACATAACCCTCATCCTTTGCTGGTACTGGACATTAAGATTTTCAACTTCAGATTTTAAAGATGATTTCTCTTCTCTGAGCTCATTCTTCTCCTGCATCAGCTGGTTCTAATGCAAAGTTACTATTAGCATCAAGGCAAACAATGGACATTAGAACCTCAGGATACTGGATGAAGATAAAATCACCTCACGAGATTCTTCAATAAGAGCTGCACATTCAGCTTTCAATTTGTTAACTTCCGTGGTTAAATCCTTCAGCACCTGGATTGTGTCCGTAAGAATGGTTGCCTTGTCATTCTTAGGTCAATCAGGATCTGTAGTTCATATAGGAAAGGCAAAAGCAGTTGTTCAAAAGTCTAGCATGAACAAAAGGCAGCTCTAATTATAGAGAAACGGCGCATGCTCAATAATATAACCACAGCATTTATGTCCCTGCAGTAGCAAACCAATGCAATGATTTTGTGTAATGCCTCCTTCCCAAATACCCTTTTGATGAGACTTCGATTTTGTTTCTCCACGGTTCATCTGGATCAGATTAAGAAGCCATGGGTGGAACATCTTTTAGCCTCTGAGAGAAGAAGGTTTGTCTTTGAACATCTTCTGGCTAAGCGCGTTCAGCATTGCTCTCAACTACTGGCTTGAAGCCATTTTCCAGTCCATGACCGTTTTCATCATGGCCTTGAATTCATCATAACTGATTCGACCGTCCTGGAATACATCCATCACAGAATGAGCACTCTATTTCGTATATGAACAAGATATACACAGATTCCAAATTGCAGATTGTTCTGGTTATGTATTACCTTATCTAGATCAGTATCGAAAATGATGTCTTCAATAAATTTTTCGTTGTTCGGACCAAGATTGTCATCTATCAAAGCTTCTTTCAACTCATCGAATTCAATATATCCGCTTCAATTCTTGTCAAAGAATTCAAAAGCTCGAGTAAGGTGGTCATTGTTGCCAATCCTTCTCAAGTGGACTGATATAGTCACAAACTCCTTTAAGTTCAGTGTTCCGCTTCCATCTTCATCAGCCTGTTCTCATATAAGATGGAGTTCTATTTTTAGATGCTAATACAAGAAATCGTGACTCATCAAATTATTAGAAACCCACTTGATTTTACAAGAAGTTCCATCAATTATGTGAAATGGTGACACAACCTCATGATCAAATCTTTGACTAACTGATGAAAAATATATTTTTGTATTATGTAATCCATCCTTAATCTTCCAAATGCCTTGCAATTTAAGCAAAATCATGCACTTCACAGCATACAATGCATCGACATGGAAGAAGAAAACATAAACCATGTCCAAAACAAAATGTGCTAAGCTGTTGAATAGGTGATCTTACTGCATCCATCAGCATCTGCACATCAGGATCAGCAACTTGCTGTCCATATTTGTGCAGGCCATGTTTCAACTCTTCAAATGTCAGATCTCCATTTTTATTGGTGTCCATCATGTCGAACAGCTCTTTCATATGATCCACTTGCTCATCAGGTAAATTGTCTACTACTACCTACATTAACAATGCGGGAAACACAATTCAAGTTTAAATTTGCACTAAAAACAGCAATGAAGTCCAACAAGGCAATGTTCAAGGACTCACTCTGAGAACTTTCTTCTTGAACTTATTCAGATACAAAGCATGAGCAAAGGAGCAGAAAACGCTTATCAATAAAAGAAATGCAACCATTTAATTCAATTCCAGGGTGTTCATGAATCTAGATACACCCACCAACTATTCCAAGAGATCTCAAGTAATATCAGCTTCCCCATGTGTTCAGTTCATCGAAAGAGTCACATTAGTTCAGTGTCTACTCTTCCTATAATTTTTCTTGACAAACAGCATCTAAGATTAACTAGCTTTCAACAAACAGAAATGATGTGACTCCCAACTTGTCCAACTTCAACAAGATCAAAATTTTCAGCAAAACCCACTTTCTTGCTCGTTCCCCACCAAAGCTCATAGCTCATGCGAACCCACTTTCATTCAAAAATCATACCGTTCGCCATATACGGGACGTGGGGTCGACCACTCCCGCGTTAATCTCTCACAGTTCAAGTGAAAGCTCACAGCCCGATTCCTTTCTTTTACTTGTAACATCCCCACCACTTCCTGAAACCAAATGACGAGGGAAAAAACGAAAGCAGAGAAGGGATGACGACATACCGAGAGAGGAAGAAGGAGGCGGTTCGGTGTTGGGGTGATTATTGTGGGCACATTTCTTCTCGCCTGGAAGTCTGCAATGACGGAACAGGCGATTGCCCCCGGAAAATCTTGAAACCCCCCAGACACAAGCGATTCAACAGCTCGGTAGAGCGAAGCAGCGAGATTACGTCGGGCTTCGACTTGACGGGTCGGCCTAAGATCATGTATCCAGAAGTGGGCTCATCTTCGAATTTGCCAAGAACGGAAAAACCGGACAAGGGTAGAGAGAGAGACAGTCGCAGTTTCACTTCTCGCGTTGCTGCGCTTAGAATCAGAAGCAATAAACCAGTGAACTTCTGATCGCAGATTTAGGTCAAGCTTTCTCCCCAAAACAAAGATGCGAACATAAAACCTCGGGAAATAAAATCGAACCTGACTCGCAGATTTAGGGCTTCTCGAGCGACTGCTTCGAGCAGGGCGGAGCGATTGCTTCTCGGTTGCGAGTCGGGGGACGGAGAGAGGCGAGCGAAATCGGCCGTCGGGAGAGAGCGCGATTTAGGAAGAAGTGCGCCGAGAGAATGGAGCCTTGAGATGAGGCCGTCGAGTGGAGAGAGAAAGGCCGTCGTCGGGAGGGAGCAACGGTCGTCGGAGGAATCGCCAGACCGGAAGGAGCGTGGGAGGAGGAAGAGAGAGCAAAGAGGAGAGAGAAGACAGAGGAGAGAATGTCCTTTTCACATTTTTAAATGCTCGCGCGTTGGTTTAATTTGGAACGACGTCGGAGAGAAGAGGGAGCCGAGGGAGCCGACGTGGACTGACAATGGTCCAGGTGTCATGCTCTAAACGGTTCAGAGCACGGATTGCGATAACACTGGTACCCAATATTTTCTCATATTTTCTCGGGTCTGTAGTGAGTAAATTCGAAATGTGGGACGATGGACACGTGTCCATCTCGAATGGTTCCATAGATTCAGCCATTACATTCTCCTTTCTCTGTCTCCCCACTGTTCATCTTCCCCAAGACGCTGACTTTTGTCTCGGAAACGGAGCGACCTCTATTTTTGTTCTCTCTCTCTCTCTCTCTCTTTCATTTCATGTTCTTCGATCGACGGCGAAGAAGACGGCGACGACGACGGCGGCGCCGGACATAAACGGAAGTTCGCCTCGCCTTCAAGGCCAAGACCTTCGAGTTGTTCGCCGGCGGCGACCAGTTCAACGGGTTGGCGCTGCTCGGCTCCGTCGAGGAGGTCGTCACCAGTCAGAGGGTCGTCGCGCCGGAGCCCAATCTCTCGTCGGCGGAAACTCTAGGCCGAGAGAGCGCTCGAGCGAGCTTGCCGTTCGTCGACGCGATTGGCGAAGGAGCCGTAGAGAGAGAAAACTCACGCGTTGGGGAGCAGTGGAAAAGAAAAGTTCCGGAGTCGAGGCTTTCTCCGTGGGATCCACCGGCGCTACATGTCGATGGCTGACTGGTCCGGCGAATGGTGACGTGGAAGGTCGGCCTGTGCAACATTTTCTCCGAATAGCCTTTGATATGCATAGCGGGGAAAGGGTTCCGTACGAGTTCATGGGATGCTCGCTTTGAATTATAATTACCGTTCAAAAGGCGAGCCTGCCATGTCGCACGGTGCCTGCCACGGCCGTGCAGCATGTCCTTAAGCACCGACCACCGCTCGAAGCAAGCGTCGCATCAGTCGGTCTAATCGTTGCGACGATCTTTCGCTAAAGCTTTTGGATTCAATCGATGGTCGGTCAAATTTTGCCGAATGATGGGCTCACCAAAAGTTAGCATGTCCATCCCCAAGGACAGTGGGACCAGGGAGGAATCCTGGGAAAAAAATAAAAAAAAAATCGACCGCCGGATTCGACTGCGACACAGCAGAGGGAGGTCTTGTCGCAACCTCGTCATTATTGTCTGCATCCACTTATGGCGAAGGGAAACAAACAAGGATGTCCCAGAAAAGTCCCTGTTCATCGACGTTGACTTTTCATTCAGCCTGAACTAGCGAATGCGGTACTGTTTCCGTTCGCAAGCTAACCCCCCCTTGGAAACCACTTCGAAATTCATTTTCACGTGCCTGTTTGCCATGGGATTTAAGTAAAGATTCTTGGGTCAAGAGAGAACCATTTCTTGGCGATTCTACGTGAAAACTAACAATACTCGGAGCCATGTCATGAAGAGATAACAGCATAAGTTTTCGTGGCGAAATTGTGCCAACTCTCTGTATCTTAATACAATAATTTGATTTTTCACACCAAATAAAAAATAAGCCGGGACATAGACTGATCAGGAAATCAATTAGCTGCAGATTTTGGAGCTAGAGAAGAAGGCAATATACTCAAAATTTGATGGAAACAGAACTTCAATGACATGCCAAAAAGCCATTATTATTAGGAACTGGATTAGATTTCATGTTCGTTCTCTCCAAATTGAAACTTGATCAAATAAAAAAGATATCGGTTGGTTTGCATGATTTCACGGGATCGCAAATGTAAACACACAATGTTCTTCTTTCTCGATTTGTATCTCTATCGTGGATCATCTTTCTTTCTTGAGGAGCTGGTGTTGCAAGAGCGCATCCACTGAAATTTTAGTTGAGTGCATCTTACCGTGATTTTGTAAATTTTTATGAAAACCCATGTATGAAAATTCCAATAATTACCTTTCTATATTAACCCTTTCTATATTAACTGAAAAAATAAACTGTTTCTTTCGGAAACCCTCGAGTGCAGTTCGACAAGTCATCTTTCTCGTGCATAATTGCATACGACCTCTGCATGTTTCAGTCCATTTTCTTGTCTCGTATTGCTGTCTTTGTCCGAGCCCGACGACAGCTCCTGTTCAGCACGAAAGCAAAAGAGACAAAACACGGCATGGAAAACATCAAAGCTTCCCGCCCTCTGCCTCTGCTTCCTTGTTCCTTTTCTCCGCCTTCTCGTCTACCGAAAAGCCTTGTATTCTTTTCAACGAATGATCGCCGCTCTGCTTCTCGGCAAATCCAACACCTGCTCTGCCAGAAACCAGAAGAAGAGAGAGAGAGAAGAAGAGAACAAGCGACCCAACTGCATCGATCTCTCCAAGCCTTTCGTGTTTTTTCCCCTGGATAGTTCGCGTCTTTCGGAAGCTGCTGGTGGTTTCTTTCGAAATGGGTCGGGCGGTGAGGTGGCTCAAGGGCCTGTTCGGGATTGGGAAGGATAGAGAAGTCGTCAAGGACTCCGCCGACCGCCGCTGCCACCCAGAACGCCGCCGCGCCGGCGGGGGACTGTGCAACAACCCGGCGACGATCCCGCCCAACATATCGGCTGCGGAAGCCGCCTGGCTGCGGTCGTTCTACGCGGAGGAGCGCGAGGAGGAGCGGAGCAAGCACGCGGTGGCGGTGGCCAAGGCCACCGCGGTGGCTGCGGACGCGGCGGTGGCCGCGGCTCATGCTGCGGTCGCCGTCGTGAGGCTCACCAGCCGCGGCAGGAGCACCGCGTTCGGCGGCTTCGGCGGCCCCGAGAGGTGGGCCGCGGTGAAGATTCAGGCTAGTTTCCGGGGATATCTGGTGAGCAGTGTTTTAAAGATTCGCCCTGTCTTCATTTCCGTTCTTTATTTGATCGTTTCATCGGATGCGAAACAGGCGAGAAGAGCACTGAAAGCGCTGCGGGCGCTGGTGAAGCTGCAGGCGGTGGTGAGGGGCTACCTGGTGAGGAAGCAAGCCACCGCCGCGTTTCACTGCATGCAATCTCTCTTCCGAGCTCAGGCCACCGTCCGTTCCCGCCGAGCTCGCGCTCCTCTCGCCGGCCCCGACGCCTGCACCACCGCCGCCGAGTGCCCGCCGCGCCATTCCACGGTACGATTCGGCCATCGAAACGCGTCGGCATCGACCCCTTTTCGCGACGAACTCGTTCATGCTTGTCGACTCTTGCAGGAGAGATCGGACGACGCGGGAAGCGAGTACTCAGCATCGTTTCACAGCATGAGGCTGTCGTCTTCTCTCGACGCCGCGACGGTGATCACGACCGCCGAGGGAAGCCCGAAGATCGTGGAAGTCGACACCGGCGGGCCGCATTCGAGGCCCGCCAGGCCTCACCCCGCCGACACATATCTCTACGCCGAGCCGCAGCCGCAGCCGCCGCCGCCCCACCCGACGTTCTCCTCCCCTCTCCCGCTCCGTGCCCCGCCCCGCCTCTCGATCCCGGAGCGCCGGAGCTTCCCTGACCCCGAGTGGGCCCTGAGCGGCGGCGACGGGTGCCGGTTCTCCACCACGGCCCACAGCACGCCCCGGCTCGCGGGCTCCAGCCTCTGCTGGCCCAGTGGGCCCGCCACCCCGTCCGACAGGAGCGGCGATTGCGGGGACGGCTCCTCCTGGGGGCGAATCGGCGGGCGGTCCCCGAACTACATGGCGAGCACGGAGTCGTCCGCCGCGAAGCTGCGGTCGCAGAGCGCGCCGAAGCAGAGGCCCGAGCCCGGGTCCAAGAGGCGGCTCTCGCTCCACGACGCGGCGGCGGGCTCGCGGAGCAGCTTGAGCGGGGCCAGGATGCAGAGGGCTTGCTCGAGAGCCCAGGAGGTGATCAGCTTCAAGAATGCCATACTGGGCAAGCTTGGGAGGCCCAGCGAATTTGGCAAAGAAGCGGACAAGAGGATGTGGTGAAGATTTTATCCGCGGGAGGACATGAAAAATCCTTCTCGCCGCTCCTATTTGCAGTCATATTTCCAAGAACATTGTAACTTTACTCATTTAGGGGGATTGACTTGGAGATTTTGGCGAACGAACGAAGGCTCGACTTCATATACCCATTTCCCGATAATGCAAATGGGTATTTTCGATGTCTAGTAAAAGCCGGCGGCGTCATTTCGTATATACCAATTTAGGAGATCAGACATGTATCTAAACATTAACTTAGTGGCAGATTCTACATCTTGATCTCAATTGGTCACTGACATTACTTCTGATCCATTCGGAGCCATCGATGAAGCCAAGGGAGAGAAATGGCTTAGCTTCCTCATCGGTGAGCTCTCTCGACCACGACACTCTCCCTGCGAAGCTTGCCCCCGGTCCGATGCACTTGTACTGGCCATAGAATACAGTCCTGCATTCCATCAGCCCCAAGAAACCGTACCTCAATTAGGGTTTCATATTAAAAATCATCATCAGTACTAAAATTATATTTTATTCAATGACCCTTTAAATGAAAATCTTCGACCGTCAATACAATAAACCCCACTTGCCCCAATCATGCTTGTGGAAAATGCGTAGCAAGTACAAATAAAATGGAATGAGCACTGTACGCAAAAAAGCATATCCTATGCGCATGCTAGAAGGGAAGGCCGACTTAGTATAAGTCCAGGAAATTGCCCAACATGGGGAGACTGCCCTTGGTGGGATTCGTATGGATTAGGTAGGTGGTCTAGGGTTTTAAATGTTTTCTGGGTACGCTCCAGGGAGGTGCATTACACGTAGATGTACATAGGGAAAAAAGAGCTAAAGGACATGGCGCTTTTGGCACTATTCTACTAAGGTTCAAGCCCTTTCCACTTACGTAATTCCGGAGCCGCCCCTGCGCTTGCAAAGGGAGTGGGTGCCCGGTGAGGAAGTGTTCGGGAGGGCAGTCACGTCATTTCAGAACTTGTGAATGGTTTATATAATATGCTGTCTGCAGAGAGCTGACCATAGGGGGAAAAAGAGTAAGATGACAAATACGTAGACCCGTGAGCATGGCTTGATTGGAAAAAAAGGTGGTGGCACCGTCCAAAGCACTAGGTTCACTTGAGGACACTGGCGATAGTGGTGGTGCTTCCTGACCTAGCATTGTACAAGAAATGTATTTGGAATAATTAGACCATAGACCTAATTTTTCTTAAAATTGTTCCAACAAGTTGCTGTAAACTTTATGAAATTCGGGGTTCGAATTCAGTGGGTGACCATGTCGATATGGTGATTACATTTGAAGCTATCAATATGGAGAAGGGATTTGCCTAGTTTCTAGTAAGGGAGGAGTACAAGAATTTGCTAATGAAGTGAAAAGATATTCGATGAATTCAGCTAAAGTGCAAAGGAAGCATCTTGACATTTTAGTAACTATTTCATTACCAAAAGAAGGCCAACCGTGTTATGCACCTAGGAGAAGGCTAAGATGCACAATTAGAACAGGATCTTTGGGTGGACCACTAAACAATGCCGAATCAAAGAGACTTCCTATATTCGAACTTCTCCCGAAAAATTATCATACAAACTTGAATCAATACCAATGTGATGGAAAAAGCTAATCAATTCGGGAGACAGGAAGTCGATATACGTACATTTCACGACTGGGGTCTCCCCAGTTATACCAACCCTTGGGGATGATGATGTTGTCCATCCAAGTGTAGGCGAAGACGACCCTCGAAAAGGGACCCCATGCCCTCCCGAGATAGAGCGCGCCCGAGCCCGTAACCTTACATTTGAGGAAAGAGAACCCCGTGTCTTCCAGCATACTGCCCCTCTGTTGAGCCGTCAGTGCACCTATGATAGGTGCTATCGCGTGCACTTGACAACTCTGCATCCCACATAACCATTAGCCGCGCGCCTTATAAATCATAGTATCATGTATGCGTACGAGTTTTAGAGAGATGTCGAAACATGTCATTTGCCACATGAGAATCCTTTAGGACATTCCTTAAATTGGAGTGCACCAAGCAATCGGGTCCAACATTCTCTCATGTAAGAAAAATAATAATTTTAGGTCAAGTCACAACATACCAGAGTGCCATTTCATTAACCAGTCTTAGATGAAGATTTTAAGGGGGCAACCTCCTTTATTGAAATTTTAATTAGCTAGATATACCATGTCTACTTTCGGTTTTAGAAGAGCTTTTCCTACCAAAATGCCCACTCCATTAGCATCCTTGAAAAGTAAAGCTCCTTCAGAGGCCTGCAAAATGGTGGTGCTGACTTGTGGCTTGAGAGGAATTGGACCACTGACACATTTTTACATCTCCCTCAAAAAATGAACTTCTAAATTCTGACTACGTGTGGCCATTAAGTTAAGTAAAAAAAATAAAAAATGAAGATCAAGAAATGAAAGGCTAAAGAAAGCAGGAAAATCCCCTGTTCTTATCAAATCACCTCTGCTCAGTATGTGACGTGAATCGAAGAAATTCATCGTTTTTGCTTACTTTATATTTCTAGTGTTAGGCAGAATCAATCATATTATATCAAAAAAAAAAAAAGGTGATGATAACGCTATACAATGTTGAAATTTGATTAGTTTGATTTATTAGAATTGAGCTTAGGTAATTTTTTTATTTATCAAGCAAGAATGAAAGCAAGACAGAGGACTAGAATTCCAATCCAACCATGATGATGAATTGTTCGTTTCATAAATTGAGTGGAGGAGATAAAGATGAGAGACAAAAGAGAGTTTGTAACCTCAAAGAGCGAGAGACCATTGCCGAAGATAAAATCCACAGAGCCTTCAATGTAACAATCCTTGTAATAATGCCTGCCAAAATGGTCATAGAGCGTGTCCTGACCTCCCAAGAAACTGCAGCCCCAGAATGCCGCCGTGTCCGCCGATATCCGGAACGCCACCGCCTGCTTCCCTACTGCTCCCGCTTTCGGCACCGGTGCAGTGTTCTGCATCGCAACACCCCCGTAAGGACAAGCTTTAACACATGTCATTGTTAGATAATGATGCCACGAATCATGAAGACATGAATTTGCACCCTTTCAAATAAAATACTAAAAAATTATCAATTAGGATTATCAAGTAATGTCGGATTCAAGCCGGCTTATCAGACTTCTGTATCATTTGTACTCGTGGGCATGTCAAGTGAGGCACTGAATTGTCAGGTATCAAAATGCTCCTCCTAATTATAGCAAAAAAGAAAAAAGTGCAGATTTCGCACCTTCTTTTTACCATGACACAAATTGCCATTGAATTGTACACTATTTGGAGAATATGTGATCTCAGAGCCAGCTGAAAATCATTCTTTTGTGACTGAGAAATTAGTGATGGAACCGGAAGGAGAGATAGTGACCTTGAAGGTGATGTTCTTGGCTATGAAGAAGGGTGAGTTGACGCCAAATGTGGCAGAAGCATAAGTCCCCATGTGCTGGCCTCTTGGCCCTGGCTTGTCTGCTGTGTCTCCCCATTGGACTATCGTCTTAGCTGCCCCTGCGCCTTCAATCGTGATGAAGGATTTCAATTGAGGAATACTCACTTTCTCCCTGCAGTAAGGTTCCAAAAAAGGGAAGTTCAGATCAGAACCAATTTGTGCAATCTGATGGCAAAGCTGGAAAGGAGGATAAAGCAAGGGCGGTTTACTTGCTGCAAGAGTTGTTCGGTCAAAAGACACAACATTTTTCGTAGTATATTAAAATATGAGGAGAGAGATAGAGAGAGAAAGAGAGAGATAGAGACTAGTTTTCCACCTTCTCAAACCTGATGCCAATGAAAGATTACAAAACGAGTGTGGACAAGAAGAACTCTAGAATCAATGGTCACGGAGAGGGAGAGAGAGGGAGAACCAGACCGACTTTTTTTTTTGTTGGTCAAGCCCCCAAAAGGCAAAAGAACATAGCCAACAAGACAAAAAGTGTTGCAAAAGAGCTGGGAAGTACATAAACGTGTATACAGAACAAGAAGGGGATTGGAGAAAAAAGAGAGGAAGAGGACAATTTCGACTCACGTGTAAACTCCTGCATGAACCTTGATCACGACCCGGACGAGATTGATGAAGGGGAGCGAGTCAATCGCGTCCTGGATCGACGTGAAGTCGCCGTAGGCCGGGTTCTTGTCGACGGTGAGGGTATAGGAAGGGGAGAGCTTGTTCTTGGCGGTCTTGAAGATGGAGTGCTTGAGCCTGCCCACGAACTTGACCCACTTCATGAACTGCTGCTCGGAGTATTGGACCCGCGTCATGTTCCGCGGCACCGGCTTCCCGGCCGAGCGCCCGGGCCGCAGCCCCTTGGTGTGGCACAGCGAGGTCCTCGAGCCGAGGAGGACGAGGAGGAGGAGGACGATGAGGTGGGAAGCGAGGGAATGTCTGTTTTCTGGCATTGGCACACGGAGAGAACGAGAATGGGAATGAGAAAAGTGGAGGGAATGTTTGGACGTGAGAGTTCGAAGTGGTGGAGGGGAATGCCTTAGCGGTCGATTTTTATATGCGTCGATGGCCATTTGCCTTTTCCTTTTCTCACGTAGCATTTCGGTTTTAGGTGGAAAGCGATGCTGAATAGGAGAATCATTTGACAGAACACAGAGAGTCATAGGTCACGGGCGCTTCTAGTACTGACATTAATGTAGAGAGAGAGAGAGAGAGAGAGAGAGAGAAAGGGAGAGGTCACAAGAGAGGAATGCTAGCCACAGGACAGGCTTCTGATGGGTGCGCTTTTTGGCTTTACAAATGATTAAATTAATGAAGAAATGGAGGAAAGGTTGGGACAAACGAATTGAACTTTTTGCCAAGCGTTTGTTGTTGTTGTTCCTGTTAGTGCCCGTGAGTGTCTCAAACCTTGCGTTTGGATGGGGATTGTTAGGTATGCTCTTGGATGGGCATGGATCCAATCGATCCGCAAATTGATTACTTTATTTTGAATTTAGAGTGTAGATAACGTTTGAGCTAATGGAGATGAATGTCATTGACATCATCATGGATTTTCAAAAATGACTTTTTTGCAGCTCAATGTATCTATGATTCTTGAATCGAATCGACTTAGGTTCCATTAATGTTGCCAATCGAACGAGAGTTGACATGAGCATTGGAGAAGTATTTGCCCGGTATGGTCTTGTCCTCATATTCTCTTTAATTTTCTTACATATTTTCTTTTACAATTTATGACCTAAACGTAGAAACTCGACTATTTAAAATCTTATGAAATACCTTATGAACCCCATAAACCGATTAGATTTAGATCACATGCAAGTGATCCCAACCCATAGTAGTTTACATGCAACCGATAGATTCGATCGGGTGACTTTCGATTTTCAAACTGGAAATTTCCTTATGCCCCCACCAATTCCGACCTACCAATTCTGAGATTTGTTTTTTTTTTCCCTACATTTTGATCTTTCCTAACTTTGGACTTAAAAATGGATGGCATCGATATAAGCTCGACCTAGAGCCCGACCACATGAGCCAGTGTTATCCGAGTCGATTGCCACTCGATCCTTGTCACTGGACCGGTCTAGGAGAAGGCGATTTCGGCGAACATTCCCAGATGATTAGTGTAAATGCACGTTAGCTTTAACTAGCCAACCAAATCTTTGGGCCGATTGGCAAAAGAAATAAAATAATCACTTGGGCTTGCAGCTCCGAAAAGTTTACTAAGTAATCAAGAACAGCCAAGCCCACCAGGTGCCAACACCTCTTTTTTGGGATACCGACATTAGATTGAGCTAGGTCTTTTGTTTGGACGCAAACCAAAGTCTGTACAGCTCATGGGGCCGATTCAATCTTTGATCTGCCTCATATACGCCTTTTTTTTAAAGCCTTCCTCGTGCGAACTCCACCAAAAACCAGTGCGGCTACAACGTGGCATCTTTCAAGGAGAGACTTGGAAGCTGTTTTCCAGAACAGGTGTTGGACCACAGTGAGTCTCTAGGGCTGAATTGAGTTCTAATTCTCTTTTACTGGAAAAATGAAGATGTTACCTACTTTGGATCGTCACCCTTTCGTCAAATCTCAAACTGCAGATATTCATATGATCCGATCATATGATTTGATTTTCTCTTAACTAATATGTATGATATCTGAGTAAAGCACTTTAATAGTCTTTTAACACTTCGAGATTGCATAAGCAAAAATTTGTTTGTTTCAGAGAAAATTTTAGGATAAAAGAAAATGATTTTCTAAAAAAAATTTGGAAAAACATTTTTTGCTTTTCAGGAAAATTCATTTTCCTAACTTTAAGAATATTTTTTTTTATCATAAATGATTTTCCATTAACAATCATTTTCAGCAAACCAAATGTACGAAGTCCAAAAAATTAATTCCAAAAAATCCTTTTTGTCAAACAAATAAACCCCAATGAGTAAAACCTTCGCCGTGGCAAGGGGTAAGAAAAGAGATTTATTACCAAGGTTTTGCAGTATCAAGATTTTGAACTGTAACATCACAAGAGAGCACAAAGAAGCACGTAGAAACTCACGGGCCTAAGTGGCTCTGGGGTCTGATGAGAGGAACGTCTTATTCTGAAAATCAAACACCTGTTTTAGAACCTCTCGTGGAACTGACGAAACGGAAAACGAGAATGATTTGGAGATTTTTCTCTGGCCCGTGAACTGGTCCATCCAAATCACTAACTGGACTTTTGATGCTCGATGTCGCAGCACGAGAAGGGCTCATTGGGTAGATCATCGCGTCCAACATCAGAATCCGGTTCTGGGAAAATGGAAGGAAGGCTCATTTTTGTGGTAATGAGAAATTGTGGTGACATCGACACGGTCGGCAGTGCGAAGATAGAATCTAGGTAATTATAGAATGAATGGATCAGGATGCCAGCAAATTGCACTCGAGGTTTTAATCAACCAGCAGGCAAGAAACTGCGAATCATTATCTCAACGCCAGGGAAAATCAAGGGTTAGAAAAAGAATCTAGCACATACCCCCTTGACCACAAAATACGGTAATAGAATATTTATTTTCGTAAGATATACGTAAAATTGCCTAGGCAATTAACAAGCAATCTTCAATCTCTCCTTGGACATACCATCGAAACAACAATTTCCTCGGAAATCTCAAAAGGGTCTAGGTTCACCCCAAGGACAGCGACATCACGTGTATCGGACGCTGATGGAAAATGATTGATGGCAAGTGAAAAGGACAATTGGGTTTTTCTTATTTCTGGTTTGTCTCGTTCCTGTAGCATCTCTGTACTTTTGATGACACCGAAGGGCGTGCCCCGAGGAGAAAAGGCTTAGGCCCTCAATTATTAAAGAATCCAAGGGTTGGAAGGTGTCTCTATCATCAGAGTCATCAGATTCAGATAGACTCGAAGCCTTTAGCAGAAGGCGCAATCGATGACTTCTTATTATGCCCCACCAGCGGCCGTCGATTACCCGAAAGACCCACCATTTGTAAGGCTGAAAAAATCTCCATCCGTCCTCCCCTCTCTGCAACAGAAATTTTAGAGCTCCTCTTCGTACCGGGCCATCAAGGAGTACCACCTCTTTTACACACCCAAAGCTAGAAACTCCCAATGATCAAACTAGCCGCATCGGCCTTTTTCGCTGTAACCACCACCCTCACTCTCTTCTTCTCCTTCCCTTCCCCTCCGAAATCATTCTATCACTCCCTCTTCCTATCGACCTCCATCTCCGACAATGCCTCCGTGGCCCACCACCTCTACACCCTCACCCGCCGCCCCCACGTGGCGGGGACGCCCGCCAACGCGGAAGCCGCATCCTACGTCCTGTCCACCCTCACGTCCTACAACGTCCGAGCCCACATCGCCTCCTACGACGTCCTCCTCACTTACCCGATCTCGCGCTCCTTGACGCTCACGCGCCAACCCCCTGAGCCGGCGGTAAAGTTCATCCTGCGCCAAGAGATCTACGATGGAGATCCCTATGCCGATGTGGCCCATGAAGTATTCCCTACCTTTCATGGGTATGCCAAGTCCGGAACTGCCACTGGACCCGTGGTTTACGCCAATTATGGGCGAGTTGAGGACTACGAGACATTAAAAGAAATGGGAGTGAATGTTACGGGTACAGTAGTACTGGCGAAATATGGGCAGATATATAGAGGAGATATTGTGCATAATGCATACGAGGCAGGGGCAATAGGGGCGATCATATATACTGATAGGAAGGATTACGGTGGTGGAGGGGGCGATGTGCGGTGGTTCCCGGATGACAGGTGGATGCCGCCGAGTGGGGTTCAAGTGGGGTCGGTGTACACAGGGACCGGTGATCCGGCGACACCGGGATGGCCAAGCACGAAAGGAAGTGAGAGGCTCTCATATGAAGAAATAGAGAAGGAAGGGGATGTTCCTCTGATACCTTCACTGCCAGTGTCAGGAGCTGATGGTGAGACTATAATGGGGTCGCTTGGTGGACAATTGGCAAAAGATGATTGGCAAGGGAGCAAAGATGCTCCTCCATATAGGGTTGGACCGGGGCCTGGGATCCTGAATCTCACTTATTCTGTAAGTACGACACGGGTCATTAGTTCCTATCCACCAAAGTATCCACTTAAAACTAATCTATATAATGGCCAAACTTTACTGAAAGAGGGCATTTCCTTGTTGTCAGGGAAATCAGACAATAGAAACAATAGAGAACGTTATTGGAGTGATTGAAGGAGCAGAAGAACCTGATAGGTAAGTATTTTACTTTTCAGAGGAAGAATGCAAATGCATTCATGAAGTGTTTGTAATACCAAATAAGCTTGCATCATAAGAACTGTAATGTTTGACTATAACTAGCTTCTTTCTTAATGTACTAATCACTCAGATTCTACTTTTTCCAGGTACGTTCTGCTAGGCAATCATCGGGATGCATGGACATTCGGAGCAGTTGATCCTAATAGTGGTACTGCAGCACTGTTGGAGGTAATTAGTTCTCCAATGTGCAGAGAGATTGTGAGAGTGAAAATGAATCCGAGTCACTACAAGTAATGTAGAACAGTAAAACTCAAGCAAGTTAATCCATCTCGCCCCCATACTGGCTTTACCTGATTCCTTGCAAGATGTAGGTTGCACAAAGGCTAGGAAAGCTACTAAAAAAGGGGTGGAGACCTAGAAGAACAATCATCTTCTGCAATTGGGATGCTGAGGAATATGGCTTGGTCTCTCCCTCTCTCTCTCTCTCTCTCTCTCTCTCTCTGTGCCCCCGTGCGCGCTTGTGTTTTGGGTGCCATGCTTAATAGAACTAAAAGAAAATCTACCAACTCAGGTAGGGTCAACTGAATGGGTAGAAGAAAACAGAGCACTGTTAGCTTCAAAGGCTGTCGCTTACCTGAACGTTGATTGCGCAGTATCAGGTGCAGGATTCCATGCCGCTTCAACTCCACAGCTTGATCAACTGCTCAGACAGGCTGCTCAGCAGGTAACTTGTAACTAGCAATCCTGGCTTGAAATTAAATGGAACATATAGGCAATGGAGACAAATTCTTCTGGCATTAAAAAGTATTTGCAGAAGCAGACTCTCCTAATATTATTTAACTTGAGTTGTCTGGATTTCAATCTTTGTGATGCTGCATTCAACATCTGTAACTAACTCAATCACTCAGTTAATTCTCTTTTAAAGGTTCAAGATCCAGATAACTCATCCCAAACCATATACGAATCTTGGGCTGGGCAAAGCAAATCTTCCCCCATGGTAAGCATAAATTTTGTTTCATAGCAAGGCCTCATTCCAAAGATATAAGCACATGAACTACAGTCTGATATACAAGAATAGAGATATAAGTACCTTGCCTCCAGCAACAAGCAATCATGTTTATTTTGCATTGGCTTCTGTGATATGAATATTACTTCCACAAAGCAAAACCTGTCTCATCCATCCTCACTAATTCTTGGACCTTGATTATGGAGGTTGAACGGCTAGGAGGTGGTGGATCAGACTATGCAGCTTTTGTTCAGCATGTTGGTGTCCCAGCAGCAGACTTATTTTTTGGAGGAGGTAACGTTGACAAAAGTTTCTGCTATGAGATGACTTAATACTTAGCATGGAAATGCTAGTTCAGAAGGTCACACGAACAAGACCATTATAGCATTTATTTATGCACGCTAGTGTCTATGATTTTCTTGGAGGTTAAAAGCACTGCAATATGTAAGCAACCATTTTGACTAGGAGGCTGTGGAAATTCATGACCGCAACAATTTTGCTTATATTCATGCCTTTACTAAGATGGATCTAGAAGAACCCAAAGCTTCTAATCACTCCTCTGGAAAGAGGATGATGAGTAAGTGCAGTTCTTGAAATTCTGTTCAAAATAAATGTAAGTACTTACGATCATTCTGTACACAAGACTGCCGATGTCTCTCAACCAATAGGATACGTAGTCTTATATGATGTGGAGGTTTTAGCAACATCACTCGCATCATCAACTACAAAAGGACACATCCAGAAGGAACTAGCACAAGTGGTTGTTTCATTGTGCTAGGAGCAAAGCCTTAGCATGTCATTCTCGACGATGAAAGCAACTAGCATGAAAAGTCGAGAAATTTGCACCGTCTCAGATGTTCTTCGTTCTTCAGGAATTCATTTGTCAACATGTCTGTATTTTTCCAAAATCAAGCGAGCAAACAAGCCAGGAGCGCCAAGGAAAGGGGTTAGGAGAGAAAGAAAACATAACTCCATCTCTCATTAGCCAATTTTGACTTTCTACATTCTAGTTTTCACCTTTAATCATTTGGTTCCATCATTTTGTACTTAAGTATGACTACCGTACGCATGATATAATCCAAATTTGTAAAATGAAAGTTCTTCTAATGCTACCTTCTAGTTAACTAAGTTTTGAGATCCTTCACAGAACTACAGCCTTCTGGTTCCTCATAACTTCAAGTTCTAGACATTGCTTTCAAAAGCATCTACAGTATAATTCACCAATAGCATGTTGATGAAGTAATCTTCTTCTGCATTGCAGGATACCCAGTATACCACTCTATGTACGATGATTTTGTTTGGATGGAAAAGTATGGTGACCCAATGTTCCACAGACATCTTGCAGGTACCACATAGACCTTCACATGATCAGGAGAAAAAAATACATGTGCATGAAGAAGAGACATCAGTTGGATCAGTAATGCCTCATTAGCTTATAATCTGTCCCATACTATCACTGAAAAATTGCACCTCCAGTACCAGTATGTTGACTGGAACTTGTACCAATTTACTGCCATATCATTTCGTCTCCAAAATACTGGCATCTGACTTCTCTTTTTTTCTGTAAACAGTGGCAAGCATTTGGGGTCTCATAGCTCTCCGTCTAGCAGATGAGGAATTTCTACCTTTTGATTACCTCTCGTATGCATCTGAACTTCAGGTATATATCAATGCTGAGTTGGATGTAGTAATTTTGACTTTTGAGAAATTCAATAGTTTGCAGCAAGTTGTTGGAAATATGGATAGATGAAAGTAAAAAATCCAAAAATTACAGGAAAGTGCAAAGGATCTAGAAGATGAGCTCTCAGATAAGGGGCTGAACCTCTCCCCCTTGTTTAAGGCCATTGAGGATTTCAGAGGAGCAGCCACCAAAATAAACATTTATGTAAAGGTAGGTCTTAATAGATAGCAACAGTAAAATTTTCATTCTCATAGTAATCACTGATAGAAGAAATTAATCCCAGGTGATAAAAGAAAGCAAAAGCTGGTCATCAATATGGAAAGAGTACCATATGAGAGTAAGGGAGCTGAATGACAGATTAATGATGGCGGAAAGAGCATTTGCAGACCCTGATGGACTTTTTGGAAGGTCGTGGTATAAGCATTTGGTATGCTCATTCTTCCTCATGTAATTCTAGCAGTTTTAACCAAGGGCAATTTTAACAGGAACAAGGTAGTGGAAATACTCCTTGGTGACCACTATATCCACATATTTACTAATAAAGTGACTTGTGAATTTGCATATTGCAGATTTATGGCCCTTCAAAGCATAATGATTATGGAAGTAAATCCTTCCCTGGAATAGATGATGCTATTGAGGAAGCAAAGAAAGTCAGCACATCAGACTCATGGCATTCTGTACAACATGAGATATGGAGAGTCTCTAGGGCTGTCAAGCATGCCACACAAGTGCTCAGTGGCAAACTCACATGATAAAGCAAAGTCATTCATGTGCTCCATAAACTTTTCATAAAGTAGGATAGGCAGTTTTAGTGAAGTCCAAACTATGACGGTGGTCTTTATCTAATGACCACCAGTACAACTCTTAATCAAAAGAAACCGTTGTTATTGCGATGACTTACTCTAAGCTGAGTAACACACTAATTTTGTTACCCATAATGTGAAATGCAGAGCAAAGGGCTTCTAAAACATCCATAATATATGTAACGCGGACCCCTGATATATGCTGCAAATTATTTTCTCCTCTTTTTCTGCACTCACACTATATGGAAAATTAGAAAGTACCTTACATCAGCCATTCACCTAGCAAGCAGAACATAAATTTGCTCTGCATTAAACTGCAGATTGCAAACCTAAACATCCTTTAATCAAGCACTTATTTGGGCAAGGCTGATTACAAGAATCAAAGGTAACTCGCTGCTAAAGTATGCGACTCTTACTAGCAATGGTCATGGGTAGTTAGCATTGGAAAGATCACATTGGCAACCTGTATAACTTATGATCAAAAGTAATTATTTCTATTCCTTTTGCATCTGCCAATTTTGTAGCTCTTATTGATTGAAACATGCTTCAAAGACACATCCCTATTTTCCAAATTGCACTCACATAACCATTGAACCATAGTCAACTTTACCCATCAGATGCCTTAAATACATCGCTTATACTAAAAATTATTAGTCAGTTCAGTCACCATAGCTTTTGAGAAAGCAGTTCCTTGACATGAGGACAGTTTCTCTGGCCTCCTTTATCCTGACCAAGAGTTGGCTCCTTAAAGCCCCTTTGGCATTACAAACTCTGGCATTTCGAACTCAGATTTGGGCCCCAAAATCAAAAGCTCAAGTGAACATATGAGGACACATTCGTTTATCAGATCTTATATAATTAGCTTTCATACAAATGAGGTTGAGAAAATAACGTAGAAGAGGAAACAAGGCAAATTCCTGACTGACAATATACGTTACTATTCTGTACAGACTGTATCACTGGACTATAAGAAAAAATTCATGGAGGATAAAGTTCGATTAAGTTGACTCTACATATATACAATTAGTAAAGTTATGCATGGTCTATTTACTTCCAAACCTTAATAGCTCCATCCCTACTGCTTGAAATCAAGAGTCTCTGGTTCAACTTGACCGAGGCTAAAGAGATGATAGAGTCACGATGACAACCAGCAGAATCGGTGGCCGCAGCAGCAAGGACAGCTTTTGCTGTCAGCTTAGTTGTTAAAGGTCGTCTCCTAGTCTCCTGTTCACCATGAATAAAGGCTGAAATATCAGCTTACTGACCAGTCTGACAGAGTAATAGTCGAATTTTTTCTTTGGAAGTCTTTCTACCAAAAGTTCCCCTTGGTTTCAGATAACTACAAACAAACCCTAGCATGCCCAGGAGAAAAAGAGCACAATCGGTTAACAAATCTCATTTCAAGGATGTTTGGTTTCCAAGAGAAAACTGAATGGGGGCAAGTTGCAGAGAAGTTTGGTTTCCTTAGATGAGGTGACAACAAAAAGGCAGTGATAAGTTCCAATGCCATAGAATATAAAGCTATAGAAAAGTGATATAACACAAGCTATGGAGTGCATTAGCCAATAGTTTCTGCTTCGAATAGCAAGGAGTTTCCAGCTAGAACTAATAGGTATGGTCAAACTGCCAGCATCTAAGAGCAAACAAGTTTAAGGATAGGAAATTAATCTTCATTATCACCCATAACTCAATCATGGTTCGAGTAAGCATAAAAGATTTTTAAATGCAGAAGAATCAATATTATGGTACATGAATTCTAAGTATCTTGAAAAAATTGTCAAAAGAAAAGAAAGTTAAGGCAATGGAAATCCATACTGAAGTTTTCTGCGCTATATCAAGAGCAGTAATGCCTGTGAAGGCAAGAAAAACTTTCTGTCGAAGTTTGTAATGGTAGGGTTCACAGAAGATTGCTTTGGGTTCAAGAAGTGCCCATATGCTCTCTACTTCTTTCTATAAAAAAGAAGCATGTGGCCTAGTAAATCAGAATGCCTACCTGCACAATTTGCACCCCAAAAGATGATCTGGATTCATAAAAGTTGTCATTTCCTATGCCCTTTATGTTTGGTCCACATACACAGTATGTTCGATCAGGGCTGCAAACCCATTAAAGTTCATTAATCATAAAATGAACTGGTTTGATACATACCAGCAAAAAAGTATAGAGTCAAGTCAAACCTGCAATGTTCCCATCGGCGTATTTTCAAATCGGTACCCCCTGTTAACAAATCACCCCCAGGTAACGGAAGCAATGAACGAATGCCGGGAAGCCGAGGAGGAGGCTCATTCAACTCATCAACTCTGTACTTTGGGTTCACATTACGTCTCAGATCAGCTTTGTAACTTGTTTTGTTTGATGGTCTGGCCAGTGCCCAAGGCACATCAGACACTTCACCATCACCCTCATAATTTGCAACCCTCATCACCTGGAAGTATAGGCGTATTAGAGAGTGAAGGAAAGAAACAATTCATATCAGAGGGCACCAAACATTTTAAATAAGAGAATGTATAGTTCACTTTTCACATTTGAAGAAAGACTGAACATTCCTCCTGTACTTTTTGATCAGCCTAAGGTTCATATTTTGAATAAGTCAAAATCCACGGTTGGGCAATGACCTAAGTAGGATGTCGGAAAGGTGCCACAAGTATTTTTTGACTCAGTAAGGCTTAGTTCATGGGAACACTTCGATGCTAAAGCCTGTTATGGCCCGTGACAGTATGTCGGTGGTTTAAATGCAAAATATAAAAGCTCTTCCTGAGGTTAAACAAGTTATAATTATTGAGGATGATTATACTCTCAGAGCAATGAAAAACAGGATGGATGAGCTGTTTCTAACTTTTCAATTTTGCATCAAATTAGTAACCATGCCCAGCAATCAATGCACTAATCCAGGTTGTCATTGACACATCTGTTTCAAATCTTCCAATATAACTAATATCTCTACATGAAACAATTGCAATCCTTTCAAATCTGGTGTAAGAGAACCCATAAAATAATAAGTATCATACCCAAGGCTATGATTGGGATATTTGGGTGAAAGTTGGGAATAGTTGGGAGAGAAAAATGGAGGGAAAATTAAATTTTGTGATACTTTCTCTGCAAATTCCATCACATTATTGCTTCCAAACATAGTGCAAAGGCTATTTATTCTCCATCTCCATTTACAGGTAGAACTCCACAAAAGAGACATAGGTTCCATTTGCATGGTGCATGTTTAGGGTGTCTCCACTTTCAATGAGGAGCTGTACGTGCATTATCTCACAAGTGTAAGTCTCCAAAGCACTAGGCTACCTAGAGGATCGGTTCTTGATAAAGTTGTACGGAGGAGTATGTTTTCTCTATTGTCTTTGTCCAGCTCAATTGCCTCATGAATTATTTCTCTTGCCTGTTCCTTCTTATCGATCAGCAAGGAAAAGACAGTGCATTAGCCAATGTATGCATGATGTTCTTAATTTTATGTTTTTCATTCCTGTTTAGATCATGGAATTGACTCCTCATTACAAAATTACACCAATGTTACTGTGGCAGATTCTTAATGCTACGATTTAGAATAAGAGACCCTTATACCTGATGGCAGCTCCCATTCTCTGCATTCCAAAGGGAAATCTCATTAGAGCCAGCGGCAACATAAACAAGTGGTCTTGTCATGGCAGATGCAGAAGCATTTGGAGGAGGAACGAAAAGACACATCTTCTCTATAGGGCAAACAACAGAATACTGCCATGAATTGACAGGTATAAGGAACCTCAGGTCCCAGAGAGTAAGCACACCCCTTGAAGACCCTGAGACAAACCAATTTCCACAAGGTCCTGCAACTATAGAAGAAACATAACCCTCTTCAGGTGTAGTTGCCAAACTCCATGCATTCAAATTACTTCTTGCATCAAACAGATGAATCCCACCATTTTGGGTGCTGTACATAACCATTTGACCGGACATATTATCAGCACTATAATTCATTAGGCTGAGCACAGCACCTTCCTTAGCATCTTTCTTTCTAATATCAGCAATACCTGAATACTTCTCAACGACATTGCCAAGACCTCTGGAGATGTAATCCACAGAAAACATATGTATTGTGCCATCGCAAGCTCCAACAATCACTTGAGCAGAATTTCGAAGAATTGCAGTACAAAGTGCACGGCTTCCTTCCAAGTGATACGTTAGCCTTGACCTAAATGATATGTCTTTTTCCAATTTTCTTGAATCCCACACCTTGACAGTGGAATCATCTGAAGCACTAACAAAAAAGCTATGATCAGTTGAAACTGCAATATCGTTGACAGCAGAGCGGTGTTCCTGGAGGTGCGCAACTAACACTCCACGTGGCCTCCAACCTAAATCTGGAATGGTCGATGCACGTTGAAATGAAGATAATCCCATTATATCAGACAATGTAGAAGCATCTTCCATACTAACTGTGCTCCCTTTCACCATGCTAGATACTCCCATCTCTTGAAATTTGCTATTACCAAAATTTGCTTGATCATTCTCTCTGCTATCCGGTTCATGTACCACCCTATAAAATTGTTTCGAACCACCGCTGATGCTGAATGAACCAGAAACAAGCTTTGGTGCTGGAACTGAACTTGCCAAGGAAAATGATTTGCTTACAGTGTCCATCCAAGGCATGGATGATGAATCAAAACCCAAGGAATTCACTTGCACTGAAGAAGCAGATGGTGCAGAAGGATTTCCAGTTGATCGCTTATCTACACTGAAGGAGTATAAAGGAATCCCTTCTGATGATTTGTCGCACATGAAGCTATTCAAACCACCAACTTGTGAAGCCATCATACCTGAAAATTGCACTTTTTCTGAGCATGCAGCTTCTGTAGTGCTAGTAGTCTTTGGCATATAGCTCCCTGTGGACCTTAGTTTTGCCACATTATCGTCAGACTCAGTTAGGCCTGACTGATTTAAGGTACTGTCAATTGAGCGTTGTGTATCAAGATTTAGTGGCTTATCTAGCCAGCTTTTCATTGAGTTTGTTTCTCCTGAACCCCTCTTCAAGGATTCGACAGTTTCCCATTGTTTCACTTGTGCTGACGATTTGTACCATATTTTTCTCTGTCTCTCCAACATGTCTGAACTCCTTACACTTTCCAAGACTTCGTAGAACACTTGTTTTGCTACCGGAGGATTTAGACATGAAAGAAGAACCTTCTCAGAAGCTAAAGATGCCGGTTGCCTCTGGAGGAAAGGGCGTATAAGTGGTGCAAGGAAAACATAGGAATCGACAGCACCTAAACTCTCACTGCTAGCTGAGATGAAGGTGACAACCAGTCTTCTCACCCACTGGCTGGGATAACATAACAACGGGAATGCCCGCTCTATCATTTCAAGCAGAGTCCTCTTCCTCAATAAGCCACCTTTACACAAAATGGTCAAACAATCCAATGCATTGACGACAACAGCCTCAGTCGGATCGCTCAAAGCTTGCTCAATGTAAGGTAAGAGATATTCCTCCACACTTCTTTGGCCAACAAAAAAGCATACATATATGATCTGCCCATAGAATACTGCCCTCAGCTGCTCATCTCTATCATTCAGGAAAGCTGGCAGAATAGGTAGCAGAAAGTCATTACTCTGTCTCTGTCCAAAAAAACAACATAAGATACCAACATCCTGGAGGAGTGCTCTCCTAATGCTTGGAGTTTGCTTGAGACCCATGACAAGTTCCTGAACAACCTCAGCAATTGACTTCCTCAGCTGGGCAAGTTGTGCATCTGTACTTGCTGCTTGCAGCTTTTTAGTTGTTTCACTAGAAACTGAAGGTGATTTCTGTTGTAAACTCAATTCATCCAGTACCCCTGCCTCACTCAAGCTTATGGAATGAAGCAAGAAACGATAGGCAGTGAGAGCCAATTTTGCTATATTGCTGGCATAGCATATTCTCACACTTTCCTCTGGATCATCAGGTAGCATTGATAGCATGGGAAGAATATATTCCGGAAAAATTTTAGCATCACTGGGAGGAAAATCCCGGACTAAAGGAAGAATATAGCATAAAGTCTCTAAGGCAGCAGAACGCACGATTGCTGCTGGATCGGAAAGCATAGCAATCACATAAGGAATCACACGCTGCAAGCGGTCTTCATCATCAATATATAGGGAGCATGCAGTCAGCAAAACCAGGGCTCCTCTCCTCAAATGAGGTAGCTTGACATTGCGTATACATGCACAAAGCAAGGAGGCAATGAGTACCATACCTTCACACTTCATACTATTCTCAGGTACTTCTAAAAAAGGCATGCCAAAAGTATCCAAGCTGCCATCATGTGCAGACATCAGATCATTCAGCTTCTCAATTGTGATCTTTTTCATGCAGGGATGGTCAATTACCCTAAACGCATGGGAAATGTGTTTAGTTGGTTCATTAGGATCTTTTATCCGACTTGTTTTGAAATTCGGCTGCATTGAACAATTGGACTCATCCTTCCCTGCAGTCTTTGCATCATCCCTAAGCAGATCGCTCTCATAACTGAAACCACCACCATGGTCCTTTGATGAGTTTTTCCCCAGATCCTCTCTTTTTCTCCCTGAGTCATTTTCCAACTTGTCATTTAGTTTTGCAATCATCTTCACTGATCGATTACCAGATGTTCTAGCTCCAAGATAAGATTCCTCGGATGACTTATTGTTCATCATGTGCTTAAGTATCTCGTTGAAAACACTCTGACACATTGCAACCTATAACAGATATTAAAAAGAATCAATGGTCTAATATGAAATGAAAGCAGCAGTAAATTTTTTGATTGAAATGAAAGGGCATTACCCTTGCATCAGGCAGAAGAGGATTGCAACAGCAGTAAAGATTGTGCAGAAAAGGCGAGAAGTAGCCTGGAAACACAACGCCAGCAAAGGTCTGTAGGTAACTTTCGGCAGAAAGGCGACATTCTGGCTCCAATTGAATCATATGAAGGATCATCTTCCGAATTCCAGAATCTGGGATCTATGATCACAAATCAAACCAATGAGAGTCCAACAAACAGAGGAGCTGGAATGTGTCTGTGTATGTGTGTGAGAGAGAGAGAGAGAGAGAGAGAGAGAGAGAACCTTTTCAAGAAGCTGACTAGGATCATACTGCCCCCTCCGATAAGCAAGAAGCTGGGAGAGCTCAAAAAGCGGTTGGCCCTCAAGGAAAAGCTCTGCAATTACGCACCTAAAACAACAATATGGTAACAAGCTAATGTAGTTGCGCTGCAAAGCTAGACAAACTAGATTCAAGCCAAGCAATATTTCAACAGATACAATCAAATTACTTATACTCAATAACTTTGGGGAAAAAAACAATCACTAGCACCATCTAATTACCATATCAAATGGAATCAACCAACAGCCGATTGATATGAACACCTCAGTAATGCATCCATTCCATAGAAATAATCTCTAGAATCAGTAGGACTGGGATCAGAAAGAGACGCAGAGAGTGTCTGGGAAAGGTTTTCTTTCAGGTGCCATATCTCCAATGAGGCAAAACAAAATCCTAGAAATTAATGAGTTCACCACTACTTGCTCCATTATAACCAATGTCCAATACTACATATACAAATATGCTGTCTAGCCATAAATTGATGTGTGCTCAATATAGGCTATAATGCAGTATAATATTATGCAAACAGATAAATGAGCAATATGTACTATAAGTGCTGTTCTTGAAACACCTAGCTAGACTCTCCTGTAAGCACATTATTGGTAACATAGAGATAGACTTCACATTTTTTATAAGAAAGTCTGTACAGATGATTTATAATAAAATTTCCAGCAATACAAAATAGGAATTTGGGACAGCTTCTGCTGTCCTCGGGAAGTGACAAGCCGTAAGCTGCTGCTTCCCATGGTAAAAAATGCTTACCCTACAGCAAAGATATCCATAGATGGTCTTAAAGGTGCATCTTGGGCAACTTGCATCTCACCTCCATGCTCATAAAATCTCTGAAAGTTAGGGAAAAACTGGTTGGTCATTACCCAAGTAAAATCCTTAGACAGCATGAAAGACTAACTTCAGAAAACAATCTCTGAATTACACAGAGGACCAACTGCAAAGAACAATCTCTAATAATTCCCGGCAACAAATGTATATGCTTGGAGAAGGCTCACAAGGTTTGAACAAGAAATTCTCAGATACATCTCATGACTTCTAAACAAGGATTAAGGAATTGCAATAAAAATACTAAGGAAAAGCATGCACACCTAATGAGTTTTGCAAACATGACCAAATCATACATCAGATGGTTTTCTAAGAGTCTCCTGCTGTCTAAAAATTGGAAATTTATGCAAATAAAGGCATTACCAGGGTCAGGCATGGAAAGGCTATTGGTACAGAAAGCTATTCATGTGGCTACCCTTTCAATGTGAAAGATAAGTACTGACCTATAGATAGATTGTATTGATCTGTACCCCAGATTGTCTTGATTCAAGACCATACACAAGGAAACTTGCTATGCAGCCATACTAATTAGAGGAATCATAAATCCAAATGCATATCCAAACATCTAAGACAGAATTTTGTAAGGATTAAATTTAAGTTGGCCTGTTGTTCATTTTCTAAACAAGAAGGCACAGCAAGGATGTCTTTAGATCAGTATTATTAAGAAACGAGAAATCACTCTTTGGCAGGAAATAGAAGATGTACTGCTCCTATTAAGTTACATCACTTTCTTGACTAACTTTACCAAACAAAGCAATAGGAAATTCCCTCAGATGTGTTGTACAGAAGGAGACAAAATGTCCTCAATATGGCTACTTCTTCGTAACATCCGCAGTTTAAGATGAATGTGGTACTTCCTATGGAAGAAAGGGTTGAAGTCTTGGCCTTTCTCTTAAAACTAAGACTGCTGAACAACACATTGCTTCCTTAAGCATATTGTTGTTATATGGTTGTTCATTTGATGCACATCCACAAAGTCTTCATCTCATAGAATCTCAATGAAGTAAAAGGAAAAATATATGGTATAACTAGAAAAGAACCAAAGTTACAGGAGAAACCAACCTCAGGGGCAAGATAGCATAGTCTTCTACCTCCAGTGTCAAAGAAAAATGAAAAATCCGAAGGGTCATCATAGGGGATATAGGTAGGCTTGAAGGAGGCAAAATCAGCAAGGTAAAGCCAATTCCATGAGGTTACAAGCACATTCTCACACTTAATGTCCCCTAAACAAGGCAAAGTGTCAGAAAGCCAAAAAAAAAATAGTAATAATGCTAAAGGAAAAAATAAACATTAGTGATAGACCCAACCAATTGAACCCACCATGGCAGATTCCCTTTTCATGGCACTGCTTCAGCGCAAGGAGTAGCTGCAGAACCACCAGATCATAAGAGCTGAGATCGGAATGCATACTTGACACCTCAAATCAAGAGGGTTAGAGAAAAACCTGAAATGCCAACCATTTCTTCTCAATGATATTAAGGAAAGGGCGAGTGCTCAACCGATCATGCAGATTATTGAAGAAGTACTGCCTTAACAGATAGGCCGCTTTGTCAGTTTCCTGCCACGACTGCAAGAAGACACGTCCGCATGAGGTATTGAACAAGCACTCTTCTCATATTTAAAAAGCAGTTGGTTTTGGGACCCAAAAAATCAAATTGCCAACAATAAAGTTAGAAGCACATTTCTCATCTTTGTCCACATTGAGGTCAACTAAGCGAAGTACTCCAAGCCAAAAATGCAACTATACTCTATCACAAAAGAGAAGTTCAATCTAATTGGTTATCATGATGAACATACACCTTAAAAATCCTTCGAGCGCCAAACACTAGCATCAAATTCAACCCAAGTGAAAATTTCAATGTTTAGAATCAATATGTCTCTAAACTAGAAATGAAAATAGTTAAAAATGACCCAAATTTGAACTCAGAAGAAACAGAATGTTATAACATACTAACCAGCTTATACCTCATGTTCCTCAAATTACACATAATCTTGGGCATGTATATCTCTTTTCCTCAACCTACACTGTCACCCACACGTAGTAGTCTAATTCGCATCTTTGAAAGTAGAAAATGCTGGAGAGTAATGCCCCATTCCATCCATAAGTGAAAGCAAATGCATTACGAGCGCCAAAATTGTCATCGTTTCCCTCTACTTCACGAAACCTCCCAGTAATTCCCGCATTCTCAAGAGGAGGATAAGCAAAATCCACATATTCACTTTTCGACCCCCCCGGACATACTAGAAAATTCGACGAAGCGAAACTACCACGCAACTACATCCTCCAGAAAAGAAAAAGGCTTAAAATTCACCCGCAAAAAGAAACATCACTCCGCAGAGGATGATGAACTCGCAAACAAACTATAATTGACCGAAGCAAAGAGAAAAGGCACTTCCGAGCACCAATCGCAACTTCCAACACGAACGACTCCCCCCCGCAAACCTCGCCCCCTCTCTCTCTCTCTCTCTCTCTCTCTCTCACCTAATCGAGCTCCGAAAACCGCAATCGAGCCACGAATCCGACCTGGAAGGACCAGACGTGGGGGTGATCGATGGCGCGGAAGGTGTCCTTGATGTGGAGGAGGCGGCGCTCGTACTCGCGGAGGTCGATGCTGTCGTCGCGCTTGAAGTAGACCTTGACGAGGACGAGGCCCTCGTCGTGCTTGCACTGGATCGTCTTGAAGAAGCGGCCCTTGCCGAGGACCTCCTTGAGGACCAGGTTGTAGGAGGAGGGCAGGTCGTGGAGGTAGTACTCCGACGCCGACCCCTGCTTCGTGCGCGCGATCTTGTTCCCCATGGATGGGGACGGGCGATTCCGTGAGGTGCAAGTCTTTACGCAGACGACGCCATGGATGGGGATTTCTTCCGGAGTTTACTTTGAGCTACGAGGAGCGAGAGAGGGAGATTGTGATTCTGGCTTTTTTGTTTTCACGGGGTTGCGTGCGGAGGTCGGGGGGCTGCGAAACGGCCAACGGCAAGGGGCGATCGGATCAGCGGGAGGTGGCCGGGCTCGGGGATGGGCCAAACGTCGAGACGTGGCGAAATGCTGTGATTATCGTATGGTACAAGAATTTTTTTGGAAGGACAGGATGAAGCGTTCGGGCTCCTTTATTTTTATGAAAAATAAATGAGGTGGAAAATATTTTTTAATAATTAATTATATTTTTATAAAAATAAATAAATGTTTATTATTATTATTTATAAAAAAAATTAGACATAAATTATTATCGATAAAAAATATTTTTATTAGCTAATTATGTTGAGCAATTTAAGAGGTGATTTTAAGAAGATCTCTATTAAGTCATTCATTTTTCGAGTTATAAATGCAATTTAAGAAGTAATTTTATTGGTTGATCAAAATGTTTGTCTTAGAAATTTCACCAAATATCCAATTGCCAAACACCTCTCTCTCCCTCTTTTTTTTTACATGTTGCTAAGACACTGTTTGGTAAAAATAATTTATGTTTCCCGGAGCAATTATTTATTTTTTTTGTTCTAGGAAACGAAAAAAGAATAGAACCGTGTTTGATAAAGATTTTGTTCTCGTGAACAAAATATTTTTTTTTTTTGTTCTTGGAAACAAATTTAGAATAAAAACATAAAGTAGAAAAAAGTAAATTCTTATTCCCGAAAATAATTTTTTTCTTATCTTCTCTTTGTCTTTTTCCTTTTCTTATTCTTCCTTTTGCCAAGCGACCTCACTAGAGTGTCGCCTGCCCTCAGCTACACCAAGCCATGGCAAGGCCGACCTCATACTGCCTAGGCGAGGTCGAGCCTTGCAGTGGCCAAGTGAGCCTCCGCAAGCTCGTCATCACCCAACTAGTCGCCGGTTGCCACCGTGGCTGACAACCAACCACAAAGGAGACAAAATGAGAGAAAAGAAAAAAGAAAGAATAAAAAAATGAAAAAAATAAAATGAACAACATTATACAATTCTACCAAACTCATTTCTATCCCGGAAATATTAATTTTGTACAATTACCAAGCACATTTTTATACACATAAATTGTTTTCAAGGAATAGAAAAAAAAAATTATGCTAAAAAATTATTCTCCAGAACAGAATCGTTACTAAACGTGCTTTAAAATGTTGGTGCCACCACACCCTCCACATCGCCACCGTCATGCCTAGTCTCAGCTTGCACCTCGCAACTCTTGCCACTGAAGCTTGGCTTGCTGTCAACCATCGTGTGGTACCTCTCTTTCCATAGCGAAGGCTTGCTCGGCACGATCTTGTGACCCACATGACATTGCCACTCGGTCTCGAGCGATGCTGGGGACTCGGGCTTAACGATGTTGAATTCAGGCATTGCGTGCCTAGACCCTACTCTTGATGCCCAAGGTGGCCACGGTGGCCAAGGGAACATCTCCGGTGCAGCGAAGGCTGGCCACGAAAGCTTGGCTAGGCATGCCCGTGGTCGACGGTCGAGCTTGGTAAAGGCCATGCGCGATTCGCATCGTGCAAGGGAAAAATTGGAGAAAGGAGGCGTAAAAGCAGTAGCAAAAATGAATGAAAAGGAAAAGGAAAAAAGAATCAAATTTTCTTGGTGCGGACGTGTCCAAATTTAAGGGGGAAACTTTACTCTATTCAAGAGAACGCTAAATTTGAGGATCTTAATTCTTATAAAAAAAAAGGCCTAAAAGGCTAAATAAAAAGAATCAAAGATGTACCAATCAAGCATCCATCTTTATTTATATAATGTTTGGGCTTTGCTAATATGCCCAAGTCTAGGAACGGAACGGAACGGGGAGTGGACGTGGATGTCGAATCATCTTCAACAGGTCGCATCAGTTGCCCAGTTTCTCTCGGACATCACCATGGCTCGTGTCGTGTCACGTGCGTCGCGAAGTTCAGATGCGACAATCTCGCCAAGCAGTGAGTGAGTGAGATCTCCGTCGCCGGCGAACCGATTTTTCGTCCGGCGATCGGATCTTCATCGTATGCAGAGAGAGGGAACAGAAATAAGGAAAAAAGGAAAGAGAAAACACCCAACGAGATCAAACCCATCGCCGTAGACAAGACACTATGCACAGAGTACATCCCGTTCTAATAACATTTTGTTTATTGGTCGTTCGTCAAACATCAGCAAATATCTACACTCCGATCCACCCGGGGACCGCCGGCCGTCGAGATCGCCGATCAAGCGTCCCGAGTCCGGCCCTCGTTCTCGTCCTCGTTCCCGTCCTCCGGATCTTCGAAGTTGGGGTCCTTGGCGTCCACGGCCTCCTCCCTCGCGAGCCCCATCTCGGCCCGCGAGTACCCGTCGCCGGACCACGTGAACTTGCCCCCGTGGCCGCCCTTCTTCGGCGACCCGTTCCACCCCGTCGCCGACTTCCGGCCCTTCCGCGCGTCGGGCCTCGGGTTGGCCCTCGGGCTGTTGCTGCTCTTGTCCGGGTTCTTCATCTCGCGATCGGTCGATGGATCGATGATGAGGTGGTGGCGAGAAATGGGGCGGGGATTTATACTGGACGGAGACGCGAGAGGGGACAGAGCAGCAGGGCTAAGGAGAGAAACAATGGAGAGAGAGAGAGAGAGTGAAACTGTGGGAGATGGGAAGGTGTGGGCATGTGATTCGAGGAACATGGCGAAACGGATAAGAACGAGCACTATCGTTGTCACCATCATTATTATTACTATTATTTTAATTTATTTAATTCAATCCATAAATTTTAATTTAATATTTATTGTGGTATATAAACTTTTAAATATTTTCGTATGATTTAAGGACTACATTAAATAATTATTGATAGTTCAGAAATCATATAAAGCATATTGAAAGTTTAAAGACAATAATACATATTTGGCCAAAATCTAAATATCATACTATACATAATTTAAAGTTCACGGTTGATATTGTGTATTGAATCAAAGGTCAAGGATTATTTATGCTATTATCTATTGTTTCTCCGACCGTTTAATTATGGATCAAGAATCTTCTCTTACTTGAGGATTTCAATTGATCACGTCTGCTATGCATTTGGGTTAATGATAAAGGTGGGGATGAGGCAGTAATATTTGATTTTGGGTTCTTCAATCCCTCAACATAGAAGAATTCAAAGAAAAAAGTTCAGTCGACTTGATTTATCGACTTGATTTATTAAATTGAAGTAAAGTAGTTTTTCTGTTTTGGTCGAGAAAAATTATAGTCATTATTTATGCAGAAGTATTTAAGTCTTCATGACAAAGCAAATTGAATCCGAAATCCATAACACAAGGAGGATCAATGGAGCATTTGCATAGTTAAACACAAATTCGTTCCATGTGAGCAGATCTATCAAACAAAATGGACGGCTGATCACTAAATCTCGTATCTTTATTAGTGATGAGCACACGCTGAAAATTCATTCTTCAATAATTACGATATTGTTAGTTGGCAGTGCATGCCTAAATTCGACTTCTTCTATACTATTGTTATACGAAAACAATTATAATGGTTAAACAAACACAGATCTAATATGTGGATAAAGTTCAACAAGATACCAAAATTCTTACGATCATCATCGTTACGACGGGAGGCAGAGAACCAGTACATGAATAGTGTAGAGAGGCATTGAAACCCTAAAAGCATATTTATTAAACTCTCATATCTAAATCAAGAAAAGATAACACCCAAATTTAGAACTAAATTGAGAGAGTTCAAATTCTCAAATTAAGAACTAGATCGGTAGAAGAAAACTCCCAAATCTAAATCAGAACGTGACAAGTCCGCCTTTGTTTTCGCCTTTGTCCTTAAGTACCCGAATCTAGTGGTCGTGACCTCGCCTTTGCCGTCTCTGCTACCATGGACCTTTGGACCCTGCCCGGGCAATGTTCGGGCCGACTCAATGCCAGTGATGTCAGTTCTTTAATTATCTTTTTGCTGTCGAGTTCACGCTGTCGAAGACTTCAAGTTCGGCAACGTTAATGACAACCACGTTGGAATCAACATCAGCAGCTCGGTGTCGAATGCTTCTGCTCCAACCTCCTGTTACATCGCTGATGGTGACTTGAGCAAGCTAGATATTCCAATGAGAAAGTGATCAATATGACAATTGCTTCTAGTTTGGTGAAACCCAAGAAGCCAATCTTGTCCTTCAAAGTGGTTTGTCATCGATTTTCCACGACTTCATGTATGTTGGCTTCTTTATATCAACCAGTGTGCTAGCAAGCTCTCTTTACATGATGGGCAGAGTTTTTGCATTGATGTGGTAGCAAGAGCTCTTAAGATTTCATCTTTACAATTGTTATGAGGCATGGAGAATAAGCATCTCCACACAACATAGCAGTCTCCATGTTATCAGATGTTCTTGCAATGTTAGGGGTTCTCCCGGTGATCCTAATCATTCGAAGGATCAAGAAAGCTGATGTGGTCTAGCAGTTAGGAGTATGTAAAAGAACTGGGAATCACTCGAAACAGGAATCAAAACTAGTAGTTCCCATGTAGATCGGTCTGGTTCCCAATTCCAATTTAATGAAACTGGTGAATATTGATCTAATTCCCGGTTTTATGTGTGGAACCGCTTGTCCACCCACTCGGATCGGACTGGTATATATACCATCTCAATTACTTAATTATTTTGTAGTTTTTAGACGAGATATATATAGATTTAGGTGTATAATAAGTTTTTTTTTTTTTGGTGTATAATAAGATTAACCCTATACTTTTTTTTTTTTCAATTCCATTTATCCATTTACTTACTTTCTCAACCAAAACAAAATAAATAAATGTAAAGGAAGGGGAGAACGGATTGGAGATATCCATAAGAGCCAATTGATTGTCTTAAGAGTATAATTAGGTCTCTCATTAACCATTCCCATGATTAAATTAAGTTGACATTAAAAAAAGATGAATCAAGCGATTAATGTGTAAGGACTTTTAACTTGGAGTTTAATTTTCCACATGTTTTCAGTATCAATAAAGTTTAGGAGGATCACACCATGACCTTCGAAGAAATTAAATTTTTAGTTAATGAATATTATCTATTTGTTTTATCTTATAGTTTTCAATCCTTAATCAAAATTAATGGCTCACAATTCAACCAATATGTAAGGTCAAACAAGCTTTGTAGGCATTAGGGACCGGATCCATGGACTCACCCAAAAACCAAACCGGATCGGCGATCTGGCTATTGAGTGGATCAATGGAACCAACGAGTGGGTCCCAGTTCCAATTTTCATAATCGACCCTTAGTGGGCGATTCTAGTTCCAAGATGAGAACTGCCCACTCGAATCATATTCATTCCTATTAGCAGGGGGAGCTCGAAATCAATCCTCACCAGCTTGTATCGTTGGTGAGCTAGAGTGAGCTTGAGACCTGCAACTTCCTTCCAAAGCTCCCACCTAGCATGGAGAGGATGAACATTGAAAAGATAGGAAAATAAAAAGAAGAAAAAGAAATGTCTTTGGACAAAAATGTCCCTACTCATGCTGTCAAAATAAGCATATGCTAGCTGGCCGTTGAAAATTTGGCCAATTTGGTGAGTCGTTTGAAATTAAATCGCCACTTTAGATTCTTATTTAAAATGAAATGGCCATTTTAGACCCTTATTTGAAATTTTGCCTTACAAGAGAGAGAGGGAGACCACCAAACATGTTTGGGGAATTCTTGGTCTATAGATTGTCAAAATAGTTAAAGACAAGATCTTTCCCTACAATTGAAGAATCTGATTCAATGTCGAGGAATAATAAACAACCATTACGAACTAAGATGGAAATACTTATGATATTTTTCACCCAACTTTACCTATGCTTTTCCAAATTCTATTCTCTACCATCTTTATTATCTTCATGCCTTTCCAAATTCTATTCTTTAGTGTCTTTTCCCCCATCTTTTCGCTGCCTATTCTAGCCTTTTTCCAAACAAAATGGTAAAGAAAAAAAAAAAAAACAAAGAAATGGGCGCCACCTTAGGGTTGCAGGCTCTCTCCTTGCGACGATAGGGGATCCACAACCCACCTTGCCTTTCAATGTTTAGCGACAATAGGATTTGCTCCACGACCCTGCCCCCTTGGCATTGGGTGGTGTGGTCCACTCCAACCGCGACAAAGGGTCGCCTAACCCTCTATTGATGCTTGCACCGTGTGAGATTTTGTGGGACCACTGCCAACTGTTCTAAAAGCTTAAGCTTATAGATGAAGACGTGGTTTATTATTTAAATATTCTAACACACCGGATCATGTCATCTCGGGCCGTAAATAGTGGCGGTGCCCTTTGCAATGATGCTAAAGGCTCCATGACGCCCGCGTCGAAGGTGGAGGAGGATAATGATTCCTTGTGTCCCTTTCTTTTTCTCCACATGATACATATATTTACCTTTAAAGAATTAAAAAGTTTGTTTTAAGGGCCGACGTGGCTTTTGCTCGGACAAATTTAAAGCAAAAAGTGAAAGCTTGACCCACTAAATAAAATAGATCGCTTCTTGGTCGGGGAACAATTTTTTTCAGAAATAATTTTTTTTTAATTTCTATTCCGAGGAATAATTTCCGAGTAAAATAAAGTGTTTGGTAACTATACAAAAATTCTATTCTTGAAATAGAAAAAGAATATAAATGTGTTTAGTACAATTCACAATTTTTTTTATTTTTTTTATTTTTACTCTTGCTCATGGACCGCCATCGCTTATCACCGTCGTCGCCACTTGCCGCCATAGGATCGCTGGGTGCGGCGACCGTGACGACGGTTGGGGGCAGTGATGACGACGGCGATCCTACAACGGCGGTCGACAATTGACGGTGGCAATGGTGGCCGGTGGGCTATGGGTGGCAGCGATGACGATCGATCGGACGGCGGTGACGACGATGGCCACGGTCGGCCGAGGAGGTGGCTGGCGATTGACAAGCGACCACCCAAGGCCACAACAAGTAAGAAAAGAAAAGAAAAAATTGATTTATTTTTAGAAATTATTACTAAGAAGAAAAAGTTACTTTTTTTTTTTTGTTTTTGTTAAATTTGTTTTAAACAAAAAAATAGATTTTTTATTATCGGAAGAAAAGTTTTACCAAACAATTTCCGTTCTTTTTTTATTTCGGAGAACAACATAATCGAAATTGGGAGAAATAAAAATGTTACAATGCAGACCTAAGTGAACTGATTGTAAATACTGCTTACTACCATAAAATAAGTAAACTTTACTCCCATTTCTTTTTACTGCCACGACAATATTTTCTAGAAACGAGCCAACCAAAATATCCACCTGGACCGCATCCGCTGACGTGTCGCCGATACATTGGACTGGCCGCGAGCCAGCTGAAACCGCGGACTCTGCTGAAAATACCCTAGTGACCAGCACCGGCGCCGGCGGAAAAAGCACGCATACGGCCTGTGCCTTCACCAGCGAGAAAGCAGGGGGAATAATAAATAGAGAAGGGGGCCGTTATGAGAGGTGGTCTCGCGCTGCTCTCCACCGTCTCTCCTCCTCCGCCGCCTCCGCCTCCGCTCCTCCGCCTCCGCCTCCGCCCCCTCTTCTCCTCCGGTGAGCCTCTCTCCGTCTCTCTCTCTCTCTCTCTCTCTCTCTCTAGGTTTGGAGTCGTTTCGGATTCTTCCGCTCCTGCGCGCGCTCCGCCGCTCGTTCCTTTCTACTTTCGCCGCCGGCAGCCGGTGCCGATTTGCCGGCGGCGATCGAGAGGGCTCGCCGCCTCCCCGCGCGCGCGCATTTCGAGATGCATTGTCCGCTTAGCTTGCCGTTTGTTCTACTGAGGCCCTCCTTCTCAGGTCTCGATTGCCGAACTGGTGTAGTTCGCCTGCGACTGAGTTCGTTGTGCGGTTTTTTTTGGTAGTCGGAGAGTGTGAGGTTCGGAGGTTGGGGGTTTTCAGGTTGGCGGTGCTGTTGTGGTCGGGCTTTGGTGGAGATTCTGTGGGAATTGCGGTGGTTTGTGAAAGGAATTTTGGACTGTGATGATGCGTGCGCCTTGTCCGTTTGTGCTTTTAGGGATATGTTTTGTGACTGATTTTATTATGCATGCTTCATGTGATGTTTGGTGGTCGATTTTGTGTTTGTCTCTCGTGCGAGTTCTTCCGGTAATTTCTTGTAATCCTTGTGAAACTAGACAGATATCCTGAGAGTGAAATCTAGGAGATCGGTTTGGACCATAAGGACGCGAGCAGCGACAACAATGGCAAGTGTAAGTAAACCCAGATTGTCACTTTTCTTCGGGATTCGGCTTTTGCCGCCGCTGCCAGCGCTGATAACTGTTCTATTTGCCGCCGCTGCCAGCGCTGATAACTGTTCTATTGAAATTGTTTTTGTGACGGTCTCACTTGGCATTTCCCAGGATCAAGAAAACATTGGCAATGTGAGGAAACAGCTGGCAAAGCTGTTTGAGACATCTCTTAGGACAACTGTCCCTGAGGAATCAGATGTTGAGCCCTTGGTTGCTGCTTGCACTGCCAAGTTTGGCGATTACCAATGGTAGTTTTTTAACCCACCTTCTGGTCATTTGGAAATCAATAAGTTTGCTGGAATTGTATGAATTTATCGCTGTGCATTTTCCAAACATGAAGATTTTTTTGGCCTCATCATGTTTTTCCTCTTTTGATTTCTTAATACTAATTTGTGACGTCCATGTGTCATAGCAACAATGCTATGAGCCTATGGCCAAGGATCAAAGGTAAAAAGACAGAATTCAGGGGTCCCCCGGCAGTAGGACAGGTGCAAACTATGTACAGCAGAGTTCTTTAGTCCATGAATTTTCTGGCAGAGGATCTTCTAACTCGTCAACTTTATTCTCTTTAGGCACTTATGAAGAACCTTCCTTCATCTGAAATGGTAGAGGCGTGCTCTGTTGCTGGACCTGGATTTGTGAACGTCACGTTATCGAAGAATTGGATTGCCAAGGTGATTATGTCTCGAAAAATTCTGTTTGCAATTGAATGCCATTGATACTGTTGTGGCAGTTGAAATAGATCTTATGTAGGAGGCCAAATTGAGCACCATGACTCACCTAGTGGTAAATCTTTTATTGGTACTCCAGAACATTCAGAAGATGCTGATTGATGGAATTGAAACATGCGCGCCAGGGCTCTCAGTTAAAAGGGTGGTGGTTGATTTTTCTTCTCCTAACATTGCAAAAGAAATGCATGTCGGACATTTGAGATCTACTATAATTGGAGATACACTGGCCCGCATGCTGGAGTTTTCAAACGTTGAAGTTCTTCGTAGAAACCATGTTGGTGATTGGGGTACACAGGTGATTCCTGAAAATTTGCTTGTTGTGTTGACTATTTTCATAAGTTGGAGACTGATTTCTCTTAAAATTATAAGGGGGCATAAAGCTTATTGCTTGTGCTTCACTGGGGAAATGAATCTTTTACAATCTGAATTTTCATCCTTCTCATCAGATTACACATTTTAAAAATTGAGTGCTAGCTGCCTTTTCCACTTTGAGGGAACATAGGCCTACTTCATTTCATTGTCCTGTTGATGACTGTTGATGATGCAATATGCTCTTTTTAACAAATTCAAAATTTTGTTTTATTGTATTGTCATGCCATAAGTGACTTCCCTGCCGTATGGGTTTTGCAGTTTGGCATGTTAATTGAGTTCCTTTTCGAGAAGTTCCCAGATTGGGAAAGTGCTGGTGACACTGCCATTGGAGACCTGCAGGTTAGAGATGTTTTATATATCTGACTACTGAAGCTTCAACTGATGACATGCTGTTTAGGACCTTGTAAAAAATGGCATAAAATGCTTTCTTGTCTGCCTTTGATCTGGGGAGTGCTCATTAAATTCCTATTGGCAGTTAGTATCTTTCTTTCATTCAGATTCAGACATTAATCCGTGAAGTTGTCACCTGAATCTAGCATTCCATCATTTAGATAGTTTTCCACTAACCCCCTCTCCATCTCCCTGGATTAAGATTTTGCAGTGGAAGGTTTTCAACCCCCATTGTTCTTCTCCACTTGAACTCCTTGTGCTTGCTTATTAAGTAAGGTAGGAAATAACGGAGTTGGTGAAGAAGACCTAGCTATCGATAATAGGCTTTTGATGTGACTGATTGTGGTTCCTGTGCACTTCAGTTTGTTTTGTGTAAATGGGGTGAGGTATGTGCAAATGCCTAATTCAATCATTTTTTTTTTTTTTTTTTTATTTCCTTACTCTAGTTATTACGACGGTGGACCCATTGTTGCAAATTCTCTTTTCTGGTCTATTTGATCTTCTCTCTTGTAAACGATTCTGTATAGGGTTATATTCCCCTGTGATATCAGGTGATTTTTTTTGTTCAAAATTAATTTGCAACTAATTCAGGAAATTTCTTGTAACTCTGGATCGATTTGACAACTATTTAGGAATGAGAAAATTGAAAATAATGGAAATAATCAGTTTGGCTATCTGCTAACTCTTGATCGATAATTTTTCTCAGTCATTTGTTATTTTCACATAATCTTTATTGCAGGCCTTTTTGGGGCTCCATTATTTGATTATGTCAGCTTTTTGTCTATTTAACAACTTATTTTCCTAAAGAAGTTTTCTTTTCCTACAAGGGATTCTCGAGTTTTCTTAGCATGCATCGCGAAAAGTTTTAGGCGTTTCAATTCCTTATACTTTTGAAGGCTGTTTTGGCATGTTGATGAAATTATTTTTGCAAAGTGCCTTGATTGGGAAGATTTTAGTGAAACTTCCATGGGAGACCTGCAGGTTACCGAATTCATTTTTTTTTTCCTAATATATTTCTGAGTGCTGTTTATATGGGGAATATGCTGTTTGTTTGACTGTTTATAAGGGGCATAATTATGTCTTGATGTGTGCTGTTTTTTATTTTATTTTTTTATGTTTAACTAGTTTTATTATTTTATCGGAATTGGTCATTCATATGCAAACTGACACTTGAATCTAACATTCTCCATTTTTACCACACGTATGACATCATCCCATCAACCCCCCTGTGTTTCCATTGCCACCCCCAGTCCTTGCCAAAAGGATTTTGGATCTCTAAACATTTGTTGCCACTCAAGTCCCTCTGGCCTTTCTTATATAGCATGGAGAGGGAAATAATGGAGTTGGTGAAAGAGAAGTAAATGTTAGGTTCAATAGGCTTACTACTTAATTGGTTGTGCGGTCCCTGTGTAATTTAGTTTGAACTGGAGTGAGGATATTTTCCAATGGCAAAATTGGTTATCTTTGATTCTATTTCCTTGTCCTCTAGCACGTGGAAGGGACATAGGCCATACCAGCAGCCAGCATGCGTTTTGATGAATGTTATGTTTAACTGCTTTAATTCTTATAAGACAGCAATTTGACTTTGTTATTTGTTTGTAGTGATTATGAAGAAAGAGAAGGAACCTTTTATGATGGATTCTCTTTTTAGACATATAATTGTAAATATTCTCTATAGGGCTGTTCATATTATTTCCTGGTCATCTCTTCAGTGATTTTTCTTTTGTTAAAAATGAAGTTACGACAGCTGGAAATTTCTCATATGTAGAAATGGGAAAAGATAAGAGAGGAAACTATTTCCCACCTCTTGATAGCTGTTTTACCTTGTTCATGTTGTTCTTTTCTCAATTTCTCTTTCTTTCTCCTTGATGTTGCGGTTGCTGCAGGCTTTTTATGGCTTTATTATCAGCAACATTTCTTCTTTATTTGACAACTCTTTCTCCAATATAAAGAAACTTTATTGTTTTCTATTCTATTGTTAGTTATTTATTGTGTTTCGCATGTTTATAGCTTAAATTTTGGAGGGTTGCAGTTTTATCCATTTGTGATGGAGGTGGTTGTTGTTTCAAATGGAAATTTTAACATAAGTTGGGTGAAATCTCATTAATTTCTATGCACAGTTGCCCTCTCTATGTAGTCAGCTTTTCTGTGCTTAATACCTTTTTCCTCCAGTTGCTTTTGTCTTTCTTTGATGTTTATTTTTCAAGGATCCAAAATACAAGCAACACATTGAACTTTAACATTAAGCATGATAGCTTACAAAATCTACATGGGATATTCAAATTCTTCTCTGAAACAGAATCGATTGGGCTTAAAAATTTGCTTTACTAATTCAATTGGTGTATTCCAGGCATTTTATAAGGCATCAAAACAGAAATTTGATGAGGATCCTGTTTTTAAGGAGAGGGCACAGAAGGCTGTGGTTCGCCTCCAGGTAGTTTCGTGTACTTAGGACAGCTGCAATTTCTATATTCCTTTTTTTTTTAACTGCCATTAGGACATGTAAGTCTTTTGTTGGGTGACTGTTGAACTTGTGTTCAGGGTGGGGAACCAAGGTACCGCAGTGCATGGGCGCAAATCTGTGATATTAGCCGAAGGGAGTTTGATGGGGTTTATCAGCGCCTTGGGGTTTCATTGGAGGAGAAGGTACTGTACATTGTGGAATTCCTGCCATTAGTTAGCATGTGGTTTTTATTTTGTAGAGATGTCTAATGATTTAAGAACTATTTTGACTCATGCGATGCTCTTTCCTGTACATGAGTGATCATCGATCACTCAGTTGAGATATAATTAATCTACAGTGTGCATTTTGACGCAGTAATCAATTTGAGGAAGTCATGGTGATGGAATACTTCTATGTTATCTATAACATTAGCTCCATGGAAAATCTTCTTCTTTTGAATGCTTTACTTATCCTTTTTAGCAGTGAGAAAGATGATCCTTTATGTGGTGTTGAAGATTTTAAGAACATCGCTATATGAGCTTTGGGTCCTAATTTCCTCTAATTTTGTTTTCTGTGACATAGTGTTGGAGCTATGAATTTCTATTTGACTTTAGTGGCAAATGTTTTTCGTAGATGGTGGGAATAGTGCATTTCCACAACTAAGCATCTTAACTGGCAAATCTTACTACTTTTTTATGCATTGCCTTTTGTCAGGGAGAAAGCTTCTACAACCCATATATTCCTAGTGTACTGGAGAAGCTGAGTGAATTAGGGCTAGTAGAAGAAAGTGAAGGAGCTCGTGTGATATTTGTTGAAGGTTTTGAGAGACCTGTTATCGTGGTGAAGAAAGATGGTGGTTACAACTATGCATCAACTGATCTCGCTGCTCTTTGGTTAGATTTCCTTAAACTTGGTCATAGTCTTTTCTTATTTTACATGACCATCCTTTAGGTTAATTTCTTTAAATGTTTCTTTAAAATGATTTATCCTTCTGCTTAACATGTCGACTTCATGCATTCACATTCTAGCCTGTAATGCAGTCCATTCCTTTGATTTGACTGTATATTTGGGAGGCATTGGCTAAAAGTTTTTAGTGAAGAAGGAACTGGATATTTAGTGTATGGTGGTTTCAATTGTTATTAGAACTGATGCAGGTAATCAAGGTTTTCACAAAAATAACGAGACACGGCAAATATATTATAAGCTGTAGATACGAAAATGTCTAGTGTTAAGAAAACTGAGAACTCCTAAAAGTGTAATCTGCTGTAAAGAATATTAGAAAGAGGATGGCTTACGCATTATGGATAGGGTTTAAGGACTATCTATAATTGATTCAAAACAACACTAAAATCTTAGCTCTTTATCTACTTTAAGATCTAATCTCCATCACTGAACCTCATTGAAAATCACATGCTGGTGGTGCGACTCTTTAAACTCTAGAGAGACAAATGAATATTAAACAGAAAATGGGGAAATTCCTGTAAAACATCCAGCATCAAGACTCTTATTCACAGACACTCCTCTCGTCTACCTAAGTTGCTCAACATTACAATGTTTTCCTCTATTTGAGGAGGGGCGTTAATGGTCCTTCAGAAGCATTGTTGTTATTCCAGATTCAATTTATGTTTTACATTGGTGTTCTACTATTGTTACTTTTAAGCGATAAGGTCTCACCTGACAATGGCAGGTATCGCCTGAACATAGAAAAGGCTGAGTGGATTATTTATGTCACCGATGTTGGTCAGTCCGAGCACTTTCAAATGTTTTTCAAGGTGAATATTCAGGGCTGTATGCCTTTCTGTTTAATTTCTTTCCCTTGTTTATTGTGCTATGGAGTATAATGATTCATTTATAAATTCTCTGCATTCGATCTTTATGAACTCATTGACTTGAGGATACATGCCGGCATTGGCTTTTACATTATAGGTCTTCTTTACAAGTCCATATGATTGGTTAGTGGCATGGAACTAAGCTTACTTCTACCCTTGTTTCTGTTTTTCAGGCTGCTAAGCGTGCAGGTTGGCTTCCTGATGATGATAAAGCATACCCTAGGACCAACCATGTTGGCTTTGGTCTTGTTCTTGGTGAAGATGGTAAGCGTTTTCGAACTCGCAGTACTGAAGTCGTTAGACTTGCGGATTTACTGGATGAAGCCAAAGCTCGCAGTAAAGCAGCACTTATTGAACGTGGTATGTCACTGTTCTTTAGTTGGGTTTCATGAAACTCATTGGCTCAGTTTAGGATGTATACGTTGCATTAATACCGGAATTTCCTAATTGAAATTAATTGTTTGATTTACACCTTTTGACTACATAAATATTGTTATCAGCATTTCATTTAGAAGCCTTTGAAATTTATGGTGGAACTTTCATCAGGCAAGGATAAGGAATGGAGCGAGGAGGATCTTGACAAAATTGCAGAGGCAGTGGGTTATGGAGCTGTGAAGTAAGTCCACTATCCTGCTAGTGAGCTTGCCATGGTTTTTGTTATGTTGGTTCCATTCTCAGAAACAGCTCTGATGAGATGGTTTATGTCATTAAGTGGGTCTATTACCAAAATTCAAGTTAGACATTAGTGCATTGAAGAAGGCCTCAGTAAAGCTTCGGGAAGCACAAGCTGAACTAAACCTAGACTCTAGCAATTGACAAACAAGAAAATTTTCGGGAGCGATATACTAGTATATAGAAACTGTGATGGTTTAGGAAGATCCTCAGAATATTCTTCTATGCTTTTGCTTTTGATAAGATGTTATTATATGCTCTTTATCTAGAATTTGCTTAGAGCATTTTCCTTGCTATAAGAGAAATGGTTGAGGATTCTTTTGTGAAAATTCATTGCATGCCTATGAAGTAGTCATCTGTTCTGTCCTTTATATGGATTTAGGAGTAAAGAGAATTGATATCCTGAACTTCTCTTGCAGGTATGCTGACTTGAAGAACAATAGGACCACCAACTACACCTTCAACTTTGATCAAATGCTTAATGATAAGGTGAAGATTTATGTTCTCCATCAATAGCTCTGTCAATAATTGATGAATGTAGCTGACATTGTTGTCATGATTACCAGAGAAATAAAGTCCTCTCTACTCCTTAAATTTTTACTGTGTTAGGTGAACAAAATTACTTTGGTTGTGTTGACTGGATTTGGTTATTAGATTTCTTATTATGTTCCACTCAGTTCGTGAGTTTTATATCCCATTTTTACCTGCTCTCACATGCATGCACGTGCTCCTTATTTCTTTATCTGTCTTTTCTTGATTCCTTTTTGGCTAAGTTGTTATTTATGATGACAGGGGAATACTGCTGTCTATCTGTTGTATGCCCATGCTAGGATGTGCTCAATTATCAGAAAATCTGGTAAAGATATAGAGGAACTCAAGAAAGTAAGTAGTCTGTCTGTTATCCATATATAATTGTAGTAAAGTTTATGGAATTTTACAACAACTCAACTAACGATGTCATCTCTTATGAATGCTAATTAAATTACCTCCTGGTGATTAATTTGGGACTTGAAGCTAAAAATTACTATTCCATGGTGCTACAAGTTCTTCATTTTTCCTTTGTTTTTTAACTCATGCTTCTTGGCTGTAGACCGGAAGCATAGGATTGAATCATCCAGATGAACGGGCATTGGGGCTTCATTTGCTCCAATTCGGTGAGGTAGGACATGAATTGACCATGATTTTGACAATGTCAGGATATTCTCTGCTGCAAAGTGGGATATATATTAATATTACTTTCTTGATCGTCACTTTGCAGACTGTGGAGGAGGCTTGCACTAATCTGTTGCCCAATGTGTTGTGTGAATACCTGTACAATTTGTCAGAGAATTTTACCAAATTCTATTCGAACTGCCAGGTACTATTACATCTTTTTGCCTTTGTTTTGCTTCCAGATAGCAGGACAAGAACTGCTACTTGTTTCAAGCATTCATGCCATGTGGGCTTGTTTCATCTCCACTGGTTTATCCTTGTCTGGCTGTCGAGTTTGCTAAGGGCTCAAATCATTTTGTTTTTATCTTTTTCTTTTCTTTTCTTTTTTTCTTCCTCTAAGATGAGGTCCAGCAACCTCACGGGAGCCTCACTGGCCCTCGGTGAGGGTGGACCTCCCTTGTCTAGCCGGTCGCTGGCTAGAGGATGAAGAAGAAGAAAAGGAAAAAAGAAAAGAAAAAGAAAGAGAAAAATGTAATAAAATTATTAAAAAATTAAAAGAAATTCTTAGTCATAATAAAATTTGAGGGCCATATCAAACGCATTTCTATTCCAGAATAGAATCTTAGTGTAGTTACTAGACGTTTTCGAATATTAAGAAACTCATCTAGGGAACAAAATCAGAAAAAACCATTTCTAAGCAGAAATTGTTCCTTGGAACAAAATGGTTACCAAACGAAGAATCTCAGTCCATATATGTAAAGTGGTATGATTTTAATGGGGGGTGCTACTGAAAAATAATGGTGTAATTTGTGGCTCTCCTCAATCACTTCTGAGAGCAGATATGCAACTGCCTCCTTAAAAGTGCTAAAATTTTAAATTTGAGGTTTGAGTTGCACCTCTCAAGTGGCCAGGGTACTCCTGATATTTTTGAGAAACGTTGTTATTTCTGGATAACCTCCCTAAGGTCTGAGCATTGCCTCTGCACATTCGCAGTGATATGAGGTTGAGAGATTACTTCCTTTTGATGGCTATTTCCATGATGCTTTGTTTCCATATTTGACCCTATTCATCAGTGAGGGAAGTGACTATATCAGGATGCATATGGATGAATTACATTATGTTTATCCCCTGCTTACACATAGACTTAAGCTATGCTCAATGCATCTTTATGCAGTTTAGCTGCAATGTTACTGAAAATTGTCCTCAAATGTTGAAATTACCCGCAGGTGGTTGGATCAGCAGAGGAGACCAGCAGGTTGCTGCTGTGCGAAGCAACCGCAGTTGTCATGAGGAAATGCTTCCATCTCCTTGGGATAGTGCCCGTCCACAAGTTATAAATACATTTAAAACAGAATACGTTTTTCCAAATTTTGTGGGTTTTACCACACTGATTCACCCAAAGATTGGGTTAATTATAGGAAACAAGATATGAAAGTGGAAATTTTTCGTGTTTAGCTTGGAATGCATATGCCGGGGCAAGAAGGTTTTTTGTTGGGATGGCCTCAAATCTTCTCTTTTTTTCCATGTATTGCGTTGCACGGCATTTGTTGTATCCCAGAGAACACCGGGCATGCTATCACGGGTGGAAATAGATCTATTAGTGCATATCGAATCTAATCCTTTTGCTTTGAAATCGCTATTATGTGCTTCGCGTTGTGACTTGCGTTATGAGTTTCAATCTGCTCTTTTCGATTTCCTGGTGAATTTGAAATTGTCAAAGATCAAGTCGAAGCCAATAAACGCTAATCAAAGTAAGAAAGTGACCCTAATCGACCCTGATTTAACTGGATAACCACTCCCGTCGTTCCTCCCTTCCCACGATTGCAAGTGGCATCATCAATGTCATTATCATCCTATGCTATTGGCGTGAAACATCTTTATCTTGACGTATGCATTCTTGATCTGGTACGAGATACGAGGATGCCATATGCTTATCCATTCTCTTCGATGGAAAGGATCGTACAATAACATGTGAATCGTCTTTATCTTGTAGTATGCATTCTCGATGAGATCGAGAATGCCATTTGCTTGTCCATTCTCTTCGATGGAAAGGATCATACGATAACACGAGAAGATGACGATGCTTGCTTCTTGCAGATCATTTTAGCCCCGACAAAGCCTCAACAGATCGGGAATAGGAAAAACCTCTTCAAACCACCTCGCGACTACGCTCCACCAGCATAAGCGCCTGTTATGCCGATCGAGGCAAGGCTATTTTCTGACGGGATAAGCAAACGTCTTCAATTTTACTCAACACATAACTTGTTTAATGCCTCATCTCATCGTACAAGTGTTGTTCAATACATATTGGATGTTTCTTTTCGACAGTCGATTTGGAACATTTTATCCTTCTGTAGATGCATCGATAGACTAGGACTAACAATTGAAAAAAGAAAAAACCGCATCAGGTACTCCTCCAAAATTACCGGCTCCTTGATCATTTACCCTAAACTCTTCCCAAGTCATACAAAGCAAAAATGCCAAAAAACCAAAAAAAAATAAAAAATAAAAAACAGAAAACAAATTATCCATGGAATGGACGATGTATCGAAGACCAAGTGCTTATGCATATCGAGCAAAACTCAAAAGGTCTTGAGTATCGGAACGGGCGGTCTATTGCCGAGTGAAGTAAACCTCTTCCCTAGATGTGAAGCAGCAGAAGAAGAAGAAGACGATGATGAGAAGGCAGATCTTGATGACGAACCCTTCTTCGATATGATCGCCTTGGGACTGAACGACTTGCCGGAACTGTCCAGGCCTCCTCCGTAGCTCTTGCACAGCTTCAATCTCTTTATGCAGGGCCTCTCCTTCTTCACCAGATCCTGCAGGCTCTCGCAGCTCGCCAACGACGTGAACGACTGCGACTTCCCGTCATAATACCTCGAGAGCCCTCTCCTGCACCACCACGAAATCAACGAATTCAATCAGCCTCACTTCATGAATGTGTACACTAGAGTTTTTGTAGCTGTTGTTTCTAGGGTTTTATTAGGAAGTTCAGCTCCACATTCGGCATGACCCCAGTTCGACTAATTTAGTGGCTTGAGATAAACCCTCTCTTTCTTTTGTCGAGTCGGGATTTTTCGTTCTCATGCAATCCGAACGCTTCAAGAACTACCGTACTACGATGTTTCCTTGTTCTTCTCTCGATGAATCAAAACTAAGAGCGACCATTTTCGGGTTCGCTCTCGTGCTCGTGCCTTAATTCGTGCCGGCCCTATGATGTCATGAAACACAAGAAATTCTCTAGATGACTAGCCTATCAACACGAGCGTGAGATCAAGTTTGAGTTAGGTAGGATGACATTCTATTCTCACACATCTAATCAAATCGAATCGAATCGAATCTTAGCTATAATAGCAGAACTAAGTACTACGGATCGAGTTCGAATGCGGAACAAGAAATGATCAAACTTACTTTATAGGAAGCTGAGCCATGAGGTCCGATAACTCGTACAGAGGTCCGTGCTGGCCCGCAAGAGACGACGACGACGAGGACGACGAAGGAAACGAATAAAGGGTCGACTTCGAAACCGAAGGCGAAGAAGAAGAAGCATCCTCTAGGAGATCGGACGAAGATGACAGCGACGACGACGAGGATTCTTGAGAGTCTCTCGAGCCTTGATCTTCCATAGACGTCTCTCTCGATTCCGAATCGCCGCAGACATTTTCACCACCACCACCAACAACTTCCGTGATCCTCCACCCATCGTTCCTCGGACGACCGTCGAGAAACTCCAAACCCAGATCGCCAAAGCTCTGGTCTTCTCCACCCATTGATGTCATGTATAAGAGAGAGAGAGAGAGAGAGAGAGAGAGAGAGAGAGAGATGTGTTGTGGTCTTATCTCTGAAGACTTTCTGCGCAGGATGGATGAAGTGATGATCTGCAGGGTCGCTCTTAAGGAAGCATCTGGGTGCAGCATATAAATACACACACGTACTCAAAACACCGGCAGCAAAAGGATAAGGTAACGTGATGTGCTTGAATGCGCAACGGAGAGAGAGAAAATAGAAGTCTATCTCCACATACCAAAACGGCAGCGAGGTGGCACGTGGACAGGATAGGAAATGGACCCATTTTTTTCTAATTCAATTCATTAATTATGTAATTATCCAATTCATTAATTATGTAATCATCTAATCTTTCTTCTTTCTTCCTTTGGTCAGAATATAATTATCTAATCTATTATTTGCTTACCTATTTATTTTTCTTGGTACGTTATGGGCTTTATCCTCAAGCAGTTGTCGTCATCATCGTCGGGCTTCTTACCCCCGATTCTCATTCCTATTCTCGTTCTCCAATAAATGGTCCGAATTCATTATTGGAAGGAAGCCCTTTTTTCCCCATCTGGGAATGAGGATAAGGCATGATTATCTCTCTTTTTTCATTTTTCAATATTTTTTTAAATATTCTTTCGAAGACATCCATAATATCCGGTCATCCCATCTATCCCTTTCTCCATTGATGGGTAACTGATCAAAAAGAGGAGCTCCCTTTACCATTTTGGCCTTCTTTTGCCTCATAAAGCAATGACACACCCGCGTCCGAATTTTGACCTCTCGCCTTTCGAATTTTATACATCCCCAATTTCCTTTTCTAGAACCCATTGAAAATCAAATGGGTTTAGGTCACGAGTTTGGTCATCTTATTTAGGCAGATAATTAATCATAATCCCGTTGTTGGTCGCTGATGATTATCCGTTTAATTGACAAGCACACGACTATTCTCATTCATCTCTGTATAATAATACTAAGTAGAATGTGATTGACTTGCCGGCCAAAGTCAAAATTACGTGGAGTTGCCTTCTGGGTTTGCGTTCTTTGCGGGGAGTCCAAGATTTGTTTTTTCATTTTATTTTCTAGAGCTAAGACCATTTCAAAATTGACGGGGCTTAAATGTTATCTCTCGTTAGGGGGCTCTAAGTCCAACCAAGAAGTCCCTATCTTGAACTCTTCTTATCCCACGGTGATTGGACTAGTAAGTAGCCTAGGGCTAATTTTCAATGCGAGGGCTTGGAGTCCAATGGTCATACGTTTGAATCCCCAAGTCGCTCCTCGGCCTTAATAAGCATTGATTCATTCACAGACATAGATTTGAATCCCATAACGGCGTAAGATAACCCTGACTCTACTCTCACTAGTATTATAATAGATTCTATGAAACAAGCAATAGAACATGGCTTGAAGAACGTAAGATAACCCTGACTCTATTCTCACTAGTATTATAACAGATTCTATGAAACAAGCAATAGAACATGGCTTGAAGAACGGTCCATCGACGCCAATCACCCATTTTCACCCTATTATTCATAGAAAGAAAAAAAATAACTTGGACACTTATCTCTGTTTTGCACTGTTTTTCTTGACATGAAATCGTTAACAAAGTTTCAATGGAACCCGGCTGCTCATCGCCATTCCATGGTCAAACATCGAGGCTATTGGAATAAACTAATCCACAAATGGAAAACACAGGTACCGACAAGCCTCCCAAAAAAATATTCCCCCTGTCCCTCTTTCTAACTTAGCCAAAACACCAATCCCAACTCGCCAAAACCCCGAATCCCCAGAGACCAAAACAGCGTCGTCTTTCATCGCGTTGCCAGATAACGCTCATCATACTAAAGTAACCGAATCGAATCGAGATAGAGAGAGAGAGAGATAGAGACCAGTCCGGTCCACATAACCCACGAATTAAAAATGAGAGTTTCATGACTATAATATATATGCAAAGATATCTGCTAATAAATGCAATTCTCTTTAGGGTTTTCAAGGCGTGGGGAGCTGGGGGAGAGGAGAGCTGGCAGCAGGAGAGGATAAGAAGGTTGACCTGGGGAGGAGTCATCATGGTGATTTTGAGCGGGGAGGACAGAGAGGATCTTTCCTTTTCCTTCACAGGTTACCACACGTTTTTGTCTTGTCTTTTTGGGCTGCTCTTCGCCCCCACCCCCCCCCCACCCTTTTCGATTCTCATAATCTTATCCACGCACTTTTTTCTCCCTCCTTGCCGCCTTACCTAATTCATTTCCATTAACGCCCATAGATTGTAGATTGGGCCCCCACAAAAAGTTCCTTATCTGTCTCTGATGCCTACCCTTCATTTTTTGGTCTTTTTTTTTTCCCCTTTTTTGCAAACCTCACCTTTCTTTCTTCTTATCCTTCCTTTTGAAGAGCTCAGAGCAAGCGAGGACGGCGGGCCAGGAGGGGATGGTGCCGGGACGACCGATCCCGTTCCAAAACCCTATTCCGGTCGGTCCCCAAGAAAAATGTGACGTCGGCTCGAGCCCAAGACGGTATTTTTAAATAGAGTCTCAAATCCATAAATTATGGAAACTTGCTAAAGCCCCAAATGTATGGTTTTTAAACACATGCATTTCAGGATAAAATAGGGGTAATAATCAAAACAACTCTCACACCTATTTTATGACGGTTAATTTAGTCATAATTTATTTAATTTATTTAATTTAATATTAAACATATTATACAAATTTTAATTAAGCTATAAACTTTTTAATTCATTGGGCAAGGGGTTGCAGCCCCTCTCCAGATTTGGTCAAGGCCACAACACCCAAATCTGAAGAGGGCCCGCGAGGGCATCCTAACTCTCGCCTGTGTGCTGGGGATCTATACCAACCATCGTCGAGGCTACAAACCAGCAAAGAGAAATAAAAAAAAAAAAAAAAAAAGCAAAGACAAGAAAATCAAAAAGTTCGAAAAGTTTGAAGAAAATGCAAAAGTGTCCACATTAACATCGATTGTGCCACATAGGACAATCGATTCATATTAGTGATTTCTGGCCTAAAATTAACCGAAAAGATTATATTGGTAAATCGTTAAGATTTAAGGCTAAATTAACCATATCAAAAAATTTAGAACTTAATTGACATATGTATAATGGGTTTATAATTAATTTATTTTTTATGGTAGTTATCCCAAAGACAACGTGGAGCATTTAAGGGCAACAAAGTCCATAATTCCAACATTATAATTAATCGCGTTCGGGTCTTGGGGGTGCCCACCAGCTATTTGCCATTGTCCCCCTCGAATCCACCAGGATTGATTTGGAAGAAAGGTTACTCCACCCACCTTTCTTGTCATGCAAATTTATTGACCTCGTCTTGTCCACACGACTAAAAATTTGCGATGTTTCATAGTCGCACGCGATTCACGCATGCCTCCGTCAATTAGTCCGGGCGGGGACCAAAGGGTGGGACCTTTTTCCCTTCTAGAATCCCCTGAATCATTCAAATTCTACATGGTCAGACTCTAACGATTGACTTGGTTAGAGGAAATAATAAAAAAAGAAGAAGTTTAGACCGGGTATATAACTATAAATAAGAGGCAATGTCGTGCTCGCGTGGGAATATAATCGGAATCTTTGATTTGCAAAATGTGATCACGCCCCCCCCCCCCCCCCCCTTTTTTTTGTGTTGAAAGTACGATTGATATTGATTTACTTAACCAAGTTCCATGCATACACGTCGAGAACATCGGCACATAAAATATCAAAGAGAACAGGCGGGGATTTGCTACCCGATTACTAGGGAGGCTATTCGTTCTGGGCTTTTGCAAGCCAATCTGCTGTTTTGTTTGTGTCGCTGCTGCAATGGGCCAGAGTGAGGCCCGGAAACTCCTTCAGTTTGGTCTTGATCACGCCCCCTTGACTACTTCACTATCTTAGAATTCAATTGTGGATGCGAGGATATGGTTATGAATTCAGGATGGACACTGAAGTTTGAAAGCATTATATATAATATGGATTGAGAATGAGAAATAATGATCGAACTAGTTAACGTGTCCGCTAAGCATCATGTTGCAAGAACTAGTCTCACCTAGTTATTTGAATATAATTAGTGAATTATACTAAATGATTGGATTACCATCTCCTAAAGGTCCGCTTATCTTTAGGAAACGAAACTAGTAGCCTAGTTCCGACGATAATACTTGTTTTTGACAAATGCTACGGTGACAACGACAACAAAGTAATATATGTTAAGGACCGATTAGGCCAATGCACGATCCACGTCGCCGTTTCTTGCGAACCAAGTGAAGCCCTTTGTTCCACCGGGCAGCTCGGCTTCGACCTGCTCTTTGTCGACAGGGTCCAGCTCGTGCAACTTCTCCTCGAGGTTCCCAATGGACTTAAATAGAAAGAAATATTTCAAAATATAAATTGCATTTGGTAAATTATAATCTAAAAGTCTATTGTGAAGCAAAACATTATTTGAATAAATTTACATTTATAAATGACTTTTGTGATTAAAAGAAAAAAGAAAAAAATAGTTGCTCAACGAAGAGCAAGTAGTCGCTAGCGATCGAAATTTGTCGCCAATGGATGACGTCTCAGGTTGCAAGACCTCAAGCAACCGTTAGAGACCATCGGCAAGGGCCACTTGGGGTTGGGTCACCCCTGGCGAGGATCACGCGACTCGGGTAAAGGCCGCTTGAGGTCGCATGACCTCAGCGAGGGCCGCCAAGTTGCGCGCCGAGGTAGTGCGACCCTCGCAACCCCTTAGGGTGGTTGCACGACCTAGATTTGGGTCGCTGCGACCTTTGCGAGTCGCGGCCGATGGCCCCTTGCAATAGTCATTGCGACTCAAATCTAGGTCGTTGCGACTTGTAGGGAGTTAGGCAACCTAGATCTTGCGCCGCCACAACTGACTTGTGGAGGTTGCGGCGACCCATATCAAGCCCCTCGCAATGGTTGTGCGACTTAGATCTAGGTCACTACAACTCATGGGGAGTTGCACAACCCAAATTGTGCGGCGCTGGGATTCACGGAGGTCACTTGAACTTTCGGCAATGGTTGCCTGTGTCATTGCAACCACGCCGACATCTCTCTAGTTGTCACCGGCCCCTTGCAGTCAGGTACAACCATGTCGATCGACCTCAACAAGAAGATGAACAATGTCATATAACGAGGGCAAAACTAACAAAATAAAAAGTTGATGAGGATAGTTTTGGGAAATGAAAATATACACCACCCTAGTTTTGGGCATGCTGAGAAAGCTCAAAACCTAAGATAGCCTAGGACCTACATTGATCTTTCAGCCTTCTAAATACTCACTTTTCTCCAATGGGGTTCGCAAAATATTTGCCAAACACCCAATATTTGGCTCAACGCGCTTTTGGGTGTCCAAAATCCCTTCCAAAGCCCACGCCCAAATGCATCCTTAGTACAACTAAAGTTTTGGCTATCAGATATATCAAGAAACGCATCTTCGAGGACGATACAAGCCGCGCCGGCATCCTTAGAACGTCTTGCGTCTGCCTCGTGCGAATATGGACCCGAGACATCCGAATTTCGTGAGTGTCTCGTCTTCATTGACTTGAAACGCAAGGTGTGCACAGAGAGATGAGGATGGTCTCGAGACACGAACTGGCTAGGGAAATTTTGGACACAGGGTTGAGGAGGTTGAAAATCTTGTGAAGTTGAACTTCATAATTATCTCACCACAAAGAAGGGCAAGAGCATTTGGTACAATCCCATTTATTTTTATGACTTAAAATTTCTTTTAATTTATTAATAATTTTATTACATTTTTCTTTTTTCTTTTTTCTTCTCCTTCCTCCGGCCGATCGCTGGCCAGCAACCGGTCAAACAAGGGCTGATGAGGTCACTGGCCTCATGGGGCCTCACCAGCCACCGACAAGGCCACCTCGAGCCTCACAAGATGTGGGCAAGGTCACGCCTCACCCAACCTTAGCAAGGCTCTAGGGGGAACTCGCTAGTGACCAGCAAGCTCGGGGCAACTTCGCCAGGCCTCATCTAAGCAGTCACTGACAGACAACCAACGGGGAAGAAGAGAGGAAGAGAAAGGAAAAAAAAAAAAAAAAGCTTGATTCTTGTTTCTTGAGTTGTTTTAGGAACAAGAGATAACTTTTTTTTATTTCTTATTTCTATTCCAAATCCGTTTTTTTTTTTCTGGAATCAAAATAATTTACCAAACGTGTTTCTATTCTATTTATATTCTCGGAAACAAAAGAACAAAAATACCTATTCCTGGGTGTGCGTTACCAAACGCAGCCTCAACCACGTAAACAAGCAAGGATACATTCAAAACCCTTCTACCATGCAAGACGACACATGAGTGGCCGAAAATTCAATGTCTGAATGTTCAACCGCAAAACAAGAAGAGAAACCACATGTATGTAAAATAACATATAAACGTTGAAGACAAACAACGTGGGAATTGTTCAAGGGCAACATCAGAAAAGGCTTGATGCATCTGCCTTTCTTCTCGCATACATGAGCAGAAAATGTTAAAGAAGATGGATTATAAAGGCTAAGCATGGATTATAGATGCCTGTCTTCTTGTTTTTCTTGTTTTTTCAGGAGTCGGCTCTTTAAGGTTATGGAGCCAAAACAAGTACATCTCGGGTAAGCTCACTTAAAATGGTAGGATTAAGTAGAAGGCAGAATTTTCTCAGTACAGAACCTTGGCATGCTGCTCTTTCTAAAAGTAAGAGACTTCTATCATCATTTGCTCAATTGCTCAAGCAAAGTCACTCTGTGCGAATCCTCAACCACGCACAGGAAGGATACATATGAGTAAGAGGATTTTACCCCATAAACACCCACAGCTTAACATCTCGGAAAACTTACGGGAGGTTCCAAGCTACCTACAAGAATCCCAAGATCGATATCTTTGTCTTCAAACTTTTTGATGAAAGCATGACTCTGAAAGATGAAAGAATTCATTGTCAAAAAACCATCAGGCAGACTGTTAGATCTGAAACAGAGTTTACATCACATATCACTTACCAAAAGGTCCAGAGACGAAGATCTTTGTTGAGGGTCCTTTTGTATGCTGAGATTCACAGAGGAAAGTGCATGTCAAAAAACAATACTGAGTTCTCATTCTACAAAGAGAAGATGAGAAACAGTTGAGGGAAGTATCGTGATTTGTCTTTTGCATTTGTTTTGGCTCGTGCCCAGCACCAACAAGCACTATGGATCACCTCCTAATTGATAGATCTAATTTATACAAAAAAAAAAAAAGGATAGCGTGATCTCTTTGAGTTGAACCTAACTTGTTTCTTTAGGGTAAAGGCATATCATTTTGCCACACCACCTCAAAGAGGATCATGCAATTGTCTCAGAAGAGCACCAAATCCTTTCCCCTGTTCAACTAGTTTCAAGAGACATCTCTCCTATTCTCAAATTGATATATTCGATCCCACATAAGCTACTGTGTGACTGATGCAATAACAGAGAATGTGTTACAGCTGGGAATTGATCACAGAAGTGACTTGTGATGGATTAAAAAAAAAAAAAAACCATTGTCTAGGGCCCTAGGCCCATAAATATCACAATTTAGGTGGGATCAAACACCAGTTTTGAGGGGTGGAGATAGCTTGCTGTCAATCCAGTAGGAGACAAAGAATGTGCTAGATAGATTTAATATTGTGGAGGACTTGTGCCAATATCCAAACCCTGGAAGCATGAACTATGAAACTGCCAAAGAGGTAAAGGCACGAGCTCGGCTTCACGTGAGGGCAAAAATGAGGATACATGGCAATTACAGCAAACAAGTAACGAGACAGTGCTTTGTCCTTACCAGGAAGATACAAATGAGCAGAACTCTGGGGAAAACTGATCTGCTGGAGCAGAAGGTGGTGGACTTTCAACAATTGCCTCCAAAAGCTCATAAAAGCTTGGCCAGCTTTGCTGATCTTCAGATTGCATGTAAGGAAAGCGTCCTATAGCACATTCAAGTACTACCATGCCCAAACTCCAGATATCACTGCTATAGTCATATGTGCTCCCGCTAATCCTCTCAGGCTAGAAGTAATAATGAGAGTTAGTTGAACTTTCATAAACCTGTTTCATGCAAAAATGTTTGTTCGATGTGCCAACACAACTGGAAGTTATGACTTGGGACTGGAATGAGTATCAGTTTCATGAAGGTAGTTCAAAAGCAGTGGTACCCACATACCGACATATAATTGTAAGTTCCAACAAATGTATCTCGTTGACCCATTGAGCTTGCTAGCATAGCACTGACACCAAAATCTGTAATCTTGACTTCACCTCTGTGGTTCACAAGCAGATTGGATGGTTTTATATCCCTGTGTATTACATGTCTCTCATTGTGCAAATAAACAAGACCTTGTAAGACCTGAACACAAATAATCAGCCTTTAGCTTTGTTGGAACTCTTAATGTTTTATGAGAGATTTTTATCCACATGAGAACTCAATACCTGCTTACAGACCACTGCTAAATATGGTTCTAGAATGGTCTTAACTTGTCTGATCACGTCAGCCAGGGATCCACGGTCCATGTACTCTAACACCAAGGAGAAAGCTCCATTGTGGTAGAACGAGTGGTAGCAAATCACGACATGTGGACATTGAGAAGCTTGATTTATCTTTAGCTCTTGTACAATTTGTTTACGGATCTCTTCTTGTATATTCATCTGGATGACCTACAAGTCCAAAATACACCTCTGATCAAGCAAAGACCAGAAACTTCCCAAAAGAGACTCAGAAGTAATAGAAGAACCTTCTACTTCTATGCAGTAGCTGTCAATGAAAAATTGTCAGCAGAAATGCCATTAATATACTCAGCATGAAACTCTACCCAACACAGAGAAAAACTATGGAAGCAAATGCATTCTGAAATTTTGATTTTGAAGATAATAGACTAACATCTAAGCTGCATGTGTATGGATAGTTCATTCAGTAATGCCACTGCTCTTCGAGCTTGTCGATAATAATCACTTTCTGTTTGAGAACCTGAACTTAGTCTAACCATGAACAGTTTAACCTCTGAGGTTTTAGTGCTGTATGACATAGTTACGAGATTAATATTCAAACCATGAGCCTCTTAGGTTTAAATGTGAGTTGAACCCAACCTAAAGATCCTTAAAGTCCTATCATCATGTTCCTTATTATAGACATGTACATATTAAGCAAAATATGTTGCAAAATAAGATATTTTGGGCGATAGCAGTTGTCTCATTACTAGTGAGAAATGCCCTAATAACTCCAAATAGACAATCCTGACATCTACTTTGAAAGTATTGCTATCAGATATCTTTTTTAACAAAATTGTGCTGGTAATAAATATGAATGCGCACACAAATAGCATGTAAATGCATTAGAAGATCATGATGCTAGATAGCAAACTTTCGCTTAAATTGTAGTAAAACTACTAATTTTGATTTAGATTATAGACTAATAATCAAGTTATTATTTCGGCAAGATATGATAAATCATGATAATTAGGAACATTCATTTGTGTTATACATATATTAACACAAATAAAATAAATCTGCATATAATTCTGTGTTCTACAAATTTCTGTTCCTTTGAGAGATAGATGTTGCCTGAGCCTCAATCTAAACTATATCCTAGTCAAGTCAAAAGGTGATATATGGATTTTGATTGCCGCTCCTATTGGTCGTTGACACTGGAATATATCCTCCTTTGCAATCCTACTCCTGCCCCTTTGTCATATCAGAAATTTGCTTGATGGAAAAGCTATACTTATATAAAATTACTTGCATAAGGGATATCTTGCAGATTGCATGGACAAGATAGATTATAGACCAAATGCAACATAGAAAAATATCAAATAGGAAAACCTGCTGAGCAACAGAATAGCCTTTCATGTTATTATAATTACCTTCAGAGCAAATAGTTTTCCAACCCATTTATGGCGAACAAGTTGTACCACACCACCACTTCCCTTTCCTATGACTTTGATAGTCTCAAGGTCTTCCAATGAGAAGTCAAGATCAAGTTCCTTACCATTGGAAAGCTGTCCATGTGGAAAAAGAACAGCAAATCTCATGAGCTCAAACTGGAACAAATTAAGAAAGAAGTGCTATGAAATCAAACATCCAGTTATGTCGACCATATTGATTGCCAACAGAACAGCAACAATGGAAAAGAAAATGTGAAAATCAAGTCCAACTCCATAGGAAGTTCAAGTGGACAAGGAACTGACTTTCTAATTGGCGAAGGTTCTAATAAGAAACACAGATCATCAACAATCGCAGATTCTCACTTAAAAACATTTATGTTGATGTTTTCTACCAGCATTCGGGAAGTTTACACCACTCAATAGAGCCCATATGCTACATCTAAAAGTCAAGTAATCTGGAAAGTTACTAGATTCAGAGAACAGTGGTACGAAGGAAACTATATATGGTGAAGTAAGGAGAGAACAGGATAACAGTGGGAACAGGTAAACCCGATGGTCAATGTAACAGTACTTGAATAAAGTCCTCGACATCTTAGAATACAAATTTCAGGCCAGCAAGCCATTCATGGAGGAGTCACATGCTGCTTCTAATTTGCTTTGGGAATTTTAGACCATCCATGACTTCTTTCTTGGGCATTTATCTAATTGCTCTCCCATAGGTCATAGATCTAACAGCGTAGCACACGCATTATATGTAGCAATTCACCACACATTTGAGCAGAATTAGACAACTACACTGGTTTGGTCAAATTGGCTTCTCCAAAAAACTTCACACGATCCATCCGAGTGACAAATACCTATCCCCCGCAGGAGGACAGAGATAACCTCTCTTATGGCGAAGTGAACTTAAAATCAGACTTACACAAGACTCCTTTTCTTCAGATTTGAGCCGCAGACCTTTATGGTTCAATAGCAAATCACCATCATGGAAAGTGCCACTCGCAGTCCTGCACCAAATTGCGCCATTTAGATTCGTCACAAGTTGAACAAACTCAATAGGACTAAATCAGTAAACTTCAGCTGCTAACTATGGACATAGAGTTGCACATCGACTATAACAGCTCAAGCTGTCGAATCACGATGCCGCCCCAATCTCAACTCAACACCAAGTAAACAGCACCAAAGGTAACTTCATCCGCCGCGACGCCTCAATCGCATGCCCTTATTGGTTCATCTGGCACTTCCACGAGCAACAGACACAGTACCAAATCCTATGGGGCTCCTACTACACGGCAATCGGAACATGCATCGCCGGAGAAACCGAAAAATCCAGGTCAATTTCGGAGGCAATCGGAGCCGACGACGACGACGGAGCTCAAATCCGAGGCCTGAAAAACGGACAGTTCCGCGAAAACCGAACGGGCGAAAAAACACCGCGCGCCGAGAGCTTACAAGAAGGAGGCGATCGGGGCGTCGGGAGCGGGGACCGCGAGCTTGAGGGGCTTCAGCGGCTTCGTGCTCCTCATCGCCTTCATGCCTCTAGGGTTCCGCGCGGAGGAGAAGCTTTAATGGCGGCCGGAGAGTTAGAGAGAGAAAGAGTAGAGAGAGAGAGAGAGAGAGTGTGTAGAGAGAGAATTGTTTTAGACTCTGTCTGTCTCCTGTTTCGAGGGAGATGGTGACGAGAAGAAGTCCGTTGGAGGAACCCAAAATTCAAACCGGAGTGGCCGCCCAGAATATAATAAAGACGGTGGAGAACGTTTTTTGTCTTATTATTTTTCGAAAAAGAAATATATCATTATTTTCACTTTACTTTTAAAAGGGATTTTCTTCTTCTTCTTTTCAATATTTTAACCTTATTCTAGCCGCGGGAAAATGTCCGCCGGCAAATATTTTACTAACCAACATGATCGGACCTTCATTTGAGACCAATTTGAGAAAATGGTCTCAACTTCCTACATTTGAAATTTCTCCTATATATGATTTCAATGATAAATTGATTCCCAACTTGCTCCAACAACCCGGTTTATTGTGTATGAAATTTAACTGACTTGATAATTTGTTGTCGGAAAATTTTTATAATTCGATAAAAGGAAACGTCATGTATGAGTAAAGTAGGCTTAATTTCGCATGTATTGGCCAAAAAATATATAGGGCTTTATTACCACCGCCCACGGTATCCCATGATCATTTGAGAAGATAAGAGGAGTTTGAATCCCGCTAGCCACACAGGATTTTAAGTGTAACGTCGGGTGGTGGATCTTTCGCTAGCGTCGCCCTCGGTTATCCCGTTATCCCAAATTGTTGGCTATCATCCGTATTAATTACGGTCATCGGCCCTGCGAGTCGTAAAAAAAAAAAAAAAAAAAAAAATATATATATATATATGGCTTTATTCAAATAGAGCAAGATAAAGGAAATTTCGAGTAATATTTTTGGGTTATAGCGGAATTGGTTAAACAGTATTTTTTTAATTTAATTTTGCTTTTTTGGCTTTGAAAATTTCGAGACATAAATTACAATAGCTCTTTTCACAAAACTCAGCTCCCTCCTCTCTCGATTCTGAGCGCTAGTCCTCTCCCTCGATAGCTACCTCGTCGCTTGCAGGTGAGTTCCTGAACCGGCCCTTCATCTGCAGATGAATTTCCGACCTTTTCGCCCCCTACCCTTTTGCGCTCGTCGATTGTATCTCGCGTTTCCCGTTTTGGGTTGCGAGATCACTGCTGAAAAATCAGAGCTTTAGCGGTTGAGTTTCCTCCTCGGTTCTTGGCTCGTACGGTTTCGAACTCGAGGCGTTCGTCGTGGGTTTGAGTGATTCGAGATGTGCGCCATTCAAATCGCCCTCGCACGTGATAACCCCCCAGAGTACCCCCAGAACGAGAGCACCAGCAACATGCTTACTGGGGTTTCGCTGGTTGTGCTCTTTTGGTTGTATTGATGCTGTTCGTGATTTGGTTGGCAATGCTGTTGGTGGATAGCAGTGTGGAAAGATCGCATCCACTGAATGAGATTTGCCCGTTTTACGAGTTGTGGGTAATGGTCGGCTGGAGTTGTGGGAGTGATTTTTAGGGAATGCGAATGCAACCGCGGAGTGATGGAGGCTTGGCTTGGATTGAATCAAACTAACCTGCATGAGCCACAGAGAATGTTTAGAACATTGTGAATCGATCACCCCATGGTGACATTGGCCAGTGGGTTTCTTATGTAAATGGGGGATTTTCGTGAGGCCAAGTAGGGTTAAAAGCAAAAGACAAATCAAACTATCTTCCCTTACATGTTCTAGGAACCCAGTGAAGTATCCTTTGAGATAACTAATGTGAATGTTCATATCTTCGTTGTGCTACTGTGTTTCATGGATTTTGCATATCTTTATTATATGTTGTGTACTGCACAAGTAAACATCATGGTCGTTTTTGTTTTTCTCGGTTTTGCAGAAAACGAGGATGAGAGTCAAGCTCTTGAGTATCCTTCACACGATGCCTGGCTGCGCTTCTTGCTGCCCAATATATTCATAAACTGCCCAGTTAATTTGTTTGTTGTTTTCATAATAAAAAGAATAAACAGTCCAGTAATGAGAGCTTTGTTAGTGTTTCTTTGTGCCGTCGGGCTGTCAGTCAATTCTCTGTGCTGTCTGACCAAGATTTGCTCTATATGTAGCTGTTTCCTGGATATTGCATTTGTGTAATTTTTAAACCTTTTCTCATTCAGTAATGGATCCTTCCACTATTAATTTCTAATACATCTTTCATTCTTTCCATTTTAATTGGCCAGTGATCATATATATCCTTCAACGCATGAGTATCAAAATCAGTTATTGCCATTTTCTTATTCGTGAAACAGCAAACTTATATATGATCAGACATATGACTTAGATGAGAGATTTAACTTGTAGTAAGTCCTATGCTCCTGATTTTCTCTCTACTGCTACTTTGTCCTCCTGCTATTACTCTTTTTTTGTCTTTCTCATTGCTTCTTTAGACGCCCATTTATCTGTCTTTACTATTTGCTTTCATTCTTAATATAAAAAAGGAATTGGTGATATTCTTCACGTTATGAACCATTTCAAGGACAACAGAAGAATTTGTAAAACGTTTCTCTTTAGTTTGCAGAAATTCAGTATTCAAACACGTGCATGCACAATTCATGTGCATTTGTTGTGCAAACTCAAAAACACACCTGTGTGCATGCTTGTGCACAAGAACAGAAGATGCACGCGTGCGGGCACACACATACATCGAGAATAGCCAGTAGAAAAGGAGGCTTGAATTTTGGATTTATCTGCTTATTATTCCCACATAGATCTTGCCATGATCAATGTTTTGATTCATTTTCACAGAAGTGTTTGGAGACTAACATCAACTGGTAGCAAGCATCTGCTTCATTCTTTTGTTACAAATGTTCTACTCTGTGGGGACAGTTTTCCTTGACCTATTTCTTCCTGAATTCCTGTTGGTATTATTGAACAGAGTAAGTACTCACCTTTAGCAGATAGCTGCAATAGGCATTTGGAGATCTGTGATAAAGAGGGAAGGACTTGTTCATTTGTAGTGGCTGCAGAACCCTAAATCTTCTGTTTATCTGAACCACAGATGGCATGCTGTCGCTTCATGGACTTGGGATGCCCAGGATGAAACGTGTGGAATTTGTAGGATGGCCTTCGATGGCTGTTGCCCCGACTGTAAACACCCTGGGGATGATTGTCCACTGAGTAAGTTCTTACCATTCCCCACTCTTTTCTTAGTAAGGTATGATGTTATAGCTGATATTGCCTCTTGAATATAGATGGAGATTTCCTGCATTTCTCCTCTGAGATGTCTGCATTTGAATCTGAAGTACCTCTACATAGTCAACACGGCTTCAAGCTAAGCTAAATGCCCTGGGCTTTATAAGCAATTCAAGCAAAAACTAAACAGTTGCTGTTTAACATAAAATGGTTGTTTCTCTTCAACATGTGCAGAAGGTTAAAAATGAATTTGGGCGTCTAATTTCTTTGCTTCCCTCTGAGAAGGTCCCATTTACTTGGCTTTTTATTTCTTTTTTGGCTAGAAGAGGAGCAATCTTGGATATAGCTCTTGTTTCGAAATGTTTGCGGCATTTGTCTGAGGCCAAATCATCCTTCATAGTCAAAGTTCCAAGCTGAGCTTTTGGGCGCGTTTGTTTGTGTTTTTGTTTAAAAATTGTTCCAAGGAACAGAAATAGAAAAAAGTATTTCTGTTCCGGGGAACAATTTTTGAACAAAAATACGCGTTTGGTAAACTTGTTCCGGGAATAAAAAAGAAACAGAAACATGTTTGGTAAATTTGGATAATTTTTTTATTTCTTTTATTTTTTCTATTTTTTTCTTATTTTTCCTTTTTTTCTTTTTTCTTTTTCATTTTTTTTTTCTTCTTTTGGCCGGTCGCCGGCCAAGGCCTTGGCCGGCGACTGGCCGGCGAGGGCCGAGCTCGCCCGGCCGGTGGGCGGCGCGGCCTCGCCGGCCGCCGGGCGAGCTCGGCGAGGCCGGCTCCGGGCGGCTCGAGGCGGATCCGGCGAGATCGAGCTCGCCCAGGCCGGCGCGAGGTCGGCCTCGCCATGGCTGGGCGAGCTCGAGCTCGCCCAACGGCCGGCGAGCCTCGCCGTGGCTGGGCGAGGCCGCCGGCCCTCGTCGGCCGGTCGCCGGCCATGGCCGAGGCCGGCGACCGGCCAAAAGAAAGAAGAACAAGAAAATAAGAGAAAAAAGTGTTTGATTTGTGTTCCAGAAACAAAAACACAAATTTTGTGTTTTTGCTTGTTTGTTTTTTTGTTCGCAGGGAACAAAAAAAGAGCAAACGCGTTTGGTGCGTTTCTGTTCCTTTTTGTTCCTGGAACAAAAAAACAGAAAAACTGTTTAAAAACAAAAAAAAGAAATACAAACAAACGGGTCCTTTGTTTCATGCCTTTTTTCAGCTGAGTAAGCTGAGCTTGGATATTCTAAGTTGAGCTTATTGCAATTAGTTAAAACTTGAACAGGAACTGGATGTTTATAATGTCAAATAGCATGGCTTTTTTCTGAAACACGATGTGCTGTCATTTCTGGTCTATGGAAGTGAACTCCCATTTCTGGAACCTGTGTCATGGATGTTTTGATATCTCTAAAGATATGGTCACTTCTCCTTTCTTCCCAATTTGCCCTTCTCTCCCCCTCCTTGAAGCCACAAAAAAGAGGAAAATGGAAAGTGTGCTTTCTACGAATAGTCATATTGATTACAATTCTGTGATTGTTCTGCAGTATGGGGTGCATGCAATCATGCTTTCCATCTTCATTGCATCTTGAAGTGGGTGAACTCACAGACTTCTCAGGCACATTGCCCCATGTGTCGGAGGGAATGGCAATTTAAAGAATGACGTGTCAAAACTCACAAATCCTCCCATCTTTATTGCATCTTGAAATGGGTGAAGACACAGACATCACGCCCCATGAGTTAGGCAGAACAGCAATTTATGGAATTACAAGCCAAAGTGTATGAAATCCTCCAACTCTTCCTCCTTTGCGCTTGAGTGTTTTTTAATTCAGCGAAAGGTATGTGCAGTTGATTTGTGAAGAATGATGTCACTTTGGATAAATGTTAATGTGAATGGCCAACATTACTTGGTGTTTGGCCCTACCCACTATGTAATAGCCTTATTGTCATGAATGTCTGATTTATAAGTGGGGTAATGTAATCTTTATATATGCATGAATTCAAGGGATTATAATGATACACGGTAGTCCTTAAGTACTGTCTAAAGATTGCAGATTTGCATGTTTTTCATACCTTGCATTAAACTACATCTGTTTTGGTAATCTGAGTTTTACTTTTCAACAATCACCTATCGCTGTCAACTAATTTGGTGTCTGTAAACTTTTTTTTTTGGGATGTCTCCTGACCTGTGCAATTTGCTGAAACTGGGCAATGTCTTAAGACTTTCTAACCTATTGCACGGACATCTTCCTTGGGATCTGAAGTGTTCTCAAAACCAGGAAAGACGAGTTGGCTGGATCGGTTTCGTTTCAAAGCAGGCCTTGATGATACCCAGTTTTGATCACAGGCCATTTGCTCAAAAATGGGCGGGCCTTGCTTATGCGCTGCCTGTGCATCATCCTCTTTGTCTATAAGCCTGCATATATTGCCAAGTTGCTGTCACCCGAGGGTTGAACAAAACAGTTTAATAGAGTACCAAATTCAGGTCCCCCGTATATGAAAACATCGTCCTCTGTCGGTGTCGCTATCACCAACACCAGTTCCGTTTCCGTTTCTTGTTATCGAAGCACAAGAGAAATCCTTCTCCCACCTGTCATGCTTGAGATATGCCAGAGGGACTTCCATTTTGTTGGTCATTGTGAATGAGTGAAGTTAAGACTTAAGAGACGTGGGTCTCAAGTACTATACAGTTGACAAACTTGGTTTATTCACATGTCTTTGTCCGTGCTTCTGATCTGCAATTTGTCTTCATTTAATTCCGGAAACTGGGAAATAGATCTCTGCTTGTACGCAAACATCAAATTGAACACAACCAACTGGCCATCTTTCCCACTGCCGACCATTTCCTGAGATCGGGAAATCATGCTTGACGTATCCGCAATCGCCTCAATTGGATTACAGACTAGCGGCTTCCTTTACCCCTCGAGGCTTCATACTTGGACGGCTCTCTCTCTCTCTCTCTCTCTCTCAATATCGAAAGGAAAAATTCTAACTTTTGTCACTATCCTTATGTGTTTTTTTTCTAATCAAGTCTCTTTATTTTTAATCCCTATTCAAGTCTTTATACTTTCACGAATTTTATAATCAAGTCTTCGTGGCGCAAAATTTGTGAGCTGACCTAACCATCATACTATGTTTTCCTCCAACGGGCACGTCAACTAGATTTGTCCAGATTTTTATGTTGGAAGGTGGGAAATGAGTGAAAGTTAAAAGAATTGATTAGACAAGTTAAAAGTACATCAACTTAATTAGATAAGGCATGAAAAAAGAGGGATGTGACATAAAGTTTTTATTTTTAAAGAAAGAAAGAAGGTACTTGTCGATCGCATTAATTTGAGACGTCACTTCTCATATAATCCTTAAGCAATTTCTAAAGAATAGTTACTCCAATCATGGACTGTTGTGACTTGCATTCTTATCCATCACCGCTATCTGTCCTTGTCACTTATTACCTCATAACTTAAAATGAGATCTTTCTCTTGGAAAAAAAACCCCTTGAGAAAGCGTCCTCGACCCAAAAAACCAACTTCATCGAAGAAAACAATTCCTTCAAAGGACTATCTTTTCAAACCAAAAGAGTAGACATTCGCTTCATTATTAAGCTTTAGATTTCAGATGGGCTGGTCCGTGGTGGGACTGGGGTTCGTTAGTTGAGGGGAAATTGCCAACTATGTAGATGTTGATGGTTTAGTGCGTGCGTGGGTCCTTCGCCCACATGGGACCATCACCAACTTGTCCCAAGAATCCTAGCATCTTCCTCTCTTGTTTCCCTTATGGCTAAGAAAAGCAAGTGCTCTCTTGCCTTTAACTCTAGCTAGGGTTTAGAGCAAGACATCGTTTTGTACGAAACCGTAAAAAGATAATTAAAATAGGGCCGAAATTGTCGTGATTTGTTCCTATATTTCAATGTGTGGTTGAAGATAGAGACATTAGATGGGAATGCAAATAAACTTAGACACGAGTGTCACGCATGTCCCTAGAAAAAAGTAGGAAGATGGCAAGGAACGAGAGTGCAATTGGAAATAAAAGTCCTATGCTTTCCATTCTATTTTTCAATTTGTAGGTTGTACAATTAGGATCATGACGGTCTTGAATACGTTTTTTTTTTTTTTATTTATCTTTTTTCCAAATTTCATTGCTTAAGATTTGAACCTGGGAGAAGATTATCGCAGGCAATTTGATCATTTGACATTAAAAAGAAGAAAAAGGGACGGCATGTGAATTGGCAACTCCCAACAAAATGAATGAATGAATTATTATGATTATCACCAAAAATAATTTCATTTTTATATATGGCATCAATCGCAATTTTTACTTTTTCGAGATAACACAAGGAAATTTTACTTTTCATTTGATTAATTTCGGCATATGTATTTGGTAATCGACCATGTCGAATGTTCATAAAGCTATTGAAATTTGGGTATTCTCAAAATTAAATTAATCTTCGGCATCTTTTGAAATGCCAATTTATTTTCCCGACTGGAAGTGTCATTTATTAAAGCAAGGATATGTTGGACCTACCTCTCTAAGCGGAAGCCTAGTTCTCTTTCTCATTGTTCTTTTTTTTTTTTTTTTTTTTTTTTTACATTTTTTAAATTGGTTCCCAATCTCCAATTCCCGTTCTAACTGTCATTCAACGCGACGAACGTGAGCTTGCTTAGATAGCAAAAAAAAAATTATTTTTGCTACTCAGTCAATTGGAAAACGTTTTTCATTTATCGAAACAACATAATTTAAATTGGGGGAAAAAACTTCCTCTTTTGATGAGTAAGAAATCACTTTTTTTCTAAATCACCGGAAAAATAAAGACCAATCATTTTTTTTTTTTTTTGGCAACAATGGTTTCCATGGGAAATTTATCTTTTACTATAAAGTTTTCAATGAAACAAACACATCACAACTCTATTTATTTCGCAAAAAATGAATTATACAAAAAACACTTTCCAAAAGAAAATAATTACTTGTATTGCTTGATAAAATTAATCAATGAATAATATTTTCAATATGTCGATAACAAAAATATTTCCCATTCACTCATTTACGTAAAATGTACAAACAATGATTTATAACGAAATTTTTTTTTGAATTATTTATATTTTGCAAAATAAATGCACTCTAAATGTCTTTGCATTCATGGACGTTCTAGCATATCCTCATTTTTTTATTACGAAAAAAATTATGAAAAAATCCTTAGTGAGGACAATCAACGAGATGAGAATAAAAGCAAATATCCGAAAATCTGCCGACGATACAAAAATCATCGCACTACAGACAAAGACAACTAACGACAGAATATGAAAAAAACGAAGAGAAGGTCCCCCGACATGTTCGAGTATCAAATCACCCCGAAATCAGCGACTGCTGGATTAGAGGGCGCATTAGCCTCTCACATATCTCCACCTGTCAAATAAAAAAAATTAAAAATCAAAAAGCAAAAAAATCAGATTGGTTTGGAAAAATGCGCTCTTTGTAAATTTATTATCTACTTATTATTTTGTGGAGTAATAATCCTTTTTTTCCTCTTTTTATTTTTTATTTTTTTTTAGTTTGTGAGAGAGAGAATGGGGCGCTTCAATTATTTTTTAGTTATATATATGTAGAGAAAGAGAGAGAAATTGGTTAACTGGTTTTTTGGTAATGACATAGATGGCATAATGATACCAGGAATAAAGCCACACGGATCCAGAACCCCACGTGCAAATATATAATCAAAATTGAAACCCCAAAAAAAATGGTTATTGTTTTCATTTTTTTCTTTTGCCAATCTCAAAATTATACTCTTTTTCTCTTTTTTGCTTAATAAACAAAACGCCCAGAAGAAAAAAGAAAAAAAAAATTGCCTTCAACATGCACAGGCATCGAAACAATTAAAAACCTTCCACCTTACATGAACTCTTTTGACCCCAAAAAAAAAAAAAAAAAAACTAACACAACTTGTATAGAAATTAAAGATGGAACACTTTCAAATTCCGTACAAACTTTACTCAAAATACCCATTGAAATAGGTTTCCTCATTTCTTGAACTTGGAGTCTACCTCAAATACTTAGGAACCTAGAACCTATCATGTTGCGACAACTAGCTACATATTGACAAGAGATAGCAGCGACCGGTAGAGCTTAAGGTTTGGATAGTTTGGTTAAGTTGGTGTGAGAATTTAGGATTTCATTATAGGTATTTTTTAAAAGAAAATGACACTTTTGCATATAGTCACAAAGATGATTGATGCAAAGGTGTGAAGTGATTTTCAAAAAAACTCAAATATGTATTTGAAATTTTTCAAAAATAGTGGTGTATTAGTGGTATTGAGCGAAATTTGAGGTATGTTTGTGGTGATCTTCATTTCGGCTTTATATTGAGGGCTCTTCTTTGTTGTTATGGACTTTTCCTCAGTTAATCTTTATCAATGCACATCCGACTCACGCGTAGCGACAAAGGTTTTGCTCACATGAAGGCGACAAGATTAAACACAATTTGCCCCATCCGAGCTAGGCGCTTGACGACTAAGTACATCCTTTCTTTAATTGGTAATATAATTATCATACACCTGCAATCAAGTCCCATGCGAAAACCTGGCTAAACCAGATTGGTTGTTGACTAAGGTTTCGTTGCTTGCAAGCATTGTTCCCTTACTTTAAGGTTCCACAAGCAGGCCCTCCCGCTTGTAATTTTAAATCTTAGCCTTATTTTCTTTCTTGAGTTTGTCCTTTTTAGAAGAAAAAAATGAAAACAAAAAGGAAGGAAAAAAAGAGAGTAAAGGACGAAGATGCCATTGACCAGCCGGTGAGATCAAGCCTTTCTTCGAGACTGACATGATCACTAATCTTATTTGAAACAAAATCAACTTCCAATCCTTATCTGTGAAAATGAAGGTTTAAGGTCCTTATTTGAAATAAGGTCAAATTTAAATTTTTATTTGAGAAAATAATATTATTTCATATCCTTATTTAGAAATTTTTCCCAAAAAAATTGTGCCAACCCGACAGCATTCATGAGTCTCACAATGCCATCACATCGTCTTTGAATGGTTGTTCCTTTAAAATTGCGCATTAGTTGATCCACAACCTCCATTGCTTTCTCTTGGTACCTGTTGACCTCATTGATCCATACTTTTGTCAACTATCGTGTATATCGACAACTGATTAGTAGTATTCATCAAATGTGCATTAATATCAATAATAATGCTTGTGGTCATCAATAATGGGGGTACATGCTTATTGAAACTTTACATTCTTGTTACGCACTTTTATTCATATAGACAATTCGGACATTTTTTAGTGCAAACGACAATATCTATCCCAATTTAATGGAAATACATGCATTCTATTGAATAAAATGCTACAAAAAATCTCAAACTATGCCCACTATAACACAAATATCGTAATTTTTTTTATATCACTAAAAATCCAAATTTGTCCATGATGACATTAATAACCCAAACTTTTTTTTGTGTCATAAAAATCCTCTTACTTATATCGATGTGATAAATATACCCTCGGATCTATATATCACACCGATATAAGTCTAGGTAATTGCGTTATGGTGGGCAAGTTTAAGGTTTCTATTATACAAAAAAAAATTGAGGTATTTGTATCACGGTAAGTATAGTTTGAGCTTTTTGTGATATTTGCCCTTTAATTAAATTATACAAGTTTTATTTTATATGATGAACAAGATCCTAATCTAAGAAGGGAAATGTGACAAACCATACATCCGCCATATCTCTCACACATATTACATTTATAAAAAAATTTCTATCTTCCTAATAATACTTATCTTCTCTTACTACTAACATTCTTCTAATATTTTCTCTTCATATAATTACTCAATCAGTTTTAAACATATTGCATGATGTTGATTTGGTTACAAACTTTCTAATTTTATTGATGTAGTCATAAACCTTTGCACAAAACTCTAACATAGTCCTCCCTACTAATTAGTGTCGAAAATTGTTAATGTGATGTCTAATCTTCACCAACCATCCTATGTGGGTATATACATAGACAACTCGTGGGACGCTATATTAGCAATATATATTCTCAAGAATATCTTGAATTTCATGGAAAATGAATCATTTGAAGAAAATTTTTGAAAAAACGACCGCTCTCGTCACTTGATATAATTAGTTCATAAACGATGTTTTCATTATCAATAATGATTTACGCCTAAAATAATTCCGTGAATAATGAAAATACTTTGCTTTAATTTGTTATCATTAGCCATTCAAACGGTCATTTTTTAATGAATATTTTTCTTCATTTTAAAATGTCTTTGCGAAAATGACTGGCGGTACTTTATTCGGCAAATTGGGACGCTGTCCCCCCATTCACGAACGTTCGAGCGTACCATCATTGTAGCATTGGGAAAACTTATAAAACTCAAGTGGGGACAATTAAAGAAATGAGATTAAAAAAGCAATCCGAAAATCTGCCGACATCATACATAAGAAATGAATCCAACAATACAACAAATAATCACACTACGGACAAGGGACAACTAATGACAATTACAGGAAAAAACCAAAGAGAAGAAAGGACACATTCGAAGAAGATGACATCCCACGAAATCCGCGACCGTTGGATGGAGGCGCATCGGCCCATCAAGCATCGCCACCTGTCGGAAGAAGAATTGAAAAAAAATATAAAACACAAAGAGATCAGATTTTTCGTTAAGGTGCCCTAACTCGCACGTAATCTTACTGACGTGTTTATTGAATATAACAGCGAAATCTGCACACTTAGAAGCCAGCAAATACTGGACACGTGTCATTAGGCGCCGCAGTCTATAATGTCTGATTTAAAAATAATAATAAAAGAGGCCCACCTAATTGGCGGAGTGCCCAGGTATGACTCATCATATGAATTTATCTACTAATTACTCTGAGACTAATAATCCCTTTTTATTTATATTTTTTAGAGAAAGAGTGATGGGATCCTTCTAATAATTATTTGGAGTAATAATAATTTTCATAATTATATAAATAGAGAGAGAGGCTTACACAATGAAGTTCAGTTACTTGGTAATGGCATAGATGGCATAAATGATACCAGGAATCCAGCCTAAGATAGTGAGCAACACACAGATCCAGAACTCCACCTGCATACACAAAATAATCAAAATCAAAAAGCCCTCCCAAAAAACCTTACTCCTTTTTTTTTTTTCTTTTTTGGTTAAACATTAAGAAACCAGAAAACTAAAGATAAAAAATTGCCTCCGAAAATAAGACTTTCACCCTCCTCATAAAATCGGCAAAATTATTAGGGCAATTAAATATTAAACCATGCCTTCATGTAACAATTTAAATTTTTAGAACAATTAGTAGTAATTTCACGTAATATCTAAACTGATAAAATGCTATTCTAAAAATTTAAACTGTTAAATGGAAGCATAATTAAATATCTAATTACGTTAACAAAAACTCTACTAAAAAGACAAAAAACCAAGAATTCCCACCTCCAAGACAAATTAATATTTTTCCCCCACTGAATTTATTTTAAAAAAAAAAAGAAAAAAAGATAAGGAGCACGATCATCACCTGGCAACCATACTTGAGGAAGACCCCGAGAGGAGGCAAGATGATGGCGAGGAGGATGTCGATGCAGTTCATCGTGCTCTCGTCCGCCATTTTTCCTGTTCCTTTCTCTCTCTTCTGCTAGCTCTCTCTTTACCGAAGCGAAGGAGTGGAATTTGCTCTCTGCAAGAAGCCCTTTTCGAACGAGCTCGAGAAAATGGAGAACAAACACGAAAGAGGGAGAGAGAGATTCAAGGGATATTTGCAGGTGAAAGTGAGCAAGGGATGCGGAATCCGGGGTCCTAATTATAGGGGGCCTGGGGTAACACGCGGCGGCCATGCCGGGGCTTTGCTTCCCGTGGGCGTATGCTTGTTTCTGTTTATTAATTTATTCTTCAGAGGGATGGTGAATTAGGCCTTCTTTTTTCTTCTTTTTTTCCGCCTCCTCCTTTAGAAAATGACTCGAATTTGAAGCTTAAAAGAAGCGTCTTCTTTTAGGATTGACCAAGAATCATGTCCAGCTCAGGATCACGAATGGGGATGAGAAGATGGGCTCGCGGTTCGTGATCCTAACACCCCCCCATGTGCATGGCTGCCAACCTTCTTACGTTGGATTTAGGGTCTGCTTGGACCACATCATTTAATCGTTGTCATGATCTGTCCCCTTCCATCTTCCGGCGTTTTTTTTTTTTTTAGTTCGGATAGTTTCCTAGTTTAAATAGGTAGTTTTAGGGCATGTGTGATCATCATCCTTTTTTTTTATACTATTTTTCTATTCTTTTATTTCTAGAAATATAAAAATCCATTTGATAACATGTGTAAATTTTTTTATATGGAAATAGGAAGCCAAAAAAAAAATATATCTACTTTATTCCTGGGAACAAATTTGAAGAATAAAACTATTTCTAAATAGAACTTGTTAACGTAAATAAAAAAGTAATCAAACGTACCATAAGTGGTTTCTGAAATATTTTTGTTTTGAGAGATATTTCTTGATTAAAAAAATACTTTTTGGATAATCATTTTCGAGAAAAATGTTTTTCCCTTATTAGGTTAGCAAATTCTTGGTCATAACTTTAAGCATGCATCTTTTTTAACTGTAAATGATTTTCTATTAACTAATCATTTTTAGCAAACCAAACGTAGGATCGTCTAAAAACCCAACCCACGGAAAATTCTTTTGCTCAAATGAATACTCTTGATTTTAGTGAATTTCTTAAGAAGGGTCCTGATGGCAATAATGAATTGTGTGGGGTGCTCGTGAATTACATCCTAGAGAAATCGCAAGTGTTTTGAAATCAATAAATCTTGTGAATCTCTCTGTGAGACTGAAAAACTATTTTGTCATAAACAAATAGCAAACATTATGTGAATTATTGGGCATAATTATAAGTTGGGAAATACTGAGAATTTTTGTGTGTGTGTGAGACAGAATGGGGCACTTCAATTATTTTGTGGTTATACATATGTAGAGAGGGAGGGAGAGTACTTGACTTCTTGGTAATGACATAGATGGCATAAATGCTACTCCAAATAAAGCGATGGATGACAGAGTTTGACTTAAAATAATGGTGAGGCCCGGCTCCATGTGGTGAGGCCCGGCTCCACGTGGAGCACATGTCACCTCTTGATTGGCCAATGCACAGCGACTTGGCGTGACTAGCTCACTCAATATTTTCTCCTGATCTAGAACTCCACCTCCAAATATATAATCAAAATTGAAACCCCCAAAAGATAAGTATATATTTTTTTTTCATTTCTCTCTTTGGCCAATCCCAAAATTATATGTTTTTTTTTCTTAATAAAGAAAACGCCCAAAAGGAAAAAAAAAAAAAACTTTTGCTGTCAACATGCACACGCATCAAGAAAGTAAAATTTTTCACCTTTCATAAACTAACAAAACCTAATGTAGAAACTATGGGTGAACGATTTTAAGCTTTGTTCCCATTCAAGTTTCACCTAGAACTTGGAACATACCTATTATAACATATTACCTAATTTTAGAACCTTAAACCTGTCCGGCATACTCAAGAACCCGAAATCTACCATCTACCCACATTCCATATGTACTTTTAATTAAACGATTACAGTAAATCATTAACTCTAATGACCATCATTTGCTATAATCCATTGATATTTAAATACACGAAATTTATGAAATATTAATAAAGCAAAAGTCTTAGTCATGTATATTGTTAAAAATGGAAGCTCAAATTAGTGGTTTCGAATTACACACTTATCATTAGACATTATAGAATGTCATACGATCACTCAAATTAATCAACAACACATATCTAGAAACTATAGTTAAGAAACACGTCAAATTTAATCAACAATATGACTTCAGAAACTAAAAGTGAAATACATGAAAGTAAAGATAATTGAAAGATAATAAATTTTTTTGTTCACAAACACAATATTCTATAGACAAACGATGTTATTTTAATGGTTATATCATAATCGCCACGGAGTAGTTCTTCTATGCTTCTAGCCATGTTCCCTTACTTTTGAAATTCGAATTACACACTTATCATTAGACATTATAGAATGTCATACGATCACTCAAATTAATCAACAACACATATCTAGAAACTATAGTTAAGAAACACGTCGAAATTTAATCAACAATATGACTTCAGAAACTAAAAGTGAAATACATGAAAGTAAAGATAATTGAAAGATAATAAATTTTTTTGTTCACAAACACAATATTCTATAGACAAACGATGTTATTTTAATGGTTATATCATAATCGCCACGGAGTAGTTCTTCTATGCTTCTAGCCATGTTCCCTTACTTTTGAAAATTTTGTGCCCACACTTTCACGATGTCATGACCTCATTTCCAAATAGTTGTTTCTTTAAAATCGCGCGTTGGTTGTTCCACAACCTCCATCATTCTCTCTTGATGCCTTAATCAATAATCTATCGACCTTATCAGTCAATACTTTAGTCAACTATCATTAGCCATCCACCGTTGTACATCAACAACTAAACAGTATTAGTCATTGATCTGCATTAATATCGATAATAATCCTTGTGATTATCGCCAATGGGTACATGCTTAATGATATTGTCAACATTATAGTCACGTGCTTTTATTCTTATAGACAACCTTACTATTCTTCGGTGCAAACAACAATTAATATCAATTTATCTTTTGTTTCTCATGAGGTACATATAAAATAAAAATTATCCCAATTTCAAGGAAGTACATGCATTCTATTGATGAGGGTTGCTATTACAAAAAATATTAAATCATGTCCATCGTGACACAAATAATCTAATTTTGTTTATCATTAATAACCTTAAAATTGTTTATTATGACACAAATAACCCCAAATATTTTTTTTTGTCATAAAAACCCTTAATTTATACTAGTGTGACAAATTAACCATTGATAGGATTGAAATAGATGCTAAGTTTAGGCTTTTTCGTCATTAAAAAAATAATATATAGTATTTGTGTCATGCATACCCTTAATATTTTTGACACAAATACCTTCAAATTGCTCGTTATGACACAAATACCCCAAACATTTTTTGTGTCATAAAACTCGTAATTTATACCCGCATGACAAATTAAGCATTGATAGGATTGAAGTAGAGGCTAAGTTTGGGTTTTTTTTTTTCGTGATTAAGAAAATAATATAGGGTTTTTGAGCTATGCTAGGCAAGATTAGGATTTTCTTTACATAAAAAAATTGGAGTATTTATGTCATAATAGATAAAATTTGAGATTTTTTGTGATATTTATCTTTGAGTTAAATTATAAAAGTTTAATTTTATATGATGAACAAAATCCTAATCTAAGATGGAAAAAGTGACAAGCCATATGTCCTCCTTATCTCTCACACATTTTACACTTATATAAAATTTCTATCATCCTAACAAAACTCGTCTTCTCTTGACACGGCATTCTTCTAATACTTTCTTATATAACACTCAATTAGTTTCAAATATTTTGTATGATACGGATTCTAAACTCTTCCGCAAAACTCCAATGTAATTATTCCGGTCAATTACCATGGAAAATTATTGACATTACTTTTAATTTAGTCACCATCAAATGTCCTACATTGCACATGGCATAGTTTCGTAAGACAATTTATGGAACGTGTATCAACAACATATTTTCTAAAAAATAATTCATGTCTAAAATAACTTCATGTATAATGATAATAATTTACTCTAATTTATTATCATAAGCAATTCCAACGGTCGTTTTTAAAAAATATATATTTTTCATCATTTTAAATTGTCATTGCGAAAATGACTCGTTACTTTATTCGGCAAATTGGGACGCTGTCCCTCCTCCGTTCACGAACCTTCGAGCGTATCCTCAATTTTATTAGTAGGAAAACTCATAAATCTCGAGTGGGGTCAATTAAAGAAACGAGATTAAAAGCAATATCCGAAAACCTGCCGACAGAGCAGGGCGCCATTTCATATATAAGAAATGAATCCAACAATACAACAAATCATCGTCACGCTACGGACAACTAATGACAATTACAGGAAAAAAAACGAAGAGAAGAAAGGGCACATCCGACGAAGATGATATCCCCATGACCCAAAAAATATATAATAAAAAAAAAGAAGAAGATAATAATATCCCACGAAATCGCGACTGTTGGATGGAGACGCATCGGCCCATCATGTGTTGCCACCTGTCGAAACAAAAAAAGTAGACAAATCAGATTTTCCGTTAAAACGCCTAAACTCGCACGTACTCTTTCGTGGTTCTTTTATTAGATATTTTGCGCATTCAAAAGCCCGGAAGTACTGGACGCGTATCGTTACGCGTCGTGGTCTATTATATCTGGTTTGAAAAACAATAAAATAAAAGAGACCCGCCTAATTAGGGGAGTCCCCATGCATGACTCATCATATAATTTTATCTACTAATTAGCGAAGTCCCATTTTCTTCTTCTTTTTTTCCTTTTTTGGGGAGAGAGTGGGGTCCTTCTAACAATTATCTGAACTAATAATATTTTTCAAAATTATATCCATATATACATATATATGCGTGTGTATATATAGACACGCAGAGAGAGAGAGAGAGAGCTTACTCAATCAAGTTGAGTTACTTGGTAATGGCATAGATGGCATAAATGATACCAGGAATCCAGCCAAAGAGCGTGAGCACCAAACAGATCCAGAACTCCACCTGCAAATACACATACATAAGTCAAAATCAAAACCAAAATCAAGATCAAAACTATTAAAGAAACCCTCCCATAAATTATATCTCCTTTCCTTTTTCTTTTTTTTTTTTTTTTTTTTTGCTTTTGCTTATACATTAAGAAACCAGAAAAAATACAAAATACAAAATTTGCCTCCGAAAATAAGACTTTCACCCCCGCATAAAATTGGCAAAACCCTCCTAAAAAAAGAGAAAACCCAGAACTCCCGACTTCAAGGCAAATTACTATTTTCTTTTTCTCACTCTAAATTAAAAGCCGAGTAAAAAAGGAAAAAAAAAAAAAGGAGAGAGAGAGATGAGGAGGGCGATCATCACCTGGCAACCAAACTTGAGGAAGACTCCGAGAGGAGGCAAGATGATGGCTAGGATGATGTCGATGCAGTTCATCGTGCCAGACATTTTTCCTGTTCCTTTCTGTCTCTTCTGCTACCTCTCTCTTTACCAAAGCCAAGGAGAAGCGGAATTTCTCTCTGCAGAAAAACCCCTTTCCGAACGAGCTCGAGAAAATGGAGAACAAACAGAGAAATCGAAAGGGAACGGAGGTGGGCGAGAGAGAGACTCGAGGGATATTTGCAGGTTACGATAAGTAAAACAAATGGAGGGCGGTAGTACTTATAGGGGGCGGGGCCGACACGTGGCGGCCAGGCCATGGCTTTGCCTTTCTTGGCTTCTGCTTGCTTCTTTTATTTTTTTTATTTTTTATTTTTTTGGATCTGTTTATGAGTTTATTCTTCGGGCAGATGATGAAGAATTGGGCCGTTCTTTTTTCTTTTTTTTTTTCCCGTTATTCTTTGTAAAATGATTCGAATTTCAATCTTGTAAGAGGAATCTTCTTTTCGGCTTGCCCAAAAATCATGTACAGCTCAGGATTATGAATGATCATGGTGATCCTACAACCCCATGTGCATGTTCCCCTCCTCCTCCTCCTCCTCCTCCTCCCACCGACCTGGGGTTTGATTGGACCACATCAATCACGATATGCCACGTCTCATCTTTTGGAATTTGAACTCGTAAAGAAATTTCAATCTAAATTTCTTTTATAGCTTCCGATAGTTTCCTAATTTAAATAGGTAATTTAAGGATATGTTAAATAATCATCTTGTTTTTTTTTTCTTTGATTTCTCGAAATGAAAAAATAATGGATATCCGTTTGATAATGTCTATTAATTTTCTATACTATAAGTAAAAATATATAATTATTTGTTCATAGGAACATAATAAAAAAAAAAACTAGTTATGAACAAAATTGTTATTGGAAACATAAATGTCACCAAACTCACTTTGAGTGGTTTTTTGAAATGTGTTTGTTTTGAGAGAAATTTTATGTTTAAAGAAAAATACTTTCATGATAATCATTTTCTATAAAAATGTCCAGCCCTTGTTAGGTTAGGAAATTCTTTTTCTCAATTTTAAGCTGTGTATTTTCTTTGATTGTAAAAGATTTTTTGTAGATCGATCATTTTTAGTGAACCAAACGAATTCTTTTCAGATAAACAAATATACTCTTGATTACAGTGGACTTCTTAAGAAGGGTTCCTTATGGTAACAATCAATTGTGCAGTGCGCTCATGAATTATGTCCTAGAGAAATCATGAGTGTTTTGAAACCGGTAAATCTCATGATGGGATCTTGTGAATCTCTATGTGAGATTGAAAAAATATTTTCTGACAAATTATTAACGTACATTTTATGAGTTATCGGATGTATTAAAAATTGGGAAATGTTGAGAATATTTGACTATAACTCGATTGTGATTGTGATTTCCATGAAATCACTTTATTTATGGTGCAGTCTTGTGCTAATCTCCCCATGAGACAAGTCACATCAACCAAATCATGTAAAATACAACATATGATTTATTTTCCTGTTTTATTTATTTTATCATTTATTCGGCTTATCTTTACAACAATGACGACGAAGAAGTTGTCGAGTGCAATTTTTAAATAGTAATATGGAGACGGTCTTGAATATGTAATATCCTTTCACCTTTTGCTACTCGTGAAGTACACGCAAAAGTTTTCGATCTCAATTTCATGGAGATACATGCATTCTATTGAAAGTTACAAAATTTAATGTTAAGCGATGAACAGCATCCCGTCTAAGAAGAGTAATGTAACCAACAATGTATCCTCCATACCTCTCACACATTTTACATTCATAATAAAATTTCTACCATCTTAATAAAACTCATCTTGTCATAATACGAGGTTGTTCTAATATTTTCTCTTGATATACTAATTAATTAAGGGTTAATACTCTAAAAAACCCCAAACTGGTATACTTGTGACAAATTTACCCCAAACTATTTTTTTGACCATGAAAAACCCCAAACTGGTACACTTGTGACAAATTTACCTCGACCGACCATAAAAAACCATAAACTGGTACATTTATGACAATTTTACCCCAAACTAATTTATTCAACCGCCAAAAACCCCAAATTGATAAATTTGTGACAAATATACCATTCGCTAAATTGGATTAATACCACAAAAAAATCATAAAAATTGTAAACTCGACAAACGGATCGTAAAATCCCAAATTGGTACACTAGTTAATTGTCACGTGTCATTTAACTTAATAATTTAATAATAAAATTTAACGAAAACTAGCAGAGGGTAAATTTGTTACAAGTGTACCAGGTTTGGGGTAAATTTGTCAAACGTATACCAGTTTGGGGTTTTTGGTGGTCAAAAAAATAGTTTGGGATAAATTTGTCATAAGTGTACCAGTTTGGGGTTTTTTAAGGTATTAACCCATATCTTAAACATATTGTATCAATATCGATTTGATCATAAAATTTTCAATATTATCAATATGATCCTAAATTTTGTACAAAACTTCAATACAGTTCCGCCAACCAATTGCCATAGGAAATTACTGATGTGGCATTTAGTCATCTGCAACCTCTTACACGACATACTTACATGGACAATTTACGAAACATCACATTAGTAATTTCCAGCGGCAAATGACCAAAAGGACTACAAATTTCAAAATTACATTGATCAAATTGAAAAGTTTATAATTGAATTGTAATTTCATTTTTCTCTTCACATGCTCATTCATTGTTGTATTTTCTTTGTCCATACTTCAAATGAGTACGTGGATCATGTAATAACAATATAGTTTCGGTATTATCGATCACTTGCAAAAATGAATTGAAATGCTACCCTTGATACAACTAACCAGGGAATCCCAACGAGATAATGGTATAATATATATCTATATATATATTCGTTGTCATTTACACTCGAGCCTTGGGTAAATGTGGGGCCCATTTGTCTGTTCACCGTAATCTTTAGATCCTCGTCACAGGGTGTCCGAATATAAACCGTTTTCCACAAAGAGAGAATCAACCTATAAACCACAAAGAAAGCCGATTTCATGATGCCAATTCGATGACGGCAAAAGCATAGAGCGCCAGCGATATTTGAACTTTATAAAAATCAGGGTTTTTGAGTCTTGAGGAAGTTCGAGCATAAATTCTTCTTTTTTTAAACCGAGGGAATCGTTGAGGGAATCATTTGGATACTTCATTAGTATGCTTCATCTCTCATGCGCGCATCTGAGGTATGAATTTGAAAAAAAAAGAAAAGAAAAAGAAAGGAGCATTCACATTAGACGCGTACAAAATTCGAAAGGAATAGTCAATGTGTACTTCGATTGGTCAGATTAAATTAAATGAATTGAGCTCCCTTCACCCTCTTATATTCGGAGTGTGTCGACATTCGTTGCAAATATCGCAAACAAGACATTTTGAGTCTTTGACCCAAATGGATAATCGGTTTTAGGATGGGGTTAATTTCCATCTTGAAACCCGAAAGCGAACTGAGGCAAGATTGATTATCAATTTGTGGAACCTAAAATTGCCCCACCCACTCCTATAATGGAATTTTCCAAACATAAAAAGAACAAAAAGATTACTAATTAGGATTTGTTTTACAATAAAAAAAATTTAAAAATAAGAAATCTTTATTTTGGCCATCAATCTGGTCTGACCCTCTCGGAAGCCACCTAGAAATGGCCGGTTTTGTCCTGTTTGCTAGGTGGATTGGGATTGATTTACACTGTACCAACTGACCCATGGCTAGAAATGGCATAAGGTTGCACGACATCAATCTCAACTTGATTGGATATGGATAATTCTTGCAAAACATTGGCTATGCAACGTCACTAGCAAACCCTTAATGCTGAGCTCGTATCGGAGTTGTGTGATTTCGATAGGATCATAGAGGGAGATGAGCAACGTGGAACCAAACCCATCACAAATTCATCAATCACGTAATCTTATTCTCGCATGATCAAGCTCGATTAGAGTCACTCTAGGCTAAATTTTAATTTAATTATTTATTTTAATTCGTTGAATTTTATCAAATTTACACGTACCGACATAAATTATCCGATTCGCCCTTGGTTTTGTCCCAACTAGAAAACAATTCTCGACAAAGTGAAGTCCCATGAACTTCGTGCTTGGTGCTTGGATAACGGCGGCTACGGAGGCCGACGCTATGGACGGTGGAGATGTAATCCACGCCTCAAACGCGGAGGACGTGCTCTAGCACGTGACCGAATCATCTTCTTCTATACGTCTCCCTTTTGTCGGTTCCAAAAGACAAATTCAATAAATAAAATGTGTTTATTGAAATTATCTCGACCGGGCATTAAGGGATTTGCAGCCGACCTGACCTTCCCACGTGTGCCAGATATGTCAGGTGGGATTTCCTTTTCTTTTTCTTTTTCTCTTTTCTTTTTTTCAGCGTTGAATTAGTAAGGAGCAACGTGATTAAAGGGGAAAAAGAGGTGGCGGCTTGGGAAAGGGTGATTAGATAGTTGTTTAAGACACTTATTAACTAATTAATTACACCAATAGTACATTACGAGATCATGGATTCGTGCATCTAGACAGCTCCACAATGCTGGTGCATATGCTCGAATTTCGAAGGTTTACTCTATTAATTGCAGTGCAGTGGATGTAATGACTTGATCGATGTAATGACTTGAGGCCTCATGCTATTGGAGAAAGATGCACTTGGAGAAAGATGCACAAAAGAGACTGCTTTGTGTTGGTCTTTTTTTTTTTTTTCAAGCTTTTATGAAGCATATTTGGAGCTAATTGATTGGTTAATTAATTTTGCAAATGTTGATTTTATTTGTTTGGGATGAGGTGAGGATGCAAAAGAGATTATTTCATTGTTGGTCTTTTTCAATCTTTTGCAAAGCTAATTTTGGAATGTCAAATTTATTAAATTAGGATGAGGTGTTGATGCAAACAAGACTGCTTCATATTAGTATTTTTTAGCCTTTCCAAAGCTAAATTTTAGTTAATTAATTAATTAAATCTGGAATGTCAACTTTTGTATGTTAAGATGAGATGGTCACGTAAGAGAGACTGTTTCGTCTTGGGTCCTTTTTAGAGCTTTTCCATAGCTAATTTGGAGCTAATTAATCAATTAATTAATTGCGATATGACAATTTTATTTGTCTAGGACGAGGTGGGGATGCAAAAGAGACTATTTCATTGTTGGCCTTCTCGAGCTTTTGTCAAGATAATTTGGGGCTAATTAATTAATTAAATTTCGAATGTCAATTTTATTTATTTAGGACAAGGTGGTGATGCAAAAAAAAAAAAAAAACTGTTTCATATTGGTCATTTTCGAGCTTTTACAAAGCTAATTAATCAAATTTTGGGATGTCAATTTATTTGTTTCGCATGAGATGGTGATGCGAAAGGGACTATTTCATATTGGTCTTTTTAAAGCTTTCGCAAAGCTAATCTAGAGCTGAGTAATTAGTTAGTGAATTGTGGATGTCAATTTTACTGATTTAGGATAAGGCAGTGATGCAAAGGAGACTATTTCATATTGGTCTTTTCGAGCTTTTGCTAAGCTAATTTGGAGAAAATTAATCAATTTTTAGAGTGTCGATCATCTTTGGTTTGGGATGAGGTGGGGATGCGGACATCGGTTATATATTTTTACGATGCGGCGGTGGTGTAAAAGAGACTATTTCTTATTGGTTGTTTTTAAGCTTTTGCAAAGTCATTAATCAATCGTGTGAATGTTGATTTTATTTGTTCATAACAAGGTGGGGATGCGATTTGATTGGGAAAAACAATGGAGTTAAACATGACGTGGGAAAGCCAATTCACAATACTATCCATCCTCAAAATACAAGGGCGATTCCTATTTTCAACTCAATCTTTTCTTAGGGAAGAAAGCTTTTAATTTCAATTTACAGAAAAGCAGCGTGATCAATAGGCGGGTTGAGAGGAGCTTCATTTGTCGAGCCTAGCCTAATTGGGCCTAGCTTCGAGTTAATTCTTTTTGGGGCCTCATCGAGTGGCTGGGCTTGAATAAGTTTTGAGAGAATCCCGGGCTTCATTTTGGGCCTTATCTGTATTCGATCTGTACTATATGATGAAGAGATGTTGGGCCCATGTTGGCCCACACGCATGCGGTCCGGAGAAATTAAAAGGTCACGATCTTTTGAAGGACATATCTCTCGACCACGGCATACGAGAATTGTGTTCCGAAGAAATTTGGAGTTGATTCCCTTTCGTTGTCTTCTTGTTCGCTCGTTGTCTTATAATTCCAAGCAATCGGATGAGCTTGGATTTGCTTTGTTCTTCTATGCAAACTAAGATTGATGCATGAGGGCACGAGCAGGAAAATTATGATCGGTTCTAAATCTATTTATGAATGTCAATTTAGTCATAAATTCCTCGTTTTTATCAATGTAGTCTTAATCCTTTATATAAAGTCCAATGTTGTTTTTCTTGTCAATTTCCACCCGAAAATGTTGAAGCAGTGATCTAGTCATCACCAATTGTGTTACGTGACACGATTGACATCCACTGCATAGAGGAACTGCATCAAAATCACGTTATTTTATAGATTTTTCTAAATTTTTTTCCTTCCCTATTCTTTCCTTTTTCCAAGCTACTATCCATCTTCTTCTTGATGTATTCTTCGGTTGCTGGTCAATGCCAACACAAAGCCGTCATCGCCATCACCAACAACTTTACTGCTATCAAAATCAAACTTAGCCACAGCCACAGCCACCGCCACCAGATCCACAATCATATAAGGCTCGCATGATAACGTTTCGGTTTCTCCCGATTTACGTTCTTTTGTTCCTGGAACAAAAAAAGAACGAAAATCTTTTGGTAGCGTCAATTTATTTTTCTATTTCCCATAATAGAAAAATAGCCAAAGAATAGATTTGAAATAGAAATAAATAAATAAATAAACGTAACTTCTTGTTTCCCGAGACAATTTCTAAAAACAAGTCATTTTTTTTTCAATTTTTTCTTTTGTTCTCCTTCTTTGTTGCGGCCATTGCCGGCCGCTTGCTAATCGTCACCACTCGTGGCCATCATCGATCAACTATCGCCGCCCTTTGCCGCGTCCGTTGCTAATGTTTCCCCACCGGCCGTTTCGCCGGCTGACCACCACTACCAACCGCTGGCTATCGACTGTCGCTTGACCGCCAACCTTCGTCGCACGATTGCCACCCACAGCCCATCGACCGTCGCCACCAACAGATGACCACCACTGACTGTTGTCGTTGCGGCTTGACCCCTAGCCATCGATCGTCGACCATCACCTCATAACTAGCGCCCACAACTCCCCTACCGACAGTGGTCAGAGGTCGTGCGGCGGCGAGCGATCAACGTTTGGCGGTCCGTGAAAAAAAAAAAAAAAGAAATAAATATATAAATTTATGAATCGTGCTAAACACATTTTTATTCTTTTTCTATTCCGAGAATATAAATTTTGGTATAGTTACAAAATACGTTATTTTACTTAGAAATTGTTTTAGAGAATAGAAATAAAAAAGAACTATTTCTAAATATAAATTGTTCCCCCTGAGTAGAAATGTTACCATGCGCGCTCATAGTAGCTGCCATCGCGTTTCCTTCTCTCTCTCTCACTGGGTGGCCAACCTCTGTCAATGGAGCTCACTTACTATGAGGTTTTTGCCTGCCTCATGTATGAGGTAGCGCAAACCAGAGCTGATCTATCTCGAGTGCCCCCATTAATGGAGGTCGGCAGGCTTGGGGATCCTAGTAAAGCTGGACCTAGCCTTCTCAATGGCCCCATCCACGTCCAGCCTCGACGTCTTCTCTGTGCATATGAAGAACTGCGACCTCTGTTCCTAACCCCGTCTCCCTGCGAAGTTCTCGCCCTTGGACCTAGGATCATGCGGTGGAACACTGACCTCTTGGAGCGGAGAGGATTCCTGATGCGGTCTAGGAAATTCTCACTGCACTACGAATCATACCAAATGAGACATATTTAGCCTAAACTTTTCTTCATTGATATTACAAATTTCAAATTTGTACATGTGTGACACGTTTCCCTCCATTAAGATTCGTTAATGAACACCAAGAGAAATCTACCTATGTAAATAAATATTGTGTGATTTAAATGAAATAAAAAAAAAAGATAATATTTTGATTGAGAAATCATCCGACTAAATATTGACCGAAGGTAAATGTTTCGCACATATGCAAGTTTGAGTTTTTTATGTTACAAAAAAAAAAATTAAGGTGAATATATCATAATGGATATAATTTGAAGATGTGGATATCACAAAAAAATAGAGGGTAAATGTGTCACTGTAGTCATTATTTGAGATTTTTCGTGATTTTTTTGCTAATGAAAAACATGAATAGTGGCATAAAAAAGGAAAGAAAAGAAATAAAGAAATAAAAAAATCTAGAAAATCTCAAAAAATGTCGCTTTGTCAGATACCCCATGACTAAATTACCATGTCAGCATTTTTTACCATAAAATGATAAGAGGACCGCATTGGAAATTGACAGAAAATATCAGGACTATGCTGTTATTCGTTCAATAATTTTAAGTTTCGATTCGGTAACTTTCCCGATCACGACAATTTATACGCGGACAAGATTTTCAAAAACAACCGACAAGGCTATGGGATCATCTATCGGAATCGAGATTAAATCGCTTCCTCTGAAGATAGTGCTCGAATGGGCTTAACACGTGTGAAGTTTGCTTTATGATTCGTCCAATTTCTGTTTGAGAATGGGCTTAACACGTTTTTTTTTTTTTGTTTTCCCTCCTCCTTTAAAAATGACTCGAATTTGAAACTTAGAAGAAGCGTCTTCTTTTAGGATTGACCAAGAATCATGTCCAGCTCAGGATCACGAATGGGGATGAGAAGATGGGCTCACGGTTCTTTATCCTAAGACACCCCCCCATGTGCACGGCTGCCACCCCTCTTACATTGGATTTAGGGTCTGCTTGGACCACATCATTTAATTGTTGTCATGATCTGTCCTCTTCCATCTTCCGGAGTTTGATCTCACGAAGGAAATCCGATCAATTTTTTTTTTTTGGTAGTTCGGATAGTTTCCTAGTTTAAATAGGTAGTTTTAGGGCACGTGCGATCATCATCTTTTTTTTTTTTTTCTATTCTTTTATTTCTCGAAATATAAAAATCCATTTAATAATATCTGCTAATTTTTTTATTTACTGACATAGAAAAATGGCCAGGAAATAAATTTGGTACGGAAATAGAAAGTAAAAAAAAATTCTACTTTGTTCCTTGGAACGAAATTGAAAAAAAAAAAACTATTTCTAAATAGAACTTGTTACCGAAAATAAAAAAGTCATCACACGTACCATAAGTGGTTTCCTGAAATATGTTTGTTTTGAGAGATATTTCATGGTTAAAGAAAATACTTTTTAGATAATCATTTTCCAGAAAAATGCTTTTCCCTCATTAGGTTAGAAAATTCTTGGTCCTAACTTTAAGCATGCATTGTTTTTAACCGTAAATGATTTTCTATTTAACTAATCATTTTTAGCATACCAAACATAGGGTCGTCTAAAATATTTTACTCTAACAATTCCAACGGTCGTTTCTAAAAAAAAAATATTTTTCATCATTTTAAAATGTCTTTGTGAAAATGACTCTCGTTACCTTATTCGCCAAGCGTATCCTCCTTTTTTATTAGTAGGAAAGCTTATAAATCTCGAGTGGGGTCAATTCAAGAAACGAGATTAGAAGCAATATCTGAAAATCTGCCGACAGATCCAGGGCGCCATTTCATACATAAGAAATGAATCCAACAATACAACAAATCATCATCACGCTACGGACAACTAATGACAATTACAGGATAAAAAACGAAGAGAAGAAAGGACTCATTCAACGAAGATGATATCCCTGTGACCCAAAAAAAATAAAAAAAGGAAGATGAGATCCCACGAAATTCGCGACCGTTGAATGGAGACGCATCCGCCCACATGCGGTGCCACCTGTCGAAACAAAAATACAAAAAAAGTAGACAAATCAGATTTTTCGTTAAAACGCCTGAACTCGCACGTAGTCCTCGCGATCCTTTTATTAAATATTTTGCACATTCAAAAGCCCGGAAGTACTGGACGCGTGTCGTTACGCGTCATGGTCTATTATATCTGGTTTGAAAAAAAAATATAATGAAAGAGACCCACCGAATTAGCGGAGTCCCCATGCATGACTCATCATATAATTTTATCTACCAATTAGCGGAGTCCCATTTTTTTCTTCTTTTTTTCCTTTTTTCGGGAGAGAGAGAGAGAGAGAGTGGGGTCCTTCTAACAATTATCTGAACTAATAATATTTTTCAAATTTATATCCATACATATATATATATATATATTATATATATAAATATATACACACGAAAAGAGAGAGAGAGAGCTTACTTAATCAAGTTCAGTTACTTGGTAATGGCATAGACGGCATAAATGATACCAGGAATCCAGCCAAAGAGCGTGAGCACCAAACAGATCCAGAACTCCACCTGCAAATGTACATACATAAGTCAAAATCAAAACCAAAATCAAGATCAAAGCTATTAAAGAAACCCTCCCATAAATTATATCTCCTTTCCTTTTTTTTTTTTGCTTTTGCTTATACATTAAGAAACCAGAAAAAATACAAAAAAAAAAAAATTGCCCCCGAAAATAAGACTTTCTTCCCTGAATAAAATTGGCAAAACCCTCCTAAAAAAAAGAGAAAACCCAGAACTCTCGACTTCAAGGCAAATTACCTTTTTTTTTTTTTTTCTCACTCTAAATTCAAACCAGAGCAAAAGAGAGAGAGAGAGAGAGAGAGAGAGAGATGAGGAGGGCGATCATCACCTGGCAACCAAACTTGAGGAAGACCCCGAGAGGAGGCAAGATGATGGCTAGGAGGATGTCGATGCAGTTCATCGTGCCCTCGTCCGCCATTTTTCCTGTTCTGTTTCTCTCTCTTCTGCTAGCTCTCTCTTTACCGAAGTGAAGGTGGAGCAGATTCGCTTTCTGAACGAGCCTTGAGAAAATGGAGAAGAAACAGAGAAATCGAGAGGGAACGGAAGAGGGCAAGAGAGAGATTCGAGGGATATTTGCAGGTTACAGCGAGCAACGGATGCGGGACGGGGGTCGTACTTATAGGGGGCGTGGCCCGACACGTTGCGGCCAAGCCAGGGCTTTGCCTTTGGGCTTTTGCTTGCTTCTTTTATATTTTTATTATTTTTTGGATCTGTTTATTAATTTATTTCTTCGGATGGATAATTTTTTTTTTTCCCGTTCTTCTTTATAAGATGATTCGAATTTCAAACTAGAAAGAGCCATCTTCTTTTCAGCTTTCCCATGTGCATGTTCCCCTCCTCCTAGGCTCCTCCCATTGGACTTGGGGTTTAAATTGGACCACATCAATCACGATTTGTCCTGTCCTATCTTTCGGAATTTGAACTTGTAAAGAAAATTCAATCTATTTTTTTTTCTATTTATAATTTCTGATAGTTTCCTAATTTAAATAGGTAATTTAGGGACATATTTGATAATCGTCTTGTTTTTCTATTTTTTTTCTTTTATTTCCTGGAACGATAAAAGAATAGATATCCATTTGATAATGTCTGTTAATTTTTCCATTTATTAAAATAAAAAGTAACTAAGGAATATATTTGGCATACAAATAATAAGTAAAAAAATCTAATTATTTGTTCATAGGAACAATCAATTGCGTGGTGCACTAATGAATTGCATTGTAAAGAAATCGCAAGTGTTATGAAACCAATAAATCTTGTGGTGGGATCTTGTGAATTTCTCTATGAGATTGAAAAAATATTTTGTGAGAAATTATTAACATACATTATGTGAGTTACCGGGTGTATTAGAAGATGGAAAATACTGAAAATGTTTAACTATAACTCGATTATGGTTGTGATTTCCATGAAATCACTTTATTTATAGTGCAATATTGTGCTCACGAGAATTTTTAACTATAACTCGATTATGGTTGTGATTTCCACGAAATCACTTTATTTATAGTGCAATCTTCTGCTAATCTCCCCATGAAATGAGTCACATTGACAAAACCATGTAAAATACAACATATCGTTTATTTCCCATTTTATTTCTTTTATCATTTATTCGCTTATTTTTACAACAATGACGACGAAGAAGTCGCCGAGTGCAATTTTTCAATAGTAAAATGGAGACGGTCTTGAACATGTAATATCCTTTTACCCTTTGCTACTCGTGAAGTACACACAAAAAGTTTTCGATCTCAATTTCATGGAGATACATGCATTCTATTGAATTAAATTACAAAATTTAATGTTAAGCGATGAACAGCATCCCCGTCTAAGAAGAGTAATGTAACCAACCATGTATCCTCCATACCTCTCGCACATTTTACATTCATAATAAAATTTCTACCATCCTAATAAAACTCATCTTCTAATAAGGTTGTTATAATATTTTCTCTTGATATAATGATCTGATTAGTCTTAAATATATTGTATGAATGTTGATTTGATCATAAAATTTTCAATATTACCAATATGTGTAAATTTTGTACAAAACTCCAATATAGTCCTTTCGACCAATTGCCATAGGGAATTACTAATGTGGCGTTTAGTCATCCCCACTTGCTTACATGACATACCGACATTGACAAATTACGAAACATCACATCAGTAATTTCTAGTGGCAAATGATCAAAAGGACTAAAAATTTTAAAACTACATTAATCAAATTGAAAAGTTTATAATTGAATTGTAATTTTTATTTTTCTCTTTACATGCTCATTCACTGTTATAATTTCTTTGTTCATAATTCAAACGAGTATAATAAATAATATAATATCAGTGTTATTGATCACTTGCAAAAATGAATTGAAAAAGGTTACGAAGTGGACTAGTTACTAGTTAGGATCTATCATATATAGTTTCAACGTGAGCTATTGAAATGCTACCCTCGATACAACTAATCAGGGCAATCCAACGAGATAATGGTAATATATATATATATTTGTCATTTATACTCGAGCCTTATATCCGAAAATTTAATTTAAAAAAGAAACTCGAGCCTTGGGTAAATGTGGGGCCCATTTGTCTGTTCACCGTAATCTTTAGATCCTCGTCACAAGGTGTCTGAATATAAACCGTTTTCTACAAAGAGAGAATCAACGTATAAACCACAAAAAAAAGCCGATTCGATGACGACAAAAGCATAGAGCGCCAGCGATTTTTGAAATTTATAAGATCAGGGTTTTTGAGCCCTGAGGAAGTTCGAGCATAAATTCTTTTTTTTTTTTTCAAACCAAGGGAATCGTTGAAGGAATCATTTGGACACTTCATGGGTATGCTTCATCTCTCATGCGCGCATGTGAGGTATGAATTTGAAAAAAAGAAAAAAAGGAGCATTCACATTAGACGCGTACAAAATTCAAAAGGAGTAGTTGACGTGTAATTCGATTGGTCAGATTGAATTAAATGAAATGAGGCCTCTTCACCCTCTTATCTTCAGAGTGTGTCGACATCCGTTGCAACAATATTTGCAACCAAGGTATTCTGAGTCTCCGACCCAAATGAGTGATCGGTTTTGGGATGGATCAATTCCCACCCAGAATCTCATAACTGGGCAAGATTGATTCCCAATTTGTGGAACCAAATTGCCCCACCCGCTCTAATCCGGTTCTAGGGTCGGTCTTGGAATCAGTCATATCTTCTTCTTCTTTAGCTTCTTTTGTTCTCTATAAATGTAATTTTCCAAACATAAAATGAACAAAAATATTACTAATTAGGGTTTGCTTTACAGTAAAAATTTTAAAAAAATGAGAAATCTTAATCGGCCACCAATCCGGTCTAACCCTCAGAAATCACTTAGAATTGGCCGGTTTTGTCCGATTTGCAAGTTGGATTGGAATCAATTCACACCATACCAACTGACCCATGGCTGGAAATTACATGAGGTTACACTACACCAATCTCAACTTGATCGAATATGGATAATTCTTGCAAAACATTGGTAGACCATAAATGCCAAGCTCATACGGATTTGTGTGATATCGATAGGATCATAGAGAGGGACGAGCCACGTGGAGCCAAACCCATCACAACTCTGTCGATCGCGTGATCTTGTTCTCACATGATCGAGCTCGATTTGAGTCACTCTATGCTAAAATTTAATTAATTTATTTATTTTAATTCATTGACTTTCATCTACTCTACACGGACCCACAATAATTGTCCAATTTGTCCTTTGTTTTGTCCAAAAAAGAAAACAATTATCGACAAAATGAAGTCACATGAACTTCGTGCTTGGTGCTTGGATAACGGCGGCTACGGAGGCCGACGCTCTGGACGGTGGAGATATAACCGACGGCTCAAACGCGGAGGACGTGCTCGAGCAAGTGACCAAAGCATCTTCTTCTATACGTCTCTCTTTTGTCGGTTCCAGAAGACACTTAAATTGAATAAATAAAATGTGTTTATTGAAATTAATGTTTCGACCGGACATTAAGGAAGTTGCAACTTGCAACCGACCTGACCTTCCCACGTGTGCCAGATATGTCATGTGGGATTTCCTTTTCTTTTTCTTTTTTTCCTTTCCTTTTTCCAGCGTTAAATTAGTATGGAGCAACGTGATTAAAGGGGAAAAAGAGGTGGCGGCTTGGGAAAGGGTGATTAGATAGTTGTTTAAGAAACTTATTAACTAATTAATTAAACCAATAATACTTCTCGAGATCATGGATTCGTGCATCTAGACAGCTCCACAATGCTGGTGCATATGCTCGAATTTCGAAGTTATATTATATTAACTACAGTTCAATGGATGTAATGACTTAATCAAAAGGCCCAAAGAGAGTGAAAGAAATGGTACAATTACTTGATTGATGTAATGACTTGAGGCCTTATGCTGTGGGAGAAAGATGCACGAAAGAGACTGTTTTGTGTTGGTCTTTTTTTTCGAGCTTTTGCCAAGCATATTTGGAGCTAATTGATTGGTTAATTAATTTTGCGAATGTAGATTTTATTTGTTTGAGATGAGGTGGGGATGCGAAAGAGACTATTTCATTGTTGGTCTTCTTTGATCTTTTGCAAAGATAATTTTGGAACGTCAAATTTATTAAATTAGGATGAGCTGTTGATGCAATGAGTCTGCTTCATATTAGTATTTTTCGGCCTTTCCAAAGCTAATTCTGAGTTAATTAATTATTTAAATTTGGAATGTCAACTTTTGTATTTTTTTTTTGGTCGAAAAAGCTACCGATATATTAGCTTAAGAAGTCTTGGAATACGACGAGGCGTTACATTCGGAAATTAAAATATTCTAGAAGGATAGAGGGGGTCTATGCACCCAATCTAAAGGAAGTTGCTTTAAACGATGTGCGCGTACCAGCCAATCAGCGGCTTGATTTACCTCCCGGGGACAATAAGATACGGAGACATGGCGGCCCATTCGAAGCTCCTGTTGGCATCGTTGTATAATACTTGCGCAAGTTCCATGGTATCTCGGCCCGGCCCAGAACATAGTCCACGACCACTGAACTGTCACTTTCGCAAAAGAAGCGAACTATTTGACTTGGAGGCTCCCGCACGTGAGACGTCGGCCAGTTCGAGATAAAGCGGAGCCCGTGTAAAAGAGCTTCTGCTTCTGCTTGTTCTGCTGAAGAAACCCTAGCCTCCGCTGCAAATCCATCGACTACTAATCCCTTTTTATTTCTGACGATGCCGGCTACGGAACAGAGAAATTCTCCTGGTACCCATGAAGCATCCACGTTCAATTTCAACTCACAATCTCCGGGTGGTGTCCATTTCTCTGGTAAGTGCCGATTTTTAGTTCGGTTTAGGTTTTGCTTCGTTCCTCTACTGAAGGCTTGATTTTGGGTATTGGCGAGGTCGATGACTTCCGCTGAGTTTGGAGTTTTATCTCGGAAGATCCGTGCGTTCCGAGCTTTCCAGATTTGCCATAGCACCCATGCGATGAACTCGTGCTCAGGTGAGGTCCTTCTTGATTTGAATGCTGTCAGAAGCCATTGATCGATTCTTCGGATTTGTTTCATCATATTCATGCCCTGTAGTCTATTATCTCTCTAGATCTCTTTAGTCCATCTGCACAATAGGAAAACATGTTCGGTTGTTTCAATTTCCGTATGACACATCTGACAGAGAGGGTCTGGACTGATCTTTATTTTTTGTAGAGGTTCTCTCTGGTGGGAACGACATTTTGACAAATGCTCCATAGGAAGGTTCGGATTTTCGGTGGAACGGAGAGGCTCCAAATCTGTGTCCAGAAAGATCATGGGGTTTGGTAAGAACAAGAGGCTTTCTATGAGTTTTGTTTGGTATTCCATGCCTGTGTTCTGTTATAGCCGCTTTTGACCGTGAATTCCCTTGTGCTGTTACCTGTCCATATTCTGCTGTCGGGTTTGGGATCTGTACTCAAGGGAATAGCTAGAATCTCATTTGCTATTTTCTCCTCAAAATACTGATGAATAAGGGTTTGCTTCCATGTTCGGGATTCTTCATTAATCAATCCTTCCACCCTAATTGGTTCTGCTGGATTTACTGGTCGACCATTTAACTCCTGTGATAACCATTTATCCTCCCTGATTTTGACTAATTTGCCATCCCCGACTAACCATTTGATATCTGGTTTAATAGAATCTCGCCCCACCAGCATACTTTTCCAGCCCCAAGATGATCGTCGACCATTTTGTGCATTCCAGATGTCCCCATGAGGGAAATATATACTCTTTAGAACTTTACTCCAGAGTGCATCCTGGGACATGTGCAGCCTCTAGACTTGTTTACCCAGCATCGCACAATTGAAGGTAATTAAGTCTTTGAATCCCATCCCTCCTTCATCTTTTCTTTTCTTCATAGCAGCCCAATTCTTCCAATGGATTCCCTGTTTTGTATCTCCTTTTTGCCACCAGAATGAAGCTATTCGCCTTTCAATTGCTCTGCAGATGGAGACTAGCAATTTGAAGATCGACATGGTGTATGTTGGTATAGCCTGCACCACACTCTTGATCAAGACTTCCTTTCTTGCTTTGGTGAGTAATTTCTCCTTCCGGCCTTCCAACTTGGAGTTTACTTTGGTTAATATCCAAGCAAATAATTCTTTCTTAGATTGTCCCCATTCTGTGGGGATACCTAAGTATTTGCCTGTATTGTCAATCACAGGCACTCTCAGCTCGTGAGCCATGTTTCTTTTAAGTGGTAAGGGACATTTCTTACTAAAAGAAACTCCTGACTTATTTAGGTTAACCGCTTGCCCCGTTGCATAACAGTATTGATTAATTGTTAATGACAGGTTCTGACATTCCTTTAGAGTGCCATCCAAGAAGAAAATAACATCATTTGCAAACATAAGGTGAGAGAGCTTAGGACACGACCTGTTAAGCTGTATGCCTTGTATGCTTGCCTTCCTCTACTGCTTTCTCCATTAACCATGTTAATACATTTGTGATTAGGATGAACAAATATGGTGACAGGGGATCTCCTTGCCTTAGGCCTCTGGATGGACTGAAAAACGAGGTAGGTTCTCCATTAAGCTTTACGCTGAAGATTACTGTGGTGATGCATTGCATTATTAGAGTCACCCATTTATCAGAAAAGCCCATTTTCAGCATGCAATCCCGAACAAAATCCCATTCAATTCTGTCATATTCTTTTTGCATATCTAGTTTGAGTACTGCTTGATGTTTTTTCTGTCTTTTGGTGATGCGCAACTGGTGTAGCACTTCCTGCACAATCAAGATGTTATCCTGTATCTGATGCCCCTTAACGAAGGCATTCTGTTCAGGTTCGATTATCTCTGGCAGCCACTGCTTCAATCTATTTGCAAGTAGTTTTGAGATAATTTTATAACTGAAGTTGCAAAGACTGATAGGTCTAAACTGGCTAATTGTCTCAGGATTTTTCACTTTGGGGATCAAGGCAATATAGGTTTGATTTAAATGAGGATCCAAAACTCCTGTGTTGAAGAAATCCTGCACCAATTGGAACAGGTCAGTTTGAATAATTTCCCAACTGTTTTGATAAAACAGGCCGTTGAACCCATCAGGACCTGGCGCTTTCATAGCTCCCAACTGAAAAACTGTTGTTTTAATTTCCTCCATCGTGGGATTAGCAACCAGGGATGCATTTATATGATCATCAATAGGAGATTTACATTGGTTTAAGACCGGCTGATAATTTCTTTCCCCTGCTGTTTTGTATACATTGCTGTAATAGTCATAGACGTGATGTCTGATTTCTCCTGGATCCCGACACCATCTGCTATCTTCCACTTGCAACATTGTGATATGATTCCTACACCTCCTTTGAACTGTTCTTGCATGAAAAAAGCTTGTATTTTTGTCTCCCCACTGTAGCCATTTGATTCTCGATCTCAGTCCCCAATATTGTTCTTCCTGTTTTCTTAGTGTATCGATCTGATGGATAATGCTCTTCACTTCCTATCTACTTGAATTCTGTTGTGGTTGATTGGTTATTGTTGTTAGGGCCTGAGTTAACTCTTTTATCCTTCTAGGTGCATGTGCAAACTGTTTTTGACTCCATTGTGTCAGTTTTTTGGCTGTCTCCTGAAGTTTGGCTGAAAAAGTGGTCTGTGGAAAGGCTGTGTAGGGTCCATGCGTGGTTAATAACTTCATGATATTCTTCATTCTCCAACCAGAAGGCCTCCATTTTAAATTCTCTTCTTCTCTTCCTTTGTGCAGGGTATAGCCTCAGAACGAGAGGACTGTGGTCCGAGCCAATTGCTGGAAGTGCATGAACTTCTGCCTCATGGAATATTACTCGCCATTCCAAGGTACATAACACTCTGTCCAGTTGTTTTTTTAACAAGATCCTCCCCTTCTCTGTTATTTGCCCACGTAAATGCACAGCCTTGGCTATCCATGTCCATTAGAGATAACTCATTAAGCATATTTCTGAAAGCTGCTATTCTTTGATTATCTGCCCTACCTTCTCCCATACATATAAAATTTCGTTAAAATCCCCCATGCATATCCATGGATTTGAGCTGTAAGGCTTCAATGTCTTCAATTGCTGCCATAATTGTATCCTTTCACCAAAATTTGTGGACGCATGAATAAACGTTATCTGCATGCTTAATTTTCTGGCTGAATCAATACACTTAACATCAATAAAGTGTTTTGAACTGCTTTGCACTTTTAATGTTACTTCCTCATTCCACATTAGCGCCAATCCCCTTGCTATACCCGTTGGATTTTCGAGAAATAAGTGCTGAAATTGGAGTTTCCTGCATATGCTTTCCACTATTGTTGCTTTGTTTTTAGTCTCCATTAGAAAGACTATATTGGGCCTTTCAAGAGCAATTAATGCTCTTAGCTCTTGGATTGTCAGGGGATTGCCCAACCCCTAACAATTCCAGCTAATGATTTTCATGTCGTCTTTGGTGGCTTATTAGGGCTAGCCACCAAAGCCCAGTCTGTTCTATCATTAAGAAACTTCACTGGAGTCTCTGTCATGCCTGAATCATCAATAAGGATAGGTATAGGTTCAGGTAAGCACTTCTGCTTCTTAGCTTTTTGCACTTTCATGTTCTTCTTGCTACTCTTTCCTATTTTAAGAGGATTCTGTGTGAGAGTATTTGAGCAGATGATCTGTTTTCCATAATCTTTATTGACGTTATGATTTGTAACAGGGAGTTCCATTCTCTCCGGCTCCATGGAACTTTTAGCTCTTTTTTTGCTGCAGGCTTCAAGACGCATTTCTGGGTCTCTCTCTCTTATGATTAGAGCTTGCTCTCTGCTTGATGAATGTTCTACAGGTATGGTTTCTTCTACAATAATGTCTTCTTCAATATTTCCATAAAAAGCCTCCCAATAAGGACTATGATCACTGACTTCTGCTTTCAGCCATGGTCCGTAGGACCTTATTTTGTCAACTGCCCATGGGGATTATGTGTAAGGAATTTCAGGACAATCTTGTGCGTAATGGCCTATCCTTCCACATGAATAGCAGTAATGGGGTAATCTCTCGTATTTAAATTCTACCCACATCCATTTCTTGCCGATATCCAAAATGGTTCCTACTTTTAGTGGATTAGATAAGTCTACTTCCACTCTAACTCTTCCTTCTCTTTGCTGCAGGTTTCCCATAGTTTCGAGCTGAACTTCTTGAACCTGGCCTAACTTCCTCCCCAAATCATGGTAAACTATTTCCACCCTCCAACCAAGGGGAATACCTCCGATTCTGACCCAGAAAGCTGCTTTAGAAAAGTCATAACAATGTTCTGGAATTTCAGGATCGCATTGTTTCAGCACAAGCAAATTACTGGAGTAAGACCAAGGTGAAGATTTGAGGATTCTATCCTTTTCAACCTCTGATTGAAACACAAAGGTAAAGAGCCCTGTTCCTTTTTGAGCACATTCTACTGCTTCTGTTTTCCATGCTTTCTTTATAGTTGTGAAGAATGCTGGAAAATTTACATTGGGTTTTGAGTAGAGTTTACCCAATATTGTTCTGTTGCATTCATCTCTTTTTTGTAAAGATATTTCCGGATTTACTTCAACCACGTCTTCCTCAGCCCATAGATGTCCTAATCGTTTGCATAATGCTGCTACACGTAACTCATTTTCCTCTTTACCATCCATACTTTCTGACTAGATTGGCAAGCTTAGGAACCTAGAATGAACAGGCGATACTTCTATATTTGGCTGAGTTTCCTCTTGAGCATTTTTTCAAACATCATGCTGACAAAAACTCGACATTATTTTCTGTAGATCTTTTTCATTCAAGCTGTATCCATACTCTGATAAGAGGCTTTTCACAGAACCTCTACCCTGATTTCCTTCCAGAAGTCCAACCTAAGATCACCTCACCAACAGATTCGTATTCTCACTATCAGCTACTTTGTGGATTCCAAGCACTCCACCAACATGAATAAAAAGGAGGGAGAAATCCAACCTTGAATCAAGTCTCATAAGCCAATGCTCCTCCCCTAGTTGTAAGATTTTCACAGATCATCTCAAGTGATTTTCTGAATCAAGCCTTGTACGCCAGTTCTCCTACCGGATAAAGCCACCGCATTCATCCGACGCAAAGCGAATGAAACATTTTTTAGGGTTTTCGTTTTTTGAATGAAAAGATTTGTAACAAGGACAAAAAACTGGAACGAAAACGAGATTTAGCCGAGTTCTAGGGTTTTTGGTTTAGACATCCTACCAGAGGGTAGAGAGAACCTCACATACACGAGAGAAAATACCCGATGTGCACACTCTTATTAACTTTTGTATGTTAAGATGAGATGGTCATGCAAAAGAGACTATTTCGTCTTGGGTCCTTATAGCTAATTTGGAGCTAATTTGAACTCCGGCGGAGCGGAATAGTTTCTCTCTCAACCTGTGTGAGTCTCCCTCTCTATCCCCATGGTGATAGCCTGTCCCTTTTGAAACCCTAAATTAGATATTTTCCTCGGATCTCCCATGGATCCTATCATTGCCCTGCACCCTGATTAGTTTATTCTTCATCGCATCTTCTCTTCTCTTCATTATGAGCCCCCGAAATCATCACAGCATGGAATGGGCGAAATATTGAGGAGGACGAGCAATGCTGCATGCAATCTCCATCTTTAGACTTCCCGGTCAATTTTCTTCCTCTGCACCGAACCCATCCATCCAGGTATAGCTTACTGCAACACATCAAGTTGACCCACTGCAGCATAATTGGCCACAGTGAACCAACAAAATAGGGCTCCCTTCACTCCTAAACACAGAAGCTCGCTAGACCTACCTTTGCTACTGTTTCATTATAGTTAATCTGTCAAAGAATGGAAGGCAAACAGGAGAATCACCTCAGAATGTTGGCTCTTTGCAAGAGCATGGGTGACTTATGGTCGGAGGAGGATATCACAAAGCTAGTTGATGAAATGCCTGATAAAGAAAAACAGGAAAGTGAGCTTATTCTATATGGAAAACTTTTCTCAAAACCAAATGTCAACTTTCAAGCTTTTTTAAGTACGATGAAGAAGGCCTGGAAGCTAGAATCGGTGAAGTGTGAGATCATTGAACCTGGCTACTTTATTTTCATATTTAACTCGATTAAGGAGAAGAAACGTGTGCTGGAATCTGGTCCTTGGTCTTTCGCAAGTAATCTACTTGTACTGAAGGAAAGAGCTCCCAACATCCTCGACATTTTTATGAATTTACACACTGTGCTTTTTGGGTGCATATTTTGGGTCTTCCACAAGCTTGGGTTACTAAAAATGTTGTGCGAAGAATTGCTTCGAAGCTGGGTAAAGTAGAGGATATCAAAATAGAAGCAAGGAACAATAGTTCACGTAAAATTGGGAAAGTTAAAGTCCTGCTAGACTTGAATTGCCCGCTAAAAACAGGTAGTATAATAGAGTCGGGAGGTAAAAAGTGGTGGATTGACTTCAAATATGAAAGGTTACTCATTACCGTTATTCTTGTGGTTGCATTGGACACTATGCTACCTCTTGCCCAAAATATCCTTATGAAGAGACAGGATTAGCTAAAGACAAACCCGGTAGATACGACACGTGGTTGAAGGCTTGTTGACACCTAAATTTTACTATTTTACTTAAAACTTAATCGCATACAAAACTAGGAATTAGTTGCTAATCCAAAAAAATTTTCATAAAAAAAAAACAAAAAAACAGAAAATGCTTAAGGGGTCGGGTTGGGCCTGATCTGGCCTAGGCCCGGCCTAGCTTCCTTTCCCCTCCAGCCCACGCCTGGCTATCTTCCTCCTTCGCACGCGGACCTGCAAAACAGAAGAAAAACAGGGGCAGCAGGAGAGTGGCAAGAGGACAGTGAACGGAGGGGGGTTGAAGCTGGAGCGAGGGAGAAAATCGCCAAAAAAAAGACGGGGAGAGGGAGGGGATCCGGAACAAAAAAGGGGGAACAGAGAGAGAGCTGGAAGAAAGAAGGAGCGGCGCCGAGCCGCCCAATCGATGCCGTCCCCCGCCGTCTTCTCCGGAACCCAAATCTGAGGAAACAGAGGGGAGGAGGGCAACGGCGGCGCTGCCCAACGCTGTCCGAGCCGCTGTCCTCCTCGCCGCCCCAACTCGACGCCGCTCGACCAACCGAGACCGCCACTGTCTTCCCCGAAACCCATATCTGGAGAAGCCGAGGGAGCAGCTCGCCGCCAAAGCCACCTGCAATGTCTGCCCTTTCTCCTCGACGCCGAGCCGCCATTCTCTGCACCTCGAGCGACGCCCACACCTTCGCGCCGTTGCTGCCGAAGCGTCGGACGTCCGTCAACACCGTCAGTAGCAGCTCGAGCCACCGCCGCGCCTCCACCCGCGACGACCCGCCGCGCTCTGCTCGCGAACCGACACCACTCGCCGCCGCTGCTCTCGACGCCGAACCAGCCGGAGACGAACCAGATCTGGGAGTTGATCGAACTCCGCTGCACCACCAGGCCGACCGCCGCCGCCGTCTCGCTCTAGTCGCCGTCCGAACCCCCTCGCTGCAGCCGGTGCCGTCGCTCACCCATCGCCGCCCTCAACCCGACGCCGTTCGAGCTGCCTCGCCAGTCACCGTCGAGCGAGCCCCACATCGGCCCTCGCCACGCGCTGCCACTCCTGGCCGCGTCTCCGCTAGTCACCGCCGTGCCGACGCCGCCGCTCGTCGTACCGCCGCTGTTGCCATCCGAATCACCTTCGCCGCCGCCGCCAACGCCGCCTAGAAACCCTAAGGTTTCGGCCAAAAGGAGCGGGTCGGACATGGGTCGCGAACCGGGTAGGATTTTTGAGCTATTTGGGCTGGTTTTGGGTTTGGGCTGTTTTTCTTGTGGGCTTATAGACTTGTGGGCTTAGGAACTTATGGACTAGTGGGCTTAGGAACTTAGGGAATTGTGGGCTTCTTTTCTTAAAAAAATAATAAAAGAGATTGGGCCAAATTGGGCCCGCTGGTTGGGCCCAATCTGAATCGAAGAAAGGCCCGACCAAGGCTGGTCGGGTCGGTTCGGCCGGCCCCCCCCCATTTGGACCGAACCCCGGTCCGGTCTCCGACCGGGACCGATCCGCTTTGACTGGCCTGGGTCGAACCAAACCCGACCCGGTTCACCTTTTTAAATCAAAAATTAATTTTAAAAATTAAAAAATTAAAAAAATATTTTCTTTTACAAATTAAAATTTTAAATTTAAAAAATTTTAAAAAAAATTAAAAAATTTTAAAAAATTAATTTAAAAAAATTAAAAATTTCGAAAATCCAAAAATGATGGGATTTGATTAGGATTTGCCATGTATTGCCATTTTAGCATAATTATACTTTTATGTGCTCATATATTAATTATGTTGCATGTTTAATTTGCATATCTAATTATGTTTGATGGCATGTGTTTAATTTTATGGCAATTAGGATCTTGGTAGTTATGGTTATTATTTTAATGATTACGCACCTGCAAGATCACCTCACATGTTAATGGATAAGCATAACATCAATTCAAGCTACCTGCTAAAAATTATTTTGATAAAATGAACATGATTAGGTACCGAAAGGGCACTAATTAGTCAATTAGTGTAATCAAGTCCCCGACCCTAGATTCTCTGGTTGCGTAGGAAGTGAGGCACGCTCCCATGCCTCACTTGGTTCCTAGCCGACCCCAATAGGCTAGTGGCGACTCCTTTTGTGCAAAAATTCCTAAAGAATATCCCAATTTCACACGGGGTATTGGGCTTGGGAGAGCTCACGTCCAATCATGGGCCTTAGGCCCGTCCTTTGGGCAATACCCCTAAACTTGTTCCCTCCCCCCGAGGGTAGGTCGTGATAAGGCTAAAGTGAAAGAATACATCCCATGTTGGAAAACTTTAATGGTAAATCGATCCAAATCTTGAGGAAGAGGAAGTTGTACTAGAAACATCAATCCTTTCGGAAGATATGGACCTGCAAAACGATCAAACAGGGCTGCATAAGGCTTTGATTGTTTACAACTTAGTAGCAAATGCGACAACAATTGATAATCAAATGGCGGAAAGTGCGGCTATGAGTAAAGGAAAAAGAGCACAACATACTCAAGTATTAACTCTTCCTTTGACAGAAAGCTACAGAAGTGCATGGACATCAAAGAAAGAAAAGACGGGACTTAAAAAACCAATTGCAAAAAAGCAGAAACAGTTCACTCCTTATGAGAAGAGAGAGATATCAGGGAACTTGTTAGAAGAAGAGAATCTTCTAGAAACTCCAATCTAGGTGTGGGAAGGGGTTAATGAATGGGCTTTGGTGGCTAGCCCTAATAAGTCACCAGGGTATACATGAAGTTGTGAGTTGGAACTGTCAAGGGTTGGCCAATCTCTTAACAGTCTAGCATCTTCAAGCTTTAGTGGCTCGAGAAAGGTTCAACTTGGTCTTCTTTATGGAAACTAGGAATAAGGAAAATGTCGTTGAACAAGTTACAAAATGCCTTTAGTTTAAAGATACAATTATAATTAATCCGATTGGAATTGCGGGTGGATTGGTGCTCATGTGGGATGAGGAGGCTCAAGTGGAATTGGAAAATAGTACTGAGGAGCTCATTGATGTTAGATGCAAGGATCTTACCAGTGGAGTCATCATGAAGATCTCTTTCCTTCATGCATCTACTAATTACCAAGTAAGACTGAAATTATGGCAAACCTTGCGGTCTATTCATGGCACAAATGGTCTTCCATGGCTATGTATTGGAGATTTTAATGAAGTCTTGTATTAATGGGAAAAAGTCGGAAAACGCAAAGTGGATCGATATAGAATGGTTGCATTTCGGGACTTTCTAAATTCATGCTCATTGATGGATATAGAGAGCAAGGGATGTGCTTATACATGGACTAATAAACGGGAAGGTGTGGAGCTTGTTAAAAAGAGACTGGATATGGCTCTTTGTGATCTAAATTGGAGAGTCTCTTTCCTAAACGCAGAGGCATTTGCTTTTCCAGCAATTGATTCAAATCATAGCCTAATTCTTTTGCAAACAGATTCAATCCAGGTGAGGAAAAAGAAGATGTTCGAATTCGAAGCTTACTGGGTAGAAGATGCAGAGTGTAAAACAGTGATACAAAGAGCTTGTAAGGCAGAGGAAGGCTATGAGATGGATATTGTTAACAAAACAAGGAGGGTGGTTGAGGGAGTTAAGGCGATGGATCAGTAAAAAATTCAAAAATGCATCTCAAGCAATAAAATCTATATAGGGAAGACTCACCGAGCTAACAAATAGAGCTAAAGGAAGCCACAATCAAGAGGAATATCGCTAGATAGTTGAGCTCATTGAAAACCTATGGAGAAAAGAAAAAATGTACTTGGGTATGAGATCCAGGATTAATTGGATAAAATGGGGTGATAAAAATACGAAATATTTCTATGCAACCACAATATAGAGAAGACAGCGGAATAAAATTTCTATTCTACAAATTGATAATCACAATTGGTGTCGGGACCCTTTGATCCTTAAACAACATATATCAAGCTTCTACCAGGCTTTATACACCACGGTGGGAAGAAGAGAATATCGGCTAGTGCTTGACCAATGTCCACAATTGATCACTGTAGCAATAAATGAAGCTTTAATGGGGAATGTTACAAGGGAAGAAGTGAAACTTGCAGTTTTTCAAATGGGCACAACTAAGGCACTAGGATCGGACGAACTCAATAGATTATTCTACCAAAGTAACTAGTCAGATATTCACGAGGATATATTCAGAATAGTAAAAAACTTCTTCAGCCAAGGTATGTTTGATCCCGACATAAATAGAATCCATATCACTCTTGTACCAAAAGTTTCAAATCCAGAAAGCATCACTCAATATGGGCCTATTAGTCTTTGCAACTTCAATTACAAAATCATCGCAAAGGTTATGGCCAATAGATTGAAACCTTGGCTTCTAGAAAAATTCAGGATGATATCTTTATTGTTCAGGAGGTCTTACATTAGCTTAGAGTGAGGAAAAGAAAGTAGAAATTTCAGGCGATTTTGAAACTAGATATGCAAAAGGCTTATGATAGGGTTGAATGGGATTTTCTATGTGATTGTATGTTGAAAAATGGGATTTTGTGAGAAATGGGTTACTTTTATTAAAGCATGTATTTCCTCGGTGTCTTTTAGTGTCCGAGTGAATGGGGAGTCGTGCCATTATTTCAAACCAACTAGAGGATTTAGACAAGGAGACCCACTCTATCCCTATCTATTTATTATTATGGCAAATGCCCTCTCTTCCTTGATGTTAAAAGCTGTAAGAGATGGGAGCCTAAAGGGCATTCAGTTCAACCCACATTGCCAAATATTATCACACCTCCTATTTGCAGATAATGCTATTTTTTTCCTGGATGGTACAGTTATTGAGGCCTATGTAGCATCAACACGGACACGCGACACGCGATACGATACGACACAACACGCCGACAATGACAATAACAATAACAATGACAATGACAATGACAATGACAATGACAATGACAATGACAATGACGATGACGACAATAACAATAACAATGACAATAACAATTTCAACTACAATTTCAACTACATTTCATTGTAATAATCCATAAAATTTGAAGGAAAAAACAAGTAATCCACATTCCACTATTAAATTTAAAATTTAACAATAAGCAAAAAAAACAATCAACATTCCGTTAAGTAATATAACAGAAAGTCATTCATCCACATTATCCACTGCTTTTGAAAAAAAAAAAATAGACTCCATTTCCGACTCGTTAAGTGAAAAATTTGCAATTTTAAGCACCCCAACATTTTCAAATGGGTCAAATGTATCTCCGCCAATATCCCACTTCTTAGTCTCTCATTCTGCGTATTGTGAGTTTTTTCTTGATAAAAGATGGAGATTGCTACGAATAAAAACCAAATCTTTTGCACGTTTTGGGGTCATCTTATTTCTTCTCACCGAGTGCACAAATGAGTAAGTACTCAAATTTCTCTCAGCACATAATGAAGAATAAGGTTGTGTAAGAAACTTTCAGTTTATGCTTTGAAGCATCGGTGCACATGCACCATGATTAACCTACCAAGCCTAAGGATTCATAGAATGTTGATGTTGAATGGAATCAAAATTTCTAAAATCTCAATTTTTACTCGCAAAATCTACATACTCCAAATTCACCTTGTTGCGCTCATCTAAGTTAGGAAAGTATTTATTGAAGCATTTCAATCTTTCTTGGTTGATTTCCTTAGTCTTGTATGGAGAAATTTGAGTAAAATCTTCATCAAACCATTGATCACTATAGTACCTTTATTTAATAAAATGAAATAAAATTAGAAAACAATAATAAATAAGAGGAGTATTATATTATCATGTTAAAGAAAAAATAACTACTAAAGTAATAATCTCATACAATTTTAGAACTTACTTAGGATTTAAGGCATGTGTCAAGCAATTAAATGGAGTGTTGTTTTTTGTCTAACGATCTACAAGAATTTGTGTGAACCACCTCATAAAATTTGGACTTCTCATCTAACCTCTTTACTTCATGTGCATATATAGTTTTCTTCACTTTTTCGATCATCGAACTCTACATATCATAAACTAAGTGAATATAAGACATATTGATGTCTCAAATTCTAAGCATACCATAAATATGAGCCGTGAAGGAAAGTATATAATCAATCAAATCCCAAAAAAAATCATACAACACCTTCTCTTTGACAAATTTAGCTTTTTCTTGATTAATATCTTGATAGATATTCCATTTGTCACAAATTATCATGTTTTGAATACCACTTTTTACCATCGAAGCAAAACATGTATCATCTACAGAAAGCAACTTTAAGCTAATAAACTCATTGTATATTGCTAATGTCATATAATGGTTCATGATGAAATGCTTAATTTGTATAACTTCCTTAACAATATCTGAAATCTAACTACATTCCTCATAAACTATTTGATTGATTTTCATATTTTTTTGCAGCACAAATGTTCTTCAAAGCTAGATTAAGGGTGTGCACCACACAAGACGTCCACATAATGGATGTAAATTCTTGCTTAATGAGTCTGTAATTACTTGGATCACATTCTCATACCCAATTTCATTGATAACTCATTTCAGCAAGTTAAAAATGAAATGCATATCTTTTGTTTCTTCCAAACAATCAACCGATTTTATAAACATTGGTTCTCTATTCGATACCACCATGAAAGTAATAAGCAGTCTTCTTTGTGAGTCGTTCTATCCATCACTCACAATACTTGCACTCTTCTCATTTACATGATTTTGATAGGTGCATACAACCTATCAATATTTGCCTTCTCTTTTTGCAACAAAATGATTCTCAACAAATTATATTTCGGTGGTACATAATCCGCAATATTATGATTAGCAGCATAAGTGAAAGCGGATTCATTGCTAGGTTAAATGGCAGGCCCACCGAATAAAATATCCTAACAATCTCACAATCTAAACGTTCCCATTGAGTCATATTAAATGCATTCAAGTGATTTTCTACTCCCATTTCAATCTTTCATTTTTTTGGAGTTAAATGTTTAATTCATTCCGTCACCACCACCATCAGTAAGTGAATAATTAGTAAGAGGCAAACGTACATTTCTAGGTGCAATACTCATTAATTTAGTATTGACATCTTCCTCTAACCTTTCCATCTCCAAAAGATTTTTTTTTCTATTTTTGTGCATTTTCCAATTCATTTTCCACTTATCATCATAAATGGCCCCCACTCTTGTGTATGAACTCTTAAAATTCTTTTGACAAAAGTTGCATCTCAAAAATAAATTTTCCCCCGCAACAGTATGATTAACTAACTTAGTAACATACCTCCATAATGGTTGTTTTACAACTTCATTGCTAGAGGTAGGTAGTTGTGTACTTGAAGTACTACTAGTCATGTTTGAACTTGAAAACATTCTGCAAAAAAATAAAAAATAAACATTTCGTTATCAATTGCTATAAGGTTTCTTAATTAAAGTTAACTAAGGAAGATTAGATACCAATTGGAAGCACGTTGTGGGAAGCGGTAAGCAGTAGTAGACAGCAGCAAAATAGCGACAAACAACAACGAATAACAATAAATGACAGCAAGTAGCAGTAGACGGCAGCGAGCTATTATGAATAGCAGTAATACATCAACGAATAGTAGCAATACAGCAATAATATAGCAGCTATACAATAGCAAATGGTAGAGAACCATAGCAATACGACAGCAAACAATAACAAACAGCAATGAACAACAGCAATCAAATTTCCATCATCAATTCCCGACCATCACACATACACGACCAAAGTTATTATGAGTATTCACAATACAAAAGTGGAAAGGAAATAAAAATAGAGAGAAATCATAGCAAAATTGATATGCCCTTCTGGTTTTCAATTTCGATGCCACTTATTTCATAGATGACTTATTCAAAATAAAGCACTCAATACATAAAAATTAAAGCAAATTGACTTTATGTAAACGCAATATTGAAAACCACTAAGATCTCGACAAAAAGTTGATGTTCTAAAGATTTTACAAGCTTTTTAACTTAACTCCTCACACACAAAATATGATTTTTTGTCTGTGTACTAGTAATAGAGAATATGGTAGCAACTCTCCAAAAGATGTTGCTCCAAACTACTTGTCGAAGTTCCCTGTACTAACAATTTTAGACAATTTCATTCACGGAAACTTTGCTATGGGACCTTTCAATACTTACTAGGTTAATTCCCTTCCCATGATGGCTACAAACTGCCAAACTCTACTCATTTAAGCTAAAAAAAACATCTATAACAAAACCCTGTGCACCATCATAAGAACTTAACTCCAAAACGCGATAGCACCAATCGAACTTTAGCTAACTCGGTTCGATGGACAACAGAGGAACCCAGTTTGCTACATCCCCTACTAGCACTAGCAGTAGAAGTCAATAACCAAGCCCATATATTTCAAAATGCCAATAATTGCACCCTCAGTTCCACAATCGTGATTCATAGAGTCATCCAAATGAGCACAGCACGACGAGGGCGTAGAACGGGATGGGAATGTCCATCTTTTTTTTTTTTTTGGTGGGGGACTCAAGTCTTAGGCAAGCCAATTCTTGACAAAACACGACATTACATAATGTATCGCTATGAAAGAACTGGAGCTCCAATTTTTTGACATCAACAAGCGTAGCCAACAATGAGTTGTTTCATTCAATTTTGGAACTCAACTTGTATCTAACAAAACATTCACTAATCCCTCTTTCCCCGAACTAACTCTAAGGTTTGCCGAAAAATCCCAAATCGCATTATAAAGAAATCCAAGATGCTAACCTGATATGAGCAAAAATATGAAATTGCAAGATGAAGAAGAGCAATGCAGCAACGCCTGTGAGAGGCAGAGGCAACGACTTGATGCTTTCAAGAGACAAAGGCGGGTGCGGGGGGCTACGGCAAGTTGGCGAGTGGTGGGGTGGGCCACGCGGCTGGCAAAGCAATACTGGCGACACTCATGGCGAAAGAAAAGAACCAGAGTGCTTAGGCGCATGCGACTGAAGAGCAAAGAGAAGAGTCCAGAACCCGTGTGTGCAACTGAAGTTTTACCTTTTATTATTATTATTGATTTATTTTCATATATTTATATTTAGACCCCAAAAGTTTTGGAAATTTATAAAAATAACATCGTGCGTGTCGAAGTCACATGTCGGAATTTCCGACTCGCGTGTCGGAGCATGTTGAATAGGTGTCGAACACGACACGAAGGGTCTTGGAGAGTGTCCGTGCTTCATAGATTGAGGCTTAGAACTTAGCGATAAGTCTGGAATTTTCTTTAGTAAAAACTGCCCTCAAGGCTTACAACAAAATATAGCAGCTGAATTACGTGTGTTGGTCATAGAGAAAATAGGTAAATATCTGGGAATACCTTTAGATTGGGGACAAACGAAGAAACAAAAGTTTTCCTGGATTCTAACAAGAGTTGAGAGGAAATTAGAAGGGTGGAAAGAAAAGCTGATGTCTAAGGCAGGTAAAGAGATCAAGATAGTAGTCCAAGTATTACCCCAATTTGCAATGTCAATTTTCAAAATTCTTATATCAATTTGCAAGGCTATTGAAAAAAGAATAGCTTCCTTTTGGTGGAAGCAAAATCCTGCAGCAAGGGAATTCACTAGAGAAAATGGGATATCTTGAAGACAAGAAAAGATTGGGGGGGGGGGGGGTTAGGCTTTAGAGACTTAGTTGACTTTAACAAGGTGACGTTGGGAAAACAAGCTTGGCGGTTGTTCAAAACCAAGAAACTCTATGGAGTGGTTTGTTCAAAAGTATTTATTTTCCCGGGGTGATTTATGGACAACATATAAAAGCCCTCGACCCTCATGGGGGTGGCAAAACTTACTTTTGGGAAGAGATATTATCGAGCAAGAGATTAAATGGGAGGTTGGGGATGACACTAAAATTAGAATTATAGAGGATCGATGGCTTGTATTGGGTAAGATAGGCAGTCCAACAAATAGAAATGACCTGCAGCTTGTAGCGGAACTAATCAATCAGGATGCTAGGGCATGGACATTCAACTACTTCAAGAGATTTTTGATGAACGAATTGCGAAGGAAATCTCAGCTACACCTCTAAGCCTTACACCTGGGCCAGACAAGATGATATGGACAGCAAACAATGGAGGAGCCTACATGGTGAAGAGCGGGTATAACATGCTTCAACAATCCTAAAGCCTCAATATGGTAAACCAACCATCCTCATCATACCAGCCTCCTAAGAAATTATGGATTGAGATCTGGAAACTCAATACCTATTCTAAAGTCAAAATTTTCATATGGAGCGCATGTAATTTGCATTACCTACGAAGGAAAATCTATACAAGAGGAAGATTGTACTTGAACAAGAGTGCCCTTTCTGCGGCATTGCTTCAAAATCTATAGAGCATATATTCATCTTCTACCACTGGACAAAAACGATATGGTCAGACCATATAATTGCAGTCGACACATCTCCAGCAATTACTAATCGAATGGATAAGTGGGTATGGGAGAATTTTACCATAAGGAGTAGCTCACAAGCCAAAGTTGTGTTCGTCGAAGCCATTTGGAGGGTATGGAGAGCTCGGAATAACTGGATCTTCAACACAAGAAATCCCAACCCAAGCTTAATAGTTAAAGAAACTTTGTACTCGCAAAAACTACAAGCTAAACAATCAAAAGGAAGCACTAACGAGCAGACTAGCATCCTTTGGCAGCAACGTCACCCACCTCGTTGAACCTCAATCGTTGCAAAATTAATGTTTTTTTTTTTGTCGATAAGTGCTATTTTATTTATATTATAGCTGGTCTCAGCCCCACAAATGTCGCATCGTTACATAATATGGCCCATAGGCCTTGAGGGGGAGAAGACGTCCAGTTGCAAGGGAGGCTTTTGCTTCTTTGTTGGCACGCGGCCCAATCCGTAGCTGTGTTGGCGGCCTGCAGACAATAGCGCAGATCCACGTTCGGAAGTTGCTGCAGAAGTTCAAGGCACTTTGTCCAGCTCGCACGTGTTTCCCAGGTAAAGTCTTTCTTGTACTTTAGGGATTGCATGAGCCCTCTGCAATCTGTTTCAACTGAAGCTTCTTCAATCTTTTTCTGCTTTATGTATTCCAAGGCTTCAAGCACAGCTAGGGTTTCACTGTGAAGGCTTGACACGGCCCGAACCTGCTTCGCGAAGCCATCCACGAGGCTACTGGAGAAATCTCGAACTACACCAGCCACGGCTCTTCTGTTGACCCCTCACGGATGGATCCGTCCACGTTTATCTTCAAAGAACCAGCTACCGGAGCTGTCCAGGTTGGAGATATTTCATTTTCCTCTTCTATTCTTGCTTGCACATGCCCGAAACCCCATTTTTTGTGACTTTTTTTTGTTGAAATCGGGCCAGATCTGCCACTTTACAGGCATCCGGCTTGGTTCCCCGAAATATGTAGTTGTTGCGTTCCTTCCACACCTGCCATAGGATATTTGAAATCATTTCCAGAGAAGGTAGGTTCAAGTCGTTTTTGATAAACTTCGCTAGCCATACATCAATTCGTGTGACCTCTTGGCCAATCACTTGTAGGTTGATTTCCGGGTGGCTCCATACCCCTGCGGTCCAGGGACAAAGAAGATGGAGGTGCTCGACCGTTTCCATACTCTCTCGGCAAAGATCACATATCGGATCAGGTAAAATCTTTCGTTTCCATAAATTCTCCTTGGATGGGACGACATTTTGACAAACCTGCCAAATGAAAATCCTGACTTTAGGACTAGTTTGCATCTTCCATATAGCATTCCATAGCTTTCTTGGTGTTTGATGGGATGAAGATGGGTTTTCCTTTGCATAGGATGCTGTTTCTCGTTCTCTTAATGTATTATAACCACTTTTGACTGTAAATGCCCCGTCCTTCGATCTTGTCCATATCAGTTCATCTTTCCAAACTTGACGGTTAATTAGGATGGCAAGAATCTCCTGAGTTGTTTGTTCATCAAAGAGGTTGTGCAGTAGTGATGCATTCCATTGTTCTGTTTCAAAATCCATTAGCTCGGAGACTTTTTGTGGGTCATTTTGGTTTGCTGGTCCTCCTATTAGTCCCCTCTTCAACCATTTATCTGTTCTAATGTTGACATTTTGCCCATTTCCTACCGACCATCTCACTGAATCCATTATGGCCTCCCTTCCCGATAGTATACTTTTCCAGCCCCATGACGGCTTAGTGCCTGGATCAGCATGCCAGAAGTCTTTGTGATGGAAATAAAGCCCTTTTAATAGTTTACTCCACAAGGCATCCGGATTTTGAACCAACTGCCACACTTGCTTTTGACATAATTTGCTTATATTGAGGTAATGCCTGCACCACTGATTTCAGGAGGATTTCCTTACTTGCTTTTGACATAATTTGCTCCTTCCAGCCTTCCAGTTTCATATTTACCCTGTTTAAAATCCAAGCAAACACCTGTTTTTTTGATGTTCCCCAATCAGAAGGGATCCCAAGGTATTTGTCAGTCCGATCCAGCTCAGGAACCCTCAATTCCATTTTCATATTATCCCTTAATAGTCGGGGACAGTCTCTACTAAAGAAAGTACCAGACTTTTTCAGGTTTACAGTTTGTCCCGATGCATAACAATATTGGTTTAGAATTGACGCAACATTTTGACATTCCTTTATGGATCCATTCAAAAAGAATATCGAATCATCTGCAAATAAAAGGTGAGTCAACGTAGGAAAAAATCGATTCAGCTTGATCCCCTTTATACTTCCATCCTGAAGAGCTTTTCCCATCAAGGAAGATAAACTATTTGCCATCAAAATGAATAGATAGGGTGATAAGGGGTCCCCTTGCCTTATACCTCTAGTAGGGTTGAAAAAAGGAAGAGGTTCACCATTCAATTTGATGCTGAAGGTAACTGTAGTGACACATTGCATTATCCAATTGACCCATTTTGCACAAAAACCCATTTTCAACAAGCATCCTTCTAGGAAATCCCATTCAATGCGATCATACGCCTTTTGCATGTCTAGTTTCAGCACAGCTTGAAAATGTTTCTTCCGTTTTCTCATCCTCAATTGATGTAGCACCTCCTGCACAATATAAATGTTATCTTGAATCTATCTCCCACTAACAAAAGCACTTTGTTCCCCTGAAATCAGCATAGGCAGCTAACGTTTAAGTCTATTTGCCAAAACCTTCGATATTATTTTATATGAGAAATTGCAAAGGCTAATAGGGCGATATTGGTCAATTCGTTCTGGATGAGGTATCTTGGGAATTATGGCTATATGTGTCCTATTTAGTGCTGGTTCTAAGATTCCCGAGCGAAAAAAGCCCCTAACCTCCTCAAAAAACACCTTTACTGATGATATCCCAATGATGTTGATAGAAAATGCCATTTAAACCATCTGGACCAGGAGCCTTCTGAGCACCAAGTTGAAAGACAGCATTATGTACTTCTTCCAGGGATACTTCCGCCACTAGACATGCATTAATATCATCTCCAATTAGTGTTGGGCATTGATCTAGTACTGGTTGGCAATTCCTTGGGCCTCCCGAGGTGTATAAATCTTTGAAAAAAGAGATGATGAGGTGCTGAAGTTGCTGTGTGTCCCTCACCCACTGCTCTGATGTATTCTTCAGCATAGTTATTTTGTTCTTGTGTCGCCGCTGAATAGTTGCTGCATGAAAATATTTCGTGTTTTTATCTCCCCATCGTAGCCAATTAATCCTGGATCTTAAGCCCCAGAACATCTCCTCTCTCCTCCACAAGATTTCAATTTCTTCTTTCAAGAGTTTCATCTTATTTTCTCCTTGGTTCAAAACTGTGCTGTTTGTTAAGGATTAAAGCTCTTGTTTTAAGGCTTTTATACGACTTTGGCTACTTGGGAACTTTTTTTTGCTCCATTCCTGCAACGCTTGTTTTACCGCCATTAATCTGTCTCTCAAACTTACTTCATAATGAGTTGGAGAGTGCCATGCTTGTTTAACAGTTTCCTTGCACTCTTCATCTTCAGTCCAGAAAGCCTCAAAGTGGAACTCTCTTCTCTTCTTTGCAGGTTGAGCTTTACTCATCAGTAATAGAGGACTGTGGTCCGACCCAACAGCTGGGAGGGCATACGCTTCTGCTTCTGGGAACGATAGCCTCCAATCTAAAGAGCAAAAAACCCGATCCAGTTTCTCCTTAACCAAATCAGCCCCTACTCTGTTATTTGACCAAGTAAAAGCACAACCTTTACAATCAATTTCCATTAACGAGCAGTCATTTAAGCAATTTTGGAAGGTCTGTATTCTATAATTTTCTGCCATCCTCCTTCCAAACTTCTCCAAATAGTACAATACTTCATTGAAATCTCTCAAACAAACCCATGGAAGTCTATTTGAAAAACTGGTTTGTCTCAACTCATCCCATAATTTTAATCTATCCCGAAAGAGATTTGGAGCATGCACACATGTGACTCGCATTTTGATTCGGCTTTCATGATCTTCACATATTAAGTTAATCATTTCCTGTGAACTAGATTCCACCTCTATTTCAACTTCATCATTCCATAGTACCGCCATACCCCCTGCAATGCCTATCAGATTCACCACCAAGCTGTTTTTAAATTTCAGCTGTCTCCTTACACGAAAGATCACATTTTCTTTGTTTTTTGTTTCTAATAACATAATCAAGTCGGGCCTTTCTTGAGCCACAATGGCTCTCAGATTTTTAACTGTCAGTGGTGTGCCCAACCCCTGACAGTTCCAACATATCATCCTCATTTGTAAGCCGGTGGCTTATTCGGGCTAGCCACCAAAGCTCATCCCATTGTGCCTTCCGACAGACTAATAGGAGTATCCTGCAGTTTTGTTTCATCTAAATCCGCCAACTCTAAAATGATAGAGTTATAGGGGGTGTACCTTTTTAATTTCTGTGCTATGGACCTTTTTAAAATTCTGCTCTCCTTTTTTTAAACTTCTTTTTTTGTCGAGGACGATATTTTGTTAGCCGATAAAAGCTGTTGTGCTGGCTCGTCAATGTTCATAATGCCCTTCCCTTTGTCCTGGTGTTGATCTGCTTGGTGTTCAGGTATAGTAAGATTTTCTTCTGCCCTGTTTTGTACTTGAGGTGGAGCTAGAAAATTTCTTTTTGTTTGCTTGCCAGTATAAATGACTAGTTGAGTGCTTAGTTCTGGATTATTACTTTCTGTTTGTATCTCCTCCTCTTCATCCACTCGATCTCCATAAAAGAGTTGCCAAAACGGACTAGTCTCCTTTGCCTATGCTTTTAACCAATGCCCAAACCTTTGCATCCTCCTATCTTCATATCTGTCTATATCAAAAGGAGTTTCTTCACAATTTGTTGCAAAATGACCAATTCTTCCACAGGAATAATAGAAGCGAGGTAACCTCTCATATTTGAAATCCAACCAGACTTTTCCTTCTCCTAGGTTATATAATGTCCCTGGACTTAAAGGTGTATCCAAGTTTAGCTCTACTCTTGCTCTCCCCACTTTTTGAAAAGCCACACCCTTCTTTTCCACTTTTACTTCCTTCACATGTCCAAGGATTTTTGCTATATGGGACACCACCTCCTCTGAACACCACTCCATAGGAAGGCCGTGGATTTGAATCCAAAAAGCACAGCTGGTGAACTTATAACATTGCGCCGGTTTATTAGGCTCTCATGGTTTAAGGATCAATAGATTGCTTGCAAAAGACCAGGGACTATTTGCTAACACTCTTTCTTTGTCCATCACATAATCAAAGGTAAAAGACAGGATGCTCGATTCACGTTGTGCAAAGGTAACTGAATCTATCTTCCAAGCTTTCTTCATTGTAGTAATGAAAGCCTGAAGGTTTACGTTTCCTCCCAAATACAGCTTGCCAAACACTGTACGCTGGCATTCATCCAGTATCGCCTCTGAAATTACATTTTCTCGTGGAGGAGCATCAACCTCAGTCCTCAAATTACCCAATCTTTTGCACAGAATAGCTAGTCTTTTATCCATTTCTCCAGGTTCGTCCATATTGCTTTCCAAGCAAAAGCAACTCAGAATAAGAAAGCGATTCCAACACAGGGAAACGATGTTGCTCTTGCCTTCCTTACTTACTGCCGATTATAATACACAATGCAGGACCCATTCTACTATCATCATGGCAGATTCTAACATCTCGTTACTTTTTCCGATCCAAGCGTGGAAAGCCTCAAGAAACCATTGCACTATATCAAAAACAGAAAACCCAAAAGAAATCCATGGAGAGATGACGGCATCCAACCTTTTCTTTAGTAAAAGCTTCGCTTCATCTGGCAGTGATGAACTCCTTCCAAAGGACGAAGATAGTACTGTTCCATTGCCCGAGACTAGGCCGGCCACCCGGGAGGACCGCTCCCGGCAAGGTCATTGAACCCATTCCTGATCGGAGCTTTACCCGCGTCGGAAGAGGGGTTCTCGCCTGTGCCTCGCCGAACCCCCTTGTAAGAGGGGTGTGGCCGGACGGGCAATGGGGCCGGAATATTTTTCTTGGCCCGGATCCCGGCCAATACTTGGACTATTCCCAGTGGTCAAAGCCTTTTAAGGTCTTGCTTAGGACCTTTGCCTGGTTCTTATGTTTACTACCATGGCCAGGACTTCGCCATGGAGAGTTTTTACTGGTTTTCTTTCCAGGATTTTACGGTTATCTCCCTGCCAGCAGCATGCTGCTGGGAGCCTCGCTTGTTACGTGGAGTGCTAGCCACGGAGCAGTTTATTGTCCTACTCAGGACTCATCTGGCAGTGATGAACTCCTTCCAAAGGACGAAGATAGTACTGTTCCATTGCCCGAGACTATTCATTATTCCAGAGTAAGAGACAGTAGGGTTGGGGAATCAGGGGTTTACGTGATGGGTTTCATGATTTTGTAATGGGATTTGTCGTATTTTGGGTATCGGAAGACTATTGGGAAACTAGGGTTTTGGGGGAAGACTACCACAGGGGTAGAGGAAGACTCTCATGGCCGAGAGAGCTATTCCGTTGCAAAATTAATGTGGACAGTGCTTGGAGTAGCTTAGATCTAGAGGGATATGCAGCTGGGGTATGGAGAAAACAAAGATGGAGTGCTCCTCGATGGCTTTGCGAAAAGGATTCACGCCTCATCCGCATTTGTGGCTGAAACCCTAACTATTAGGGAGGCTTTAAAATGGCTGAAAAGAAAGTGGGATGTAGGAGTGGCACAAAATGAAGGAGTTTCAGTTGACCTGCATATGTACTTGTCTCCTCAACGGTACACGGTCTTGACTTCTGACAATTTAGCTGCGGTAAATTGCATTTTAGCCCGGGCTAAAGCGCCATGGTTCGCTCGATCTATAATCCAGGACTGCATCACTTTGTTGGGCCAATTGAAGGAAGTTACCATTTGCTTTGAACCGAGACAATTTAATCAGGCGGTTGATTGGGTTGCTAAGGCATATTGAACCGGCTCCCTCCCGACAAATTGGGTGGATAATCCCCCCATCCTCTTTGGTTAATTTTATGTATGGACTTAGAACCCTTTTGTAACTCATCAGTTTTGGGCTAGTAATGAAATGTCATTAAATTCTAACAAAAAAAAAAATTTGTGATATGACAATTTTATTTGTCTAGGACGAGGTGAGGATGCAAAAGAGACTATTTCATTGTTGGCCTTCTCAAGCTTTTGTGATAATTTGGAGCTAATTAATTAATTAAATTTCATTGCTAAAAAAATAATTAAATTTCGAATGCCAATTTTATTTATTTAGGACAAGTTGGTGATGCAAAAAAAAAAAAAAAAAAAAACTATTTCATATCGGTCATTTTCAAGCTTTTGCGAAGCTAATTAACCAAATTTTGGGATGTCAATTTATTTGTTTCGGATGAGATGACGATGTGAAAGGGACTATTTCATATTGGTCTTTTTCAAGCTTTTGCAAAGCTAATTTAGAGCTGAATGATAAGTTAGTGAATTGTGGATGTCAAATTTACTTGTTTAGGATAAGGCAGTGATGCAAAGGAGACTATTTCATATTGGTCTTTTCGAGCTTTTACTAAGTTAATTTGGAGAAAATTAATGTTGATCATCTTCGGTTTGGGATGAGGTGGGGATGTGAACATCGGTTATATATTTTTACGATGTGGTGATGGTGCAAAAGAGACTATTTCTTATTGGTTGTTTTTGAGCTTTTGCAAAGTCATTAATCAATCGTGTGAATGTTGATTTTATTTATTCAGAACAAGGTGGAGATGCGATTTGATTGGGAAAAACAATGGAGTTAAACATGACGTGGGAATGCCCATTTACAAGACCATCTATCCTCAAAATACAATGGCAATTCCTATTTTCAACTCAATCTTAGGGAAGAAAGTTTTTCATTTCAATTCACAGGAAAGTAGCGTGATCAATAGGCTGGTTGAGAGGAGCTTCATTTGTCGAGCCCAGCCAAATTGGGCCTAGCTTTGAGTTAAATTTTTTTGGGGCCTCATTCAAATTTGAAGAATCAGTTTTTGATTGTTTTGAGTCTGGTTGGGTTACAATCACGTTCATCGAGTGACTGGGCTTGGATGAATCTTGAGAGAATCCCGGGCTTCATTTTGGGCCTTATCTATGTTCGATCTGCACTATATGATGAAGAGATGTTGGGCCCATGTTGGCCCTCACGCATGCGGTCCGGAGAAATTAAAATGCCATGATCTTTTGAAGGACATATCTCTCGACCACGGCACACGAGAATTGTGTTCCGAAGAAATTTGCAGTTGATTTCCTTTCATTGTCTTGTCGTTCGCTCGTTGTCTTTCCAAGCAATCGAATGAGCTTGGATTTGCTTTGTTCTTCTATGCAAACTAAGATTGATGCATGAGGGCACGAGCAGGAAAATTATGATCGGTTCTAAATCTATGCATGAATATCAATTTACTCATAAATTCTTTGATTTTATCAATATAGTGTTAATCCTTTATATAAAGTTCAATGTTGTTTTTCTTGCCAATTTCCACCTGAAAATGTTGAAGCAGTGATCTAGCCATCACCACATTTTATGTGACACAATTGATATCCAACGCGTAGAAGAATTGCATCAAAACCGTGTTATTTTGTAGATTTTTCTAAATTTTTTTCCTTCCCTTTTCTTTCCTTTTTCCGAGCTACTATCCATCTTCTTCTTGATGTATTCTTCGGTTGCTGGTCAATGCCAACACAAAGCCATCATTGCCATCATCAACAACTTCATTGTTATTAAAATCAAACTCAGCCACAGCCACCAGATCCACGATCTCCGATTTCTATTCTTTTGTTCTCCGGAACAAAAAAAGAACAAAAATCCGTCTAGTAACATTAACTTATCTTTTTATTCCCCGAAATAGAAAAGTAGACGATGAATAGATTTAGAATAAAAAAAAGAAACAAAAAAAAAAAGCAACTTCTTATTTCCGGGAACAATTTCTAAAGATAAGCCATTTTTTTCTTTTTTCTTTTTTCTTTTGTTCTTCTTTCTTGTCGCGGCCATTGCTGGCCGCTTGCCAACCGCCCACCACTCATGGCCATTGTTGGCTGACCGTCGCCACTCAACCTCCAACCATCGCCACCGCCCTCTGCCGCAAGACCGTTGCCCATAGCCCACCGGTCAACCATCGCCACCAATTGCCGTTGTCGCCGCTTGATTGTCGGCTATTGACACCAACCATCAACCACCGATCATTACCTGACTGCCTCCCATCGCTACCAGCCTTCGTCGCACAATTGCCACCCACAGCCCACTGGCCATCGTCGCTGTCGACTGACGATCGCCACTAACCACCGTTGTCATCGCTTGATCGCTAGCCGCTGATAGCTTATCGTCACCGCACAACCACCACCCACAGCCCCTCGGCCGGCGACGGTCGATGGTTGTTCAGTGACAAGTAGCGATTTGCATTTAGTGGTCCGTGAGTAAGAAGAAAAAATGAATAAATATAAAACTTTATGAATTTTACCGAGCACATTTTTATTTTTTTTTCTATTTCGAGAATAAATTTTTTGTATAATTACCGAACACGTTATTTTATTCAAAAATTGTTTTAGAGAGTAGAAATAAAAAAGAACTATTTCTAAAAATAAATTATTTTTGGGAATAGAAACGTTACCATGCGCACCCATAATAGCTGTCATCGTGTTTCCTTCTCTTTCTCTCAGTGGGTGGTCAACCTATGTTAAGGCAGCTCACTTACTATGACGTTTTTGCCTGTCTTATGTATGAGGTAGTGCAAACCAGAGCTGATCTATCTGGAATGTCCCCATTAATGGAAGTCGGCAGGCTTGAGGATCCTAGTAAAGCTGGACCTGGCCTTCTCAATGGCCCTAACCATGTCTAGCCTCGACGTCTTCTTTGTGCATATGAAGAACTGCGACCACTGCTCTTGACCCCGTCCCCTCACGAAGTTCTCGCCCTTTAACTTAGACCTATAGATCGACTCCCCATCAGCGGTGAAGTTGCTGCCTTGGCACATGAACCTAGGATCATGCGACGGAACACTGACCTCTTGGAGTGGAGCGGCTTCCCGTTGTGGCCAACGCCCTTCTCGCCGGTGTAGAGCGCTAGAAAATTTTCACCGTGCTACAAATCATACCAAATGCGACACATTTAGCCTAAATTTTTTTCATTGATATTAGAAATTTCAAATTTGTACATGTATGACACATTTACCCTTTGTTAAGATTCGTCAATGAACACCATCAGAAATCTACTTATGCAAATAGATATCGTGTGAATTAAGTGAAATAAGAAATGACAATATTTTGACTAAGAAATCATTTGACTAAACACGATAGAAGATAAATGTGTCATACATGTACAAATTTGAAATTTTTATGTCACCAATTTTTTTTTTTGAGGGGAATATATCATAATGGATATAGTTTGAAGATTTGGATGTCACAAAAAAACATAGGGTAAACGTGTCACCGTAGCCATTATTTGAGATTTTTCGTGATTTTTTTCCTAATGAAAAACATGAATAGAGGCGTAAAAACATTGCATGCACAATTAGAAAGCCCGTTCTCCACTTTGCACTCTCTTGGGCGTTTCTATTACAGAAGAACATTGCATGCACCATAGACTCCGAGACTCATTTTTCAGCATCCATCTTAAACAGAAAAACTTGAGGCTTTGTTTTTGGAGAATTGCTCGGTACATTGAGATTGGTTTACAAAATCGTTGTGTAACTAGGTGATGTGCCAAATCCTTAGAGAATGTACCCATTTTATAGATCGATCCTTGTATGCCTAGCGTTGCTCTTATTCAAGGGGTTGGTGGTAACCTTCGAACATTACCAGACTGCCATTTTCAGACAAATATTCAGACCAATTTGTCCATCACGCTACCAATCAATGTCTTCGAAAAGTATTCCTTACTGCCTTCAATATTTGCAAATCCCTTGTTTCTCCTAAAACACAGTGTGCGCATGAGTAGAAGAACTCTGGTAATCTGCAGATGTTACTAAATAATTTTTCCCTTTTCTTTCGCAAAATTTGCCCATGCCTTTCACATACAAGAAATGCACTTAGTCTTTGAGCCTCTCTCTCTCTCTCTCTCTCTCTCTCTCTCTCTCTCTCTCTCTCGCGGAGGGAGGTAGGTTGGTCCACATGAGATTGTATGCAATCTATAAGGTGGGTCAGCTAAGTTAATAATTGCATTTCTAGCTGTACGCAAGAACGAGAGTCTGCCTACTCACCATAGACATAGATGCAGAGCATAGCATCGAAACTGATTAGCGCAAGTAATCGAAAAGCAAGAGAAGAGATCAAGTTAATTTCCCAGAGCACACGTCACGATGAAGCGTGACGAAACCAAGCCATCATTTTGAATGGTGAGAGAGACAGTGCACCCTCATTGTGACATTAGGACTATGTTGTTATTCGTTCAATAATTTTAAGTTTCGATTCGGTAACTTTCCCGATCACAACAGTTTATACGCGGACAAGATTTTCAAAAACAACCGACAAGGCTATGGGATCATCTATCGGAATCGTAACACGTGTGAAGTTTGCTTTATGAATCGTCCAATTTCTGTTGGAGGTCGTGGGGGTAGTGAGGAATAAAGTAACAAAACAATAGCAAGGAAAAAAGGCATCGATTTGCTGCCCTTTCGGACCGAAAGATGAGTGCGAATGCAATGCAGCCCGTTCCAAGGGAGGAATGCATTGTGCAACCTCCCCTTACGTCTCATTGACAAGTGTAAAAATAGAGCTCATACCATAAAAAATCCCTAAGTTGGTTATCCCAATACGTATGACAAATTTATCATTCGTTAGTTTTTGTTAAATTTATTGTCAAATTATTAAGTTGGAGGGCATAGGGTAATTAATGAGTGTACCGATTTAAGAATTTACTTTCTGCTAGTTTTATGATTGTTCGTGATACTAATTCAATTTAACGGAAATTAATGAAAAGTAAATTTATCACAAATGTATCAATTTGAGGTTATTGATAGAATTTATAACATGTGTACTGAATTGTGATTTTTTATAGTAAAAAATTTAGTATGGATAAATTTGTTACGCGTATACTAATTTTAAGTTTTTTGTTGTACTATCCCTAAAAAAAGAGATTTGGCACTTTTCTTTTTCCCTTTAGACTCCTTTGTTAAATTCTACTTTATTGAGCGATTGATAGGGATATCCTTGCGGTTAGACTTGATTTTGAGATTCGACCAAACTTGACCCAACTCCTATGTTTGACTTGGGACATTGTTTTTCAAAGGGGATCCATAAATTTTGATTAGATGTACAATATTATTCTAAAGTTTTAATTTATTCGATATTAATCGCTAAACTAAAAGTAAGTATTCCATGTAGTCATATTTGTTTACTTAAATGATAAATCACATTACTTGATATGTCGAGTTGGACTTCTAAAAATGACAAGTTGACATGATCTTGATTTGAAATGGATATTTCTGTTTTTCAAAGCCGCTTAATGGAAAAAAATGATATATAATTCAAGAACTAAAGTAAAACATTCATTAGTATTTTAGAGATTATATGAGGATGAAATTACACGTCGAATTGAATATCAGAGGCCATTTGTGTTAATTTTTTTAATTTATGTTTTCCACATTTTAAATTTCGAATTCCACGGAAAACGAGCGAAAGGACAGACATGCCAAAAAGCCCTGGGGGCGTACCCGAGGAGCGTCCGATTCAAATCCAGTTAATAAGACCATCTGAAGTCCGGTCCCTCTCTTGCTATAGCCTTTCCCGTACGGTCCGAAATTCACCGCGCGCCACCGTTCGTCTCGTCTGCCGCGACCCTGTCCCCGACCCATACGCATCAGCTTCCAGCCCCTGCTCCACTCCATACATTTACAGAAACGAGCCAACCCACGATCGGACGACGCCGAGCAAAGTGACAAAAACCGCACAACTCACTCTCACAATTCACGCTCACGTTTCATCACATATAATCATCTCTCGGTAAGTACAGTGTAGAGCCAAGACTCGGCCCTCGAGCTCCCTCCATCTAAAGAGCAGAGCTTTTCTTTTTGGCACAGGGGCAGACAAGGACGCGGTTCTCAAGAAGGGGAACGTTGGAGCAGCATATTTGCTGAAGTGGGTCTCGGGAATAAAGTGAAAGGCTTATCGAGAAGTGTCTCGGAGACACAGAGAGAAGAGAGAGAGAGAGAGAGAGAGAGAGAGGGAGGGAGGGAGCAAATGGGAAGAGGGTTCAGGCTCATCTTCGCCACTTCGCTGTTGCTCATGCTTCTGGGTTTGTCTTCCTTCTTGAATCTGGATTCCTTTTCTGTTCTTTCTTCCTCAATCTTCAATGGGTTCGCTTTCTTTTCAGCTTTCCTTGTGATTGATGCGCGTACTGTTTGTAGTTTCTTCGCTTGCTTGTCTGAAGTGTTGATCTTTCTACCTCCTGCCATTTCTAAACCATTTGAAGACTTGAAAAAAGGAAAGGGAGTCACTACCCATCTTGGATTTATCTGCATTCGGCTCTTGAAGTCGCTCAAGTTTGCATTTTTTTCCACCTCGTCTTGATGCATTTTGTGTTTGGGGACGTACAATGCGCGTGCGCTGTCTCTCTCGCCATTCAAAATGATGGCTTGGTTTCGTCACGCTTCATCGTGACGTGTGCTCTGGGAAATTAACTTGATCTCTTCTCTTGCTTTCGATTACTTGCTCTAATCAGTTTCGATGCTATGCTCTGCATTTATAATTATGGTGAGTAGGCAGACTCTCATTCTTGCGTACAGCTAGAAATGCAATTATTAACTTAGCTGACCCACCTTATAGATTGCATACAATCTCATGTGGACCAACCTACCTCCCTCCGAGAGAGAGAGAGAGAGAGAGAGAGTACAGGCTCATAGACTAAGTGCATTTCTTGTATGTGAAGGCATGGGCAAATTTTGTGGAAGAAAAGGGAAAAATTATTTAGTAACATCTGCAGATTACCAGAGTTCTTCTACTCATGCGCACACTGTGTTTTAGGAGAAACAAGGGATTTACAAATATTGAAGGCAGTAAGGAATACTTTTCGGAAGACATTGATTGGTAGCGTGATGGACAAATTGGTCTGAATATTTGTCTGAAAATGGCAGTCTGGTAATGTTCGAACATAACCACCAACCCCTTGAATAAGGGCAACGCTAGGCATACAAGGATTGATCTATAAAATGGGTACATTCTCTAAATGTCGGACTGGAAGTGGACATTTGAAGGACCTTATTGTATTCAACAAGCATTAAGGATTTGGCACATCACCTGGTACACAACGATTTTGTAAACCAATCTCAATGACAAAGCCTCAAGTTTTTCTGTTTAAGATGGATGCTGAAAAATAAGTCTTGGAGTCTATGGTGCATGCAATGTTTTTCTGTAATAGAAATGCCCAGGAGAGTGCAAAGTGGAGAACGGACTTTCTAATTGTAGTATACTTATCCTGCCACCCTCATGTAAGCTAATTGGTCGTCCCATTTATTCAAGCTAATGATTAGTCAGTAGAGGATTCTTTACTATGTATTGAACAGAGTTAAGTTGATTTCCATTGAATTTCTTACGGTAACTTAACTTCTGAATGGTTGATCCAAGTAGATCAACCATTGTCAGATATTTAAAGCACTTAATATCTTTTGGCCAATCCATGACACTTAATTTGGGCGAGTAACTTGGATCCTTTTTTCACATGGCAGACCTGTGCAGAGGAAGCACTATCGGTATATGCTATGGTAGAAATGCGGATGACCTCCCAACACCTGACAAAGTGGCGCAACTGGTTAAGCTTCACAACATCAAGTACCTCAGGATTTACGACTCTAACATTCAGGTTCTCAAGGCCTTTGCAAACACAGGAGTTCAGCTCATCATTGGTATTTCAAACTCAGACCTATTGCCGTTCTCTCAGTTCCAATCAAACGCTGACACTTGGCTGAAGAACAGCATCCTCCCATATTATCCTGCCACAAAGATCACGTACATCACTGTCGGCGCCGAGGCAACAGAAATTTCCAGCAATGTCACTGCCCTTGTGGTACCGGCAATGCAAAACATCTTTACAGCCTTGAGAAAAGTCGGTCTACACAAAAGAATCAAAGTCTCCACGACCCTTTCTCTTGGAGTTCTATCTAGATCCTTTCCACCTTCAGCAGGTGCTTTTAATAGTAAATACGCATCTTTCTTGAAACCCCTTCTGATATTTCTCGCTGAGAACCAATCTCCTTTCATGATTGACATCTACCCTTACTATGCCTATCGAGATTCGCCAAACAACGTCTCTCTAGACTATGCCCTATTCGAGTCGTCCTCGGATGTGATTGATCCAAACACTGGGTTGCTCTACACCAACATGTTTGATGCCCAGATAGATGCTCTTTACTTTGCCCTCACGGCTTTGAACTTCCGGACCATCAAAATCATGGTCACTGAAACAGGATGGCCATCTAAAGGTTCTGCTAAAGAAACTGCTGCAACTCCAGATAATGCTCAGACTTACAACACAAACTTGATCCGTCACGTGATTAATGACACAGGCACTCCTGCAAAGCCCGGTGAAGCGTTGGATGTGTATATCTTTTCACTTTTCAATGAAAACAGGAAGCCTGGTTTGGATTCTGAGAGGAACTGGGGGCTATTTTATCCTGATGAGACGAGTGTGTACAATTTGGACTTCACTGGAAGAGGCTCTGTGGATGTGATAACCGGAGCTAATATCACTAGTTCTAATGGAACTACGTGGTGCATTGCTTCGGCTAATGCATCAGAAATTGAATTGCAGAAAGGCTTAGACTGGGCCTGTGGATCAGGAAATGTGGACTGTTCTGCAATTCAACCCAGCCAACCGTGTTATGAGCCGGACACCTTGGTTTCTCATGCCTCATTCGCCTTCAACAGTTATTACCAGCAAAATGGCGCTACAGATGTTGCTTGTAGCTTTGGAGGGGCAGGATTAAAAGTTGACAAGAACCCAAGTATATCTCTTCCTTGTCACCCATTAAAAAGCATAATCTTTTTTCCTGCTTCTTTATGTTCATCTATGCTGGAATTCAAGTGGCCTTTATGTGATTTGAGTTGGTCGAACAGGCATTGGTTCAGGGATAATAACACGAGAACATTTAACCTGACTAGTTGTTGAACTTCCGCGTTTTAAACCTTGTTTTAGGATAAGTTATCATTTTTCCTCCAACATGTATGTTAGTTTTCTCTCGACGATGATCATACCTGATTTAGGATGCTAGTACAACTTAGCTTCTACTTCCTAATGTTTTCTCTTAGTAGCTGACTGAGTTTCTGGCAATGCTAATTGGAGATTATGGTTGCTTCTGGTGTATCAGGTTATGACAAGTGCCTTTATATGACTGCCGGGTAAATATCCATTTGCAGTTACAACTCCCTAACATTTTAAGCTTGATAATCCTTGCACCAGTGCTTGATTTCTTTGTCCTTTGTATACTCAATGCAGGAGCAACAAAACCGCTACAAGCAATGCGACGGCCATTTCTTCAACTTCTTCCTCCCAGGCAGGTGAAGTCCATATCTTGGCATTAAGCTCCACTATTATGACATTTTTCCTGTCATTTATTTTGATAATCGGCAACATCTAAAGAATCATGGGGAACTCTTAAAAGAGGCGGTGACGCGAAGGTGGAAGCCTTTCCACTTTATGTAGATGGATCTGTGCGGGAAAAAAGAATTCCCATTTTTGTTCTTCTGTCCAAATGACGTAGTCTGTTGAGGGCAATGTGGGCTGCTAGTTTTTCATTATCATGTTTTTTTTTTTTTTTTGGTAAGTTTCATTATCATGTTAATAGAGGTAGTTTCAGGAAATCCTGTCTTCATGGAAAATTTATCTGTACAAATGGCCCAAGCTGGTTCTTCTTTGTTAGGATTTTGGTGGACCATCTAGTAGTCATTTGGAATTGTAAAAGTGAAAGGGGCTGTGGTTGCGATCCCATGTAAGTTGCAAGATGCGAAATTCAAAAAGGTTTAAAGGATTTTGTCCTATGTCTTTGATTTAACTGAGGTAAGTTGCAAAATGAGAAAACTCAAGGTTTGGAGTGCTTTGTCCAGTGCCTTGGATTCTCTGAGGTCGTCTTTTGTCGAGGCTCTAAAACGGTAAACAGCAGTTTGTCGTTTTGGATCAATTTTTGGTCATCAGATGATTGTCCTCAGAGAAGACAGTTCTGCACACCCCGCCCTGGTCCCATTCGAAATTTCATGTTTAGCCAATTTCTTCCATCGTTAGCTGATCTTTCTTTTTTCCATGGGGACCAAATGTTGGTCTCCTTGAGTGACTGGACTTAATGAAGCATCCTCAATGTACTCTCTCAATGGGAAATGCCAATGGGAAAAACGAAGTAGATGATAATGAGGATATGATGAATTGAATATCCAAAAAAGATGGCAGAATCATTATAGAAAAAAGAGGAAGGACTGAAAGAACTACTACTTAAAGTGGCACTGAGTTGCAGTGGGGTGGAACGACATTTATGCTTGACAACTGACATGATGAAGCTCTTGAATCTGAGTTCTGAAGGGCTGATAGTTGCAAGAGTACTTGATTTTTGAATTTTGGTTTGCTGAAAGTATCGGTTGGCATGTATGAACGAACTCGATCGGTAGATGAAATAAGCAGACGAAATAAAAGAAGTACGATTATTTTTACATGTCTTTCATTGCTTCCATTTGTTTGGAGTCTTGGACCAAAAGTTATTATGCATCATCAACATGTCAATAATCATTTTTGTTGGGAACAATGTTCTAATCCAACTTAGAGGGATAGAGGAACGAATTGCCAATGGAATTACTAGACCTAAAGGAGTTCCTTGAATAGAGGACATTGATGTCTTGAGTTCGACAACATGAATGTCAAACGCATTCAACACATAGTCAAAACTTGAAATCTATTGCCAGCACCATAAACCCCAAAGAGGATAAGGTCGATACATCATATGTAGTAATGTATGCAAAAAATCAAGGTAAATAAGCCAACAACACTCGGGGAATGAATACCTTTACCGCCACACGGTCATTTTACGCGACTTGTCGATCCAGGATGCGCAAACTCAGATGCAGAAGATGAGTCAGAAGCTAGACCTCGTGGACAGGGGTACTGGATAGATGGAGTTGAGCAGAGGCCTACAGGCCCTGATCGATCAGGTAATCTCCGAGCCTCTCGACAACCATGTTGCACTGTCCTGGAGTCACGGGTTCCTCGTAGACTCCGAAAACTAGAGCTTGCGCGGTTTTCTTGATCGTAACACCTCCAGATCCCTGCCATATCAGAATGCCCTTAATTAACATAATAGAAATGAGCAAAGCCATTTCAACCCTCCGAAACAGCTAACATGACTGAAAAAACATCGACATGGCGCGATAAAAATGAAGGGTCTGCGGTGTGCTGCAAGAACAAATTCACCCTTCTAGTCCATATATGCCCACAGGATAGCTAGCCCAATAACTGGAGGAAGGACTGGCCTTGTGAATGCTAGACAGACACCTAAAACAGCCTTTGGGGAATCCTTTGGAGCACCCAAGAAAGAGCAATGCAAGATCCTAGCAAGAACTTGTCTTGACAAATGAAAGTTAAATCAACTAACCCAGTTTCTAATATTCAAATCTGAGCTCTCTCGATCAAAGTTAACCTTCCACGATGTTACTCAATCTTCGAAAGAGGAAAAAAGATTGAAGATGCGATATGAACAATTATATACTTCACCTTCTTTGCGCGGATGACGACGCCAGGCTCCCCCTGAATAACCAGGTACTTGGTGCCGCCAAGAAACAAACCTGTCGGGGCGAGATGACCCGGTTCCTCAAAATCTTTCAGAATGCCAGCAATTTCTGGAGCCTTGAACTGGTAGGGGAAACAGAATGCCAGAAATACTCAGAGCAGCTCGACAATACCAACAACAATTCAAAAAGAGAGAAGGTCGAATTGGATTCGAGCATGCGAAGAAAATCGATCTTCTCAAATGGGTAGGTTCTACATGACCATTTCAAGCAAATTAGCAGTTCACACGAGCTCCTGACGCTAGCTCCGTTGGAAAGCAAGGGCGGAAAATTCCATTTCCGGTTCCTCGTCATCAGAAAGCTGACGCGACACGACATTCTCGTAACGCTTAGAACGAGTCAACGCAGATTGATCCGATCGTGCCCAACGCAGATCATGCATTCAAATGCATGAACGTCGATGGAACGACAGAAAAGCCGCGAGAGATCCGATCACCCGAGCACGCAAAAGCACGAGCCGCAATGCAATGCATGCAGAGAGAGAGAGTGGCAGACCTGTGGGAAAGTGGAGCTCTGAGCCCAGACGCTGCCGTCGTGGCCGATGATGGCGGCGGCGGACAGGTGCTGCCCCTGGCCGTCGATGTCGCACATGAGGTGATCGTCGACGTAGGTCTGCCACGACATGGTGGTGGTGACTGGTGGTGGTGCGCGGGGGCGTGCTTGCGTCGGTCCAAGGATCAGGGTTGCCGCTTCACTTTAGTCTCTCGGATTCGGGAAGTGGGGAAGAGCTTCGGGCTTTGAATTTGCGGAGCCTGAGCTGGAGAGCTAGAGATAGAGAGAGAGAGGGGGAGAGAGAGAGAGAGAGAAAGGGGATCCGAGCGGCATGGGATCGATGCTCTTCTCCACCGCCCGTTCGGGCGGCGATTTCTCCCGTCCGCCCTTGACGTTCGGACCTTGGAGGGAGGACCCTCCATTTCTCTCTCTCTCTCTCTCTGCAAATTATCTTTAATTAGGTCATTACTTTTTTTAGTTAGGCATTCACTTTTGATAGAACAAAATTTCCCTCTTATTATGGTTTTGTGCATTAATAATAGATACTCAAATGATGAGATCATGTTAATTTCTGCGTTTAAGTTTCATATTAGTGATGTTGATGACACATCATTTTAGAAATTGCTATATGTCTCTTTTAATCATCTTCCTAAAAAGTTCAATTTCTTGGTAAATTATGTGCTACCCACTATCACATGTCACCTTGCAATAACTACATGAGTAATTAGAATAAGGGTATTTCACAAAATAAGATGATGAAAATTGACCAAGGAAAATCGTCACTTACTTTTCTTATATGGTAACAAACTAAGCACAGCTAATATAAAGTTCAATCGATTTATGGCAATATGCAAGTCACATATGCATATAAACTCAAAGTAATTTTCAAAGGAGAACATTACTAGATATAAGTGTCCTCTCAATTGGTGAAGAATTGGGGCCTCCCAATCACTAGTCAATATGTTTTTCTCTTATGCCTTTCTTCATTCATGGTTTGATATTCTGGTGTCCTATGCCTTTCTTAAGTTAAACTTCATTTTTCCTTTTAGGCAATAGGGAAAGGTGAATCCAACCCTTAGGGGTCAATGCGATTAGTTGGGGCTTGGAAGATTTCCAATTTGGGAATTGGAGGCCATCTGTCTAAATTCCACCAACCTTTGAGCCATGTGACAAGTCAAAGTCTAAGTTTAACTGGTTCATAGGGCATACGAGGCGTTTTACGGGCTTTCAAGTAGTTAGGTTTTCACGTCCTTGTCCCTAAATTATCAAAAAAAGAAAAAAAGGGAAATCGACTCAATTTATCTTATAATTTTCTGAGCAATTAATTGAAAACATTTTTTAAAAAGTTGAATTGCTACTCCAAGCATTGTAAGGAGAAGAATGAGCCTATGAGTAAACCCACCCACTAATCGGCCCAAAGACAAAAAGCCCATTCATTAGAACTTGTGGGCATCTCCTTTTTTTCCCTCGAGGATAAAAAAGATGTTAACTCATATGCATACACACACATGTATGCTTTTTTTTTTGGGTCAAGAATGTTAAACTTATAAATAAAGAGTACTTCTTATGCTTTTTTTTTTTGTTATTGTAAAAGACCAAGAGAAAATAAAACTCACTTTGATATATTGAAAATTATTCTGTCTATCCTTTCAAAAAAGAATAAAAATAAGAGATATTATAATAATTGAACATTTCTTCCTTTTCATTTCTATCAAATCTTTTTTCTTTATTGATACTAATGGTTAAGCGGGAGAACTTGTTTTACTAGAACTAGGTGTATGGCACCCTTTATCAAGTCTAAATAATAGGACTAATCGATTCTTGGTTTGGGCCAGTGGAATCGGTAAATTTGTTGTTTTGGGCAAAAAAATAAAATGAAAAATGGGAGAAATTAGGAGGAATTAGGGTTTTTTCTTAAGAAATTTAAAAATATATATATTATATATATGTAAAAGTAATCAGTCCAAATAATCAATCGATCGATTCCAAAAGTGGGAATTGAAAATCGGACCACCCTTTTGGAAATCGCCCAAAACCAGCTAGTCTAGTTTGGTCCAGGCGGTTCCCAATCCAGGTCATTCCCGTTGCACACTACTACTAAATAATGCCAACCACCAAAGCCACTTGTCTACAATACCAACCCTCACGTCTTCCATTGTTGAATACCTTCACTTTGAACTATTACAGACCATGCTTTCCAACTTCGGTTGTAAGGGCATGCCGCGTTCTTAATGGAGGAGGAGCCTTACTATTACACAGCGAATCAAAACCGCAGGAAACTGGTACATAAATGCCATAATTTACCTATCCAAACGCTGCCATATATCTAAAAAGTACATATAATAGAACTATTTAGAGTAAGGAGAAGTTCCTTCAAAGGAGATTCGTTCACTGTCTATTCCGACAGAAAGGGAAAAGTGCTGTCCCTCATTTCACGGGAGAACAAGAACACCAAGCATGGTCTCCTAATTCTATTGCCTAAGTCATGTGAAAAAAGAAAAAGAAATCTATTGCCTAAGACCCCATCAGACATGACTGATTTACGCCAAGTCTAATAACGTTGATTACCCCAAAAAGCTCCTTTCATTTCTTTTGCTACAGGCATAACAAATTGCCCCAAAAGAGAATAATAATATGACTCTCATTAATGAGTGTTTTCAAAATACTTATAAGTATATCAAATACAAAATAATTCGCTTTCCAAAGCATGATTATGCATAACGCAAAACGGTTTGTGAATTGAAAATCGTAAACTTTCCTTATTCAGTTGTCTTGATATCTTGAAAATACTCGTTAACGAAACCCTAATTATTCATGTGAGGGACCGCACCAAAAGCCTTTGCTCCTAAAGAAAACATCCACTTGGGGGGACAGTCAATGAGAACATCAATAATTCCTTTCACCTACATTATTATTATTGCATTGACATGCTTTGGGGGAGGTCTTCCCTACTCTATTATTAATCGATCAGGTTTAACTACCATCAATTCTAGGGTTTCTTTGTGTAGTTTAATTTATTAGGTTTAGTACAGATTGATTGTGATCATTAGCATCATAATTAGGGGGATTGTAGGATCCACATTCATGAGGTTTGGGAGGCTTTTTGAGCACCAGAGTAGTTGATTCTAATCACGACAAAGTACTGAAGTTGCCCCCACCATAAAAGCCATGCCTTTTTATCAAACTTCATGGTCATGTCATGCTGGCGTTTGCTTGACTAAGCAGCCATTCTTGTCTATCCAGCTCATTAGTAAACTTGACATTTAGTACAAAACTTGATTAAGGTTCGCTCGTTGCGCGGAAAATAATTTATAGGAAAATATTTTCCGAAATTTTCGGTGTTAGATGGCGGAAAATAGATGGTCAAAGAAAATATTTTCCAATCAATGGAAAATCTCCCCATCAAATTGTGAAAAATGATTCCTTACGCACGTGCTCTCACGCAATCTTCTGTTGCACTGCTTCTTTCCTTACTCAATACTACCCTCTTTCTCACGAAACTTAGGGTTTTTGATCTCCTCTCCTACTCCTTTGACACCGACGATCAGCAGTGGCGGAGCATCCCCTCATCTGGCAGTGCTGAATCTTCGCCCTCACAAAACCCTGGGTTTCTGATCTGGTCCTCCTCCTCCTTCGATGCTGACAATCAATAGCGGCGGAACGTCCCCTCATCACAAGCCAGCTCGAGCCTCACCCCAGGCCGGCGAGGCTTCGCGTAGCCCGATCTAGCGAAGCCAAGCTTGGGCCTCGCCATATCGGGCAAGGCGGAGCTCTCGCTGGCCTGGGGTGAAGCTCGGCCTCGCTAGATTCGACAAGCTGGGTGGGGCATGGGCCTCGCTTGAGCTCCCTAGGCTCTAGCCGGTTTGGGCGAGATCGGCCCGGCTTTGGCGAGCGACCGGGTCTTGTTCGGCTTGAGCTCGGAGGCGGAGCTCGGCCTTGCGATCCTTGGGAGCCTGAGCTCCACCACCATATTTGACGAGCTTGTGGCTCACCGGAGCCTAACGAAACTCTGGCGAGCTCGGGCGAGATCGGCTGAGCCTCAAGCTCGCTGGATCTGGTGACTAGGTCTTGGTTGGCCGCCGGGCAACCGATCATCGTCAGGCATGCGGCGGCGGAGGAAGGAGGAGGAATGAGGAAGGAAAAGAAAAAGAAAAAGAAAGAAAAATAATAAATAATAAAAAATTTTGATTTAAAAAACAAATAATTAAAAATTCATTTTTTAAAATATAAAAAAAAAATTTGTTTGGTCGAATTAAAAATATTAAAATTCAATGTTTGATAATTTTTCCCAAACAATTAAATTAACTAACGAACGGTGGAAAATATTTTCCATTCAAAGTTTATGATTTCGATTTAACACCAGGAAAAGTTTTTTCCTGAAAAATGACTTTTAGGAAAATGTTTTCTGGAAATATGATATTTTCCGTGAAACGAACGGACCCTAAATTATCTTTTGTCCAGTTAATAATTCTACAAATCTCGTTACCATGTTAAGATTAAATTTACATGGTAAGCCTTCGTGGATTAGATCATTCTGTACATGACATCATGAGAGATAGTACAAACGGGGACAATATCCAGGCTCGAGAAAGCGTTCAAGCATGACGCTCGATTCATCTTTATAATCTGCAATAAGGTCCGAAATGTATCAATATCCAACTCGAGTTAGGTTATTTTGAGAGAGAGGAGAGGGAGAGGGAGAGAGAGAATTTCTTCTCCACATGATATCAAAAATGATATAGGAGAAAATCAAGAGGGTATGTTGGGATTCAAACCCTTAACATGTGCTCCGATACGATATCAAATAAATGGTATAACTATAAACTTAAACTGTTAAGAAACGGCCAAGGCCAATCATACACTTGTAGCAATATCTTTGAGCATAATGGGCGAGAATCTTCATATCATGTATAGGTCATTCATATCCTGTCAAAACTGTTCAAGGATACGTCAACTGTCACCTCTTCGTCTCATCATCTCCATGGAAACCCTCATGAGGGGAAGAAAGATCATGTCACAACACATGTAGAACAGGAGAGAACAAGCATTAGCAGACGCTTTCGCTTCACGTGAGAACTGGGAAAGATGTTCCCGATCGGGTCTTGAATTGGGTCCCCACAGAGACAAGCAAATATTGAAACGGATCTATAATCTTTTTTTGGACGTACTCGGGGTTCTTTGATTGACGTCGCTCTTGCCAACGTTAGAGAGAAGACATGAGAATATGTGATGTTATGTTGGTCACGACCCACCTAAATATAGTGTCTCGTTGTCTTTGGACGGAACAATAATAAATGCGAAACCCTACTGCCCATTCATACGACGTTTGTGTCATTCGGCTCAACCTTAAAAAGGAGATATGATTTGAGGGTGTGAATAGAGGAAAACATTAGAAAGAAGAAGAAGAAGAAGAAGAGGAGGAGGAGGAGGAGAATTATAAGAGATGTAAAGTTAAGGGCTAGTAGAAATCCGGCAATTGAATGCCCATGTAACTGAAGTTCTAAAAGAATGGTGTTCAATGGGATGCTATCGCACTTGATTACTTGCATTAGAAAAGATTAAACTCACGAATAATTATATCGTTTATGTCTTAAGAGATTTCGATGTGACTTCTTGGCGATCTTTAGCTCAAACCGTACAGTATCGTTTGGCTATCTCAAGGTGCAATTAGGACTTAAATGATAAAATATAGTGCAACTTACATATCTTGTTATAATTGATGTAAAAATGAGCTTAAGCAAGAGATTTATCAGTTCATTCTTGACCGACCTAGATTGAGCTAAGGCGACAGGTTTGCAGCTTCCCCTGTTTCTCCCCCCATTCTCTTCTGGCCGATAGTCACCATCGCCGACTATCGATAAGAAAAATGCTCACTAGTCGTTTTCAATGATTAATGCTCCTTGTTATTCATTTCTTTCCGTGTTCATTCTGTGATGTCGTCGGTCTAACAGAATATGCCGGCAGTAGGCTTATTCAAGCTAGGTTTTCAAAAATGACAATGTAAGCAGTAAGCACACATACATTTGTTTCGATGATAGGTAGAGACTTTCCTTCTCAATTTACCCCTTAATTAAATAATCAGTGAAGGCAATAGATGCACAATGAATATAGAGTCATCACTACGCAAATCTTTCCTCGGTGTATTTACTGAAACTCTACTCATGTACATCCATGAAACCAGAGGCCGACAACATTAAGCTCTTGCAATAGTTGAAAAAACCTTAGACAAGACGATATCCCATTGGGGCTTCCAAGGGCCAAGACAGAAAATTTATTTTCATTTTGCTGCAATTAATGGCTGCATTCTCTCTAATATCCAAGAGGTTGTTCGTGTACTTTTTCACTAAGTCCAAATTAGAAACTCCATAAACCGAGATCTCTCATGAATTTTAAAACCCTAATAAATTATTGGTCGCACAGCTCATTTTCTCATCAAAATCATCTATTCATGAAGTGTCCCACCAGGGACACCGACCCACATAACGTAGCAATTCAACAAAGACTCCAAAAGAAAAAAAAAGAAGGCATCGATGCATGCTTTTGTATGAGACGGTTGTGTGGATATCAAACACACTTAAATGGGGGATGGACAATTGCATGCTCCCCACGCTCGGATCATAGAGAATTCGGACCCCACCATTTCCAATAAACTATCAAGAAGATTGAAAATATTAAATGAACAGATAAACAAAGTGGGTTGGGGTTGGAGACTATAGTATATTCATGGTAATTTGATGCCGTAAAGGAAAAGGATAAGGTCAGAAAAGTGAACAGCAAAAGGTGCATGCAAGTAATTAAATAAGGGAAACTTTACGATAATCATGGCCTGTGATGTCGAATGGGGTCGCGGCTTCCTAAGTGTAGAGATTGGGTAGCATATTCTTGACTATAGGGGCTGGGGCTAAGATGATTGAAGATTCTTTTAATTGAACTTTTTGAATTATGCGTCCTCTTGTAGATACCGATGGAGGTAAAGTATGCATAAACGACAAGAGAAGCCAATAAGTATGGGGAACCGGTTATACATCAATAAACAACTCAAATAAGAGTCAATAAAACAAAATTAGTGGACAACTTGATCAAGAACCTAGTAAGCCACCCAAATAAAGATTAGTAATTTCATATAGTTGTTGGTAAACTTTGATAGGCAAATAAAGTTAGTAAAAGATTAGACTTAAGATGGGCTTTTTTATTTTTCAAGGTCTTATCCAACTTCGCCACCAAGGCCGGTGGTAATTTCATATAGTTGTTGGTAAACTTAAGGTTTGATAGGCAAATAAAGTTAGTAAAAGATTAGAGAGGGTTTTTTATTTTTATTTTTTTTGGTCGAGATAGGCGAAGTTGGTAATAAAAAGGATATAATCAACTCAAATAAGAGTTGATAATGCAGAACTGGCTAGCTGGTAACTTAATTAGAGAGAAGATGGTAATCACTATACTTAAAGTTGATAATTAAAAAGAAAAAAGAAAAAGAGAGTCCGTAAATTTAATGGGTCAATAAGTAGGGCAAAAAAGAGTTGGTAACTTAATTAAAAAGTTGGTACCTTTTCTATAAAAAGAAAAAAGTTGGCAAATAACTCAAACGAGAGTTGATAAACCTAAGCTAGCCATAAACAAAATTCGATAGACGTGAGTGTTGACAAGTTTAAAGCTTTTTGTAAGAAATACAAATAAAATTTGGTAAATGATATCAAAAATTGATAGCTAAAAAAATCAGATAAATTAGTAATTGACTCAAATGATAATTGGTGATATAAACCATGTTGATTATTTAATCAAACAAATATTGGTTACTCATTCTTAAAAATATTAAAAATTCTTATAAGAATTGTTAACTTGAAAACTTTGGTAAGAAAATCGAGTAAGAGTTGACGAAAGATAAAACAAATTGTAAAAAAAAAAGAATTGGAGACTTCATAAAAGTATTGGTAAGTTATGAATAAAATATCGGGAAATTAGGTGACTGATAATCATTTTTACCAACAGTTTTATGATAGTTACCAACTAGTTCAACATTCTACAAACATGAAAAGAATACTTCCATTTTTTTTTTTTTTTTTTGCTTTAAAGCTTAAGCAGAACCTTCCTTCGTTAGATATAAAATTCCACTTTTCACATTTTTTTCATCAACTACCCAATAGAAGCTAAAATTATCATTGGGGAGCTAAGGAACTTTTACCTTTTCTGATTTGAGATTTTGGAGATAAAATTATCATTTGCATTGGGGTTTCAAATATCTAATTTGAATACTTGAATCAAAAGCTTGAGAAACAAAGTAGTACGAGGAGCCAAAGTGCCCGGACAGAAAGTGCCATCTACCTTAACTAAAGTGAAACATTCGATTGCACATCACCTCCTTTAATTTGATTAAACTTGATTTAATTTATATCCTTCAAGAGCACGACGTATCGCCTTTAAAAATCATGTCAATATGCCATCTATTTTTTTCAAATAATTGATATAAGGTAAATCAAATGCCCTTTGAAAATCCAACCCCATCAAACTAATACATCACCCATCACAAAAGAATAATTATGGTCCATTTATTTTGGGAATAATGAGTGATTTTGAAAAAAATTTTCCTAAATATAATTATTTATAAAATTCAGTGAATAAAAAATATTTTCATCATTTCTGATAGTATTCAAACATAAAATTGTTATTGATAATGAAAACACTCTCCAAATCATTTTTTCTCTGTGAAACAAATAGTGGCTAGATAAATATATTATATATGTTGAAAGGAGAGAATAGTCTCTATGGTATATAGCTTAACCCATTACCGAAACATGAAAAAACAAATAACACTAAGGGTGATTGGTTTCAAAGGTAGACACAGAATTGGTTCCTAGTCTTTAGAACCGAGAATCAGACCTTATTCACCCTAGAATCGATGTAACAGGTAGTAAAAAAAAAAAACATATCATTTCCCCAATTACTTTGTATTTTTTGCCCTTGCTACTTTACCAGTTTTTCCCGTTCCAACTTATTTTCACAGGAACTACCTAAAATTGGCCGATTTGATCTGGTTTGGTTTTCAAGTTGGACCGGGGATGGATGCATACCCCTAAAGAAGACCCTATTGTGAATATGATATATACCATAAAAAGATGAATAAGCTTTCGAATTGGATGACCCATTTCCATGATTAGCTGTTTCATGATTATACCAACTCTCTGTCCGTCTGTCTGTCTCTTTCTATCTCTCTGTATTAAAGTAGTTTGGTTGGATGCTTTGGTCGTTTCCATAGAAGCCATTCCTCATGTTAGCTGGCTGTTCTTTCAAACTTGGCAAGAGCCATTGTATTGGTATGATAACACAACTGTCGTATATTTCGGATATTCCTTTTTGCCCATAAGCAATGCTACTAAAAATTATTATTTTCTTTTATTACTTTTTTCCCAATACTCGATAAGAAGTATATACGATAAACTCTCCTGTGAGAGCACAATTTGGGAGTCGAAACAAAACGTGAACGATTCTATTGGTCGTTTCCTCCCATGAAAGATCAAAGGATTACCTAACTAAAATTTCTATATTTTTTCTTCAATTTACTTAAATAAGTTAAAAAGAAAGAAGGAAGTCCACTGAAATTATGGTAGTACCCATTTTGATCTGATATATCACTCGCAATTTTTAATGAATAATGTTTGCACTCGCCCCTCTCCAATTCCAACCTATTTGTCCTTATTATAACATAAGGTTACATTTTCCCAATTAACGTTATAAAAATGTGGTTACTCTTTCGACCTAAAACAAAAGAATTATTTTGTGGTTAATCAGCCGCCAAATGTTGTTGTCCAAAGAACAATCAGCAAATTTGTCAGCGAATGCCACGTCAACAGTTGATTTTGATCATAGCAATATTATATTTTTCGCACATTAAGAATCTTGGGGAAAAATTAAACCCAAAAAATAGGAAAATAGTCGGGCAAATGTGTACATCCCTATTTCCTTTTAATACAAAATTGGATGATCTGGAAAACAATTTTCTAATAATAATCAGTTATATCTTTTGGAATAATTAGCTAATAAAAAATATTTTTATTATTGATAATAATTTATATTTAAATATATTTGTGAATAAATTAGTTTTGATTCATATATTTTTATAAACATCACAAAAGAGAATGTTTAAAAGAATATTTTATAAATTATAATATTTTCGGCAAAATGAACCTACGGAAAAGACACAACAAAGACTCTTTCTCTTCAATCTTCCATGCATATCTTTTCTTTCCCACATCATCGCAACGTGGGTGACAGCCTGAACTTAGCTGTGCTGGCCCCGCCATGCATAGAAAGTGGGGTCCGGATTTTTCGTGAGAAAATATTTTCTCGCCAGCTTATCCGCTTTTGCGCTTTTTCCCGCAAAAGGAAAAATTTTCCCACCCCCCTAACATTACATGGGCCCCTCCCCCGGGTCTTCTCTAGTAATGCATTGCTCAAATTTGTGCATAAATGCTGGATTTTAGGGTTATTGTGACTGGAAATCGAAGTTATCTGGAAAATAGAATAAGGTAAGGTAAGGATTGAAACGGGTCTATAAAAGAAATAATTTGTAATTGGTGTTTTACCTCCATTGCCTGGTTGGAAATTTAGAATTCTTAGTTGTCTGGAGCCCCTTTGGATGGGGGGAAAAAGCAAATGCAGAAATGTAAATCTTCATTATTGTAATATAGGGAAAATCTGAATTGTGACTATATTGATAGGACCTTAATAAATGGACTGATGTCTTGGTCAATGCTTGAGTTGGCGTTACCAATACTTAACAAAACAAGCCAAAGTTAATCTAACTCGGGGCTGTTAATGTGTTGGCTTTATCATTTTCAAAATCAAAAGCACGGTGCGTGTCACTGGGTTATATTCATTTTTGAAAGTCAAATGTATCGGATAAACATGCATATCGCATTTTTCATCTTGTCAATTTGAGAAAAATGGTGAAAGGGGGAATTTCAAAGATGGTACTCAGCAAAAATTTGAGAAATCGAAAAAAAAAAGAAAAGAATCTTCCCATTTTTCGTATTCACCTTTTAAATTCACATAACTCTCTATTTAAATCATCTTCTTTGGAGATTGCGGACATAAAGAACATCTCTCAGGTGGGTTTTTCCCCTAAGGATATTTAAAGTGAAAAAGAGGAAAAACAGTGCAAGCTGCGGCGCAAAAGTCAGTATAGACCGTGGAATGTTTCACATAGTTTATCTATATTTTATATATATTCACCCAAAAGTCTCTCCACGGTCTCCTCTCCCATCCATCTTCCCGCGAAATTAGGAGGTAGAGAGAGAGAGATTAGATTACCAAATAAACGTAAAAAAATAAAAATAAAAATAAAAAGAGGGATGACACAAATAATTTTAGATTTTATATATTTATATATCCATAAGAATTAGTTGAGTTGAAATATTATTTTATTAATTATTATAGGAATAAGTTTATTGAAAGTTCTCGCAACTTGTCATGAAAGTGCAATTAGTTCTAAAACTTTTAAAAATATAATCAAATCTTAAAATTCAAAACAGATATAATTAAGTCTTAAAAAATTTTCCAAAAATGTAATTGGATTTTAAAACTTAAAAAAAATACAATTAAACCTTAAAACTTATTGAGCTTGTGCAATTAAGCCATTTCTTTCATCAATTTCGTCCAACTTAGCCAGTGAAAAATGCTAATAAATTTTAAGATTCGATTGCACGAACTTAATAAGTTCAAAGATTTTATTGTAGTTTTTGAAATATTCATAACATGATTGTGCTTTCCTATAAGTTTCAAAACTTCTTAGCACACTTATTCCATAATGATATAAATTTTGGTAACCAGTGCGACTCGTCAAGGAAGGAAAAATCCACAATATGCCAGACTATTTCTCACATTATGTATGCCAGCGTAGCATTTGTTTCAATTAGATAATTCGACGGGTGTTCTCAAGACACTTGTTAATCCGATGTGGTAAAGGAAAATGACAAAAAGCCCCCTAATAGACAAAACCAAACAAACAAGGAAAACAGCTACGCTACACTCCATTCATGCGCGAGAGAGAGAGAGAGAGAGAGAGAGAGAGACGAGAGACGTTAAAACCGGTGAGAGCTCGAGCAGACGACTCATTTGCAGTTCATGAAAAGCTTAGACGTTCACGAAGCTCTCCCTCCTCTCTCTCTAGAGTCACTTTGCTTTCTCTCTCTAGAACCTCTCCCGTCCGTCCAGGCCTCCGCGCTGACCTGCGCCGGCTCCACCCACTCTCGAGGAAGAACCCGAGAATGGATCCCTGCCCCTTCGTCCGCCTCATCGTCGAGTCCCTCTCCCTCAAGCTCCCCGTCGACCCCTCCAAGCCCGCCGTCGCCGGCGGCGGGATCCACCCCTCCGCCACCCCCTGCTTCTGCAAGCTCCGCCTCAAGAACTTCCCCGCCCAGACCGCCCTCCTCCCGCTCTCCTCCTCCAAGTCCGCCGCCGACGCCCCGCCGGACACCGCCACCTCCGCCCCCGGCTTCCACCTCGACCCCGCCGCGCTCCGCCGGCTCGCCGGCAAGCCCTTCGCCCTCCGGGTCTCCGTCTACTCCGGCCGGATGGGGGCCGCACCTGCGGGGTCGGCAGCGGGAAGAAGCTGCTCGGGCGGGTCCAGGTCAGCGTCGGCCTCGACGGGGCCCAGGCCCGGCCCGTCGTCTTCCAGAGCGGGTGGCTGAAGCTGGGGCCCTCGCCGGGGAAGGCCGCGCCGGCGCGGCTCCACCTGGTGGTCCGGTCCGAGCCCGACCCGAGGTTCCTGTTCCAGTTCGGCGGCGAGCCGGAGCTCAGCCCGGTGGTGTACCAAATCCAGGGGAGCAACATCCGGCAGCCGGTGTTCAGCTGCAAGTTCAGCGCCGACCGGAATTGCAGATCCCGGTGAGTCTTTTAGGTGCATGTTAGCGTAGCCTCACGTCCCCGTGCTAACGTGCGCTCGGGGTCATTTAATTTTCGTGGGAATTTTATTCCAGGGGAAGGAATGGTGAATGATGATGATCATTATGCTACGTCCATTAATTAGAGGGGGGACCTATCGATGTGAATTATTTTTCACGATTTTTAGGGGTTTGGTTTCTGCTAATTTACGCATGTGGGGTTGTCAAATTTCTTTCTTTTTTTTTTTTTTGCCTCACTTTTGCAAGCTATTGAACTGGAAAAAAAGAAAAACAGAAAATTGAAGCACATGGGATTGTTACAATTTGGTCAAGGACCCTATCTGGTCCTCACCTTGCCTTTCTTTCATGGTGGGGGTAACCCTCTCTCTCTCTCTCTCTCTCTCTCTCTCTCTCTCTCTCTCTCTCTCTCTAATTTGTACTAAATTGAAATTTCACTGTAAAAGATCCTAAAAGGTGAAAAAGCGTAGAGAGAGAAGTGGCAATCTTGGAAGATTTCTTTTCCCTTTTTCCTCCCAACATCTTTTTTGGGGATCTGCTAGCATTATGAGCCTAGACTGTAAGAATAGGCAATCTAGGCACGTCGCTGCCGGAACTTTGACATATAAAGAGTTGGGTCCATGGTTTTCTTGTTTCTAGGTCGTCTGAAATTCGAAAGGAATACAAAGTTCAAAACTTTCGGAAAAAAAAAAAAAATCGCTGTTCAATAGGTCCAGATCATGTGACTTGTGATGCAGTAGTAAGATCTCACTCGTGCCATGTTCGGTCAGACCCTCCTGAACAAATCTAATATTTTTCTTTTTTGCGACCAAGTAAAAGGGTCGATGTAGCTGACTTTCTACGAATTACAAAAGTGGGTCGATATTTAATGGATATTCTCGATAGGAGTTCGCCGAATCAGCTTTGTTTAATGATCCTCTGCTGCTGCCGCTGCTTCTTTGTTATGTGCGACACATACAATATTGCGTCGGTTCATTGATTCAATCATCACTGATCACGATCTGTCCTCCGTGCTGTCGTAAATGGAAAGAGAGCTTTCTAGTAGCCTCGAATCTTCAGGACAAGCATCGTGATTAGTTTAAGGAAAACGAGGGGCGATCTTCGGCTGACGGAGCCCAATTTGGTCAAAGAGACAGCTCCAAATCTTCTCCAACTGTCATCGACAACCACCCTCGATTCTTCCCATGTGCAACAACTTAGGTCTCGCCACTATTAAAATTTGCAAAATCGATCATTAGGGGAGTTGATGTTTCCAATAAATTCTCGGCTGACCCTCGATTTATTTAATTAATTCGTGTTGATTATAGAATATTTGATCGTTCAGTTCTTGTTTGGTACCTTGACTAGTGACTAGGTAGTCTTGGTCCAGTCATCGTTCTAGTTTTAAAAATAATTGGTTTCATCATTATGGTTTTTGACAATTTCGATTCTTGATTTGTGCGTTGGGAAATTAGATCATTGGCGTCGGATTTCCCCAGCAGCCGAGGATGGATGAGGACTCTGTCCGGTGAGCGAGAACGGCATAGCCGGGAGCGGAAGGGATGGATGGTCACGATCCACGACCTGTCCGGCTCGCCCGTGGCGGCCGCCTCGATGGTGACCCCCTTCGTGCCCTCCCCGGGGTCCGACCGGGTCTCCAGGTCGAACCCCGGCGCGTGGCTCATCCTCCGCCCCAATGGCTACTCGGTCAACAGCTGGAAGCCCTGGGGCCGGCTCGAGGCGTGGCGGGAGCGCGGCCCGACCGACGGCCTGGGGTACAAGTTCGAGCTGGTCACGGAGGCCACGAGGGGGATCCCCATAGCCGAGGCGACGATGAACGTCAAGAAGGGCGGGCAGTTCAGCATCGACGTCGGGTCAAGCCTGAAGTCGCCCGTGAAGGGCTTCGTGATGGCGTCCACGGTGGAGGCGGAGGGGAAGACGAGCAAGCCGGCGGTGCAGGTGGGCGTGCAGCACGTGACCTGCATGCCGGACGCCGCCCTCTTCATCGCGCTCTCCGCCGCCATCGACCTCAGCATGGACGCCTGCCAGCTCTTCTCGCATAAGCTGAGGAAAGAACTGTGCCACGACGATCAAGATTGCTACTCCTGAGAAACCATACATCCCGAGTTCGAAACACATGCCCTGCTAACTGATTTTTCCGCAGTGATGACTGATCAGTACTTGCTCAGCCCGGAGACCAAACAAAAAGAAAAGGCTGCCGATTTGAGCGGAGAAAAACATGGTTGCGCACTCCACAAATTTTTTTTCTTGCCCACGATCGCGATTTGCTTCTTGGATTGGATTTTGATGATTTTAGAGTTGGGGAGTTTGATATTGGTGTTGTCATTACCAACACTTCGGAGAGATTTTTCTCTTTGTCGAACACATTTTTTCTTTCTTCTTTTTGTATAATTTACCTATCGAAATTGTACAGACAGGGAGATCTGGGGTTTGCTACAGTTGTTTGTTCATAAGAATATATTAACTGATTCTTTGATTTCTTTGCTAGCTCTCTTTCTGGATTGACACAAGCTAGAAGCTGTTACTCATGTTGTCTTCTTTGCTGGGTTTGACATTGCGGACACGTGAAAATGATGCTGTGTCCCTTTAAGGTTGTCGTCTCCCTGTGATGGTGACTGGTGAAGGGCTGCACTTTTCTTGACGCATGACAGTATCTTTTCCTTTGGTAGATGTATTTTGATTTTGCGTAAAATGATTGTGTCCTCTGCCCGACATGGAAGATAAGCTGACATTTTTCCTGCGGCGGAAGCAATTTCTCTTGGATCAAATTGATTCACAAGGCAAAAGCATGGACATTTCTTGTTTGAAATCTTGGAGACCTAAAACAACAGGGGTCCAGAAAACCCTAGAACAGCACGGGTCCAGAGTTATTTTGAAATGAGCCTTTTCCTTCGTTTGACGGTCGAGTCAGCTTCTAACAAGAACGGATTTCAACTCATGTTCATTGTTCGGTCTGATAGCTTCGTTTGTGAATGTAGGTGGCGCGCTTCCGTTTCAGCAGACATCTCGAGGTCCGAAACTGTGGTTTGGATGGGGACACGAACGTCCCAAGCCCAAAGTTTCCGCACTCTCTCGCAATCACTCAGCTCGATCACTCTCTCTCTCTCGTGCTCACTTGGCTCAAAATTGGGTCGCCCAACGTCAATGCCCGCTTCTCCATTCATCAACTCTCCTGCTTTAGAAAAGAAGCACGATTCAGAGATTTCCGTCGTAAAAAATTAGCCGGATGCATTTCATTCCACGATCCACATTCAGACTAGCGGGTATAGGTCACAGTAGGTTGGGTCTTCTTGGTTATCATCTGTTGCTTTGCCATGGTCCAGTGGGTTGAGTCCCCTACCGAACCACCACCTTTTTTAATTTTCAGTTTTAATTCTTGGAAATTATTTTCTTGAAATCCAAGAATCAGTAAACCGGAGACGAAAACTCCAAGCGGTCCTGCAAATCTACTTATGGCAATTGTACAGGCAGGGAGATCTGGGTTTTGCTTAAAATCTGATTGTTTGATTTCTCGTCTCTCTCTGGATTGACAAGCTACAAGCTGTTACTCATGTTGTCTACTTTGCTGGCTTTGACATCGTGGACACGTGAAAATGATGCGGTGCCCCGAGGTTGTTGTCTCCCTCTGATGGTGACTGGTGAAGGGCTGCACTTTTCTTTCGGTAGATGCATTTTGATTTGCCTAAAATGATTGTGTCTTCTGCCCAACATAAAAGAAAACCAACACTTTTCCTGTGCCGGAGACGATTTTTCTCGGATCAGATTGATTCACAAAGCAAAAAGGAGGCATATTTCCCGTTTGAAATCTTCGATGAGGCAAAAGCAATGCCTCATAACAGTGTGTGAAGTCTTCTAATTGTGCAAATCTACAGCGAAGCCAGTTTTGCGGCTGCATTCGTCGTGGCACACGAGCATGTCGAGTGAAGAGAAAATCCTGCTAGGTCTTTGCCCGAACCAGACGGGAATCCACGCCAAAGGCTACAATTCGGCTTTTCTTGGGTGCATCTGATCGTGCAGGACGAAACCGAAAGCAGCCGAATGCCTGCTGAGCTTCTTTCTCTCCCTCGGTTTCATCGTGAAGCCGCGCTCATTGGTTCCGGCGCTCGACAAGTTAAGAGCATGGGAAGCGGGAACAGAGTCGAGATATAAGACCGAGACCGAAGAGAGCTTTGAAGTCCACATGATAATGGGGTGGCATCTCCAGTCCAGAATGGGCTCTGAGTAGTTTCCTCCAACTCCTCCATTCTACAGCTGTCCTTCCACTCTTCTCTCGCGTATGGTGGTTTTTCGCGCTTCGTCAGATGAGATGCTGAAGATGCTCAGCTGGTCCCACGCCGGAGGTCCATGACATAATAAACATTTAATAATTCTCGTGCACGTGGACCATCCGGCCGTGCTTGGCAACGCCAGCTTGTTACTCGAGCGAGGGTACCGAGGTTACGAAACATGGGGCTTGATCCATTGGGCCTGAGCCTGTGTAGCCTACTCCGATATTGAAACCGCCAGTTCTGAGCCTGTGTTTGGAACTCATCATGCAACCATCACACCACCACGTGAGGTCTTCGTGGCTTTGACTGTGCTAAGGCCCTCTCCCATATCGGACAACCACAGCGATAGCAAAATGTTAATAACTCGTACGCCGCGGTGTCCGATGAAGTGGGCTTGTGACCCTAACGGGGCATTAAGTTGATTAAATGGTGGGCTCGGATACGTGGCGTGGCCTGCCATGGCTGGGCCATGGGCAGAATCCACGTTGTTCGGGCCAGCTCGCTTGCATCGGCCCCCGCTGGAGGGTCCGTTAATCTTCCGCTCGGGCTTGACGTGGCCCCCAATGGGGCGGAGTAGCGCTAAGCCGTCGCCTTCTTGTTCCGACTCGAAAACTCTTCTTTCGTTTTTTTTGGTTAAAACTAGCCCCAGTTAAACACTCCGTCCCAAACGAAAATTGATTCATCAGAGGATGAGTGGAAAAAGAAAAACGAAAATTAGTCCACTTAATGCACAGAGATAGGGGCATCAACGACCTCCTCTCTTTGTCCCAAACGAAAATGGCGACTCTCTCTCTCTCTGTATCATGCCCGGCAAGTGACGCCGGAGCACCTCCATGTCCGAGAGCAGCCTACTCCCATTGCGGATGCACCCGGTGAGCTGATTGCTCAAGAGCAGGATCTTGTTGCCTCGAATGATTGTGTCCTAAAGAAGGCTAACATTTTTCCTACGTCAGAAACAATTTTTGTTGGGTCAGCTTTATTCACAAAGCAAAACGGATGCATGTTTCCTGTTTGAAACTTTTTGATGAGGCAAAAGCAAAATCTCATAACAAGGTATGAAGACTTTCAGTGGGCAAATGGACGGTTCGAGACAGTTTTATGGCCGTTAAGTGTCGATAGGATTCGCCGTTCCATGGGCACGTTGCGTGAAGAGAAAGTTCTGCCGGGCCGTCGCCTGAACCAGACTGGGAATCCAAGCAGGAGGCTGCGATTCGGCTTTTCTGGGGCGCATCTGATTGTGCAGACGGAAACCAGAAGCAGCCGAATGCCGCAAGGGTTCTTTCTTTCCCTCAGTTTCATCATATGAAGCCGCACTCATCGGTTCCGGCGCTCGACGAGTTAGAACACGAGAAGGGGAGCCAGACTCGAAGATATAGGACCGAGACCAAAGAGAGCTTGAAGTCCACATGATGGGCGGCAACCATGACCTTTTTCATTTATTTATTTATAATTTTAAGTTAATTTGAGGGGCAAATTTGGGATTAACCATTACTTATTTTTTCATTTTAAGTTAATTGGAGGTCCAGTTCCATATAAATTAGAGATGACTCGTGAGATTTTTGGACGTAAGACTAACCGGGACAAATTTGAGATGAGAGTTAAAGTTGGTGAATATTTTTTAGATAAAAAATAGTTCATGATAGACTTGGTTCTATATAAATTAGAGACGACTCATGGTGATTTTTGGATAGAATATTAATCTGCGGTAAATTTGGGACTAAAATTAAAGTTGGTGATTTTACTTTTAGACAAAAATAGTTAGGAGTAGACTTGGATTGGACCTAAAAAACCGGGGGATTTTCCTAGGAAATAGACCCAGGGAAGGACCAAACTGGTGAGTTGTTTGCGAGTTGACTGTGCTGTGGGTACACGTGAAGGAAAGGAAGTTTTCATCTGTTGCAGAGAAAAGAACCAAGGAAAAACTAAACGCGACTATTTTTACACAGCCAGAAAATTCCAAGTCCTTTTATGATCTGAATTCTTCTTATACCCCTTCTCATCTCCATATTTCTGCAGAATGAGCTGTCCAAGTCCGGACTCCTTGATGAAGGAAGCGACCCGTGTTGGCGCTAACATGTCCGCAAATGAACAACAACGTCACGAGAGAATCGTGCTTTCATTGTAATCCGTAGTCTTTGTTCATTTTGGCTTTATCGGCGCTTTCGATCGGAGTTCATTTCCTGAATCAGGCCAAGCAAAGTTCGAGAGAATCGCTCCGCTACATGCTTAGGTAGTTTTTGGCTGCTCGACTGGAATCAAAATCAGTCGGGATGTCGCAATTTATATCAAAGAGATAAGAGGGGAGATTGCAGAAATCATTTCGAGATAGTTTGTGGTAAAGATTGAAGTGGTGCAGAGTAGAGAGAACTTTTGGGATAGTTACTCTGGGTTTGTGGTAACTATCTTCATGCTTCAACTAGAAGAAGAGAGAAAAACACTGCTCTTCACTGACATCCTGGTCTTCTACTGTATGAACTAGTTGAATGAACTGAATAAATTGATGTATCAGAGGATCAAGGGGAAAACGATATTAGTCTACTTAAAAGCTCTAATTTTTAACACCACTATTTAATGTCAAATTGAACCTGACGTTTGAGAAGGAGGGCATCGTGCATTCTTGGCTGAACCCAGAGAAGAAATTTGTAGGCCACGGTGAGGTTCACTAGGCTCTTGAGCGAGCAGACGTCTCAGTCTGGCTAGAACCTTGACAGCTTGTTGTGTCCAGGTTCAGGAACTCGATCACGCACGAGACGGTGTCCAGCAAGTGACCCTATCAAGCGTTGAACACCTCCATGTCCGAGAACAGCCCAATCCCCATGGGACGCACCCAGTGAGCTGATTGTTCAAGAGCAGGATCTCTCCGATCTTATTGCCTAGAATGACTGTCTTCTGCCCAACATAAAGAAGACCGACATTTTTACTATGTTGGAAACAATTTCTGTTGGATTAGTATTATTCACAAAGCAAAACGGATGCGTATTTCCTGTTTGAAATCTTTGATGAAAGCAAAGTCTCATGACAAGGTATGAAGTGTTTCACCGTGCAAATTGACAGTTTAAGACAGTTTTATGGCTGTCGAGTGTCGAAAGGATTTGTCATTCCACGAGCAATGTCGCATGAAGAGGAAGTACTGCCAGGCCTCTCCCCAAACCAGACAGGGGAATCCACGACGCAGGCCACGACTCTTCTTTCTGGGGGCGCATCTGATTGTACAGACGAAACCGAAAGCGGTCGAATGCCGCAAAGGTTCTTTCTTTCCCTCAGTTTCTTCATGAAGCCGTTCTCATCGGTTCCAGCGCTCGACAAGTTAGAACAAGAGAATGGGAACCGAGTCAAGATATAGACCGAGTAGTTGTTCTTCTCCTCCATTCACACACCACAAAGTTTTCTTTGCCCGAAGTCTGTTCACGACATATCCCTCTCTTTCTCTCTCCCTCTCTCTCAGTGGGGGGCTAAAGAAGCTCAGCTTGTCCCACATCGGACGCGTACTGACATAACAAACAGTTAATAAGCCTCGGGCACCTCATGGCTGCTCGCCGAGCTCAGCAACGCGAGCTTGTAACCCGAGTGGGGGCATTAAGATGGTGGGACGTGGTCTTGGGATCCTTAGGTCGGGCCTCGACTGGCAATCGTCTGGCCCGCCCGTTCCAAGCCGGGAGTTGGCCCATGCGGCCCGTGCGAAGGTTCGGGTCACGTGCGGCTCTAGAGTGGAGGGAACGGCGTGAGGCTGGCTTCACAGAGCAGCGAAAACCTCCCGCTCTCGGCAGTGGAAGGACAACGGGCCGGCGTCGGTGAGGCCATAAACGGCTCAAAGGACAAGTTCTACTGAACCACCACCTTTTTTTCAATTTTAATTTTTTAATTTTATTTTTTTGGTAAAGAATCATTTGAAGAATTTTTTTTATTTGTATTTGTAGAATCCAAGAATATCGATAGTTTTATTTTTTTGGTAAAGAATCATTTGAAGAATTTTTTTTATTTGTATTTGTAGAATCCAAGAATATCGATAGAGGAAAATTAGGTCCACCACCACCGAGTAGGAGTGTACAACCAAACTGATTCTATTTGGAAATAATTTTTAGAAATCCAAGAATATCGATAGGAGAAAAATAAGTCCACCATCAAGTAGGGGTGTACAACCAAATTGGTTCTAGCTTGGGAATCAAATCGGATCACTTAAAAAATAGGTCCCGAAACTCATCATTGGAACCAGTCTGAGAACAAGTTCTAAGAATATCGATAGAGGAAAATTAGGTCCACCATCACCAAGTAGAAGTGTACAACCAAACTGATTATCTTTAGTAATAATTTCTAGAAATCCAAGAATATTGATAGGAGTGTACAACTAAATTGGTTCTAGCTAGGAATTAGATCGGACCACTTAAAAAATAGGTCCCGAAACTCATTATCATTTGAACCAATCCGAGAACAAGTTCTAAGTGAATATTCACCCAAAAAGTGGACTGAACCATCCTATTTTGGAACTAATTTTATAAGCTAAAAAGTCAAAATCCTAATTTCTTTTTCCTCTAAATTCTAAAATCAGCACTTCTTCGTCATTTCTCTTTCTTTAAAACTCCTCACCAATCTTTCATCCTCCCCTAAATTTTTTAAATAAATGGGGAATGAAGTTTTATAATTTATATTTTAGGTCATGTGTTTGAACTTTTTATTATTTATTGTATTCATCTTTTGGATTGTTTTTTTATATTCTTTTTTTTGTAGATTAAGATTTATGTTGTTCATCATTTACTTTGAATCGTTTCATCACCTATAGACTCATATGATTTCGCTGTAAAAAAATGAATAAAAAAAAAGAAAAATAAAATAAAATGGGTTCTCAAGTAAACCTTAGAATTGGATCGGAAAAATAAAGTAGGTTTCAAAATGGGTTTCACGTAAATAAGGTAAGTTTCAAGGTCCAAAAATTGGGAACTCGATTATAACAAAATAACTTTTTTTAATTAACTTTTAATTAACTTTTTTTTTTGGGTAGAATCCAAGAATATCAATAGAGGAAAATTAGGTCCATCACCAAGTAGGGGTGTATAACCACGAAAAATAATTTCTAAAAATCCACGAATATCAATAGGAGAAAAATAGGTCCCGAAACTCATTCTCATTAGAACCAATTTGAGAACAAGTTCTAAGTGAATATTCACCTAGAAATCGGACTAAACCGTTCTATTTTGGAACTATTTTATAAGCTAAAAAGTCAAAATCCTAATTTCTTTTTCCTCTAAATTCTAACCTCAGCACTTCTTCATCCTTTGTTTTTTCTTCAAAACTCCTCGCCAATCTTTCATCTTCTCCTAAATTTTTTGGGTAAATTGGGAATGGAGTTTTATAATTTATATTTTAGGTCACATGTTTGAATTTTTTATTCTTCATTGTATTCATCTTTTGGATTTTTTTTTTTTTGCAAATTAAGATTTATGTTGTTTATCATTTACTTTGAATCGTTTCGCTACCTATAGACTCATATGATTTTGTTGTAAAAAAATGAATCAAAAAAGGAAAAGAAAATAAAATGGGTTCTCAAGTAGACTTTATAATTGGATCGGAAAAATAAAGTAGGTTCCAAAACAGTTTCACACAAACATAGTAAGTTTCAGGATCAAAAAATTTGGGAATTGATTATAACAAGATAAGTTGTAGAACCTACACACCGTATAACCGATCACACCTGCCGGAGTGAACATCTTGTTGTACCGTGCTGTAAGGGCGCACGTGAAGGAAATGATGTTTCCTCCATCTGCTGCAGAGAAAAGAACAAGAAAAAACTCAGAACGCAGACTACTTTAACCGGCCGAGAATATTCCAATTCCTTTAACGATCCGAGCGCTTGTACCCGCCCTTTCGTCCCCATCTTCTACTGCAGAATGAGCTGTCAAAAGTCCTGACTCTCCATGGTGAAGGAAAGCACCCAGGTGGCACTGACATTGAAGCAAATAAAACAAAAATGCCATTACACACTCGGCACTTTCAATCGGAGTTTCACTGCCTGAATAAGGCCAAGCAAAAGTTTGAGAATCGTTTGGCTGCATGCTTAAGTAAGTTCTTGGCAGATCGACCGGAGTCGAAATCAGTTGGGACGTGGCGATTTATATTGAGATATAAGAGGGAAGATTGCAGAAATCATATCGGACATCGTTTGCGACGACTTGAAAAATCTGAGCGGGGCAAATTGTAATTGCCCCAAGATTTATCTAATAAATTGGTGCAGAGTAGAGGGAACTTTGGGGATAGTCACTCTGGGTTTGTGGTAACTCTATACCTAGAGAAAATAGAGAAAAAACACTTGCTCTTCACTTCACATCACATCCTGGTCTTCTCCAAGGAAGAAGAACTTATGACCACCTATTCTATGTCTGGTTTTGTTGGAAGATATGATTTTGTGATTTGTATTTATAGGAATATAAATCTATTTTAGGATAGAAAAAGATAGGCAATTCTTCTCTTTCCTTTATTATTTTCTTCCTTGTAATTAAATACACAAGAAATGTATAGCATTACAATCAATGAAGAAGAAAACTATTTGCTTCTTCGTTCTTCCTTAGCCTTCGTCATCTTCATCCTCCTTTTCTGACATGGTATCAGAGCCAATCCGGTTCTGATTTTTTGCTTCCGCTTCGATTGCTTCATAAACCTACTTTGAAATCCCAGAAGATTGTTGCCAAAGGAATCAAAATTCTTGATTGCCTGAAGGAACTTTACCTGCAAAAGAGGTTAACAGAGGAATCAACTTCTTATTTACAATGTCAACACCACAAGATCTTACCTCTCCTCCTGGTGATCAATCCGTGACAGAAGCTTCGATACGAGCCTTGGGAGATCAAGATTCGTCCGTCATAGTCCCAGCACCAGAGCAGCACAGACAAATCCAGGGCCAACATCCGCACGTGCAGTGGCAACATCAGGCTCAGGGAATTGCGGGGCAACCATTCACAGGTCACCCCTACCAATGGATGCCGTATCCATGGTATCCTGGACCTATTCCCAACTCATCATCGTCTGGCTACCACAGCAGCGCGCGGGTCGAAGAGGGTCCGCCAACCAGTGATGGGGCAAACCCTAGCATCAACCCGGAGCAGACGGGCGGATCAAATATATCGGGTCAGAGAACCAATTCCCATTCAGGGTTTCAGAATGCGGATTATGGATTCGGCTTTGGCGGTTCGGGTCAGGGAACGAACCCTTACCCGACCCCTGCACCAGGTTTCTTCCCATATCAGATTCTCGCTATCAGTGGGCGGCCGGAACCCGGGGAACCGTTGTATACAACAAACAGCGACGGACCATAATTGAAAATCATAAGTCAGCAATTGACAGGTGCAGACAATTATTCAAGCTGGTCACGAGAATTCCGACGGGCCCTCATAACGAAAGATAAAGAGGTTTTCATTGACGGATCTTTCCCGATTCCATTCGACGAGAGAAGGGCACGGCTCTGGAGGAGATGCAGCCAACTGGTGAGAACGTGGATTGGAAACTGCATCGCGCCCGAGGTCGCGGCCGGACTTCCCCCGACGGAGGATCCGAAGAAGATGTAGGAAAACATAAGAGAGATGTACGGAAAACTCGACCAAGTTAGAATTTTTTATCTCACACAACAAATTTCCGATCTGAAACAGGGGAACATGAGCATCGCGACAATATACAACAAGCTTTCCGGTCTATGGAATGAGTTGGAGGCAGCCGAAGAAAAATTTGACTGGCCCGATAATATTCAACAGCAATACAAGCAAATGCGAGAGAGGGAAAAGGCGACAAGATTCCTCCTCATTCTCAACGAGGCATACCTGCCGTTCCGATCTCACATATTCACCATGGAGCCCCTGCCGAGTCTTGACCGTATCTATCAACTCACCGTCCAAGAGGAGAGCCAACAAGGATCGGCGGACCACGGCAATGGAGGAGACGGCATCGCTCTCGCAGCCAAGACCCATTTTCGCTCATCACAGAGAAGCTCGAGGAGAGAGGCAGATCTAGGGTTGTTCTTTGACAACGAAAACCCTAAATCCCTTTTAAGGAGAAGCATGGATGGTGGAGATTACTCCCACCCTCAATCGGACGGTTCGCGGCTACTCAGGGGGCAATAGGATTGGACGGCTTGCGCGGTGTCCTCTCCAAAGCATCCGACGGCTCCCATGATATTTTCTTCAATCCATCCGACGGCTCACGAGGAAGCTACTTGATCGGATCGGACGGCCCGCGATCAATCAACGCGAGTGGGCTGGAAGGCTCGCGCAGCACATTTCTGGGAGGGTCCGACGGCTCATATGGGCCGATTTCGGCACAGGCTTTCAGGCCCAATTCAAATACAAAAATTAATGGGCCACGGGGAAAAGGTAAATTATACTGTGATTATTGTAAACGCCCACATCATACTATTGAGAATTGCTGTAAATTGCATGGAAAGCCAGGAGAAAAGGAAAAGGGGAAATTTTCCTCAGTTTTTCAAGTCTCGGGTCAGCAAATGGGAAAATCAATTACTCATGAACAATATCACGAGTTGATGGACACTTTGAAGAAATTGGATCCTTTTGATAAAGGAGGCAGCTTCACAGGTACATCATATTGTTTGATGAACTCAATTTCTAAGGATGCATGGATTATTGATTCTGGTGCAAGTGATCACATAGTCTGTGATAGGAATTTACTTTCAGACATTAAAAAATTATCTTTTCCTATATCAGTACAACTTCCAAATGGAAATCACACCAAAGTTATAATGACTGGGACTGTAACGCTTAGTTCTTTTGTTACTCTTAAAGACGTGCTCTACGTACCCAACTTCCATTTCAACTTAATCTCAGTTGCTCGAGTCTGTGAAGAAAATTCATGTCACATCCTTTTCCATTCTAATAGATGTTTCTTTTAGGCCCTTTCGACTGGGAGATTGATGGGCTTGGGTAGAGTCAACCAGGGTCTATATTTTTGGTTGGATTCTCCGCATCTATCTAAATTATCTCATGTTGCATTCAATAAGTCTCTTTGTAATGCTACTATCAATGACATCAATTTTCTTAATCATAAACGATTGGGCCACAGTGCATCTTTTCCTTGCCCTAAATGTCCTATTTGTCCCATGGCTAAACAAACTCGTGCTACTTTCTAAAATAACACTTCTCGAGCAGATGATATCTTTTCTCTTATTCATGCTGATGTTTGGGGGCCCTATCATACTTTAAATCATGATGGGTCTAGGTTCTTTCTTACAATTGTGGATGACTACTCTCGTGCCACATGGATTTTTCTACTGCAGTCCAAAAGTCAGGTATTTTCTCATTTAAAGACATTCATTTCCTTGTCTAAGACTCAATTTCAGAAATCCATTCGTGGGATACGTACTGATAATGGAAAAGAATTTTTTAATGCTGAATGTGCTTCATTGTTCACTGTAAATGGGATATTGCATGAGAGTTCTTGTACCTATACACCTCAGCAAAATGGCATCGTTGAGAGAAAACATCGCCATCTTTTAGAAGTGGCTCGTGCGCTTAAATTTCAAGCTTCTGTCCCTGAAAAATTTTGGGGAGATTGTGTGATTACTGCAGCATATTTGATCAACCGCATGCCATCACGCGTTTTAAAGGGAAAGACCCCTTTTGAGTTATTGTATGAAAAAAAAACCGAATCTGAGCAATCTCAAAGTCTTTGGATGTTTGTGCTATGTCACTACAGTGGGCCATAGAGATAAGATGGCGCCACGAGCTTCTCAATGCATTTTTATGGGGTATCCAACTTTGCAAAAAGGATATCGGATTTATGCACTGTCTACAGGGAATTTCTTTATTAGTAGGGATGTTGTGTTTCATGAAGATATTTTTCCTTTTTCTTTAACAACTTTATCTGAAGAAGGAAAGATAAATCGGCAATTCTTGTTGGAAGAAGATTCATCATGTGGAGAAGCACTCATTATTCCTACTCTTCCACAAACAATTGATATCCTACCTCCAACACCTCTTATGAATACGGCCGAAGACTCTATTGCACATCCTCATGAAGATCGATCGTTGCATGATGAACCAACACAATTGGCGGATACTTCGGAAGCCACTACTACTGAAGAATTATCCACCACACCACAAGTGCCACAGCGGCGTTCTCATCGAATCTCTTAACCACCAACTTGGACGAAAGATTATATATGTGGCTCTTCAAGATCATCAGGTACTTGTTACCCTATCTCCTCTTATGTGTCCTTTGATAGATTGACACCAGAACATCGATGTTGCATAAGTCGTATTTCGAAGATCAAGAACCGCTAGTTATAATGAAGCCAAAGATGATCCTCGTTGGCGAAAGGCCATGGAATCGAATTACATGCATTGATAGATAATCATACCTGGGATGTTGTTTCAATGCCTGATCATCGCAAACCCATTGGATGTAAGTGGGTATATAAGATAAAATATAAGGCAGATGGTTCTGTGGAAAGATACAAAGCTCGGTTGGTGGCAAAAGGCTTCACCCAGCGAGAAGGTTTCGACTATCATGAAACCTTTTCTCCTGTAGTAAAAGATGTCACGGTTCGTACTTTTCTGTCTATTGCTGCTTTTCGTGACTGGCCATTACATCAAATGGATGTCCATAATGCCTTCTTGCATGGCGATCTGGATGAAGAAATATATATGGAGCTTCCACCCGGATTACGGAGATAGGGGGAGTCGAAGGTATGTCGTCTTCGCAAATCTCTTTATGGATTGAAACAAGCTTCCAGACAATGGTATGCTAAGTTCACCAGCGCACTCTTGGTTGCTGGATTCAATCAATCCAAGTATGACTATGCCTTATTCACTTGGACAAAAGGTATGTCATTTATTTGCTTGATGATCTATGTTGATGACATCCTCATCATGGGAAATGATGATTCTGCTGTAAAGAAACTTAAAGAGCATCTGCATTTGACTTTTCATATCAAAGACTTAGGATCACCTAAGTATTTTCTTGGAATTGAAATAGCTTGCTCAGATCAGGGCATATCATTGAGTCAACGGAAATTTGTGATGGAAATAATATCAGAAGCAGGATTATCAGGCTGTAGACCGTCAGTCATTCCTATTGAGCAAAATGCTAAACTGACTTCTGTTGACTATGACACTGGTATATCCTTCTCTTCGGATGATCCGTTGTTGCAAGATCCCTCAGGATACCAGAGACTCGTGGGTAAACTGATATATCTCACTATGACTAGGCCAGATATTTGCTATGCTGTTCAGACTCTTAGTCAGTTTATGCACATCCAAAATCCACATGAATGCAGCCTTGAAGATTGTGAGATACTTAAAGACTTGTCCAGGTTTGGGAACACTCCTTTCTCGAAAGTGTAACATGGAGATGATTTGCTATTGCGATGCGATTATGCCACATGCCCTATGAGTAGGAGGTCTATTACTGGTTTCTGCATCAAATTTGGGGAATCACTTCTTTCATGGAAGACAAAGAAACAGTCTACCGTATCTTTATCATCGGCTGAAGCTGAATATCGATCTATGGCAAAGACTGTTTGTGAAATAGTCTGGTTAAGGGACTTATTTCTAGATCTCGGAGCTTCGGTTAAAGGACCAACTTTACTCTTCTGTGACAATGATTCAGCACTCAAGCTTGCAGCAAATCCAGTGCTACATGAGAGGACGAAGCATATAGAAGTTGATTGTCACTTTACTCGAGAAAAGATTCAAGAAGGAATTGTTGAGACAAGAGGAATCAGGACTTCGGAACAGCCCGCTGATATATTCACTAAACCTCTTTGTCAAAGACAACATACATATCTTCTAAACAAGCTAGGCGTCTTGGACATATACAGACCACCAGCTTGAGGGGGAGTGTTGGAAGATATGATTTTGTGATTTGTATTTATAGGAATATAAATGTATTTTAGGATAGAAAAAGATAGGCAATTCTTCTCTTTCCTTTATTATTTTCTTCCTTGTAATTAAATACACAAGAAATGTACAGAATTACAATCAATGAAGAAGAAAACTATTTGCTTCTTCATTCTTCCTTAGCCTTCGTCATCTTCATCCTCCTTTTCTGACAGGTTTCTTGAACTGAACTAAATAAGTTGATGCATCAGAGGATGAGTGAAAGAACGAAATAGTCTACCACCTTTAACAGAAGCTAATTTACGCATGTGGGTTTGTCAAAATTCATTTTTTTCCCTCACTTTTTTTGGTGACCCAGAAACCCTGGAAGTTCTAAAGTTAGCAGGAAAAATCTGGGGCTGACGCAAGCTGGCCAATGTTATTTTTCCCTCACTTTTGCAAGCTATTGAACTGAAAAAATGAAAAACAGAAAATTGAAGCACATGGGATTGTTACAATTTTGGTCAAGGACCCTATCTGGTCCTCACCTTGCCTTTCTTTCATGGTGGGGGCAACCCCCTCCCTCCTTCCCTCCCTCCCTCTCTAGTTTGTACTAAATTGAAATTTCACTGTAAAAGATCCTAAAAGGTGAAAAAGAAAGCATAAAGAGAGAAGTGGCAATCTTGGAAGATTTCTTTTTCCTTTTTCCTCTCAACTTTTTTTTTTGGGGATCTGCTAGCATTATGAGCCTAGACTGTAAGAATAGGCAATTTAGGCACGTCGCTGCCGCAACTTTGACATATAAAGAGTTGGGTCCATGGTTTTCCTTTTTCTAGGTCGTCTGAAATTCGAAAGGAATACAAAGTTCAAAACTTTTGGAAAAAAAAAATCGCTGTTCAATAGGTCCAGATCATGTGACATGTGATGCAGCAGTAAGATCTCACTCGTGCCATGTTCGGTCAGACCCTCCTGAACAAATCTAATATTTTTCTTTTTTGCGACCAAGTAAAAGGATCGATGTAGCTAACTTTCTACGAATTACAAAAGTGGGTCGATATTTAATGGATATTCTCGATAGGAGTTCGCCGAATCAGCTTTGTTTAATGATCCTTTGCTGCTGCCGCTGCTTCTTTGTTATGTGCGACACATACAATATTGCGTCAGTTCATTGATTCAATCATCACTGATCACGATCTGTCCTCCGTGCTGTCGTAAATGGAAAGAGAGCTTTCTAGTAGCCTCGAATCTTCAGGACAAGCATCGTGATTAGTTTAAGGAAAACGAGGGGCGATCTTCGGCTGACGGAGCCCAATTTGGTCAAAGAGACAGCTCCAAATCTTCTCCAACTGTCATTGGCAACCACCCTCGATTCTTCCCATGTGCAACAACTTAAGTCTCGCCGATATTAAAATTTGCAAAATCGATCATTAGGGGAGTTGATGTTTCCAATAAATTCTCGACTGACCCTCGATTTATTTAATTAATTCATGTTGATTATAAAATATTTGATCGTTCAGCTCTTGTTCGGTACCTTGACTAGTGACAAGGTAGTCTTGATCTAGTCATGGGAAAAGTGCCAAAAAAGTTCTAAACCTTTTGCATTTGTGCCAATTTAATCATAAACCTTTTTTTTGTGCCAATTAAATCTTAAACGTTTTTACGTTGTGCCAATTCAGTCATTTCCGGTCAATTTTGGCCGGATTTTGCTGACTGGACATTGGCCAATTGACGTGGCCTCATTCGCGCTAACTAAAACAACTTTTGATAATATTTTAATATTTTTTTTTTCTTTTCCTCTTCTTCCTCCAGCTGGTCGCCGGACCTTGGTGACCGGCTAGAGGTGATGGCTAGCGAGGTCGACCTCGCTAGTGGCCGGTGAGGGCGAGGCTCGCCCATGGCTCGGGGTTTGGCGAGGACAATAAGGTGATGGTGTCGAGGGGGTGGAGACGACTACAAGGAGCGACGGTTGCGACGGGGCAGCGATGGTGGGTCCTCTGTCCTCTAGATTTGACCCTTTCCCTTCTCTCCCTAGGTTCGCTCGCCCTTGTTGGCCATGGGTGAGGCTTGACCCTCACTAGATCGGGTGAGGCAAGCCTCGTTGCCCAGACCTTGAGGGCGGCCTCGCGCCGGGCAGGCGAGGCCCCCCTCGCAGCCACTGGCGAGCGACCCGCTGGAGGAAGAAGAGGAAAAGAAAAAAGGAAAAGGAAAAGGAAAAAGAAAAAGAAAAAAAAAAAAAAAAAAAAATATATTATTAAAAGTTGTCCACGTTAGCGCCGATGAGATCATGTCAACCGGCCGGCATCCAGTCAGCAAAATCTGGCCAAAATTGGCCGGAAAAAACTGAATTGGCACAACGTAAAAATGTTTAGGACTTAATTGACACAAAAAAAATGTTTAGAATTAAATTGGCACAAATACAAAAGGTTTATGACTTTTTAAACACTTTTCCCATCCAGTCATCATTCTAATTTTAACAATAATTGATTTCATCATTATGGTTTTTGACAATTTCGATTCTTGATTTGTGCGTTAGGAAACCAGATCATTCGCGTCAGATTTCCCCAGCAGCCGAAAATGGATGAGGACTCTGTCCGGGGAGCGAGAACGGCATAGCCGGGAGCGGAAGGGGTGGATGGTCATGATCCACGACCTATCCGGCTCGCCCGTGGCGGCCGCCTCGATGGTGACCCCCTTCATGCCCTCCCCGGGGTCCAACCGGGTCTCCAGGTCAAACCCCAACACGTGGCTCATCCTCCGCCCCAACGGCTACTCGGTCAGCAGCTGGAAGCCCTGGGGCCGGTTCGAGGCGCGGCACGAGCGTGGCCCGACCAACGGCCTGGGGTACAAGTTCGAGCTGGTCGCGGAGGGCGGGCCCACGAGGGGGATCCCCATAGCCGAGGCGACGATGAACGTCAAGAAAGGCGGGCAGTTCAGCATCGACGTCGGGTCGAGCCTGAAGTCCCCCGTGAAGGGCTTCGTGATGGTGTCCACGGTGGAGGTAGAGGGGAAGACGAGCAAGCCGGCGGTGCAGGTGGGCGTGCAGCACGTGACCTGCATGCCGGACGCCGCCCTCTTCATCGCGCTCTCCGCCGCCATCGACCTCAGCATGGACGCCTGCCAGCTCTTCTCGCATAAGCTGAGGAAAGAACTGTGCCATGACGATCAAGATTGCTACACCTGAGAAACCATACATCCCGAGTTCGAAACACATGCCCTGCTAACTGATTTTTCCGCAGTGATGACTGATCAGTACTTGCTCAGCCCGGAGACCAAAAAAAAAGCTGCGGATTTGAGCGGAAAAAAACATGGTTGCGCACTCCACAAATTTTTTTTCTTGCCCACGATCGCGATTTGCTTCTTGGATTGGATTTTGATGATTTTGGTACTTGTAGAGTTGGGGAGTTTGATATCGGTGTCGTCATTACCAACACTTCGGAGAGATTTTTCTCTTTGTTGAACACATTTTTTCTTTCTTCTTTTTGTATAATTTACTTATCGAAATTGTCCAGACAGGGAGATCTGGGGTTTGCTACAGTTGTTTGTTCATAAGAATATATTAACTGATTCTTTGATTTCTTTGCTAGCTCTCTTTCTGGGTTGACACAAGCTATAAGCTGTTACTCATGTTGTCTTCTTTGCTGGGTTTGACATTGCGGACACGTGAAAATGATGCTGTTTCCCTCGAAGGTTGTCGTCTCCCTGTGATGGTGACTAGTGAAGGGCTGCACTTTTCTTGACGCATGACACTATCTTTTCTTTCGGTAGATGTATTTTGATTTTGCCTAAAATGATTGTGTCCTCTGCCCAACGTAGAAGATAAGCTGACATTTTACCTGCGCCGGAAGCAATTTCTCTTGGGTCAAATTGATTCACAAGGCAAAAGCATGGACATTTCTTGTTTGAAATCTTGGAGACCTAAAACAACATGGGTCCAGAAAACCCTAGAACAGCACGGGTCCAGAGTTATTTTGGGTTGAGCCTTTTCCTTCGTTTGACGGTGGAGTCAGCTTCTAACAAGAACGGATTTCAACTCATGTTCATTGTTCGGTCTAATAGCTTCGTTTGTGAATGTAGATCGCGCGCTTCCGTACTCTCTCGCGCTCACTCAGCTTGATCACTCTCTCTCTCTCGTGCTCACTCAGCTCACGATTGGGTCGCCCATCGTCAATGCCCGCTCCCTTCTCCATTCATCAACCCTCCTGCTTTATAAAAGAAGCACGATTCAGAGATTTCCATCGTAAAAAATTAGCCGGATGCATTTCATTCCACGATCCACATTCGGACTAGCGGGTATAGGTCACAGTAGGTTGGGTCTTCTTGGTTATCATCTGTTGCTTTGCCATGATCCAGTGGGTTGAGTCCCCTACCGGACCACCACCTTTTTAATTTTCTGTTTTAATTCTTGGAAATTCTTTTCTTGAAATCCAAGAATCAGTAAACCGGAGACGAAAGCTCCAAGCGGTCCTGCAAATCTACTTATGGCAATTGTACAGGCAGGGAGATCTGGGTTTTGCTTAAAATCTGATTCTTTGATTTCTCGTCTCTCTCAGGATTGACAAGCTACAAGCTGTTACTCATGTTGTCTACTTTGCTGGCTTTGACATCGTGGACACGTGAAAATGATGCGGTGCCCCAAGGTTGTTGTCTCCCTCTGATTGTGACTGGTGAAGGGCTGCACTTTTCTTTTGGTAGATGCATTTTGATTTGCCTAAAATGATTGTGTCTTCTGCCCAACATAAAAGAAAACCAACACTTTTCCTGTGCCGGAGACGATTTTTTCTCGGATCAGATTGATTCACAAAGCAAAAAGGAGGCATATTTCCCGTTTGAAATCTTCGATGAGGCAAAAGCAATGCCTCATAACAGTGTGTGAAGTCTTCTAATTGTGCAAATCTACAGCGAAGCCAGTTTTGCGGCTGCATTCGTCGTGGCACACGAGCATGTCGAGTGAAGAGAAAATCCTGCTAGGTCTTTGCCCGAACCAGACGGGAACCCACGCCAAAGGCTACAATTCGGCTTTTCTTGGGTGCATCTGAGCGTGCAGGACGAAACCGAAAGCAGCCGAATGCCTGCTGAGCTTCTTTCTCTCCCTCGGTTTCATCATGAAGCCGCGCTCATTGGTTCCAGCACTCGACAAGTTAGAACACGGGAAGCGGGAACAGAGTCGAGATATAAGACCGAGACCGAAGAGAGCTTTGAAGTCACATGATAATGGGGTGGCATCTCCAGTCCAGAATGGGCTCTGAGTAGTTTCCTCCAACTCCTCCATTCTACAGCTGTCCTTCCACTCTTCTCTCGCATATGGTGGTTTTCGCGCTTCGTCAGATGAGATGCTGAAGATGCTCAGCTGGTCCGACCGCACCGAAGGTCCATGACATGATAAACATTTAATAATTCTCGTGCACGTGGACCATCCCCGCCGTGCTTGGCAACGCCAGCTTGTTACTCGAGCGAGGGTACCGAGGTTACGAAACATGGGCTCGATCCATTGGGCCTGGGCCTGTGTAGCCTACTCCGATATTGAAACCGCCAGTTCTGAGCCTGTGTTTGGAACTCATCATGCAACCATCACACAACCACGTGAGCTCTTCGTGGCTTTGACTGTGCTAAGGCCCTCTCCCATATCGGACAACCACAGCGATAGCAAAATGTTAATAACTCGTACGCCGCGGAGCCCGATGGACTGGGCTTGTGACCCTAACGGGGCATTAAGTTGATTAAATGGTGGGTTCGGATCCGTGGCGTGGCCTGCCATGGCTGGGCCATGGGCGGAATCCACGTTGTTCGGGCCAGCTCGCTTGCATCGGCCCCCGCTGGAGGGTCCGTTAATCTCCCGCTCGGGCTTGACGTGGCCCAATGGGGCGGAGTCACGCTAAACCGTCGCCTTCTTGTTCCGATTCGAAAACTCTTCTTTCTTTTTTTTTTTTTGGTTAAAACTAGCCCCAGTTAAACACTCCGTCCCAAACAAAAATTGATTCATCAGAGGATGAGTGGGAAAAAAAAAAAAAAAATTAGTCCACTTAATGCACAGAGATAGGGGCATCAACGACCTCCTCTCTTTGTCCCAAACGAAAATGGCGACTCTCTCTCTCTCTGTATTTTCTCTGTCACGGAGTTTGCTGGGATAAGCAGCGAGATCACCAACTGTTCTCTCGACAAACCAGGGGGCTTAGAAGCGCCATGGATCCTCAGGGCAATTCAAGCCTCCTCCTGGAATCACCGGGCAACCCAGCCGAGGCCTCTGCATCTGGCCGGTTCGGTATGCCAATTGGGACGTTCCGGAATGAGAGCACCGTGCAATTCTTGGCTGAACCCAGAGAAGAAATTGTGGGCAACGGTGAGGTTCACTAGGCTCTTGAGCGAGGTGACATAGGTCGGGCAGGACCCTGGACAGCTTGTTGTGTCCTGGGTTCAGGACTTCGATCTGGGTCCGGCACGAGACGGTGTCCAGCAAGTGACGCCGGAGCACCTCCATGTCCGAGAACACCCCAATCCCATCGCAGATGCACCCGGTGAGCTGATTGCTCAAGAGCAGGATCTTATTGCCTCGAATGATTGTGTCTTAAAGAAGGCTAACATTTTCCTATGTCAGAAACAATTTCTGTTGCATCAGCTTTATTCACAAAGCAAAACGGATGCATATTTCCCGTTTGAAACTTTTCGATGAGGCAAAAGCAGAATCTCATAACAAGGTATAAAGACATTCAATGGGCAAATGGACGGTTCAAGACAGTTTTATGGCTGTTAAGTGTCGATAGGATTCGCCGTTCCATGGGCATGTCACGTGAAGAGAAAGTTCCGCCGGGCCTTCGCCTGAACCAGACGGGGAATCCACGCAGTTGGCTGCGATTCGGCTTTTCCGGGGCGCATCTGATTGTGCAGACGGAAACCGGAAGCAGCCGAATGCCGCAAAGGTTCTTTCTTTCCCTCAGTTTCATCATATGAAGCCGCACTCATCGGTTCCGGCGCTCGACGAGTTAGAACACGAGATGGGGAACCGGACTCGAAGATATAGGACCGAGACCAAAGAGAGCTTGAAGTCTACATGATGGGCGGCAACCATGACCTTTTTTTTTTCTTTTTATAATCTTAAGTTAATTTGAGGGGCAGATTTGGGATTAACCATTACTTATTTTTTTCATTTTAAGTTAATTGGAGGTCCAATTCCATATAAATTAGAGATGACCGGTGACGATTTTTGGACATAAGACTAACTGGGGCAAATTTGAGATGAGAATTAAAATTGGTGAATATTTTTTAGATAAAAAATAGTTCATGATAGACTTGGTTCTATATACATTAGAGACGACTCATGGTGATTTTTGGATAGAATATTAATCCGGGGTAAATTTGGGACTAAAATTAAAGTTGGTGATTTTACTTTGTAGACAAAAATAGTTAGGAGTAGACTTGGATTGGACCTAAAAAACCGGGGGATTTTCCTAGGAAATAGACCCAGGGAAGGACCAAACTTGTGAGTTGTTTGCGAGTTGACTGTGCCGTGGGTACACGTGAGGGAAAGGAAGTTTTCATCTGTTGCAGAGAAAAGAACCAAGGAAAAACTAAACGCGACTATTTTTACACAGCCAGAAAATTCCAAGTCCTTTTATGATCTGAATTCTTCTTATACCCCTTCTCATCTCCATCTTTCTGCAGAATGAGCTGTCCAAGTCCGGACTCCTTGATGAAGGAAGCGACCCGTGTTGGCGCTAACATGTCCGCAAATGAACAACAACGTCACGAGAGAATCGTGCTTTCATTGTCATCCGTAGTCTTTGTTCATTTTGGCTTTATCGGCGCTTTCGATCGGAGTTCATTTCCTGAATCAGGCCAAGCAAAGTTCGAGAGAATCGCTCCGCTACATGCTTGGGTAGTTTTTGGCTGCTCGACTGGAGTCAAAATCAGTCGGGATGTCGCAATTTATATCAAAGAGATAAGAGGGGAGATTGCAGAAATCATTTCGAGATAGTTTGTGGTAAAGATTGAAGTGGTGCAGAGTAGAGAGAACTTTTGGGATAGTTACTCTGGGTTTGTGGTAACTATCTTCATGCTTCAACTAGAAGAAGAGAGAAAAACACTGCTCTTCACCGACATCCTGGTCTTCTACTGTATGAACTAGTTGAATGAACTGAATAAATTGATGTATCAGAGGATCAAGGGGAAAACGATATTAGTCTACTTAAAAGCTCTAATTTTTAACACCACTATTTAATGTCAAATTGAACCTGACGTTTGAGAAGGAGGGCATCGTGCACTCTTGGCTGAACCCAGAGAAGAAATTTGTAGGCCACGGTGAGGTTCACTAGGCTCTTGAGCGAGCAGACGTCTCAGTCTGGCTAGAACCTTGACAGCTTGTTGTGTCCAGGTTCAGGAACTCGATCACGCACGAGACGGTGTCCAGCAAGTGACCCTATCAGGCGTTGAACACCTCCATGTCCGAGAACAGCCCAATCCCTTGGGACGCACCCAGTGAGCTGATTGTTCAAGAGCAGGATCTCTCCGATCTTATTGCCTAGAATGACTGTCTCCTGCCCAACATAAAGAAGACCGACATTTTTACTATGTTGGAAACATTTTCTGTTGGATTAGTATTATTCACAAAGCAAAACGGATGCGTATTTCCTGTTTGAGATCTTTGATGAAAGCAAAGTCTCATAACAAGGTATGAAGTGTTTCATCGTGTAAATTGACAGTTTAAGACAGTTTTATGGCTGTTGAGTGTCGAAAGGATTTGTCATTCCATGAGCAATGTCGCGTGAAGAGGAAGTTCTGCCGGGCCTCTGCCCAAACCAGACGGGAATCCACGACACAGGCCACGACTCTTCCTTCTGGGGGCGCATCTGATTGTACAGACGAAACCGAAAGCGGTCGAATGCCACAAAGGTTCTTTCTTTCCCTCAGTTTCATCATGAAGCCACGCTCATCGGTTCTGTTGCTCGACGAGTTAGAACAAGAGAATGGGAACCGAGTCAAAAGATATAGACCGAGTAGTTGTTCTCCTCCTCCCATTCACACACCACAAAGTTTTCTTTGCCCGAAGCCTGTTCACGACATATCCCTCTCTCTCTCTCAATGGGGGGGCTAAAGAAGCTCAGCTTGTCCCACATCGGACGCGCACTGACATAACAAACAGTTAATAACCCTCGGGCACCTCCTGGTTGTACGCCGAGCTCAGCAACGCGAGCTTGTAACCCGAGTGGGGGCATTAAGGGTGTGGGACGAGTTCTTGGGATCCTTGGGTCGGGCTTCTACTGGCAACCATCTGGCCCGCCCGTTCCAAGCCGGGAGTTGGCCCATGCGGCCCGTGCGAAGGCTCGGGTCTCGTGCGGCACTAGAGCGGAGGGGAACGCGTGAGGCTGGCTTCACAGAGCAGCGAAAGCCTCCCGCTCTCGGCAGTGGAAGGACAACGGGCCGGAGCCGGTGAGGCCCAAAAACGGCTCAAAGGACAAGTTCTACTGAACCACCACCTTTTTTCTAATTAATTATTTTTTTAATTTGTAGAATCCAAGAATATCGATAGAGGGGCGTACAACCAAACTAATTCTATTCGGAAATAATTTCTAGAAATCCAAGAATAATGATAGGACAAAAATAGGTCCACCGTCAAGTAGGGGTGTACAACTAAACTGGTTCTATCCGGGAATCAAGTCGGACCGCTTGAAAAACAGGTCCCGAAACTCGTTCTCATTGGAACCAGTCCGAGAACAAGTTTTAAGAATGAATATTCATCCACCACCACTGAGTAGGGGCATACAACCAAATTGTTTCTATCTGAAAATAATTTCTAGGAATCCAAGAAATATCGATAGGAGAAAAATAGGCCTACCATCAAGTAGGAGTGTACAACTAAATATCTAGAAATCAGATCGAACCGCTTGAAAAATAGGTCCTGAAACTCGTTCTCATTGGAACCAGTCCGAGGACAAGTTCTAACCTGTTCTATTATGGAATTGATTTTATAAGCTAAAGTTCAAAGGACAAGTTCTAAATTCTGAACCACCACCTTTTTTTCTTTCTTTAATTAATTTTTTTCCCCTATTTATTTGTAAATCCAAGAATATCGATAGAGGGGCGTACAACCAAACTAATTCTATTCGGAAATAATTTCTAGAAATCCAAGAATAATGATAGGACAAAAATAGGCCCACCGTCAAGTAGGGGTGTACAACTAAATTGGTTCTATCCGGGAATCAAGTCGGACGGCTTGAAAAATAGGTCCCGAAACTCGTTCTCATTGGAACCAATCCGAGAACAAGTTTTAAGTGAATTTCATCCACCACCACTGAGTAGGGGCATACAACCAAATTGTTTCTATCCGAAAATAATTTCTAGGAATCCAAGAAATATCGATAGGAGAAAAATAGGCCTACCATCAAGTAGGAGTGTACAACCAAATTGGTTCCATCTATAGAAATCAAATCGGACCGGAAAAATAGGTCCCGAAACTCATTCTCATTGGAAAGTCCGAGAACAAGTTCTAAGTGAAAAAAAGTCTCGACTAAACCCGTTCTATTTTGGAATTGATTTTATAAGCTAAAAAGTTAAATCATAATTTCTTTTTCCTCTAAATTCTACCTTTAGCACTTCTTCATCCTTTGTCTTTCTTCAAAACTCCTTGCCAATCTTTCATCTTCCCTAAATTTTTTGGATAAATGAGGAATGTAATTTTATAATTTATATTTTAAGTCACATGTTTGAAATTTTTTATTATTTATTGTATTCATATTTTGAATTGTTTTTTTTTTTTTGCAAATTAAGATTTATGTTGTTCATCATTTACTTTGAATTGTTTCATCACCTATAGACTCATATGATTTTGTTGTAAAAAATGAATCAAAAAAAAGGGAAAAAAAAATGGGTTCTCGGGTAGACCTTAGAAATAGAACGGAAAAATAAAGTAGGTTCCAAAACGGGTTTCATGCAAATAAGGACTGTTTCACGGCCCAAAAATTGGGAACTGATTATAACAAGATAAGTTTTAGAACCTACACACCGTAGAACCAATCTGCCGGAGTGAACAGTTTGTTGTACCGTGCTGTAAGGGCGCATGTGAAGGAAATGATGTTTCCTCCATCTGCTGCAGAGAAAAGAACAAGAAAAAACTCAGAACACAGACTACTTTAACCGGCCGAGAATATTCCAATTCCTTTAACGATCCGACCTCTGGTACCCGCCCTTTCGTCTCCATCTTCTTCTGCAGAATGAGCTGTCAAAATTCCCGACTATCCATGGTGAAGGAAAGCACCTAGGTGGCACTAACATTTAAGCAGATAAAACAAAAATGCCATTACACAGTCGGCACTTTCAATCGGAGCTTCACTGCCTTAATAAGGCCAAGCAAAAAGTTTGAGAACCGTTTGGCTGCATGCTTAAGTAAGTTCTTGGCAGATCGACCGGAGTCGAAATCAGTTGGGATGCGGCGATTTATATCGAGACATAAGGAGGAAGATTGCAGAAATCATCTCGGACATAGTTTGCGACAACTTTAAAAATCTGAGCGGGGCAAATTGTTACTGCCCCAAGATTTATCTAATAAATTGGTGCAGAGTAGAGGGAACTTTGGGGATAGTCACTCTGGGTTTGCGGTAACTCTCTACCTAGAAAGAAAGAAAAAACACTTGCTCTTCACTTCACATCCTGGTCTTCTCCAGGAAAGAAGAGCTTATGACCACCTATTCTATGTACTGGTTTCTTAAACTGAACTAAATAAGTCGATGCATCAGAGGATGAGTGAAAGAACGAAATAGTCTACCATCTTTAACAGCAGCTATTCAATGCAGGGACACCAGCATCACCAAACCTCTCTCTTTGCCCCCAACAAAAATTGCGACTTTCTCTTTCTTCTCCCTATCTCTCCCCGTATCTCTCTTTTGTCATGGAGGAGCCGGGATGAGATCGCCAACGGTCGCGGCGACATCGCCAACTGTTCTCGACAACGCCCCAATTGCCCCACAGACCAGAGGCTCAGAAGCACCGGGGATCCTCAGGCAACTCAAGCTCCCTCCTGGGATCACCGAGCAATCCGGCTGAGGCCTCTGCATCTGCCGGTTCGGTATGCAATTGGCCACGAAATCGAAGCCGACGTTCCGGAACGGGAGCACCGTGCAGTCTTGGCTGAGCCCGGAGAAGAAATTGTAGGCCACGGTGAGGTTCGCTAGGCTCTTGAGGGTGCAGACGACGTCGGGCAAGACCCCGGACAGCTTGTTGTGTCCCAGGTTCAGGACCTCGATCTGGGTCAGGCACGACACGGTGTCCGGCAAGTGACCCATCAGCGAATTGTAGCTCACGTCGAACACCTCCATGTCCGAGAACAGCCCGATCCCCTCGGGGATGCACCCGGTGAGCTGATTGTTCAAAAGCAGGATCTCTCTGATCTTGTTGCCGCTCGCGAGGCCGAGAGTGGCCGGGATGTTTCCACTGAGCCTGTTGTTGGCCAAATTGACCACAGAGGCCTGCGAGCTTCCCAATGCCTCGGGCAGATCGCCATCGAAGCGGTTGTTGTTGAGCAAGATCGCGTCAAGCTTGCCATTGGCGAAGAGCTCGGGCGGGATCGGCCCGGAGAAGTTGTTGTACCTGAGATCGAGATAGAGCAAGCTGGGCATGTCTAGGACCGCGCTCGGGAACGTGCCGGAGAAGCGATTGTTGCTGAGGTCGAGCTCCTGGAGAGAGGCGAGGCCAGCGAAGGAGCTAGGGACCGAGCCCGAGAACCTGTTGCTGTTGAGGTGGAGGAGGGTCAGGTCCGCGAGGGAAGACAGCTCCGGGGCGAGCGTGCCCAGCAGATTCGCGCGGTTCAAGTCAATGCCCGCGAGAACAGGACCGTTGCTTTCCGGGAAACCCTCCTGCGAATCTGCACAGAAGATCCCCTTGTAAGAGCACACGTTGGGACCGACCCAGTTCCGCAAGACCCCCTGGGGGTCTTCGGTGATCGAGGCCTTCCACGCTTGGAGTGCATTGTAGGCCGCTTCGAGGTTGGGTGATGAAGAAGAAGACCCAGGTGGGCTTGGGCTGTTAATTCCTCCGCCAATCCAGACGCCGCCGCCGCCGCCGCCCCCAATGCCGATGCCGACACCGGCGCCGCCGCCGACGCCGAAAGCCTCCTCCTTGGGCATGAATTGGAGTAGCAAGAGAGCCAGAAGCCAGGTTCTGTCCATCCCTCGACGAGGAGGCGTCGACCCAAGATTCATCTTCCTGCTGGAGGGCGTTTCTTGCAATGTCGCCCAGAAATGTGGTTGCTGCATTGAAAGAGAGAGCCAGAGACAGAGAGCGGCAGTGGTAGCGTTTCTCGGTGTTGAACGTGCCTCTAAACTCTCCTCATTTCAACTTGTCGGACGGCTTCCCACGAAACATGCATCCCCTCCTCCCTCCACGATTTCAGAACTTCCAGCCTCTCTTTGCTCCCTCCTAGGCCTTTCGTCTCATCATGCACAGTGTCTTCTGCTCGACTTGTCACTACCAATTCACTGCCTGTGGAGAAGAAAAGGGTTAGGTGAGCTTAGGAGTAATTACTCGCCGAAAGAGGGTGAGGCCTGGATTGAATCAGGGGCCTGCAAGACAGGCAGGGGTCCGTACGGATCTTGGTTTTCGCTCTGATTTTGTCTCAGTACACTGCAACTAATGCAATAATCATCACCAAATTTAACTTTAAGCAAAGATCTGTTCCGGGGCTAGAAGAAGACAAGAGCGGCTGCGGATTTGTTTGGACGCGAGGACACCCTTTTTGCCGAGTTTTTCAGCGCTCTTTTCCCACGGCAAAAGAGGGGGGGAAATCTGCAGACGATTTCCTCATGTGACCAGCCTTTCTGATGAGCTTTTCGCAGAACGACAAGCGGCTGGAGAAAGGAGACGATAGGGTTTTCCAGTTACTGGAAATAGTTGCTGCCTTTCATTTTCAGTGCGGAGCTGGAAGATAGAAACGGAAAATGTTTCGAATTCCAGAAAAATTGTATGAAAGAATGATGTACGATCTCTCTATATATCCATAAATCTGTTTTGCTTGATCGAACGTGTTCTTGGTCCGGTCCCTTTTTTGTCGTCCCGGTACAATGTTGATGTGGCTTGATTTCTATTCTCGATCTCACCTCGATAGATTTTTGTTGTGCAAAGACCGGACTCTGTATGCTTCAATTTTAGTAGCTCTGCCATATTGAAAAATTTGAGTTAAAGGCTCAACTATGAACTCGAACTTTCATACGACAACAAAATAAGAGACGTCATTACATGTATTTTCATGGTTATAACCAAATTAATGATAGTATCATGATCATTTGAGTAGATACATGGTTAGATTGAATCTATGTATGTTATATCGAGATCAAGATCAGGGATGAAAAAATGCAAGCCCAATTCAAGTGACTCATGGATTAATTAGTTCCCATCGTACCTATAATCACATTATCCAAATAAGATGTAGCAACCCTAATTCACCTACATGCCATTTTTTACATATTTTTCTTGATCCTTTGGGAAAAAAATGAGTGCTGATAATGGCTGCCAGGTAATGGACCATGTCAGTCGACAATAATGTCCTTACCATGGTCACCTTCACTTCATAATTCACCACCAAACCAAGGCCCACAATCCTTCAATTTCCTTTCCTATCTTGTGTGGGTCGGACAAAAGGGAATTTTGTTTTACTTTTTTACTTCCGTTTAATCACGTGAAAAGTGGTCGATAGAATGATTAAATATCGGGTACATGTTAATCAAATGATTAATCACGTGAATTAGCCTCGTGATAAGGTTCGGAGCTATTCTCTTGATCTTTTTTGATCCCATTGAAATCGGAATATTTGGATTTTCTTTGAATACCAGATTATTTTTCACGCTAATTATAAGCCACTGAATAATTTGCGCGGCTAAGTTAGATAAAATTATTTATAGGAAAGTAATGTAAAAAAAGTTGTTTATATTATATTTATTTTGGGGTCAAAGTCAAATGGCCTCATTGACTGGTCTAGATCCTATACATAATTTATGGTATGACTGGGACGACTAATGAACCTGCATTTAATACATAATTTACGGCAGAGAATGGCCCATGGATTATTTGTACTGCGAGAACTTCGTCCTGTAAAATTTAATGAGATCGGGCTTCATTCTATCATTCAATCGATGGATTCAAATTGGAATCCACTAATTTCAAACCAAAAAAAAAAAAAAATGGAACTACAAAGGTATACATTTTGAGCAAAATTGAGTTTTATTAATTTTGTCGAGGATATGGCAATCCTAGAAGGAGATACATCCAGGATTTTTTTTTATATATATAATTAAGAACCTTATTGTAATTAACCGGCTATTTGAAAGGGTTTCGGTACACAAGAACTTGCAGGAATAGGTTTTATCATTACATCATAATTTAATTTTTATTTGGTTATTTTAAATTTGGGATGGGATATTAGTGTATCTTAGGTTATGGCGTTTAATTTATTCGATAAATACTATTTTCTTTATGTTAGACGGATTGCAACTTCGACGTGCTGTTTTGCTATTGATTATTTGCCATCCCTATGGCTTCGTTGGTCTGTCGATTTCTCTAAGGGTGTCCAACTAAATCAAACATCGAATTTTTTTTAGGATAATGGAATTGGTTGGTCCTTGTGTCCTTTTTTTTTTTGGTCAAAAAGAGGATAGATTTCTATTCAAGTAAGGAAAAAAGAACAACCCTTAATAAGGGCTTCAGTACAAAGCATGTCTAACATAATTTAAGGAGGAGAATTGACCCAGTTTGGTGAAAGGGATCCTCGTCCGTGGGCCTTCGCAGCCCAATCGACTAGGGCATTGGCTTCACGTCGACAGTGCTGCACCTTTAGGTTTGGGAAATATAGCATCAAAGCTTTGCTTTCGGCAAACAAGGCACAGCATTCCCATGGCGGCCAACGGCACTGGTTGATGGTTTTAAAAGAATGAGAATACATAATAGTGCTTGGATCTCCATCTCAAGTGCAAATGTTGCTTAAACGCTTTGGGTGAAGCCTTCAATCATTCTGCCGATGTGATCTCGAGCAATATTTGCGATCGCTCCCACGTGATTTTCAATAGGAAAGGCTCCATCAATATTTACCTTTATGATGCCCTTCTTTGGTGGGATTCAGATTCAATTAGGGTTCAGCCAAGTGGTACCTTTACTCGATTCCTGTTGTTGGGTTCTGAGATTGAGCTAAGCTAGAGCGAGAGCTGTATCAACAAGCTGATTCGGGTGGGTGCGTTGATGGCGAAAGACAAAGTGATTCCGTCCTCATGTCCTTTTAATTTGTTTAATTTCATCACGATACTTTTTTTTTTTGGCACTTTCAATTCTGTTTATTTTGTCTTATATTTAAAAAAAAAACTAAAAGCCACATGGAATTAAAAGTCTGCAACTTAAGGGTCTCATCAGCATTTTTGTTTAACTTTTTAACAGAAGGACCAATTCAAACAAAACATACGTGTAAATCAAGATCAAATTAGTAAAAAGTTTACGAAAATCTCAAATTGGTATACTTAAAACTAATTTATTCAAAATTAATTTGTTACAATAAAAAACTCCAAATTAATATATTTGTGACTAATCTACCCTCCGTTAATTTCCATTAAATTGGATTAATACTATAAAAAATCACAAACGTGTACATTTGTAATAAATGAAAGGTAAAACCACAAACTAATTTATATTTGAAAGAAAGAAGTTGATCTCTCATGATACAATTCTCTTCCCGTTGAGCTCGGTGCATTCATCAACTACTATGTGATATCCAACTCATCAATTTGATGATAAAATTTAACAGAAACTAACATATGGTAAAGTTATTACATGTGCATTACTTTGAGATTTTTTTGATTAAAAAAAATTTAAGATAAATTTGTCATAATTGTACAAATTTGAGACTTTTTGTAATATTAATCCTTAGTAAAAAATTTGTGTTTTTTTTTTTTTTGGTCTATTCCTATTCTAATGCTACTCTCAAATTTTTTTCCCCGTTTTTTTTGCAGGACGTGAAAGTTGAAACTCATACTTAAAGCTAAATTGTCCTATCCCAAACCCCTTAAGAAATTAGGGATTCAAACTTTCCATCTCTCCATTTCCATATGAGAAGGGTGGTCATTGAGGTAACTCGGTTGAAAAGGTAAAATAATAAAAAAGATGGGAGAACTCATGTTTATTTCTTTTCGATTCCCTAAATCATCTTGATCAAGAAGAACAAGTAAATTGGCTTGATTTTACAACCCATTCGAAAAATAAATATTTGACGATGCATCATATTCTCAATCAATGTAGGAACTTGAATAAATTTATCCAATTGTTACATCAACGAAGCAAATATGTGCCCATAGAAAATTGTTCAAGAAGTCATAAATTTATTATCTGGCAATCAATCAAATTTTAAAATTTTAAATTTTGTTAATTTAATTCCGAACATTGTGATGATTTTTCAATATAATCATCCAATTAATTTGGCCAAATATTATTAATAAGGTCGCCGATCAACCGACCTACATAACATGATTAGTGTTGATGTGAACACTTTTCATAATTTTTTTTTTTTACCTTTTTGAAATCTTATTAGAATTTATTTATTTTATCTTCTTTTTTTCCACAGTTAATCTTTCCAGAAGGCGGACTGGGGTCACTTAGGCCTCGGCTGGTCGACCACTAGGTGAGACCCTACAAGCACCCATCCCTCTCGAATCTAGCCCACTGTAGAATAAGGAATTTTAAGATAAATATCTCCGTCACGGACCTACTCTTTTTTTATTCTTATTTTATTCTTGAACTGCCGTCGTGGGGGAAAGGAAAAAAGTCTGATTCACTTCTTATCCGTGAGGGAGAATAAAGATATTTTTTTGTTCCCTAGTACAATCTTTCACCAAGGTAATCTGATTCTGCCTCATGTGCCCGTCGATGTCAATAGATAATGTAATGAATTAGATGGACCCTTCTTCTTTTTTCTCTTTTTCCGGACGATCATCTTGAAATCGACGTGGAATGCGAACATCTATAGATGAAAAGGAAATTTAAAAAAAAAAAAACACATCTTCATTTTTATTAGAAATTACGAACTTACACAATAATGTCAAAAATTGGAATCTACTTTGCATAAAAAAGCATAATCAATGAAAATTAACCCTTAATTACTCCTATTAATTTGGTGGGGAAATTATGTTCATAGTATTGGGAGTAAATTTGTTTTTTTCTCTCACGGCCTAGATCGCCTAAATAATTTAAGTAGAGACTGACAAGTAAAGAGAAATGCATCATAGATGATGAACCATGAGAGCAACGATGTGAAATTAAAGGAGTTCACCTAATAGAGCATACCACTATAATTTTTGAAGATAAGATGGAGTGCAAAGTCCGGCTAATAAAAAATTTGATCAATGACCACCTGACATGAAATGTGATTACTAGCAATCACAAGTTTATGGGCTCAATTGATTTGATTCTCTGTCAATAGAATTTGCAATCAATTGACATTTTATTTTTATTTTGGGGGTATATCCATCAGGTTATGTCAAGGGCAGGCAACCACCTCTGGAGTTGACATAACTGGTTGAGGGCATTGAAGGATTTTTGGCTCATAAACCAAAAGTCGTCCGTCTGAACTGTTGGGGGTTAGAAGTGCGACCTAAAAGGGATGATTAAGTTGATTTAGAAAACTTAACTATATTTCTTTGAATAACTAAACTTAAGTTTGATAGATGTAGAAACAATTTGATAATATTAGATACAATATGCTTCTATTAGATAAATTGAAAGAAACAAGTAAAGTAACCAAAGACGATGTACGGGGGTTCTTCATAGTGGCTCGGGTTAGATTAAGTTTACGTCTATCTTTCTAAATTAATGGCTAGCAAACCTGTGAATAGTAATCTTGTGAGTAGTTACCACAAAACCTATACTGTTTTCATCTAAAATTGGTAGGTCATGCCATTAGTAAACAAGCACTAGTCACACACTATATACTTCTCAAAATGAGGATTACAATGAGTAATGACAATTTTCAATAGAATGGATTCAAGTTAATAAAATCACGATCGCAACAAAACAAGAATGTGACTATATTAATGTTTGTAGTTTTTGCATTTTTTGACCATATCTCCTTTTGCGTGCATTGATTTTGTATAGCGTTTGGTTTTCAAACTAGTCATTGATAATATTCAAGAAGATCAATTTGCCATTGAAATGATGGACATAATCATTGGAGAATTGATTGCCCATGGAGAGCTTTCCCCAAATAAATTTAACTATTCTTGGTAATATTCCATTCAATTGAATATGTAACAATAGATAAAATTTTGTTTCAAATATTCCTTATGGAGTTCCAAGCTTGAAGCCAGCCATTAGATTATTTTGACCTACGAGATTAGTCAAGGGATTAATGGGATTTTCTTATCCAAATTTCATAATACAGTGAGTTGGTTTTATCAATATTCCCATGAATCTATCTAAGCTTCCAATTGGCAATCGAATTATGTACTCAATCCATCTAGTCTTCTTGAGTACATTGATGTACAAGACCTCACTAAATTGTTCACATTATCACGATGCCTCAAATCATAAACTTCCCATTCGTTGTGACTGGTTCACCTATCAAGGTCCTCTCACTTTGTACTTTGCATTCCATTAATAGAGATAAAGTGTTATTTATATCAATGTTACTTGAGATAAGATAACATATCCATATACCAGTTCATAATAATAAATATATGGTTTTAATAACTTCAAACTATTATAGAAGGTTTTTTCAAATTGCATGCAGACTACTCTAGATTAGAGCTATTTGCTATGGCAAATGTTTGGAATTAATCTATTCATGAGACTTGCAAGATATTTCATGGATCTTCAATTAGTAGGGATATCTTTTGTGCACCTTAAACCTCATCCCCAAGCAAGTTTAAGGGTGTATTTCGGGTTTTGCTCACAGAGTAAAACCCTCTTAATATTTTAGTCCTTTTTTCCCTTTGATTGTAATCTTGGATGATTTTTTCAAGAATGCTCCCGAAAAGTGCCGTCGCCTTTAGAATCACCTCACCTTCTTGACTCCTGCCATGGACATGCGGTCCCATCACTGATTAAAGTACCCGTGACCTTTCCTATTATTTAATGTGCTCTCTAGTTTCGATATAGGGAACAGATTTCAATCCCTTTTCAGATTAAAAATATATATAAATATATAGATAAAAAAAATAAATTGAGAAATATAAAAGTCTTGTGTCACCTAGTCAAGTAGTCAACATCATGTAATTAAAAAAAATAAAATGAACATAAATGGCCTTATCTTGAAGCTATTCTGCCTGTCACTTCACACAGTTAGGCCTTATCATTAAACATAAATGCCTTATAAAAGTATTTTTTTTTCAATTTTGTTTATTTCGCTTTTTTGGACCCTATTCTTTTTTTTTTTTGGCACGAATATTTCTCAATCATAAGCTTGTTCACAATTGATAAACCTACCATTCTTCTTGGTGATGCAATTCTGTTGTAATTAAGGAATGCACATTTACTTCTTTGGCCTTCTTTGATTCTTGTAATTTTCTGTGTTGGCATGAAAGGAAAAACTTATGGACACAAAGGATAATTGTTCAGTAAACCTAATACGTGTATCAATTGTACATGTACCATCGGGTCTCATTAAAATCTGCATAAGAGCCTTTATTAGCAGTATGGATTTTTTTACTATAAATACTATGTCATTCAAATAATTTCCAAATTTGATACTCACAATCTAAGCACAAAAAAGAAAGTAGATGATGAGTTTTAACTGTCGAACCATGTTGATGAGAGATATTTTTATAATTTTCACATGACGTATTCCTCTTTATATATTAGAGTTGACTCAAATTACCAAAAATAATTAACTGAATATTCAATTCATTCAATTTCATAATTTTAAAGGGGAAATAGTAAAGCACAAGCTTTATAGTCAAACCAAAATGCAGATATGAAAGCGCGATTCATTTTTCAAGTCATTCTCTTGATTAGGTAAACCTACAACATGTATCAAATGAATATGTACCTTTAGATCTAATGGCACCCGCATATGGTCTAATGTTTTTATTAGTCTGGATTCATTTACTATAAATACTATGTAGATTGAATAGTTATTCCCGACCTAAGCCAAAAAATGGAATACATGATACATGAGCTTTGATCGACAACATGTTAAGTTTGCGATCCAAAAAGGGGTTTGCGAGATCTACTTTCTCATGCGATCTAGGCATCACGATGAACATGGATTGCAAAGTTTAATATTTGAATCATATCGATAGGAGATCATTTTGATTACTTTCATATAGAATATTACCACGTATGGTATCATTAACCAAATTTCCAAAAACTAATTAAGTGAATATAATCTTATAAATTCATAATTATAAAAGAAAAGAAATGTAGCATGAGCTCGATTAGACACACCAAAACGTGGATAGGTACAATTAATTTCTAAACGTGATTCTCGAGATTAATCACATGGCTTGCATTGATTACTAAGATACAGAAACCGATCAAAGCGTATAAAACTTTTCATGAATATTGGAGTTAAAGAGGGAAGTTAATGCGACCGAGAATCTATGCAATGGCATCTCATGAAAAGCTTTTTTTTATTATTTCTTCCTTTCGATATGCTTCACCTATGACCAGCAAATCAAATTTGCTTTTCATTTCACTGAAAAGTGAATAATTTGGAAACCATTTTCTTAAAAATAATTGGCCATATCACTTAAAGGGTACATGACAACCACCTGTTTCTATTCCAAAAACAAATCTTATATTCTAGACTTGTTTTTGGAATAAAAATCAATTTGATAAAATTATTCAAATTTTCTATTTGTGAAATAGATTATTGTTCTAGAAATAGGCTTGGAATATAAATCAGAAGTATAAAATTTTATACTTCTCTATTTCTGAAACAGAAATGATAAATAAAATTTTTTTCTCATCGTTCGTCAATTGGTCCTTTATCTGTCACTGTCGACCACTGTCCGTTGGTTGCTCGTTGGTCTTTGGCCGCAGCCATTGGTCGCCGGTCGCCACCTACCAGACGCCGATCGCCAAACACTAGCCGCCATATGTTGGTTCTTCGAACGCTGGACACCGGTTGTTGCAACCGGTCCGCTTGTTGCAAGCACCATCCATCGCCGATCGCTTGTCACCGCCATTTGGTCATCGCCGATCGTTGATCCACCACCGTCTTTCCGAAAATAAGAAATTTTGTGTCGTTATCAAACGGTTATTTTTGTTTAAAAACTCTTCTAGAAATAGAAATAGAAAAATTTATTTCTCTTCCATAAATCAATTTCTGCCAGAATTGTTATCATTCACCCCTTAGAAAAATCAATCAACAAGATGTTTTCATTGAATAAAGAAAATATTTTTTTCCTTTTTTTTATTTTCGTAAGCAAAATAAGTGGTAGTTTTTAGAAAGATATTTATTGAATTGCGAGTTCTCCGGCAAACAAATGCATATCTAGAATCTCAATTATCCGCAAATATTACTAGGTTGATTGTTTCATATACAATGACAAATGACGATGAAAACAATTAAGAAAAAAGTACATACAGCAACAATAAAGTGATATAATTCACTTGGTAATGCAGTTGATCAAATTTGATTTATTATTTTTCTAAGAGATTAATGAGGAAAAATTATTATTAACAAGGAATTACCAGTTTTATAAAAACATTTTAATTATTAATGTGGCGACACCCTAACGCATTTTGTTTACATCAAAAAACACATTTCATTTTTGCATAATCCCCACTTCCAAATAAAGCAATAAGAGTTGAAGTAGAGACCTGCATAATCCCCGAAATGACCATCCCGGAGGACATCCAAAAGCCACTAAAAGTGAGGGAAGAGTAGTAAGGGATAATGGTCCACGAGTAACCCGGCGACCACATAGGGACCCACCTCGATCCCCGTTTCCCCCTGAACCAATCCGGCGTGGTTCGGGAGTTAGTTAGTTGGGGCGGTGAGGAATTTTTGGCTCAGGATCTAGAAGTCTCCTCTAAATTGTTGAGTCTAGCGATGCGACCTAAAGGAGATGAATAGGTCTAGCTAATTAATCAGCTCTCACAATTGGTGAATTCTCCGAGAAGCCTAAAAGTCTTTTCATCTCTCGTCTTTTTACCGTCTTCTTCTATCTTCAATCACGAGGAGGGTTTGAGCTTGTCTCACTCTCCCCTCCATTTGTTTTGATTTTCTTTGAGTCTTTTTTATGTACTCTTCCTCTCTTTTATTTTCAATCTAGATCTAGAAGTAGCTCTCCTCATCTAGTTCTAGATTTGAGAGTTTGAACTATTTGAATTTAGTTCTAGATTTAGGAGTTCTTCTCTCCTGATTTAGATCTGAGAGTTTAATAACGTTTTCGAGGATTTGATACTCATATGCTCTATTCTTGTATAGGTCATTTGCCTCTAGTTTCAATGATGATCATAAGAGTTTCATCATTTTACTAAACTATAAAGATTTGCTTTTTCAAAAGTTAGATATGTGTTTATTCAACTTTGGTCATTTCCATATGGCGATGGTGTGGAGAATGCCAAACCTAAATGTGCACCGCCAACTGGCAAAGCTGTAATTATTAGAGAAAAAATTTATAGCTTGTACTCATCACTAATGACGACACAAGATCTAGTGATTGACCGTAAATTATTTTGCTTGACAGATCCGTTCTTTTAGAATGAGTATATGCTTAACCTTGCTGATGCTTTGTTGATCCCGCTTGTATTCTAGATTTGGCTTTCAAAATTAACCCTGAATTACTCCTATTAATTTGGTGGGGAAATTAGGTTCATAGTATTGGGAGTAAATATGCTTTTTCTCTCACGGACCAGATCACTTAAATAATTTAAGTAGAGAGTGACAAGCAAAGAGAAATGCATCATAGATGATGAACCGTGAGAGCAACGATCAAATTAAAGGAGTTCACCTGATAGAGCAAACCACTAGAATTTTTGGAGATAAGATGGAGGGCAAAGTTCGGCTAATAAAAAATCTGATCAGTGACCACCTAACTTGAAATGTGATTACTAGCAATCGCAAGTTTATGGGCTCAATTGATTTGATTCTTAGTCAATAGAATTTGCAATCAATTGACTTTTCTATTTTTTTGGGGTATATCCATCAGGTTATGTCAAGGGCAGGCAACCACCTCTGGAGTTGACATAACTGGTTGAGGGCATTGAAATATTTTTGGCTCATAAACCAAAAGTTGTCCGCCTGAACCGTTGGGGGTTAGAAGTGCGACCTAAAGGGGATGATTACGTTGATTTAGAAAACTTAACTATATTTCTTTGAATAACTAAACTTAAGTTTGATAGATGTAGAAACAATTTGATAATATTAGATACAATATGCTTCTATTAGAAAAATTGAAAGAAACAAGTAAAGTAACTGAGGATGATGCACGGGGGTCTTTATAGTGGTTCGAATTAGATTAAGTTTACGTCTCTCCTTCTAAATTAATGGCTAGCAACATGATGGAATCCAGTAGTAATCTTGGGAGTAGTTACCACAAAACCTGTACTGTTTCCACCTCAAAATGATAGGTCATGCCATTAGTAAACAAGCACTAGTCATACACTATATACTTCTCAAAATGAGGATTACAATGAGTAATGACAATTTTCAATAGAATGGAACACAAGTCAATAAAATCACGATTGCAACAAAACAAGAATGTGACTATATTAATGTTTGTAGCTTTTGCATTTTTTGACCATATCTCCTTTCGCGTGCATTGATCTTGTATAGCGTTTGGTTTTCAAACTAGTCATTGATAATATTCAAGAAGATCAATTTGCCATTGAAATGATGGGACATAACCACTGGAGAATTGATTGCCCATGGAGAACTTTCCCCAAATAAATTTAACTATTCTTGGTAATATTCCATTCAATCGAATATGTAACAATAGATAAAATTTTGTTTCAAATATTCCTTCGGAGTTCCAGGCTTGAAGCCAGCCATTAAATTATTTTGACCTGCGAGATTAGTCGAGGGATTAATGGGATTTTCTTATCCAAATTTTATAATGCAGTGAGTTGGTTTTATCAATATTCCCATGAATCTATCTAAGCTTCCAGTTGGCAATCAAATTATGTACTCAATCCATTTAGTCTTCTTGAGTACACCGGTGTACAAGACCTCACTAAATTGTTCACATTATCACGATACCTCAAATCATGAACTTCCCATTTTTTTTTTTTTTGATGACCCAAGAACCCCTTACAGTCGATCAAATCACTAGCAAAGGACCCACCATCTCGACATCCCACGTATGACACCAAATACCTCAATTGGGTTTTGAACCCCTCACTATTAATATCAAGGTCCTCTTCCCATTCTTCGTGACTTGTTCACCATCTATCAAGGTCCTCTCACTTTGTACTTTGCATTCTATTAATAGAGATAAAGCGTCATTTATATCAATGTTACTTGAGATAAGATAACATATCCATTTACCAATTCATAATAAGAAATATATGGTTTTAATAACTTCAAACTATTATAGAGGATTTTTCCAACATGATTGTCATAAATTGCATGCAGACTACTCTAGTTTAGAGCTATTTATTCAAAGCAAATGTTTGAAATTAATCTGTTCATGAGACTTGCAAGATGTTTCATGGGTCTCAAATTAGTAGGGATAGCTTTTTTGCACCTTGATTAAACCTCCTCCCCAAGCAAGTTTAAGGGTGTATTTCGGGTTTTGCTCACGGAGTGCTCATAACAAGACTTAAATCCAAGAGTAAAACCCTTTTAATATTTTGGTTCTTTTTTCCCTGTGATTGTAATCTTGGATGATTTTTCAAGAATGCTCCCGAAAGTTGCCGTCGCCTTTAGAATCACATCACCTTCTTGACACCTTCCATGGACATGCGGTCCCATCACTGATTATGGTACCCGTGACCTTTCCTATTATTTAATGTTGCTCTCTAGTTTCAATATAGTGAACAGATTGCAATCCCTTTCAAGATTATATATATATAAAGATAAAAAAATGAATTGACAAATATAAAAGTCTTGTGTCACCTAGTCAAGTAGTCAACATCATGTAATTAAAAAAATAAAATGAACAGCAATGGCCTTATCTTGAAGCTAATCTGCCTGTCACTTCACACAGTTAGGCATATCATTAAACATCTCTCAGGATAATAGAATTTGTTGTTTTTTAATTTTGTTTATGTCGCCTTTTTGGACCCTATTCCTTTTCTTTTTTGGCTCGAATATTCTCAATCATAATCTCGTTCACAATAGATAAACCTACCATTCTTCTTGGTAATGCAATTCTTTTGTGATTAATAAATGCACATTTACTTCTTTGGCCTTCTTTGATTCTTGTAATTTTCTGTGTTGGTATGAAAGGAAAAACTTATGAACACAAAGGATAATTGTCATTAAGTAAACCTGACATGTGTATCAATTGTACATGTACCATCGGATCTCATAGAAATCTGCCTAAGAGCCTTTGTTTTTAGTAGTATGGATTTATTTACTATAAATACTATGTCATTCGAACAATTTCCACATGTGACACTCACGATCTAAGCACAAAAAAGAAAGTAGATGAGGAGTTTTAACTGTTGAACCATGTTTACGAGAGATCATTTTTGTCATTTTCACATGACGTATTCCTCTTTATATATTAGAGTTGACTCAAATTACCAAAGATAATTAACTGAATATTCAATTCAATAAATTTCATAATTTTAAAGGGGAAAAAATAAAGCACAAGCTTTATAGTCAAAACAAAATTGGATATGAAAGCGCAATTCATTTTTCAAGTCATTCTCCTGATTAGGTAAACCTACTACATGTATCAAATGAATATGTACCTTCAGATCTCACAGCACCCGCATGTGGTCTAATGTTTTTATTAGTTTGGATTCATTTACTATAAATACTACGTAGATTGAATAATTATTCCCAACCTAAGCCAAAAAAATGGAATAAATGATACATGACATGAGCTTCGATCGACAACATGTTAGGATTGCAAAATTTACATTCTCATGCGATCTAGGCATGAAGATGAACATGGATTGCAGAGTTTAACTTTCGAATCATATCGGCAGGAGATTATTTTGATTACTTTCGTATAGAATATTACCAAGTATGGTAGCATTAACCAAATTTCCAAAAACTAATTAAGTGAATATAATCTCATAAATTCATAATTATAAAAGTCAAGAAATGTAGCATGAGCTCGATTAGTCAAACCAAAACGTGGATATATAAAGGTGCAATTAATTTCTAAACACGATTCTCGCGGTTAATCACATGGCTTGCATTGATTACTAAGATACCGAAACCGATCAAAGCGTATAAAACTTTCCATGAATCTTGGAGTTAAAGAGGGAAGTTAATGCGACTGAGATTCTATGTAATGGCATCTCATGAAAAGCTTTTTTTATTCTTTTTTCTTTTCGATATGCTTCACTTATGACCAGCAAATCAAATTTACTTTTCGTTTCAGTGAATAATTTGGAAACCATTTTCTTAAAAATAATTGGCTGCATCGCTTAGAAAAATCAATCATCAGAAGATGTTTTCATTGAACAGAGAAAATACTTTTTATTTTTTTCATTTCTATAAGCAAAATAAGTGATAGTTTTTAGAAAGATATTTCTTGAATTGTGAGTTCTCCGCAAAACAAATGCATATTTAGAATCTCAATTATCGGCAAATGTTACTAAGCTGTTTGCTTCATATACAATGACAAATGACGATGAAAACAATCAAGAAGAAAGTACATACGACAACAATGAAGTGATATAGTTCACTTGGTAATGCAGTTGATCAAATTTGATTTTTCATTTTCTAAGAGATTAATGAGGAAAAATTATTATTAACAAGTAATTACCAGTTTTATACAAACATTTTAATTATTCATGTAGTGACACCTTGACGCATTTTGTGTACATCAAAAAACACATTTCATGCAATAATTTGCATAATCACCACTTCCAAATAAAGGCCACAAGTGCGGCGACCATATAGAGAGTTGAAGTAGTTAGTTGGGGCAGTGAGGATTTTTTGGCTCAGGATCTAGAAGTCTCGTCTAAATTGTTGAGTCTAGCAATGCGACCTAAAGGAGATGAATAGGTCTAGCTAATTAATTAGCTCTCACAATTGGTGAAGTAGTTAGTTGGGGTAGTGAGGAATTTTTGGCTCAGGATCTAGAAGTCTCGTCTAAATTGTTGAGTCTAGCAATGCGGCCTAAAGGAGATGAATAGGTCTAGCTAATTAATCAGCTCTCGCAATTGGTGAATTCTCCAATAAGCCTAAAAGTCTTTTCATCTCTCTTGTCTTTTTACTGTCTTCTTCTATCTTCAACCATGAGGAGGTTTGAGCTAGTCTTACTCTCCCCTCCATTTGTTTTGATTTTCTTTTGAGTCTCTTTGATGTACTTTTCCTTTCTTTTCTTTCTCAATCTAGATCTGGAAACAGCTCTCATCTAGTTCTAGATTTGAAAGTTTGAATGCTTCAAATTTAGTTATAGATCTAGGAGTTATTCTCTCCCGACTTAGATCCGATAGTTTAATAATGTTTTCGAGGATTCAATGCTCATGTGCTCTATCCTCATATAGGTCATTTGCCTCTAGTTTCAATGATGGTTAGAGTTTCAGTGTTTTACTAAACTATAAAGATTTGCTCTTTCAAAAGTTAGATCCGTGTTTATTCAACTTTGGTTGTTTCCATATGGCGACGGTGTGGAGAATGCCGAACCTAAGTGCACACCGCTAATTGGCAAAGCGTAGTTATTAGAGAAAAAAATTTCTGGCATGTTCTCATCACTAATGAGTATATGCTTAACATTGCCGATGCTTTGTTGATCCCCCTTGTATTCTAGATTTGGCTTTGTTATATAGTGTTCTAGCCTTTACTTTGCTTCGATTTGCTTTATCATGAAAGTCTATGTACTTCTTATATATCATTTTGAGCCATGAATATAATTTTTATTAACCAAAAAAAAGGAGGATGAATAGGTTGATTTACAAAACTTAACTATATTTCCCTGAATAACTATAGATGTAGGAACAATTTGGCAATATGCTTCTATAAGATAAATAAGGAAAAAAAAAAAGTAAAGTGATCAAGCACGATACACACAAATTTTTATAGTGGTTCGGCTTAGATTAAATCTAGTCCACTCCTCTATATTAATAGCCACTAGCAGGCGTATCTTATGAGTAGTTAGAACAAAGCACAAGTTGCTTCTATTTGCAACTAATAGATCTCACTATCAATTAATAGGCACCGTTTACACACTTGTATACTCCTCAAGACAAGGATTATAATAAGCAATAACAATTCTCAACGGAATAGGACTCAAGTCAATAAGATCACGTTTGCAACAAAACAAGAATGTGGCTATGCTAATGTTTCTAGTTTTCTCATTTTTCTCTCATACCTCCTTCAACATGCGTTGATTTTCTTATATAGCCATCGGTCTCCAAATTAGTCGTTAGACAATTATCAAGAAGATCAATTTACCATTGGAAACGAGGCATATGTTCTTTGGAGAATTGGTTGCCCATACAATCAAATTTTTCTTGTAGTGGTGATAATTCCCCAAATGAAATTAGCTATTCTTGGTAATAATCTATTCAATTGAATATGTAACAGTCGATTAGGTTTTGCTTCAAATATATCAACATTACTTGTAATAAGATAACTTCTTCATTTACCAATTCATAATGAGAAATATATCGTTTTATTAACTTCAAAATATTATAGAAGGTTTTTCCAACATGAATTTCACAAATTGTGTGTAAACTACTGTCATTTGTGCAAGGTAAATATTTGGAGTTAATCTATTTATGAAACTTGCAAGATATTTCATGAGTAGGAATAGCTTCACGCACCTCAATTAGATCTCTGCCCCCAAGCAATTTCAAGGACATTTTGGATTTTATTTGTAGAGTGCTCTCCACAGGACATAAATCCAAGAGCAAACTCTTTTAATATTTTTTTTTCTTTGCTTGTAATCTTGGATGATTTTTAAAGAACGCTCGTGAAAAGCGCGGTTGCCTTTAGAATCACATTACCTTCTTCACTTCTTCAATGGACATGTGGTCCCATCACTGATTAAAATACCCGTGACCTTTCCTGTTATTTAATTTTGCTATGTAGTTTCAATATAGGGAACATATTGCAATTCCTTTCAAGATTAAAAAAGTACAGAGAGAGAGAGAGAGAGAGAGAGAGAGAAGGATTGCTTCGAGAAATATAAAAGTCTTCTGTCACCTAGTCAAGTAATCAATATCATGAAATTGAAAAAAAAAAAAGAACAAAAAATGGCCTTATCTTGAAGCTAATCAGCCGGTCACTTCACACAGTCAGGCATTATCATCAAACATCTCGAATATTAATAGAATTCATTGTTTTTTAATTTTGTTTATTTCGCTTTTTTGGACCCTATTCTCTTTCTCTCTCTCTGTTTTTTTTTTTTTTTGGCACGAATATTCTCAAACATAAGCTCGCCCACAACCGATAAAACCTACCATTCTTCCTGGTCATGTAATTCTTCTGTGATATTAAAAAAAAAAAAAAAGGCACATTGACTTCTTTGGCCTTCTACAATTCTTGTAATTTCTTGTGATGGTATGAAAGGAAAAATTTATATATACAAAGGATAATTGTCCGATAAACCTAATATGTGTATCAATTATATATGTACCATCAGATCTCAAAGAAGCCCGCATGAGATTTGCTGTTTTTAGTAGCTTGGGTATATTCACAGCGTCATTTGAACAATTTCTGCAGATATGATTCTCATGATCTTAGCATGAAGAAGAAAGTGGATTGCTGAGTTTTTACTGTTGGACCATGTCAATGAGATATGATTTTCATCATTTTTCACATGATACATTACTCCATTTATTAGAGTCTGCTCAAGTTGCCAAAAATAATTTTAACTGAATATTCAACTCGATCAATCTCATAATTTTTAAGAGGAAAAAAAAAAGTGCGAGCTTTACTAGTCACCAAAATGTGGATATGAAAGCACTATTTATTTTTCATGTCACTCTCCTGACTAGGTAAACCTAATACACGTATAAAATGAACATCCACCTTCAGATCTCAAGGAACCCGCATGTGGTCCCTTTTTTTTCTTTATTATCTGTATTTTTTTGGTCAAATTTATAATCCGTATTCATTTATTATAAATACTAGGTAGATTGAACAATTATTCCTGACCCAAGATCAACAACCTGTTAGGATTGCGAACCAAAAAGAGTGTGAAATCTACTTTCTCATGCGATTCTCGCGATTTTGACACAAAGATAAAAATGGATTGCGGAGTTTTACTTTCGAACCATTTTCATCACTTTCATATGGAATATTACCATATATGGTAGCATTAACCAAATTTCCAAAAACTAATTAAGTAAATATAATCTCATAAATCCATAATCATAAAAGAAAAGAAATGTAGCATGAGCTCGACTAGTCAAACCAAAACGTAAATATAAAGGTGCCTTAATCGCTCAAAAAAAAAAAAAAAAAGGTGCCTTAGATTTGTAAACGCGATTCTCGAGATTAATCACATGGCTTAAATTGATTATTATACCGAAACCGATCAAAGCGTATAAAACTTTCCATGAATATTGGAGTCAAAGAGGGAAGTTAATGCGACTGAGATTCTAAGGAATGGCATCTCACGAAAAGCTTTTTTTTTTTTTCCCTCTCTCTTCAGATAGACCAGCAAATTTCATTTACTTTTCGTTTCACTGAAGGTAAATAATTTGAATTTTTTTTTAATGATTGATCATATCGCTTAAAAAAATCAATCAACAGAAGATGTTTTCATTGGATAAAGAAAATATTCTTTTTTTTTTTTTTCATTTTTGTAAGTAAGGCAAGTAATAATTTTTAGAAAGATATTTCTCGCATCTTGAGTTCTTTGCAAAACAAATGCATCTTTAGAATCTCAATTATCTGCAAGTGTTACTAGGTTGATTGCTTCATATAAAGTGACAAGTGACGATGAAAACTATCGAGAAAGAACTATATACGACAACGGTGAAGTTGTATAGTTCACTTGGTAATGCGTTGCTCAAATTTAATTTTTATTTTGGAAGAGATTAATGAGGAAAAATTATTATTGACTAGTAATTACCAGTTTCGTACTAACATTTTAATTATTCATGCAGTGACACCCTGATGCATTTTGTGTACATCAAAAAACACATTTCATTCATGAATTTGCACAATCCCCACTTCCAAATAAGCAGCTTATCCTAATTTGCTTTATTCTTGTTTGCACCAAAACATGACCAACTTTCAATTATTATTGATATTTTATAGACTTTATTGATAAAAGCATAATTTGGTCATTTATGAACGGAATTATCGATAACTTGAAGGAATTAACAAAAAGTGAAGTTGACAATCTGGAACGGTTAACATAGTGAAATAAAGTAACCATTGAGGTGATGGAGTTGAAAAAATAATCAAGGTAATGAAATCATTGTAACCGTCCATGTAATCATGTGGTAACTATTTGCTATCTTTGTTTATAACTTCCTTTTGTAAACCTTGTTTGTAACTTGCTTTTGTAGCCTCTGTTTGTAAGCCTCCTTTTTAACATCTGTTGATAACGGTCGATTGTAAATTTTAGATAACCATATGGTACTCTTCAGAGGCCCCTTGCACAACTCAAACAAACAAATCTACCATCTTTTAGTTATCTTTACTTTCTGGCACTGTACTTTTATCTTTTAGACTCACATCGTTGATTAAATTCTAGCATGTATCTTTTTAATGGGTGTTGCATTATTGATTAAATTCTAGGGTAGCATTTGTGTGTTCTTAGGCTTTGTCGTCAATTGAATTCCAACATAATTTATTTGTGCTCGGTTCCATTATTGATATTGTATTTTCCAAGCATTGTTGTTGATTAAATTTCAACTCGATTTATATTTTTACAGTCATTTTGAAATAAAAGTTGTTAATTTCTTTATCACCCATGATATTTTTTGTCGGAGTCAACGCAAAATTTCTATCCTTCAATTAGCATCAAAGGATGACTTTTGGTGAAAGGCATTTCGTCACAAGAGAAATTCTAGCGAAATAGTTCCTCCTTTGAAAATATATTTACTCTCTCATGGAAAGAAAATTCTTAGCTAAGGGCTTATGGCAGAAAATTGTAAAAATTATAAAATTATGAAAATATACTATGTGATTTTTCGATTTCAATAATTTGAGACATTTGGTACCCTTATAACCGATAATAAGAAAAAAGATGATTGTATTACTTGACCCTGTAATGGGTTGCAATTAAGGGGTATTTAGATAAAAAAAAAATTTGGTTAGTCATACTCTACTTTTATTCTAATGCTTAGTCTTAGACTTTTGCTTGCCTCCTTACAAAATGTGGGAGTTGAAACCCACTCTTAAAACTAATGCGTTCCCACCCCAACCCCCCTGAGAAGGTGGAGATTCGAATCCTCCACCTCCCATTTCCAAGTTGGAAAGGTAGCCACTAGAATAAACCCCAATGGTTAGGGGTATTTAAATTTGAACAACATGTAAAAGGGTACAAAGTAGTTTAGTTTAATTTAATAAGGAAATTAATGATCCTAAAATATAAGGAAATATTATTTCTAACATATAATGACATTTGTAATGGTATTATCTTATAGGTATATAGAAATAAATTCTATGCCACAAGCAAAAGTGTAACAAGAGAGTCCCAAGGCACACCTAGACACATACTTAATAGGATATTTGTAGTGATTAATAAGTTTAGAATTAGGTAATTGTTAGGCTCCAAGGCACACCTAAACACATACTTAATAGGATATTTGTAGTGATTAGTAAGTTTAGAATTAGGTAATTGTTAGGCTATCAAATTGTCTAATTTGGCCCCCCAAAAGAGTTCGAAATTGTCTAGGAAAAAATAAAGCTTTGGCCTAAAAAATGGGCAGAAAAAGCAGGAGAAAGAAAAGGAAAGGAGAAAAAGCTTGAGAGAGATGCCTAACGCTCTAAAAAAACAAAATCCTAATTTAAGTCTAATCACAATTTTATTTTGAAATTTTCTTTATTTTAAAATTTTTAAAACTTTTACTCTAGTCTTAAACTTACTCACATATCCAAAAATTTCCATCGATTTTCTCAAATTATCAACATCACTGCTAATTAGAAGTTCATTATTAGAACCGTGTCTTTGTTTACACCATCAACTTTGTATAGAGTAACATCAACTTTTTGATAATCATGAAGAAATTGATTGCAATTTTTGGACACATAGACAGATTCGAGATTGGAATGAAAGTTTGAGATTTCTTTTAGACAGAAAAAAAATTCAAAATGAATTGGAATTAATCCTAAAGTTGAGAGTTCTTTAAAGAATTAGTAAGTCTTTTTAATTATGCGATGGCTGAGCACAAGAAAAAATGAAAGAAGAAAAGCCACAAACTATGCCCCATTATAGCACAAATATCCCCAAAAAAATTTGTATCATTGAAACTCCCAAACTTGCTCATTATAACATAAGTCCTCCAAACTTATATATCGAACTGAAATAGAAAATATAGATATCATGCATGCACAAGTTTAGGTTTTTTACGTGTCACAAATATCCCTATGGGCCCGTTTGGTTAAGCTTTTGGGGAATGCATTTGCCAAAATGCAAATACCTTTGGGTGAATGGGGTTTTCCAAAATGCAAATACTATTTGGTAAAATTTGCATTGGGATACAACTTTGGCCAAAATACCGTTTGGTAAAATTTGCATTTGTAAATGATTTTTATTAAATTAAAAAAACAAAAAAAACATTTGTATTATTTTTTTTGAAGTTCGGCCACCGGATCGCTGGATGGCCGGGCGCGACCCCGGCGACGTTCGCCTGAGGTCGCGTCGCCGAGGTCGTGCGATCCAGGCGACGGTCGCCTGGGTCGCGCGACCTCAGGCAACCGTAGCCTGGGTCGCGCAACCCAGACGTTGCCTGAGGTCCGGCGACGGTCGCCGGGGTTGTGCGACCCTCAGGTGGCGGTCGCCGGCGTGCAGGACCCCTCGGCCAGCGGTCGTTGGCCTCCGTGGGGTGGTTTTTCTCGCCTGATGAACAGTACCTCGAAGATGAACAGTACCCAAACTTGCATTCTTAAAATGCAACTTCGCAAAAGCACTTTCGGATCTTCATTTGGCTAAAGCGCCCTGTTCATTTGAAAACGCATCCGATCTCGCCAAAGTCACCCAAAAAATCGAAAAACACGAGAATATTTATGTCATAGTAACATAGTTTAGTTTTTCTTTTTGGTGGCATTTGCCCAAAAGAAAAAGGAAATGGCAATTCGGTAATATAACACAACACGGAGCCCGAATTCACGCCACCTCCGTCGTCATGCGTTTTTGTTTTTGACTTTCCGATTTCTTCTCAGCACTTTCCAAAAAACGAGAGGAGAGAGGAGAAAGAGAGAGAGAGAGAGAGAGATTCTGAGTGGAAATGGTGGAGAGTTCTTGAATCCGCGGGTGGAGAAGAAGGGTCCGAATCCGATCGCCCGCATTATCCGATTCCCTCTCCTCCTCCTTACGTCCTCCCGCGCATCATCGAATCTCGAGAGGGCCGCGAAGCTCTCTCCAGCTCAAAAGCGTGGGCCCCACCATCTCCGATTCATTTCACACCGCCTTCCCCTTCTTTTCCTCACGATTCGAATGCCTTCTTCCTCCCTCGGCTTCCGGTGGGTCGTGACCCCGGCGGCGGTGGCGGCGGAGGCTTGATTTTTCGGGTTTTCGGGTTTTCGGGTCGTTTTTTTTTTCTCTGCCCGGAGTTGGTTGGGATTGTTGGGTTGGGTTGGGTGGGAGTGGTTAGGGTTACGGGGGGGTGATGAAGATCGAGGAGGTGGAGGATGAGGAGAGGGAGAGGGAGAGGGAGAGGGAGAGGGGCGGCGGGGTGCAGGGGGAGATGGTGGTCGCGAGCTACGACACGAAGAGGGTGCTGGTGGGCGCGGGCGCCCGGATCTTGTTCTACCCCACGCTCTTGTATAATGTGTTCCGGAACAAGATCCAGGCTGAGTTCCGTTGGTGGGATGAAATCGATCAGGTTGTTTTTTTTTTTTTTTTTCCTTTTCGGGCGGTTTTGCATCTTTTGATTGGTTTTGTATTGGGTGAAAAGTTTGAGGAATTGATACGGTCTCCTTATGTTCATCCTGTTGACTTATGTACTGATACATGGTATGAGGTTTGGTCGGTCGGTTGGTCTTTGAGGGAGGGCTGGGAGGTGTTGAATCAGGATTGAAGTTGGGATTTTGGGTAGTCGAGAACTTTGTCTTTTGTAATCGGTGTGTTCTGTGTTTCTGTGTGTTATTTGTTAGTTTGGATGGCTGAGAAGTGCATGTGAAGTAAATGAATGGGCACACCAAGAAGCTGGAGAGTTGACACGATTGTGGGTGCGGAGCGAGTTTCTCTTGATGTTAACGATTTTGAAAGTTGAGGGTCGGATCTAGAGAAGGTTAACCTCATTGATGGTGGTGTTGCTTGAGATTGAATTTATAGCTGGTGTTCCAGAAACATGCCACTGTTGCTACTGAAAAGATAGTAGCTAAGTGCCTGTCATGGGTTATGAAATAAATTGTTTGTCCTGACCTTTCCAAAGATGGATATTGAGATCGATTTTATGGTATTCTCACGGAGTTGTTTTCTTTTGATGCTCTGCAGTTTCTTTTGCTGGGTGCAGTGCCATTCCCCAAGGATGTTCCAAGACTCAAGCAGCTTGGTGTTGGTGGTGTCATCACCTTAAATGAATCTTATGAAACTTTGGTGCCGTCATCTTTGTACCATGTGCGTATATCCTTGAGATCATATCACCTACTTAATTTTGTCTACCAAAATCATCTCCCTGGAACCCTTGTTCTTGACAGGGTAGACTATACAGAGGTTAACATTTCATGTTATAGTTTGTGACACGTTTTCATCTATGAAAACCTATCACAGATTCTAAAGATACCTTGGTCTATGTATGAGTCACTTATGATATCCTACTAACTTGTTTGGTTCAGGCCCATGGGATTGACCACCTTGTAATACCTACCAGGGATTATCTCTTTGCTCCATCTTTCATTGACATTGGCCGTGCAGTGGACTTCATATACAGTATGACATCTTTGAAGCTCTGCTTTTTGTTTTTTCTGTATTCCTTTCTGACTCTGGCTCTATGTTGTCATCTGTGCTATAGGGGTTTCTTCAATCATCGGATATTTTTCTTTGTTGCCTTCATTCAGGAAACTCATCACGTGGCCAAACAACATATGTCCATTGTAAAGCTGGTCGTGGGAGGAGCACAACGATAGTGCTTTGCTATTTGGTAGTTTCATCTCCTACAGAGGAATAGACTCTCATTACTTGTTACTTCTGGCATGTAGCTGAAGTTATGGAAGTTTGTTCCTCTCTTTTATTAGATAGAAGATTGAGCTCCTTTTTATTTGCAGGTAAAGTATAAACACATGAGTCCTGCTGCTGCTTTAGAGTACGTTAGGTCTAGAAGGCCCCGTGTACTCCTAGCCCCTGCGCAGTGGAAGGTGAAGACATGCTTGCTGGTTTTCATTTTTAGATCGTCTAATTCTAATTATTTCTTTCCTTGGTTGGAAACGGATAATATGGGCATGATCCAGTCAAATTGAGTCAACAAAATAGAATATTGAAGTTGAATCTTTTAAGAATTTGACGCTTGAGCTTGACCACTATTAACTTTTCATAAATGACCTTGACTCCAACTGCAAACTGAAATTTTAGGTTTTTTGTTTCTTCTGCTTGCTTGTGTCAATGTGCTTGAAAGAGAGAGAAAGAGAGAGGATTTTGACCTTTGGTGCCACAAAAGTAACTGAAGAGTTAATTGGATATGGATTTGTTCTTTGAAGGCTAGCCCATGATCTCTATTCCTGTATTATCATACTAGTCAAGCTAAGACACCTGAATCTAATCTAGTGACATGGAAAACTATATACCAGAGTCTAGTACCATGTCAATAACTTGATGAGTGGTAGATTATTGAAGCTATCGGAGAACTTCAATTGTTCTAGCTTTAGATGTACTGGTCGATGTTGTTGGAACTTCTTTTTTAGCTGTATACTTCTTCTTAACTGGTGGGTTTCCTGCTACTGTATCCTGGTCTTAACAGTTATAAGTTATTATTTGCCACTTCTCAATTTATTATCTAAACAGGCAGTTCAAGAATACAGCAAGGGCCAAAGAACGATGGCAGTATGTTCTCCATCAGGCTCGGGGGACACTGTCTATATAACAAACGATGATCTTGAAGGGTACCAGTGCACCCTGGGAGATAATTATGGTAAGGCGCTGGCCATCATCCCCAAGGTGACATGGTCAAGACCCATGATTGCAAGGTTGTCTTGTCTTTTTGCTTCGCTCAAAGTATCTGGTGGTATTGGGAGTGTGCCGAGGCGGTTGCCAGTACCGGAGGCTCGCGCATGCTAAGGCGTTTGTATGTTGTGGTGACTCTTTTTGGTGTTCGTACATGAAAATAAGTTTTATTAAGTAGGAATCGTCAACGGTATTTTGTGTCTAAGAGAGAGAGAGAGTGATAGTGTGAGAGGAGAGTTCAAGTGAGTATAAAGACACGAACAAAAGAGTTATTGTTGTGTGGTGTATTCTGCTTCATCTTGTTGAATAGATGTGTCTTTGCAATGAATTCTGACACCTTTTCTCGTTAGCAAATGGATTTCCCACTTATCGGTGATATCTGTGGTTATGGGTATCCCTGGATTACTAAAATACGCGAAGTGGGCAGTTTTTGGATTGCTTTGATCTTCAGGTTGTATCAACTTCCGTTGTCTCGGGGCTTAGTTACCAAAGGTATGTCATCACAGGATTATCATGAGGCCTTGATGAGTGGCGAGTCACAACGCTTCCTAAGTCACCTCGACACTAGATGGCGGCTATGGCCGCTGCTGGTGCTTTTTGGCTGGAAAAACTAATTTTATATTATTCAATAAAGTTTAATATATATACACACATCAAAATAAGCCTTAAAGGTCTTAAAAACTATTTTATCCTTCATACTTCGAACACTTCCTTTCAAGTTGGAGCATGCTCAGCTTATTACAAATATGTTTTATCCTCTAATTATCTAGAGATTTAATAAAGATGTTTGTAAGTTGTTCATCCGTTCGAATATGATTAGGAAGGAACACTTCTTTCTTCAACTTCTCTTGAGTAAATGATGGTCAATTCCTCTGTATGAGAGAACATGGGGTTGGAAGCTATGTCCATTGTAACTTTATTATCGCATCAGTCATGTGTTACGGGATGGCACTTCCTTGCTTGTGGAACAGCCCGTGAGGCACTCGGCGAATGAAATTCACCAGTTGTTCCATAGTTGTTCTAGAGACCAAATGGTGAATGGCTTCTTTATACGAGATCGTCCCACGCTTAGTTTAGTTTGGGTGTCTAGTCAATCAAGCGAGACGACAGAACTCTTTAAGCTTAACAACTGGTTTAAGCCTATTATGGCAAGCTATGGCCTCATCAAGAGAGTGAAATAAGCTCCCAAACAATTTATGCACGAGAGGCCAATCTTGCCTCCAAAGTTCCTAAGTAATATAATTTTTTTATCCTAGAACTCTTAACATCAACAGTCTTGACACTACCTTCATAGACCAGTTGTGTTCATTCCCGCTACATCTTCATTCTTCACTTGATAACCCTAAGCATCACTCATAAGTGTCATGACTACGAGAGGTTTACATTCTCTCCCACTCAGTTCCGTAACACCCTTGTTGCGGTCTACTCTATCACTTCTTTACGTCCCTTAACTATTGATGCGCCATTTTTGGGATCAAACATTGATTTGTCACGCTCACCTAGCAAAATAGGTTTTGCTCAATTGGTGGCCTCTTTTAATCTTAGTTGTTCGAGTCCCTTTCGGTCACTTGCACTTCATTTGGTAAGTGTGACATTTTTCGCCAATTGCATATTTTGATGGCACCATTTTCGCCTACTAAGTACCTTGACCCCATCAAACCAATAGAGGTTCTTTCTTTGTTGGAAAACATGGCAATAGACTTCTTCTTTGGATTCACTTATCGATCTAGGAACATTATCCTCATTTAGTGAGGAATCGATTGTTCTCCAACTCAACTCACTTGGCAAGGAACCAATTCTTCCCTTGTGCTCCCATTTCATCTTAGAAGCTAGTCGAGAGCCGTGCTTTGTTTGAGCACCTTTTGCCTCGGCGATTCACTCTCCACCCTCGTTGGATTGGGTAGACCACTGATACTCTCCAATTCAACCCATATTGGAGAAGGAATCGAATCTTTCTCCAACTCACCAATTTACTGGAGGGATCCTGCTCTGATACCATATTATCACAAGTTGGCACTTTCTTGGCCGTGAAATAGCCCGTGAGGCACCTGGTAAGCAAAATTCACTAAGTCAGCCCTCGTTTCATAGTTGTTCAAGAGAACAAATGGTGAATGCCTTCCTTATACGAGATTGTGCCATGCCTAACTTAGGTCGAACATCTAGTCCATTAAGCGAAATAACAAAGTTCTTTAAGCTCAACAATTGGTTTCCGCCTACTTGCCATGACCTCATTAGGAGAGTTGCGTCAACTCCTAGTTAGTTTGTATACAAGAGGCCAACCCCGCCTTTAAAACTTATAAGTTTTAATCATTCAATCCTAGAACTCTTAATACCAACACCACTCTTACAAACTAGTTGTGTTCATTTCCTCTACATTCTCATTCTCCGCTCAATAACCTTAAGCACCACTCACAAGTGTCACAAGTATATGAGGTTTCACATATTGTGACGCATGGATGCTTAATCTTTAAATCTAATTCAATCAATAACTATTGAATTCACATTAATTCACATGTCACTTGTGTCATGACTCTATATTGCAGCTTAGCATTGGAGCGAGCAACAATACTCTATTTTTTACTCTTCCATGATACCGGACTTCCTCCGACCAAGGTACAATAGCCAATGATTGATCTCCTATCATCTAGAGATCCTATCCAATCAGCATTAGAGAATCCTTCGATTTGTTATGACCATGGTTTTGGTAGACAATTTCTTTCCCTATAGCCTTCTTCAAGTTCCCCAATATCCAAATAATTGCATCCTAGTGAGATTTATGAGGGGAAGACAAAAAACTAACTTGCCACACTAAATGGAAAGGCAATATCTAGTCAAATGACTGTGAAATAATTCAACTTACCTACTAGTCTTCTATATCTCTCATGATTATTAAGAATTTCTCTTTCTCAGCAACCAGTTTAACCACTTATTCCTTGGGTGAATCAAGAGACTTTGATCCAAACATAGTCTCAGTGAGTGAATCTAGGATGGGAAAATTATTCAAAAAGTTCTAAAGCTATTGCACTTTTGAAACTGATGCTGAAGATAGGTCTTGAGTTCAGCCATACTAATCAAGTCATCTCCCGTGAGGATAATATTACTAACATACACAATCAAGAATAGTTTGCCTCCCTCTCATTGTTTATAAAAGAAAAAATGATCATTTCCACATTTAGATAGTCCGAAAGAAAGTATAACATCAAAAAATCTTCCAAACAATGCCCATCGGATTGCTTCAAACTATATAAAGACTTTTCTAATGTGCAAACTAGTCCCCTAAACTCCTCTCAAGCAATAAACCTTAGAGGTTGCTCCATATAAACATCTTCATGAAGAGTATCATGCAAGAAAGCATTTTTGACATCAAGCTAAAGCAAAAGCCAGTTATAGCAATAAGAGAGATCAAAATACGAACAAAAATAAGTTTAGCACTAGGAGAAAATGTGTCTAGATAGTCAATCCTATATACCAAAGCATATCCTTTGGCAACAAGTTTTTACTTTTGAACGAGCAAGAGAATAATCGAGATTGACTTTTACATCATATACCCATCCATGACAGGTAGTAATCAATATAGACACTTTATTGAGCCTAGAGATGATGTAACTTGGGATGTTGTTGATGCGAGTATTCTTGGTCAAATGTTAAATTTCATGAAGAAGTAACTCATGTTGATATGGTTAGAGAATTGTAGGAGTATTGGGATGTTGTTATATTCTGCCTAAAAAGCTTATCATGGAATTATGAACTATCGTAGGAGTTCTATTGATCTAAAACTATTGATCTAAAAGGAAGTGATGTTCTATTACGTAGTACTTCATTGACTATAAGAGAACATATGAAGAGTTGAATGTTGTCGTCACGCTCCAAGCCCTTGAGTGCATGGACATCTCTTAATGGTCGATTAGTTGTGACGTTTGGGAATGCGTCGGCAACCCAATTTATTTATCTTTCGATTAAACACAAGCGGAAGTATTATAAAACAACACCCAATCAAACATAATAATAAGGATAGTAAGGAAAAGACAACAGACATTTCCAAAAGAATTAGTTTTATTTACATACTATTAATCCTAGAAATTTTAATAATTACAAGCCTTTCCATGTCCACTTTCTATCGACTATCAATGCTAATCTAAACTTCACTAACGGCAACGCTAGCCAAAAGTGACGCATCTTGTGCCCACCACCACTGCACATGAAAGTTCTTCACACTACGATCTTGAAAAACAATAAACAATGACGGATGAGATAAAATCTTAGAGAGTTAACGACCTAAGTCTTGATTAGGACGCTAATTCATCTTAGAGGCAGTCCACACATGCATCATCACATAGCCTTACCTCGTCTTAACACACCCCTACATAATATCAATTAACATAGGCCAATAGTAATGTAGTACATATAACTTATAATTATAACACATCACATAACTTTCCATGTACAATGCATCTACACATGTTCTAGTTATTAAGATTCGTCGGGTCATGATCAATATAAGAGTTGGCGGTGTTCCAGTACCGGGCATTGTCTTGCCTCATGGGCACGGCATCGTCTAGGACTTCGGCCATAGATGACATTCCATAAAGAGTATCGATTCGGCCTCGACCACGACTCAATATTTAAACTCCGCCGAGCATCCGATAAAAATCGAGCATCGTCTCCAAACTCCTGTTGGGTGATGGATTCCATTAAGTGACCACTCAAGTACACCAATACTCATGCCAATTTCATTTGCCATTATTAGCCCAATGCAAACTGGGTTCATGCTTAAACAACTCTAGCAATTTTTCTCACATAAAATTGCGGTGAAATAATCACATGTGATCACGTATGTAAAATTTACTTGTTAAAATTTGTACACTTTCATTTTAAAACCTTTTTTCCCCATTTAATATGTAAAACATAACATCCAAATACGATACCTCAAAATTTGCTATTTACATGCCAATAGAACATTCTTTAAAAATAGTGCTTAAGGTTCATAAATTAGGCAATCAATTTCATAGCATAATAAGCTCAAACAATATGAATTATGCATAAATTCATCCAATAATTCAAGCATAAAATTCCACTTATTGATTAATCTTTCATTAATTGGCACTAATCGTCATTAATTAATAATAACCGCAATTAATTAAGACTAACTACGATTAATTAAACTAATGATAATTAATTATGACTATCATTAATTAATCTAACTTCAATTACTCGAATAAATAAAATTAGTTAGGACTAATTGTAATTAATTAAACTAGCTGCAGTTAATTGAACTAACTACAATTAATTAAGACTAATTGTCATTAATTAAACTAATTGCATTTAGGGTGCGTTTGTTTTGCGAAAAAAAATTTCTTTCCCATTTTCAGCGTTTGGTTCATTTAGGAAAATGAGTCAACGGAAAATATTTTTCTAGTCAACGGAAAATGTTTTCCTTCCAAAACTTAAATTTAGGAAAACAATTTCCCATTTGAAAGAACCAAAAAATGTTTTCCAAAATGTTTTAAGGTCCTTGCTTAATGAAAAAATTTTAATTAGAAAATTTATCATTAAAAAGAATTTCTAATTAAAAATTTTTGAATTTATTATTATTATTTTTTATTTTATTTTCTTTTTTTCTTGTTTTCTCTTTTCTTTCTTTGCCTGTGAACCTAAACCCTAATGCCTCCTCCCCTCTCTCCTTCTCCTTCGCCCCCTCCCTTTCGTCACCATCGCCTCCTCCAACCCTAGCCCCTCCTACACTCCCATTGGCTTCGCTTCCTCCTCTTCCTCTTCGTCGACATCTTCTACACCTTCAATCATTTTTCAAATGCAATCCAAACATCAAAATATATTTTCAGTCATGTATCACCAAACAAAGGAAAACTAACTGTTTTCTTGGAAAATGGTTTCCTGAAAAATATTTTCCATAAACGTTATATTTTTCGTGAAACAAACGCACCCTTAACCTTAATCTAAACTAGCCATAAGTGCAATTAACAATAAACCAACATTAACTACCACAAACCACCATTATTTATAAATTAATTATATCCATGAACGTAATTAACTCCATAATCTAGGATTACGATGTTAATTCATGGTTTCTGGCAACGACGGGCTCATGGCAACGGCGGCACGATGGCTATTAGAACATGGGGCTCACAGATCGAATGATGGCACCATGGCATGGTGGCAGTGGCTTGAGCTCATAGCCAAGCTTGGGGGCTCGACTTGGTATGGTCCAATAATGGTGGTGGGTCGCAGGTTGAGGGACGACATGAGGGATGCGGATGGATGGCGATGATGGTGGCAGTGGATGGTGGAAGAAGAAGAAGAAGAAAATGATAGAGAATGGAAGGAGGAGGTGGTTGGCCAAAATGGACATTTTGTAACTTTTGGTAAAAATTCCATTTTTTCCCTTGGGCCCAATTCTTGAATGGGCTTAGATGGGCTTGGTGGGCTTGGCTTGGGCCCACTTGGCCAAATCCCTCATGTGCGAGGCCCATTGGGCCTTCGCTTGGCCCGACTACTTTTTCCGACTTTCAATTCTCAACTTGCTAATCATTATCCAAAAAGTTTAAGCTTGTTGATAAATCGATGGATAAACGAGACGACATCCAATATGTTAGTCTTGAAATTCTCAAAAGTTTGATACCCAACATTAAATTTTATGCTTGAAATCGATCAAATGTGACCTCAGTACAATATCAATTATCGGGTGGTTTTTAAGAGTTATCATGCATGTTGCCTGTGGTCAATAATTTTCGATTCATATTTGTATTTATTTAAATTGTGAATGACCCTTGGTTATTATGTAATAACGAGGATTTAATTACTTATCTCGAGTACAAGATTAATAGGAAATTGGTTTACAGTTCGTAGTGAGTATCGTAATCATGCGGAATTTTCTGTGAACCGATTGCGTACTTCTGTTGAATCAATTTATATCTGTTTACTAATTTACTTATAACAACGTATATTATCTCTTGTCAATCCTTATGGTCAAATAGTCTATCATTAATTGAATTCTCTGGTCATTTACGTTTTAATTCTTTATGACCTCTCCCAATAGATTAATTAACTCATGAATGATTAGTTCAGAGTAATTTATATATCGGTACATTGATGCAAAAATCATTTAATATATTTTGAAAGAGATTGAATTTCAAGATATCACGATTGTTCTCCCTATTTTAACTAATGTCCACCAAATGCAACTTTAGAGAGAATAATTGGCTATATTGGGATTCCCAAGAAGCCTTGGTTCTAAATATGAAATTGTTATGTCTTAGATTCTTGGATAAAAGACTATTGCATCACTCACAGATACAATTCACTAATTTTGTATTATTCAGTAAAGTTTAAAACACACGCATGCACGCACATCTAAATAAGCCCAAAAGGTGATAAAGACCACTTTATCCTTCATACTTCTAACATAGATGAACATGATTAAATGAGTGGATGACCAATAGACATGATTTAATCAAATCAAGGAAATTAGAAGAGTTGAAAGAGCAAATTAAAAATTTGAATGAAGTGCTTAAATTAGACAGTTTTGTACTAATCTCATACACAAACAAGAATTGTGTTTAGTCAGATATGATCGTATCTATGTGTAAATATACTATCGACAAATAATGTCATAAATTGTGTCCAAAATAATCGGCCTAAGCTCTCCAGTTTATATAAATGAAATTACGATGGCTTTGTATTCGATTGATTAGAGAGTTTATATTGATGACTGCAACTTCACATATTTCACTTAGCATCATGAGCATCCCCATTAATATGCACTTCGATTTATCACGAAAGTACATCCTATTTTCCATGCATGAATAGTAAATGTCAAAAACGACAACGAGCAAAAGACGTCGGCCAAGCGATACATAAATTCATTCAGGTCTCGAGTTCAGCCAACATTTTGTTTAGGAAAATATTATTAGTTCTAAGACGCTGCACAAAATATCACGAAATAACTCGTTCAGGAAGCTTCGCGAGCTTGAGGTAGCTGTAGGATAAGCTCAAAAAGACGATGCACCTACCAAATTACATCAGATGGGCATTAAAAAATGATAAGTGAACCACCAGACTTGACAGCATAAGGCAATCTAGGCCTCCAACAAAAATTTCCCGCATAAGCTGCTGCTTCCCTGTTTCACTGATTATTGTTCAACAAAGAATCAGAGTCCTCCCTTATTTTTCCACCAGCGATGTGGCAAAGGGTGCTCGAAGATATGCACTGTTAAAGAAGGATAAACTGTAAAGACAACTTCACAAGCCAGCACAGTCGATACTCATTTCGCATGGAACTTGCTGCTGATCGAATCATAAGTTGGAAGATAAATAACTGCAAAAGCAAAGGTGAAAGATGTTAGGACAGTATTTACATAACCTGAGAATCCAGAAAAGAAAATTGCAGTTACGGAAATTACCGTCCCCATATGATGCCATTGTTAAGGGGGATTTTAGGAGCTTTTGGGCCATGGAAGCAATATCCTTTGGTGTTACTTCATCAACGGCCTTTAGGAAATGCTCTACAGGTTTCCTGGAATGAACGAAGTAAACCTCCTTCAGATTACCAAGAAATTCTCAGAAACAAGATTTGTATATATTGTCTATACACAGGATATGCATGATGCAAGTAAAAGCAACATGAGGTGCAAAACAAGAATCAAAGAATGATTACTACAGCGAAGACTGTATTTTGGAACTATCTAACCAGCAAATCATTATAAACTTACGACATCAGAAGAGCTTGCCAAGGACTGAAAAGTCAGAAGAATCATAGAATAGAAAGTCAAGAAAGATCCTGACAAATTCCCAGTACAGACATGTGGGATCAATATGCCAGTCTCAAAATCTCCAGAACAAGTTCCCAGATCAAACCCAAAAGCTCCAGAAAGTCTAGAGGGACAGGCAACTTTCTGCAACACGCACATAGCTTTCTCCTCACCTTGAAAGGGCAGTTAGCTCCAAGGTGTAATTCTTTCCTCAGTCCAGATTAGAGAAGCATATTTCCATGATGCTTACAAGTCAAAAAAGTAAACCCATAACCATCATCTAGGAAGTTCAATCTAATTCCTCGGCAGCAACTGAATCACAAAACTAGAAATTGGCAGGTAGACTACAAATTCACCTAGCCTCCAACACTTTTCCTAAAACTAGAAACTTTTTCACAGGGATCTTTGTCCTGCCACACCATCAGCAAAAGACCTCAAATTCTATTCCACAAGAAACACTAGAAAGCATATAACTAAACAAATTAAATTTGTAATGCAACAAACAAAGCTCAGAGTTTCCTATGCAAAGATGTAAAGATAATTCATCATGAAATAAGCATAGTCTGTACATAGGTCTTACCTCTCACCGTACGTCAAAATTTGTCTGGCTATATCTTCTGAGGCAACCATCTAAAGGAAAATAGGAAAGTTAATGAACAATGCAAAAACTAACTGATCCTTGAGAAGGATATACATCAACTTCAGTCAATGACTAACTTCATAATCCAGAGGAAATAAATAAGAGGCAATGTTCACATACTCTGGACTCTAAGTTCATCAAAATGGCAGCCCTCGTTGATTGTTTGGCACGATCCAGCTGCACCTGATCAACTGCAAGCAAAATAAAGCACTCATTAGTAGTTTTCAGAACAAACACTTGGGAAAAGCACTATCAACATTAAGGCACAGCACTCAACCTTCTCCTGGTGTTGCCACTGCTATAAGCTCCTTTGCTGCAATGTCGATGGCTTGGGCCGCAAAATCAGAGCCCTGAAAGCCAGAAAATTAAGTTCCTTGAGTATATAATCAGTAAACAAGGAAAAAGAGCACAGCACCAAAAAAAAAAAAAATTTCAAGTCAAAAAAGGAGCTGCAAATGTTTAGGCCCTGTTTGGTAACCATCCAAACAGGGCCAAATTTTGATTTTTTGTTTTCAGGATTAGTTTGGGAATAGAATCGCGTTTGGTAAAAATTTTGTTTTCAGGAATAGATTGAGAGTAGAATCAAGAATAAAAAAAAAGGTGATTCTTGTTCCAGAATCAGAAAAAAAAAATCAAAACCAACTATTTTCTTCTCTTTTTTTCTTTTCTTCAATCAATCACAGTTGCCATCCGCCACCGTCCGCTGCCGCCGCTGTCGCCGTTAGTCGCCGGCAACCAGTCCGGCGAGTTTGCCAGAGGCTCGCCAGGCTCGGGTGAGGTCCGGCAAGCTCACCGGAGGCAAGCCCAGCCACCGGCAAGGTTGGGCAAGCCTCTCGACGCCCAGCCCCACCAATGGCCAGGCAGGCCTCGCCCAGCCTCGCTGATGGCTAGGCAGGCCTCGCCCAACCCTAGCGAGGCCGGCCTAGCCACCGGCGAGGCTCGACCTCGCTAGATCTAATGAGGCTGAGCCTTGGTAGGGCTAGGCGAGTCTCGCCCAGCTGCCGACGAGGCTCGGCTGACAAGGGCCGGCCTCACGAGGGCTGGCGGCGCTCCGGTGAGGTTGCCGGCCCTCATTTGGTCGGTCACCAAAGAAGAAGAAGAATATGAGGAAAAAGAAAAAAAGAAAAAAAGAAAAGAAAAAAAAGGAAAAAAGTATAAAAATTATTTAAAAATTAAAAGAAATTAATTTGGAATAAAATCAATGAGTGCAATATCAAACGCAATTTTATTCCAGAATAAAAAATTTTGGACAGTTATTAAACGACTTAAAATGCTTAAAATCTGTTCTCGGGAACAGAATAAAAAAAAAAAATCATTTCTGATCAGAATTTACCCTCGAGAACAGAATCGTTACCAAACACGCCTCTTAAAATAAATGGCACGATTATGCCAAGAAACTAGGGCTGAGCATGGTGTGGTTTGGTGTGGTGTGTAGGCCAAACCAAACAAAACTGTAAAAATATGGTTTGATAAAAACTCAAGCCAAACCATTTTCTTACTCATTGGAAGCCAAACGAACCAAACTGTGACTAAAAGACATTTGCATTTTACTAAGATTTTTCTAATATCACCATTAGAGAAACATATATCAATCTAAGTGCCTTGATCCAAATTGAGCACAAAATACGATTTTCTTCACAATGGTACCTTAAACATTAATTAAAAAAAAGGACAACAAACATTGATAATCATGATCTATATCATATATGCAAAATACAGTTTTTCAATTCAATTTGGTTTTAAATTTTTGAAAACCATACCAAACTGCTAAAACGGTTCAGTTTGGTACAGCATGGTTCAACAGGTTAAACTATATCGTGCTCCCCACTACCAGGAACCACTGGCATGAGATTGCCTAGGCATGTTTCTTGACAAAAGAAGCAAAAGCAGGGCAAAGATCATTTTTTTCCCTGTCTATTGTGACATCCTATTACTAGCATATTCTGGCCAATAAAAAGGACTGAGAGATAAGGAAAATTTATCGATAGCAACAACTCATTCAACGACATATTCATCACAAAGAAGTCCTGAAGCAGGTCAATGAATATCAAAGGAAGAAGCAGGTGACCTTGCAGTGCGGGAGAATGTGATGACAAGGAGAAAGTGATAGAAAAGTACAACCTAAAGTTTTATTCAAAGCAAATATGAATTTCCTTATTTAACAGTTCATATTCAGGATTAGGATCTAGAATAATATTATGGCCATATTTTTGAAAAATTATAATTGCATAAGGGAAAGCAACTCTAGGTATTGTTTTAGAACTTCCAAAATAGGCTAGTCAGAACATTTCCTAAATATGACATCCATGGTTGCACAAATCTTCCTGCTGAGTCATCCATCTTGTGGAGGACCTTTCTTGTTCCATATGCCACATTTTCTCTAAAATTTCTCAAAACTCCATGCGGAGTTCGACGACACCTAAGCTAAATCATCACTGCAGGAAGTGCCTATCTTCTCCCCCCCACAAAAAAAAAAAAAAAAAAAAAAAAAAAAAAGAAGAAGAGAATTTACAAGGAGAATTAAATATCACATTAACACCGAAGTTGCACTCTACAACCAAAATAGTCCAATGAAGACAGACCTTAAGCAACAACTTGACATGTCACCCTCTTCCAAATCCATCTCAAGAGAAGTATGGCATCGTCACTTTATGACATGTCTCCCACCCTAGTAATGGTATACCTTCTAACCATTGTTGTAGCTCACTTTATGTGATCCACTATCCATAGCCAACTAATATGGTACATATTGTACCTTTTTTTGGCCATCCACAGCTACATTCTATACATGTCAGTCATATCAATAGCTGCTAATACACCTAAAATGCCATTTCAATATTTGTTCACCTCCATTGAGTCAACAAAACCTTCAGCCTATAAAAGGAATGTACCTCCATCTCTAAAGACCATTTTGTAAAACACAGAGTCCCTGAATTAGGCAGCTATCCAGTCCTTTTCTCTCCACTTGCTCTTTCTCAAGGTCTTACAGAGCATCTAATGAGTTTCTCCACATGAGGGGCCTCTTTGCTTCATAACATAAGAGAGCACCCCTTGCAGGAGAAAATAGTTGCTTGCATAGTGAGGGAAAAGAATATCCACACTGTCACACAGAATGAAAAAAATTCCAAGAAGTGACTTACGGTAGTTGCTTGAATGCCAAAAATGCCAGTGTTATTGTAGATGTTGCTGAAAGCTGAAAAGGACTGAACTTGGGGATACTCATTTAAAACACGGAGATCTGCTCAATATAAATTGTGTCAATATGATTAACAATCCAAAATTTGAATGCATAATTAAACAGATCGAAGAAAAATGTAGTCACTAATAAATTCAATAGGACAAGGGCATAGAAGGATATGCACCAGATTCCAAACTGAGTTAAATGGACCAAGCACTTATAACATATACAGCATAATGCAGGATAACGGCAGCCCGATGCACAAAGATCCCGCGATGCGCGGGGTCCAGGGAAGGGTCTGACCACTTTGGGTCTACAGTACACAGCTTTACCTTGCAATTTTTGCAAGAGGCTGCTTCTGCGACTTGAACTTGTGACCTCTAGGTCACACATGCCAAGGAGCCACTTCTTATAACATATAAAGAAAAAGACAAGTAATGATGACTCACATAACCGCGAATACATTCCCTTCCCAGGACCACCTGCAGAGAAGGATCCACCACCCCCCAAAAGCATCTACAAAAACACAAAATGAACAAAAATTGTTAAAAACCCACATAAAAGGATTTTCTGTTATTTCTTCATTTTTTTTCCTATACTAATAGCAAAAGCCCACCACACTTCCACTGAAGACTTTAAAAAGATATAGCAAATCGAATAGCAATTACAAAAAGCAGTATTTAGACCTGAAGAACAGTCAAATTCATTGCTTCCTTCTCCTTATGCCATCCGCCAGGTAATTCAAATCCAACAGCAAAGTGGGTTCTCTAACATAAAAAGCAAAATAAGTCATAGTTTCAAAAATCATAAGCGAAAGGTACAGCAGAGCTACAAGAAAATCGTGGGAGAAAGATAATCATACGCACCCCTGATTCACCTTGACAACGATAATCACCTCCTGTATACACAGATTTTGGCTCCTCAAGACGGGGTACACCTGGCAAGTCAGATAATAGTGGTTCGGCAACTGATAATAGTTCCCCATGTTCTACCCCTGAAGCAGCAAGCACCATCCTAGGAGCAGTATAATGTTCCTGGAAATTTTGTATGCATATCACTTTTGACCGCAAAATCCACATGAAGAAGCAGTTGACTAAAAATGGAAAACTTCAGTTCTTGAGCGACTTAGTATGAACTACAGACTGAATTTCCGGAGCACTTACGGCAACAAATTCCTCTAAAATTGCACTGTTCAATCTGTTTATGGCAGACTCTGGGGCTAGAAGAGGATTGGCCAATGCACCAGAATAACCAGCCGAATGAAGTGCTTCTATAAGCAAGCCATGTGGATTATTCGAGACTTCAGCTATCTCTGCCTTGATCTTTTGAAGCTGGAAATGATTGATATGAAAAGAAAAGCATCATATCATTTTACAACTTATTGAATTTAAAGGAAAATATAGCAGCAGTTAAACCAAAGATGTAATAAAACACACCTGTTCATTGACCTCCCAATCAAGGAATGCAGGGTTCCTCACAGAATCAATAAGCAATTCAACCATTTCAGGAACATAAGTCTTCAGGGCATCATAGGTATATCCCATGTGCTCTCTAGAAGCTGAAGCTTGCACATTGCCACCAATTGCCTCCACTTCCCGGACGAGGCGTAAATGGCTACGGTTCTTTGTGGACTTAAAGGCCATTCGTTCTAAGAGATGTGTGACTCCAGAAGAGATTGGCGTCTCATAAATTGAGCCACAATCAACATATAAACCTATTGAAGCAGCAGGATTCTGGTAATCAAAACAAGCAAACACAACTTTGTCAAATGGGTTTGAGCAAGGTTGTGCCCTTTGAATGGAGAAATTGCAAAGCACAAAGATGCACAATGAGATAGAAGAAAGCCTACGTACTGTGGATGTTTCAGTGGCTATTTTGACGCCATTTGGGAGGGTTGAAATCTTGGTTTTACTCGGTTCAACATAATCTGGCAATGGTGGCGGAACGTCAACACCAGAAAGTGGGTATTCAAGGGGAACTGAAGCACTGGAGCTCCCACCAGTCAGCCAGCTCAAGATGCCCCCTGAAGATGAGGACTTTGTTGCAACAGTGCTGGCACTGGCAGATCTCACTAACTGCTTGTTGCAAGCATGGCCCTACAAAAAAGATACAACAAATCACAACATACTATTTCATGACCAGATTCTAGACAGGCCTGTAGCTTTATCAGAACATACCAAATGAAGCAAGGTCAGCCAGCTAAGTAAATTCAAATGCAGCTAAGAAGGTGTCAGTCTTCTATGACCAAATTTGAAATGCCAATACAACTCAGAGAACTTCTTCTCATGAAACTGCGCAGCAACTACACCCACACTTCAAAGAGAATAACATGATCCACTCAGATAAAGCCTATAGGGGGAAGATCTCATAATGACTATTTTGCTTCCGTCAACAGCCACTACAAACCAGTTAAAATTAACTTGAGTGAACATGCGAGGCCTAGCTCGGGAAAATGATGCCCTGCTGGCCAATAGATGCTTCCAAAAGCAAAACAAGATCATCTTCTAAGAAAGATAGTATCCGCATGACATTGAATGAGAACATGACAAGGGCTGCTACTCGCTATTGGGACCTTTGAGTTGGACTATTCTCAGTCCCAGTGTGGTTGATCATCCTCTAGGACCAGCTATTCATCATCATCTCAGAAAGCTATGCATATCATCCGAAATTAAAAGGAAGAATGTGAAAATTTTGTCAGTAACTTCATAAGTTAAGCTTTTGATGGAATCAGATATGGGTGGACCTATGAACTAGATTTCATCTCTACATCTTCACCTTACCAAAGAAACATCGGGCTTCCCACTAAAATTACTAAACACCATTTCCAAAGCCTATTGTTGCACTGCAAGAAACCATTTTCATTGGAAATGCCACAATGAAGAAATTGTAAGGCACAGAAACTCCGGTTCGATGGGTCGTTAATCTTTATGTATACAGGGTCATGGTACGGTAGAATCAATATGCATAGTGTTGCAAGAGCAGGTAGAGGTCAGACATTCAGGAGTGTAATCTCAGACCGGATGGAAGCAAAGCATGGATGAGGTGGGGAGTTTGCGCTCGCATTGTGGTCTGGAAACATCGGTACGGCACAGAAACTCCGGTTCGATGGGTCGTTAATCTTTATGTATACAGGGTCATGGTACGGTAGAATCAATATGCATAGTGTTGCAAGAGCAGGTAGAGGTCAGACATTCAGGAGTGTAATCTCAGACCGGATGGAAGCAAAGCATGGATGAGGTGGGGAGTTTGCGCTCGCATTGCGGTCTGGAAACATCGGAGACTGTAGTCAGGCTTCCGATCAAGGAACACGAGCCTGGAGGTGCAAGGAGCAAGATGCGAAATCCTATTCCTTCGGAGTTTTGGAAGATAGACCGATAGAATGGTCTATGCAACTGCCAACCAATCGCGAATTTCGACGAGGACTTCAACTATAAACCTCATGATTCACGCATTTTCTTATCCAGTCCCTTCGAATTTTCACGTGAGGCCGAATCGAACTCCGATTCAAGCCACCGGGTACTCCCAAAATCAGAAGCACCTCAACCGCCCAACCTGTCGGCCACCGCGTTTCCCCGGTCAATCACACGAGAGGGATTGGATTCGCTGAGGCCTCGAATCAGGCCGAGCAATCCAATCCAATCTCACAATCCCAAACGGAATCTCGCTCTCGCCTAATCGCTATGCTCTCCGACACTCCCGCGAACGACGAGGCGGCGGTCTACAAATCAAGAATCCGCATTGAGCCACCGACGAGTCCGTTCACAAACAGCTCGTCCGGCCGAATCGAGTCGGGAAAAAAGGAACGGCGGGAATCGGCGTCCGATCGGCGGCCCGCCGCCGCTCCTCGAAGGATGTGGAAGAGGAAACTGACCTTCAAAGCCCTAACTCTCGAAGCTGCTGCTCGGTACATTTTCGATCTCCGACGTCGTCCTCTCTACCTCGCCGCCGCCGTCGTCGTCGTCGTCTTCTTCTTCTGTAGTCTGTGTAAGGCGTGAGCTTTCCACCTGCGAGGAGAAGCACTTCTACTGGTCAACCGGATTACCGCTTGGACCGGTTCACTGGCTGGGGGTTCGGGCTCGTGGAGCCAATCGAATATTCGGTGGGCCGGGCTTGGCCAGGTGTCCAAGCCCGCTCAGCTTCACGAATCGCTTCGATGGCCCAATGGCCCAATGGCCCAACAACATGCTGGCAACACTGAGCACCACCACCTCTTTGGACCATGAAGCTCCTTTCTCGTTCTCAAATTTGCCTTGGACCTTCGCCGTTGGTTCACAATCGATTGATGTCCGGCATTTGTGAAACGACGCACGTTGCACGCAATTTCGACGGACGTCCTGCGATCCGTATGAGATTGGGCGATATTTATCCAAACTAGGCTGCGTTTATTTCCGACTTTTTCAATGAGTTTTTGGCCTCTAAGGGCGCGTTTGTTTGTGTTTGTGTTTAAAAAGTGTTAAGCGAACCGAAATAAAAAAACTATTTCGTTTACGTTACAGAACAATTTTTGACCGTAAAAAGACGCGTTTTGTAAAACTTGTTTGGGGAATAAAAAATGAATAGAAATACGTTTAGTAAATTTGTATTTTTTTTTTTTTTTTTTTAATTTTTTTAATTTTATTTTTCTTTTCGTTTTTCTTTTTTTCTTCTTTTTTGGCCGGTCGCCGGCCTCGCCATGGCCGGCGGCCTCATCTAGCCATGGCAACCCTCCCGCGAGGTCATCAGCCAAAGAAAAAAGAAGAAAAGAAGAAGAAAAAAAATAACTTTTTATTTTTTCTATTCTTCCAAAAGTGTTTCTGAAACAAAAAAATAACTTTTTTTTGTTTCTTATTTCTGTTCTAATTTTGTTCCTAGAACAAAAAAAAACAAATTTTGAACAAAAACGCAAACAAACGTGTTTCTGTTATTTTTTTGTTCTCGGGAACAAAAAAAAAAAAGAAAATATGTTCATGAACAGAGAAAAAGAACACAAACATGCATGCCCTAATTTTTTTTTTATAGAAAAAGCTAAAATCTTTGGCAAGCCTAATGGCTTTCGGCCAAATGCTGACTTCGGAAAACTTAAAAGCCCAAGGCAAGGAGGGATTAGCCTTGGGCGGAATGCTATTTCTAAACATTTTTCTTCCCGTCTTGCTCTTATTATTTTTAGGATTTGTGGTTGGTTGCCAACACTGGCGACGCACAATGCTAGTGGCACCACTTGGGCTTGCTAGTGACCCTAAGCCTTGCCATCGAACCCCGACTAGGGCGATCTAAGGTCACAAGATCCCAAAAGACCCTTACCAACGTCAAAGTTTTTTAATAGAAAAATTGCAACCAAAACCCTTTGTATTTTTTTTACCAAATACTACTTGAACTCAAAGTTACTTTGTAAGGTGTTTTTACCAAACGTAATATACATTTCCCTAAAAGACTTTGGCTTTCAGCATTTGCATCATATCGAAAACTCATTTTCAAAGTCAAACCAAACGGACCCTTAGAAGGGCAACGGTTTCTTTATGATGTTGTTCGAATGGATTGAAATTGAGATTTGGCCAAATTGCCCTTGTGAAGCATGTTGACAAATTGTGAGATCAATTACAAGCGATATTTCATAGTGAAATTGTGAGGTGATTTGGTTATGAATAAAAATTTAAAAGTGATCGTTCACAATTTGTGACAAATTTTAGAGAATAAAATATGAAATTAGCTAAAAATAATAAGTGTGCAAACCATAATTTCCTTCCAGTATTTAAATTTAAGATTATTCCATTAAAAGCCTACTTTTTAAAAAGTTGCCCTGGAGTTTGCCAATTGCCACTTAATAATTATACAATTAGTCTCCAAACTTTGATTCAACATGCAATATCACCTTGAACTTTTAATTTAGTCAATGTAGCTCCTAAATTTTAAACTAATATTTTATTGTCTTTGAGTTTTTAATTTGTTCAATGCAATCTTTGAACTTTTGGCAAATGTTCAATCCAATTTCTAAACTATATGAAAATCTCAAATGCCATCTTTTTGTCAATTCAAGTTTAAGAATGATATTGAATATTTTCATATAATCAATGATTAAATTAAACATTAATTAATTCATGAACCCCATTAAACAAATTAAAAATTCAGAAACTATATAATACATAGATCGAATTCAATGTGTCATCGTGAAAGTTTGGCCATTATATCATAAATCAAGCTAAAGTTTAAGAATCTTTGTGACATTTGCCCTAATTTCTTCCCAAATCGTCACGACATCCTTCCCCCTGTTGCATGGCGTCTCCTCGTACATTTGTTTTTTTCCGTCTTTTTCTTCTTCCTTTTTTTCTGTTCAAACATTCAATTGATTATTATTTCGAAGTGCTAAGTTCCGGTCAAACAGTTGTCTCCTACTTTCGTGGCGCTCGCTGCCTCTCTTTCTCCCTCTCTCCCCTCGGCCTCGCTTCTCTCTCTCTCTCTCTCTCCATTCGAATGGATTACATTCGCTCCGCCTCGCGCGCATCCCGCTTCGACCCATAAAAGCCCTCCTCCGATCACTTCCACCACGATGATCGCCACGACTGGTGCGACGGGCTGTCGAAACGAAGGCCGAAACGAAGGCAGATTCTCCGCCCTCTGGTACCGGGTCTCTTCGCTGCTCGGACGTAAAAAACCGGCCAAGATTGGTTCCTACGCGAGCAGGATGGGCACCAGTTCGAAGAAGATTGTCACGGGCGACGCCGGTTACGTGCTCGAAGACGTCCCCCATTTCTCCGATTACATTCCCGATCTCCCTGTACGTTGCGTTCTCCTTCTCTACCTCCATGCATGACGTTGTCCATGTTCATGCACGTATGTATAGACACTGGATATTGCTCATGTTCATGCACGTGTATAAAGACACCGGTAGAATCTTTTTGTTTTTTGTTTTTTTTTTGTTGGGTTTCGTTTTCTTTTTAACACTACATTCGTGTTGATTCTCCTTGTCACGTATTCTGCCAGACATATTCCAATCCCTTGCAAGACCATCCTGCGTATTCGGTCGTGAAGTGAGTTTCATTCCGTTTGTTCATTGAAGTTCCCATGAAACTTGCTGCTATCAGTCGCTAATGCAGCAAACGACTCTTCTTCATTATTAACATGCTGTCATATTTCGAAACAGGCAGTATTTTGTTCATGACGACGATACTGTCACCCAAAAGGTCAGTTTATACTTTGCGAATTCTTTATTCTCTCTACTAGGTTTGCATATAAGGTGGTGAAAGAATTTTGGAAGATTCAACCATGCCCTTGATTTTTCTGAGAGAGACAGGGTTTGGTTTCATTTGCTTTGGTAATGCCTGAAGTATTTCAACTTAATGACTCTAATCGTTGAAGTTCTATTCATTGTATTAGTGCCATCGGCAGAAGCACTAGGCATGCTATATGGTTGTCGCCTTAAATCAAAGATTGAATCATATGATGTGAATTTAGCGTGCTCAATTTTCATAATATAGAGGTTGTAAATGCATTAAGTCAGAATGCAAAAGCTCCTCTTAGTTATTATTACTTAGTCAGGATGAACTCTATGTTGTAGGCTATTGCCCACAAAAATGGTCCAAGAGGTTTACATTTTCGAAGGGCTGGACCTCGTCAAAAGGTATGCCGGTGTTTCGTGTGCATGAAAATAGGTATGCGGGTTAGAATATCTATTGCTGGGGAGCTGACAGCAATTCTTGAATGAACTTTAGGTCTATTTTGAGCCAGATGAGGTTCACGCATGTATTGTCACATGTGGAGGTCTCTGTCCAGGGCTCAACACTGTTATCAGGGAGATCGTATGCGGATTGTACCACATGTATGGTGTGAAGAAAGTTCTTGGAATAGACGTAAGTAATCGGTGTCAATTCTTCTCTGTTGCTTTTGTAACTGTGTTAGATGTTATTCATTAGTAGAAGCAGCATGAGGTTCAATGTGAATATCACAAGAGAGGGACATAGAGAGGAGCAAAATCAATGTTAAACGTTAGCCACATAAACCAATTAGCAATAGTACAAAATCAATTAGCACTATGTTTTCTGACTTGCAGCACATGCTTCATCAGCAAGTCGATTCTTAAACCTGACCTAACCATGTTATTTACATAAGAGACCATGAACTGCAACCAAGCAGATGCGGTGGTTTAAATTTTCATATGACGGCTGGTTCTGCACCACTGGAAATTCAATTTTCAGGCCTTTGGATGGGATCATTTGTCTATGGAGTTGAGGTGGCGGCATGGCTGAAAGAATCCTCTTTATGACCTTGTACAAATGCATGAAAAAACTAGTCTAGCTTATCGACACATGCTGCACAATACAAAGCATTGTTCATTACATTCCTCAGCTATAGCTTTTCCAGGCCCAGAGTTTTATCCAGAGAATAATTTGCAATGATACTAAATCTACAAGATATTATGCAGGGTGGATACAAGGGCTTTTATTCTCGAAACACGGTCCCCCTTACTCCAAAAGTTGTCAATGATATCCATAAACGCGGTGGGACCATCCTCGGGACTACGCGAGGTGGCCATGATACCACAAAGATTGTAGACAGCATTCAAGACCGTGGAATAAATCAGGTCTCTTTAAGATATTGATCGGTCAGAAAGCTGGGTTGACAGTTGCATTAGGATTCAGTTAGACCCTTTTTCTGCTTCTTCAGTGCATCAAAAATAATCCCTCTAGCTCTTTGTTCCAGGTTTACATAATTGGTGGAGATGGAACTCAGAAGGGCGCATCTTTCATTTTTGAGGTAGAATTGAAACCCATAAGTACTAATTGATGTCGATTGTTAATCTGAATAAATGTTGCTGTGTCATACATGTCTTCATGTTCTCTTTCCTGAAGTTCTTCCAGTACAAAAAAGTTATTGGCCAGATTTCTTAACAATGATTATATTATGTCTATTCTATTTTCTTATGTAATTTTTCCACTACACTGCTTCAGGAAATTAAGAGACGTGGTCTTAAGGTAGCAGTGGCAGGAATCCCAAAAACCATTGATAATGACATCCCGGTACTCCATGCATAGCCCAATCTCTGAAACTGCTGTTGACGGATCTTGAAACCTTTGTGTGAACTGCGTCCTTGTTTAAATAGGTCATAGACAGGTCCTTTGGCTTTGATACTGCTGTTGAAGAAGCTCAACGTGCTATCAATGCTGCACATGTTGAAGCTGAAAGTGGCGAGAATGGCATCGGTCTTGTGAAAGTGATGGGTCGTTATAGTGGTAATTTGCCAATAGCCCTCACTTTAGTTTCCATGACGCTTGATCAGGAAAATCTTCACCAAATTAACATATTTCCTTGGCTTAAGAGGTTTTATGGGGAAAAGAAAAGCAAAAAAAGAGCAACGCGAACTTGAAAGATAAGATTCTGGAGGTAAATTGACTTGCAATATTGTGCCTCTAAAAGCATATAGACCTACAAGTATAAACATCCAGAAATCCAGCTTGAACTCTTGGCTACACATTTTTTAATTACAAATGTCCAATTGTTGATGAATAGAAGTTGTTATTGAAATTTGAATTGCAAAAAGTTAATGCAATTTCCATGACCGTGTATGCTTGTTTCTCAATGAAAGAAATTGCATTCAATGTTTTATGATCTTTTATGCTAAAATATAAATAATCTGCAGGGTTCATAGCAATGTATGCTACTCTTGCAAGCAGGGACGTCGACTGTTGCCTCATTCCTGAGTCGCCCTTTTACCTTGAAGGGCCATGTGGGCTATTTGAGTATATAGAGAGACGACTCAAGGAAAATGGGCACATGGTCATTGTCATTGCTGAAGGTGCAGGGCAGGAGCTTCTTTCTGAGAGCATGCAATCTGCGGATAAGAAGGATGCTTCTGGCAACAAGCTTCTCCGAGATGTTGGCCTTTGGCTATCACAGAAGATCAAGGTGGCTATCCTACTTAAATTACAGTCAAGAGTTTGATGCTCATATCTTTTTCCCAGACTTTCTACCCTTTTTGAAACTGCATGCAGTTGGATTTCTGATTTAGTAATGAGAACATTGAACGGTCTTTCAATTTAAATTTCATTCCATCTATGCTTTGTTATTGGCTGGTAGATTATAATTCTAATTGCTCCTTTCTCGACTTTTTTATTTATTAAGGATGACCAGATGAACTTGCTTACACTTCCTCTGTTCTCAAACATCCTAGCCACCATTGTTCAATAGGATGATGCGTGTGATTGAGGTGGAGCGTCTTGATTTTGTGATACAGCAAGTTCTCGCGATAGTCTAGAGGCATATATATAGTCTATCGGCGTAGTCTGTTGCTTTATCATGTCCATGTACACCCATGTCTGTTTTCTCTACCAGCAGGATTTCCATGTGTTGACTACGGAAATTATGGTCACTCATACAGCTCATTATCTTGTAACCTATGCCTGGCTCTCATGATTTACTGCCTATTTACAACACAATGACGCTCCAATGAGATGGAGCTTCAGAGGCCGTATCCCAATAATCCTATTGGCTAGTATACTAGTCAAAGTTCTACCACAAGTAGTCTTGGAGACAGTCAAATCAGATGACACGTCCTCATTCTGCATCATCTGTTTCTGATGCTGGACTTCACACTGCATAATGAAGCTCTTAAGATTTTCCATTTTGGCAGGAACATTTTGCCAAGAAGGCTAAAATCATAAACCTCAAACATATAGGTTGGTAATATTCTTGCTCTCTTAACCCAGAAAGGCTGGGAGACGACTATTTCATTCAATATTCCTCTTTGTTTTGTCCTGCAGACCCTACCTACATGATCCGGGCTGTCCCAAGCAATGCCTCTGACAATGTATACTGCACACTTCTGGCTCAAAGTGCAGTCCATGGAGCAATGGCAGGTTATACAGGCTTTACAAGCGGGCTTGTCAATGGAAGACATTCATACATACCTTTCTACGTAAGTTCATTCGATCCCATTCACATAAAGGAAGGATGCCTACCTTTGTCGTTCATTTCAGTGGATAGTGATGGCAAACAGATTTTGAAAGCAATAAAGAAACATGAATAGCTGATAGTATGCAATTAGTTCCAACCAGCCGGATTTTGAATCCAGGCCGGAACCCAAAAAAAAAAAAATTCTTCTACCGAATGGCCCATGCTTCCTTCTAAATCTATGTTATAAGTTGTTTAACATTCTGCAAACGAATTGCATCAGCGACTCAATTCTGTGCTGAGTATCAGTGAGTTACTCACCACCATCTAGTATGCCTTACGCAGAAATTAGCAAACCATGGTCCTCTTTGCTTTTGAGAAATTTCCAGCTTCTACATGCTCTCTTGTGTTTAAGCCGATAAGCTTTGATTCTGCACATGCATTTACTGATCAAAAGAAGTAAAGAAAACTATCAGATCATATGACAACCTGATCAATCTATTTGCTTATAAGACTGGAGACTATTACATCTTTTAGTCAACTGATGGTTCCCTCCATTGTTCTGCAGCGAATCACTGAGAAGCAAAACAACGTTGTGATAACTGATAGAATGTGGGCGAGGCTTCTGTCGTCAACTAACCAGCCTAGCTTTCTGAGCGCCAAAGATGTTATCGAGGACAAGAGAGAAGATGAGGCACCGACCCAGTACTTTGATAACCAGTGCAACCCGGATAAGAGTAATTTGGTCAACAATGAGATCTGCTAAAATTGACTTGGATCTTATGCTTAAACGCACTGTATTTTAAGTTATATCTCTAGCCTGACATAGGTAATATGGGCGTGGTGTCGTTGCCCAAATCAATGAGTCTGCGGTTACCACTACCATCTTTTATGTTTCTTTGCTCCACCAGTTAGGTGCATGGGGTTGAAAATCCTTCCTTGTTGAACCGTCTTTCTGAATTCATGGTTATGCTGGTGTATCGATCTGTTATTGCCAAAAACTATTCTCTGAGCTTCTTACAAGAAGAAATCCTTGATTATCCTTCATAGTTTAGTTTTACCCCTCAGCCAGTTTGTGTTTAAGAAGTCAAGATGGAGGTTGTTGGGTTTTGACGTGTACATCATCCCTTATGCAACTGGATTAGTTCTCACTAGTCGAACTGGAAAGCCTGGTGAGACCATTCACAGATCAGCTCTACGTCATGTATTCTTGTTCTAACTCTTCGTCCTTGTGCTGTCTTTCAAACGGGGGAGAAATCAACCTGACCCATCGTCAGTAACCTCTTCATCACTCTTGTGTAAGTATGGAAGATAAACAAGAAACTACACGCATGTAAATGTGTCGTAGATCACTAAAGGAGTTCTATGACATACTGATCTATAGCACTTTTTGGTACATTTGAAAGAGAAGAAGGAACAGAAATCAGACTAAGGTAGCTCTCTTTGGCGAGCTGATACGTGGTGTGGTTTTGAAGATAGAGAGATCACACAAGCCAGAAGCCGGTGTTATTCTGTAATGAATGGTTTCTTGTATGACAAAAGAAATTTGTATAAAACCTATTCATCTAAGCTAATTACGCACGAAGCCACTTCGTTATTTCGTGTTGATGTCATATCAAAGTAAGCCAGACAGAGGGAACAACCAGAAATTGAACTTGTTGCCTCCAGATATGGCCACAACTACAAGAGCAACAGAGACACATTGGCATGAACATCATGAATGTCTCTATAGCCTCATGCCCGGCTAATGCAGAAACAACAGATCAGAGCCAGTTTGTCCAACCCCGGGACAATGATGGGGACTCGTCGGCCTGAATGCCTCCCCTACAACTTATGCCACAAGTGCCGGAGATGCCCTGAGGCACTGTGACTTTTCGCAATTGAGGTTGCTTACATCCTCATCGGCCATCTTCCATGCATGTTTTTAAAGCGTTGTCGGCCTGTAAATTTCATTGACCAGCAGTGAGGGCATGGCTTATTCAGAGCCATTGATGATCAAAGCAAGGTGCAAATGGAATGCCAGAATACTCGGTGTCGAGCAAGTGTATATGTTTCCTCGTTGGTCATTCTAGGAAAAAACTTGGACATCGTAAAACCCTGGATGGAAGTAAATGGCATTTCCGTGCGTAGCAGATAAGATGTACGTTTGGAGAAAATCGAATTAAATGAAACCTGTCTTTTCACCATATTGGAGTAAGCCTTGTTTGATATGGATGCGACAAATTCGTATATGAATCAGGCTTTTCCACTCGAAATATATATGGCGCCATACTTTCTATTCGAGCCTTTCCGATGCACATGGACATGACAATTTCCATTGCGTTAATCGAGTTGGAAGTCCGAATACCCAGCGTTATCCGAGGTAACCGATCTATATGCCATGACATTAGCATATGCAAAGTCCACCTCTATATGGAAATTGAAGGTCACATCCGAATAGCGTTTCCAACTTATATTCACATCGAAGTCCGTTTTTGTGTCCTAGCAATGGAAAAAGAAAGGGCTTTAAAGGCTTTTAGTACTAGTGCACTAGTGCTAATTCTCATCCAATATCGGCATGGCCGTGCAGAGAGCATACTCTCCCGGGACAAAACATGCCGCGAAGTGTGTCATTCCAAGCTAATGCTGAAAAAGGGAAAATGTCACAAATGATCCATATACTATCACTTAATGTGCAATTTGGTCATTGAACTTTCAATCGGCTTAATTTGGTCCTTGAACTATTGATAAATGTCCGATTTAGTCCATGAACATTCAATCGGCTCAATTTAGTCCTTGAACTATTTGATAAATGTTTGATTTGGTCCCTGAACTTTTGATCGGCTCAATTTAGTCCCTGAACTATTGATAAATGGTCGATTTAGTCCTTAGTTACTATTTTTCCTTTTTTATTTTTAATTATTTTTAATTATTTTTTTTTAATTCTTCTTCCCTTCGCCGGACGCAAGCAAGGGTCCTTGCTAGATCTGCGAGGGAGCCCCTCGCTCGACGCTAGGCTGTGAGGGAGCCCCTCGTCGGCATCAAGTGAGGAGCACCCTGGCGTCGGGCGATCTGGTGAGGGAGCCCCTTGCCCGACATCGGGCTGCGAGGGAGCCCCTCATCGGTGTTGATTGAGGAGCACACCGGCGTCGGGCAATCTGGCGAGGGAGCCCCTCACTCGATGCCGACAAGCGGCTCCCTTACAGCCTGGCGTTAGGTGAGGGGTTCCCTTGCCCGGCGCCGGGGGCTCCCTTGCAAGATCTGCGAGGGAGCCCCTCGCCCGACGCCCTCGCAAATCACGAGGGGCACCCTTGCCCGATGCCGGGGAGGGGCTCCCTCGCCAGATCTGTGAGGGAGCCCCTCGCTCGACGCCAACAAGGACCGCCCTCTCCTGCATCCGGCGAGGGCAACCTTTGCCGGAGGCTTCCCTCCGAGGGCCGAGAGGAGAAGAAGAGAAAAGCAAAAAAAATTAAAAAGGAAAAACAGTAACTAAGGACTAAATCAAACATTTATCAATAGTTCAAGGACCAAATTGAGTTGATCGAAAGTTTTAGGGACCAAATCAAACATTTATCAAATAGTTCAGGGACCAAATTGAGCCGATTGAAAGTTTAGGGACCAAATCGGATATTTATCAATAGTTCAAGGACCAAATTGAGCCGATTGAAAGTTCAAGGACCAAATTGCACATTAAATAATAGTATAGGGACCATTTGTGACATTTTCCCTCTGGAAAAATGTGATTAGATCACTACCACATTGTCACAATTCGTTTTCTTAGCACTGAAAAAGGGCATCACTGACATTGTAATTGGACGTGCGTATTCTCCTGTCTAGCAACACAGCTAGCTAATGCAATGCCATTGATGGATAGAACTAGTGCGTCCTTATGCTGCAAGTAGAGCTTCAGCTTTCAGCAATCAGCAACTGGTAAGACTCGGCCAGAATAGATAAAAGAAGAATCTATGAAGCAATTAGAACAAAAACTAGAAGAAAGCAAACAAGATACCAAAATAACAGTAAATGAAGGACAAATCTATGCTTCCATAAAAATGAGATCCTTTACATACATAACAATAGTGCAGTGACAGCGTACACGATCAGTACAAAGCCAAAACTAAGCTGACATGCTTTCCCAGAGCCAAGAATTGACAGACCCTTTACACGATAACACTCACCCTACAACTCAAGTAAATCATAAATCTTGTGACATGATTACAATTACTTTACAACCCATGTAAATCTTATGACTAATCCTTGCTTCTCAATAAGTAAGGCAATGGCTAGAGTTAGAGCACAAACCCAGAAGAAAGAATGCCTATAGAAAGAGCAGCTTTCAGAGCTCTGACCTTTTCATTGATGAACGGGACATCAGATCGAGTCATTGTAACCGAAGAGCTGCTGCACTTAGAACTCCTTTCTCCCGTGAACCCCGCCATTTATAAGTCAAAAAGAGAAGGTAATAAAAAAGACCCTGCCCTTTTCAAACATTTGAAGATCCCCACGGAAAGAAAAAGAGAAATTGTATACAATTATAGTCCCACTTGCCCAGCTAAACAGTACCTGATTAGTATGCACATTAAAACTGCCAGAACACCTCGGGATCATTGCTGTACAGGGAGTGATCTTGGATTTCCTGATTAGCCACGTGCCAATCAATGAGACGAGCTTGTATGATTTTGCACAGCACCAGCCCAGAAGGAAGCATCCACCATTCACTTTCATCCCTATTTGCCATCAAAACAAAAAAATTAATATCTTTACTCTCACCGATGCAGCGTCCATCAAAAGAGAAGATGGCTTCAACTATAGCCATGCCATTGCAGCTGAAGGCGGATACTTACGCACTAAAATTCCAGGACTGAAAGTTTGAGTTTGAATGCTTTTTTCCACTGTGGTTCTTGTAATGAATAAATCCACAAATGAAAGCAACTACCTGTTTGAGTGTAAAGCCATAAAGATGGTTAGAATCTGCTTTCCTGCCAAAACAGATATCACTTGAATATGGTGTTTGACACGTCTCATGCGCTACTTAAACTGCCATAAACAGCCAGCAGCATAGGTGAACAGGAAGAACAATATATGCACACCTCATTCTTGCGTTGCTTCTCTATCAGATAGTACTATCAAGAAAGCTAAGCCTTTTACTATCAGATGAAGAATATGAAGTAATCATATCTCCAACATTAGCTGCTGCGTGACAGATGTGCGTCTTAGCAAAGTGTACACTTGAGAAGCAGTGTGAATATAACAAGGCAAGGGAAAATGATGAAGGTACTTGAACCCCCCAACAAACCTAGGGAAAAAGTTAATCTTCCAGTTCATTGGCATATCCTAAAACTCCTGTTCCCAGAATAATGCTGTCTTATTAAATGACAGCAGCAAAACAGCAAAACAGCAATCTCGAATCTTCATCTCATTAGTGGATACCATCAGAAATACTAGTACATGTGAGGCACATGTGATTACAAATTCTGCACTCTAGTGTAAAATGTAAGCTTAAGATGAAGACAACTTACGACATTGATCAAGGATGTGATGTTCCATAGAGCATATACACGTGCCAGGCCAGCTGATCGCCTTGGTCCATGACTAAATAATGCACTGATTCCAGCTGGGAAAGGATAAAGAATTGCAAGAGGGAGTATAGACAATGCTAAAAGGAAGTCCAACAGAGAAATGGAGTAGAGCTGCAGCAAAGTAAGCAAGACTAAGCTAAAGTCTCCTAATAGCAGCATAGAGACCACCAAACCAACAAGATCCTGCATTAACGAGAGAATAGGTCAAAACAGTTTTCTACAAATCCATCTGGATATCAGAGAGAGAAAGGTTTATTGGCAAACTTGATGGACCTCATTAGAAGCATTTATTACCTGATGACCAGCTGGTTTGGTATTATAGACAACGAAAGATAGGGGAAAATATATAGCCTTCTTCTCTTTGAAAGTTCGCAAGCTTTTGGAATGTAGAACACCACCGCACATTCTTTTATACGTCATTAGAGGTTGCTTCACTGCTGAGTGGTCCACCGGATCATCTCTGTAAGTTCGAGACAAACTGCAAATATACCAAAAACTTAAGCATAATGGCACTACCAAAACTCTGGCCTCAAAGTAGCTTGCATGAATACAGTTACCATGGTCGCTGCTCAGGTTGCAACAAACCATCTTGACCTTCAATGGCTGATGGTAAATTTTGATTTCCAACAGCACACGCTATAAGACCAAACTGGCAATATCCCGAAGCAGTAGGCTGAAAGGAAGCTAGGTTGAGATGCACGTCATATGTAACTAAAGTAGGGTTTGCATGTGTTTCGAGCCAGCTAACAATACGACCAAGTGTTACTCTTAGTTGTCCACGGCGCACTAATCGCAATTGAGCATTCAGACCTGCCACTAGTCGATACCATATTGTAGGTGGTATTGCCTGAGATCAGAAATAAAGAACAGCACATTTTTAAGAGATATTATTTCAACAATACACATAAAAATGATTGTGAGTACTAGCAATCTTACTTGGCTCATAAGGCTAGTGAGGATATTATCATTGTGAAGGCAGAAAGGAGCCATGTAGCTCCCGTTGCCTCCGAATATCAAGGACATTGGAAATCTTTGATTCAGAGGAGGAGGAAGATCAGCTCGCTTTTCATCTCCGCCAAGGAAAAAATCCAAATAGCCCAGCATTAGGTCAGATGTTGCGGCCACCTGCATTATGACATAAAGATCAATCCTAAAGGATTTTTTTTTTTTTTAAATTAAAATCCCAAAAGAAGTTGATACTTGATAGCCTGAATTTTAGCATAGCTACTGTTCTTGCACAAAGTGACACCATCATAACACATATTTCTAAAATATATTTATTTTGCGATATACGATGTTCAGATATGGATATACATCAAATGAGACATTCTGCTCTCAAGTTCATTTGGATGTGTCTATCAATGGATACTCTTTTCATTACAGTTCTATATGATTCAAATCCACGATATGATCATAAGGTACAAAAACCCACATCAGTGTTAAGTCCCAAAATTCTAGAAACCATGAGAGGTACTACTCATAGGGCAATATGCTTACACTGTTCACTAAGTATAAAAAAATCGTAAAAAAGACTGTAGGATGTGTGAACTGACACCATCAACCTTCCCATCAGATGGTAAATTGAAGTGAGAAGAAAAATGTAGAAGACAAGCTGATGTCAAGCTAATGGATCTACATGCTTTCCAATATCAAACCTTAATTCCCTCGTAAAGAGCACGAGAACGGCAAGAACGTAAGCAAGCATGATCATATTCCGACCGAACAAATTCACGAAGTTGCTGTAGTTTGTTTTTGCGACAGCGCTGGAGCCATGACCATGACAGCGGATGGGCAAGAACAGAGAGAATCCTGTAGACTGATCCCTCCCACCATTGGTAAGCAGCTAAACCATTAATCTCATCTACAAATCTGTTAAATGCATCCTCAAATCTGCATATGTTTAGGTGAGAAGAATCATCATAAGAGTATGGACTATGGATTACGGGAAAACTAACAAAGCAACAACTTTTACATATCAATCACCAGGCAGGCATAGAGAGATGGATATGAGACATTGAATCCCACGGTATCTTTATACAAGCAGTGAGGGTCCTAGGGAGGGGCACTTACACAATCTCTATAATTTCTTCAGGAGGAGAGTGAGGTAGATGCCAAGGTTCGCTAAAGGTATTTGCCCCCATGAAGTACATTCTATGTACATGGCTTTGAGATTCCTCGATCCTATTTGTTTCCATAACCTGAAAGATTACATTATTAACATAATAGATATGAGAAATTGGTGATACCTGAATTTTAGGTATCAGAAGAAATAAGATGAAGAAAGCAATTAAGGGAAGTACCTCATTTAGTGACTCCAGAAAAGGGAAAGAGTGATCTATTCGAGAACTACGTCGAGGAGGAACAATGGCCGGCGATTCTTCGCCACCAACATACTTCGTCCGTGCAACACTAAGGACTAGAGCTAGCAGGATGAGGACAGCCAGGAGTATTAGACTAAATAACCATGGGCCACCAAAAGTGTATATTAGCTCTTCAAGAGCAGTATAACAATTTGGCATGTGAAATCTTTCGGAAACACATTTGTAGGGGCAAGGAGTTTCTGTCACGCCACCTGTTAAAGAAGATGGAGGCCACACAAAATCAATAACTAGATCTGCTAGGGACTACTTCTGGGGAGGGAAAAAATCTTCAAAAAAATTTAAAAGCACCTAAAGTACATTTCAAAATCACAATGAAATAACAGACACCTCTGACTGCCATGTATATTGCACGACGGGGAAGCTCATGAAGTGGGCAATCCTGACAAAGGACACTATCTGATCCACTTACATTCTTATAAGTACCCACAGGGCATTCCTGCCACACAATTTGAGAGATTAAGTTGGAACATATAAAGGAAAACAGTAACTGCATCAGCCTACGCCAATCATACAAAAGAGTAAATTCATGCAGAATCATATGAGCTGGATGGTAGTAGATGTACAGGCATTAAGGAGCATACTTCAAGTCATCTCAGCATTTGCAAATTTAGTAATCTTCAACAAGAGCATTCTAGTGCGCATAGATTCTAATTTACAACTGGTATAACTAGCTGAGACCATGTGAATTGCACCTATATAACAGACTATTGGATCAATTATCATTTGGTCTATCATGGCCACTAAACTTTCAATTGTCTCATTCACTACTAAGTCCATTGATCAGTCCCCTGCCATTGGCCTCCATTATCTTAATGTGGTTTTCAATTTAAGATGGTTGTTACCTACTATCGTCGACATGGCGAATTTGGTGCCATTCCAATGTATCATAGCATTGATAGGTCTCACTTGTTGATCATCAACCTTGTCAATGTCAATTAGCTTGCAAGTAACTAGGAGATTTCTTTACCGCAAGGTGTCCAAGGCTCTTCAAGCATAAGACTTATCACCACTGAGTGCCATAGTCCCATCCCACACACAAAGGCAATTAATAGAGCATCAAGTCAATTGGGTCCAGGCATTTTCTCTCTCCTCTCTTGTTGCCAAAACCCAAAATGAAGCCAGATTAGGTCCTTTACCGGGTTTTCACCTCTTTTTTTTTTTTTTTTTTTTTTTGAGGTTTTTCAACTCAATCCCCTGGTCTTCAATGACCAAATAGATAACTTGTCTAGTCACCGGCAATGGGTTAATGATTAAAATTGCTATCAGTGTTCCCCTTACTTCTTTCGCTTATACCAGCACATAGATGCCACATCCCAGTATAGGCAAAGAGGAATCTAGGCAGAAAGTGATGGCAGCAACCTAATGGATACACTTTACAAAGTCAAGTGATCAAATTTAAACAAATCATAGTTTAACAAGTTAAATAGGAGCAGTTAAGTCAATAAGCGACTTCGAAATGTTGAGAACCAAGATCATACATTATCTTCACTAATGACAAACCAAATCCAAAAAAATCTATTAAACTTGTTTTTTGCAAAATCAACGGATCTGATGATAGTTTACCTTGCAAAAAACACCATAAAGCCCCTTTGGACAGGCCTTTCCTGTAATAGTTCCATTTTCACCTGCAAGACCTTGGCCTCTGCCAAATCCTCCCCTGCCATTAGGAAAAGAATTTAGACCAAAAACTTCATAACATTAGCACAACCATACCTCACTGGTGGAGGCCACCTGAGTATGAAACTGATCCACATGGCAAAATGATAATGTTTATTTCATCGCATCACTAAAGTTTCACTTAGTGTTCTTTTACTCATCCTAGATGGTAGAGAGATGACAACCTAGAAAGCAAAGAAAAACTTTGAGGCTATCTAAAAACTCTCTTGCATTAGAGGAGAGGGTATTGGTTCAGGCATCAATATTTGCATTTCAACTTTTCAAGCAGGATGACAATGGTATATTCAAAGCATTTTAATGCAAAGAACGTGCATCTCAATTCAAGGACCAGCCCTTGCACCCCAAAGCCAACAGAGATCAGCTTTCTTGAGTGATGACAGCCTAATATGATTAGACTATCCTCTGTCTTTGAGTACAAATAGACCATGCAAGTCTACACTCACATTATTATTGTAGGCAACAAGCGTTGGTTGTTTGAGGCTTGCAGCCAAGAAAGTCAATTATGTTACAAAACCTAAAACTTTTTGAAGAAAACTTGAAGATATGTAGAGAGTGTTCTGTCATGGTGACAAAAGGACAAACTCCTGCAAGGCACGCTTCTCCTTCTTTAAGCCATTTATTAACATTTAAAAAGACTATATGGCAGTCTAGAAAAAATAAGCTTGGAACGAAATTTGTCAAGCATTAATCAACACATGGCGATAATGAATGGTGAGTGGTTAGCCAAGTGAAAAAATGTCATAAGTCATCACGATATAGTCATGAAAAACCTCAACCACATCAAAATCTAGAACTAGAGTAATTTATCCGAACCAAAGCAGTCAACATGTGCATGTACATAAGCATGCTAATTGATGCACTCAAACTCGAATGAAGAAATTAGTAGATACAAACCCCGTCTGGATGTTTCCTTTGACACTGGCTATAGGATAATATTCATCCCCAACAGGAATACTTGACCAGTGAAAGTGAACTCTACCACCACCTCCACCACCACCACCATTGGGACTCCCATGTCCTCCAACAGTAGAGATGATAGAAGAGTCACCAAGGACCAACGAATGAATAAACAGAAGAATAGTTCCACCAGATCCACCTCCAGGTCCTACATCTGAGATGGTCCTACCATCTGTTTCTCTTGTACGCTCTCCAAAACTCTCTCCATCTGCTTTGATGGAACCATCAATGGACACACTTGACAATGAGTGCTCCAGCGAACCCATTACTACTCAAGGAAATAAAATAAGATTAGCATTTGTGTGAAAGAACAAAAGTGAGATCACTAACTTAATGTAAAGATCATAAGCAAGCTGATCCTCAAAAGATATCCTACAAGTAAATGACTAAAACCCCATTATCGCAGAGGTATGAAAGAAAATGAATGCAAAATCAATATGGCCGCCAAGTTTTACCGAAACTTTACCTATGATACCACCTCCAGCAGTTGCACCGGCAAGACTATCATTTCCACTACCACTACCAAGCTCACAAGGCAATTCTGCATTCCCATATGTGACCCCACCTGAGATAAAACTCCCATTCTGAAATCCATCACCACCTTTCCCACCATGGCCACCACCACCACCGACCCCATTATCCACGATTTTACCTCTACCAAGTCCACCCGTGCACCCTGCAGTGCATAGTGAATATTTGTAAAACTCAAGCAAACATAATAAATAGTGGATGATGAATTTACACATGTTGAAAATAAGATGCTCCTTGTACTTAAAAAACAAGGATTTTGCAAAACCTATCATGATAATATATAAACAAATGAGATAGTGCATCCTCCCTACCAAGCCCAGATACACTAACTGTTCCAGTGGAATGTACAAGTACTGCTCTGACCCAGTGAAAATGAAGCACAGAACCTGTAATGCTTCCTTCAACAATTATATCTTCGACACGACAGATCTGCAGAACCAATGTCAGAACACTAAGACCAAATTATTTTCCAGTGAAAGAACAAATCTGACTTAACCAGTTGGCCAGTAAGACACCTGAAGAGTGAATGACAATGAAGAATTGACATTACAGTCTTCAGGTGGATGTAGTAACTCTCTTGGACAATCCTGGAGCTCACAATAAAGTCGCGGAGTCCTGTAAAACACAAATATGAACATAAGAAAGCGATTGCATCAACATGCACTATCTGCTATTGGCAAGCACCCCAACTTACAAATCATCATCACTAGCTGATTCCAAAGGACCTCGCAACGTAGACCCTGGTCCAACCTTCACAGATTAGAAGATAATCAGCCCAATGTATACAGAATATGCAACAAAGAGAAACATAAGTTCAAGACAAAGCACATGAAGCATAAGAGATTCATTCTAAGCAAATATCCAGTTATATGGGGACTAATGTAGGTAATTCCATGCCATATAATATGACCACCAACATTGCATGTCATATACCTTTTTTTGATAGACCTATAGAATCAATTAGAGACAACAAATTAAAATCAAACAACAACAGCTATGTCAAACTGATCCATTTAGCCAAACTTGGAAATCAGAAAAACAAGACATAATCCACTACAGCAAAACCAAGAAATGAAGTCAGCATAAAATGTTCTTATGAAGCCAAGCTTATGATTGCAAGAAAATTTCTATTCTCTGTAATGACAGCTATCTGAGCAAGTCATCAAGAAAGTTTAGTTGTTCAGCCAGTCAAAAGGTGATAGGTGAAAGAGAAAACATCAGGAGTCTCAGCATAGTACTTCAGTCCAAACATGTCGCGGTTGAAAAAAATCCAACTGAAATATGCCTCATACTTGACAAAAAATAGTTGTCATTATAAGGGAATTAGGAGAAAAGGGGTCTTCATCTTACACTGATGCTAAAGAATAATGATATGACCAAGCGTTGAGCCTCAATGAGATCGCCCGGTCCTGATAAATTCAGGGAACCTTGTCCATGAACTCCGAGATTTGCATTTGAATGTATTACAGATGATTCCTGGTACAAGTAGTAAGGGTGTTATTTTATATCATACCACAGCCAAAGTCTGGAACAAATAAAAAAAGTAGGAAGAGATATACTACCCTCAGAACCACAAGATTGCTAGCCTCAAGATAGGATGTTGCCAAAACTGCATCGTGGCCCCCATCAATAAGCATCTTGGAGTTCCACATCAAGTGCATTTTGACCGACATACGAAGAGCTCCATAAATCTAAAGTAATAAAGTGTGATTGAGACATCAACATTATTAATCAGACATTGACAAACCCAAAAAACCCAAATGAAAGCAAAGTTCCGCACTTCAGGTTTGATCGTCGTCATGGTTTTCTGTCCAGAAGCTTGTATGCTCCTATTTCTTGCTTTACACATTTGAAAGACAAGCTTTTATTGTCTTAGATCAAGATTTACAGTAATATGATAAAGTGCCAACATGACTTCCATTCAGGATTCTCAATACTTTAATTTTGTCATTGATAAGATCTTGGGTTTGAAAGAATAGCACTTCTAGTTGCAAGTACCAGTGCAGCAAAATATAGGTCATATTCCTTCCACAAGTATAGACAATGATGGAAACTGGAAATTCCATTCTAACAAATGAAAGATTAAGACTTTGATGCTTTTTTCTTACTTCCCCTTTTATAATTCATTTGGCATAACAAGGCTGGATGTTGTGCCACTTAAATGATTATTTTTCAAGTCATTTTCCAAAGCTTGTTTTAAAAGACATTCCATCAATAAATCAAGTTGTGCCAGCCAAAATGCTGTCCATTCTTGTTCACTGCAAGGAAGAACCTTCTCCACATATTATGATAGTAATTGAATAAGAGCCTTACAAATCCCCAGTAATTGTCCAAAGCTATGAATCTCAGGTTATCATGAAATTTCTGTGTATGGTACAGAATCTATGAATTCCGTCATAAGAGTTGCTAATGAAGCCTAATAATCTTGGACAAATATGTAGTCATACCAGGAACTCTATAACACCACAACTAATAAGTGATGCACCTTAGAAAAGAGATCAAGATGGCATATCCATCTCTACCTAGAATTGAACATTTGGGCTGCTCTCAATATGAGATCAGCAGCAAAAGAAAGTTTATTAGTCACGATTTCTCAATTTCCTTTTATTGGTACTTTTAGTCTAGATTATGATTTGAAATTTTTTTTAATACTACTCATAACAAAGTCCCACACAACTTCTAGGAACGGAGCTAGTAACACTCAAATAAAGCTCTAAGAAGCAGAACAAGATTTTAGAATATATCAGAAATAATAATAAACCACACATTTTTTTTGCGTCTCGACGAGTACATAGTTGAGATGCTACTGTACATTGGAATAATAAATACTGTAAAGTTCGAATGCAGTACTTTATCCGAAACATGACTATAGATCATATGCACAGAAGAGAGAGCATATTTGTACCCGTATAAAGCTGTAGTCCTAAATATCAAACTTGTAGATATAAATTCAAAGGAAGAAAGCAGAAAGGCCAGTAACTTGCCTTGATTACAGAGTCGCTCATTAAAAGCTCTTCTGCCATTAACTCAAATTCCGAAGTGCCAAGATGTGCCAGTCCAAAGCTCAGCATAGCACCAGATGACAGCCGAAGTTGGCCTCGAACCTATACATCCATACTCTTTCAACAAAGAAAAATGACAATGTAATATAGAAAGAATCACCTTGCAACCTAAAAGTTAAAACCAAGACCACTCCAGCTAACTCTAAGGGAAAGTCTGATTGAACAATTTCTTCAAGCCACTAAATTAGCTTATTTATTAGTTAAAACGTGCAGTCTCATATTGGACATGCCAATGTAGATGAATTTCCTGCACTTATGTTCTTTTTCTGTTGATAATGAATGCCCACTCTGTCCATAGATTTTTTCTATAGCAGAAGTCTCTGCTTCATTTGGTCAAAGCAGCCTAGTTGAAGGACAAAGGCACAGTAAATTGTGTTACTACCAAAAACACCTCAAGGGACTTCCAACTGAATATGTTGGCAACATTTGAATATCTTGTAAGCATTCTTTTTGGGCCACATGATTGTAATCACATTGCAAACTAATTCCAATGAGTAAAAGATAACATTAGAAAGCAAATAAAGGTCCTGCATCATACAGTGCGACTGGAAGGTGGAACCATAAAACAGTAGTAAATTTCCCGACAGATTGTTTCCGAAGTAAACTAAATCACAGAAAAAGAAATCAAAACTCAAGAACTTAAGAACTAAATAGAGGGTAAAGTTCCAAATTTTATTCATCTCGATTGGCAAATTTCACACTGAAAATATTGAATTTTAACTCCAGCATTTGGTAAACTCAACCATGAAAAGGGAGAAGAATGAAAACTAAAGCATACCTGGTTGCACAAGCAAAATCTCAAGAAAAGATGGACAGTAGAGACTTATGTTTTCAAAATGTCACATTCTTTCCCATAATTAGCAAGTTCACTATGTTAGGGTCATGTGAGATCAGGAAAGATGGATAACGCTGTATTTTCTGATCCATAAAGTTCTTGAATTTATTAAACATGTCTTGTACAAATTATCCAAGTACAAGAAAAAAAAAGCCAGGAACCACATAAAGAAGGGGCCAGAACTTGGTAGCACCATTTGGTTGCTGAATTTAATTTTTCCATACTCTTTCCACTATTTTTTTTTTCTATCACAAAATACGAGAGAAAGTGAGGCTGAGAAGCTGGATTCTTTGACTAACTCAAGATACATTCAATAAATGTTAGATTACATATCCACTGGTAAGTATTTCCAGAAAAAGTGCGCAGTGGCCACCTGATTAGGAAAACAAACAAGCCCTGCGATGCTTAAAGGTTCAAAAACCAATGATTTCTACCAAGTACGATTGACTCAATAGCATAACTGCAAAACACAGAATTGAGACCTGAACCAACTTGATAGTTGAAGTACTTAATGGCCTACCAGAAACTTAGCGAATATACAAGGAATGCGTATTTCTTGAGAATATGAAAAAGAGGTTCAACAAACCACTAACATTTTGGAAAGAATATAACACAGCAAATATAGAGCAAGAAAGTTTTTCACCAACCTGGACACGACCCCAATACAGAGGAACGCAAGCCTTGGCATGATTCTGAATATAAACATTTGTCCAAAGCGGCTGTTTAGGGAACTCTAGCAGAAGAGTGTCGGTATGAGTGGACAAGTTGTGATTGTTAACAGTAAGACTCCGAGGTACAGCATCATAGTAGGTCCCAGAAGCGCCTGCATTTTCAGAACAACCAGAACTTTTTCCACCTGCAAAAAAAGCTCGAGATTTTATAACAGGGCAGTCAGGGAAATTTCTTATTGTAAGCCTACAAGGGAAGCTCACAGTGAATCTTTGTATAACTTGAAGCTCACTCCATCTGGATAACTCTAGATGTATATTAAAATGTAAAATTAGGGTCTGGTCTCACCGTGGACAAAGTACCCTGTGTCATCATGTCTACTGAAAACATTTATGGAGATTCTTCCGCCCCCACCTCCAGCAAAACCGCTGCCACCTGCGGCACTAATAGTGCCAAATCCAATCCTGCATTTTAGAAGCATCACTTTTAGTTCACAATTTGATGCAATTCACATCGATGTGGACACAATAACAGAAGACACTTTATCAAACAGAAATGACTACGTTGATGAATTATGCATCTGATTAATGTGGCTTGATGCAAGCATAGATCAGTATGCCTGCAAGTATATTTCTAGTCAAAAATATTCACAGTCTGCAGTATATAGCTAGTTCCTCGTGAAGTCCTTAAAGTGCTCTTGCAAGTTGCCACCAAAACATAAACAGCAGTTGCTGCTCCTACCCTTCAAGAAGTGAAGTGATATGAATGAAAAACAACTGGCCCTTCAACATCATATTAGTTGAAATGAGTAGTCATGCAACAACTTATAAAAAGTTCGATTGTAAATTATGAACAATCGCACCAACACTATATTAGAGAGCGGGTTACCAACTGCTAAAGTCATCTGCTACAAAAAAGAATAGAGTATATGCAGCCACACATCAAAGCAATAACTTTTTATGCTTGGCTGTTCTAGTCTCAACATCAGAAAAGTTGCATCAAAGCAAGATGTGGGGATTAGTCTACCAGTTATGTCAAATGAACTATGAAACTTATTTTCAAAGTTAATAAGAAATCCTATTCTTATCTATAGTTCCAGATATTCAAAACTTGCACATTTACCCTTCAGCAGCAATGCAGAAGCATAATTTAGTTTTTAGTGTTTTAAGTCTTTTCCTTTCTCTTAAGTCCTTTATGATGTTATCAGATTAATAAACAGTCATGTGCCAGTCATGTGACTTTCAATGAGCTCCAGCAGTTGAGACTACGAGTTAATATTTTAGATCACGGGTTGAGAGTTTTAATTCCTAGTATAAATAGGTCTTTAAGTCACTTCATCATTAGCTTTCTCCATTCAATATAAAGTATCGGTTTTTCCATTAACCCTAGGATGTCTTTCCTCTGTGCCAGAATCAATTCGATTCTCTTTTAGCCCAGCTTTTTCCTTTTTTCTTTTTTTTTTTTTTTTTTTTTGGGGGGGGGGGTGGGGGCGCTATCCTCACACGCCAAATTGGTATCAGAGCCTCCTGTTATGGTTTTTCGGTACATGAAGCACCTCTAATGAAGAAACATTTCAATGATAGAAAATTCTACATGGCCAATCATCAAAAAAGATACTCTTCTAGCATCTTGATGAATGCCCCCTCTATAATTAGATGAACACGTACACAATGCACTTCAAAGACAAAGAAGTGGTTTCAAAACTAAAGTTAAAGTCAACTTATCGTCCATCTGAATCAAGAACAACAAGGTCTGTTTCAACTGATCACCACCCAATGGTTCAAGACGTTAAGCAGCAAATACACTAACTCCAAGAATCAAAAGCAGGAGCACCAATCTCATTTGCTTCTTACCTAACCATCTGCAAGCTCATTATATTTTCTCAAAACAGCTTTAGTATCTATTTTAGACAGAAAGAATCCTCTATGCATGCAACTAAGAATCTTACACTCAGGACCAGACAAGATTGACAGAGTCATCAGCCAACGAAAACAGCAAAAAAACACAGGGGACATCAACCCTAATGCCACCCACTTTTAATGCTGGCCATGATACACAGAACACTATGTACAATCAATTTCAGATATCACAATGCACCAGGAGGCTATGCAGAACATCTAAATGTGGCTTTAATCACTCAAAAGGAAGAGACATTACATTCTATGAGCCTGAATATAAATGCTGCCTCCACTGCCTCCTCCACCCTTGTCACCACCATCACCTCCATCTGCCAAAAGACTCCCTGAGACCTCAATTTCATTCTCCACCTCGAACTTAATCCTCCCGCCTCCCTCCCCGCCATAATCCTCTTCCTTACTAGTGGTCCCTCCCTTGCTCCCGTAGCTATATGGCTTGTCCAAAGACTGCCAAGAATATGCATCTCCGCCCCACACATCATCAGGGAGCTTCTTATTATCAGTCAAACAATTCGCGCCTCTTCCACCGTGTCCACCACCTGCCCCCTGCACCCCCTGGGGGGTGCCACTTGTCTCCGCCGGCGGCTCCCAGCCAATCCCGAAACGTTAATCAGAGACCCATCAATCAAGCTAACACTATTAGCTACCACATGCACTGTACCAGCAAGAATAACCCCATCTTGGCCTAGACTAAAATTGCCACTCATGTTAACCATTATGAAACATCCCCTCATCGGGCAGCTAAGACGAACACCCGGAAGTATATATAAATTCCCTACACCTTTAATATACACGTCACCATCGAATTCTAAGGTCTTATTCAGCTCACAGGTCGAATCAGTCGAACCGACTCCTTCGAGATCCTCGCACGACAGCGCGGGCGGGAGCGGCAGGGCGGGCGGCGGGGGCGGCGAGGGCGGCGTGTAGTCGCCGTGGAAGCCGAGCACGTCATTGTCGGCGACGGCCGAGAACCCATCTCCCAAATCAGCGGAAAGAGCGGTCTTGATGGCGAAAATAGCAAGAACGTGAAGAATTACGATGCGCGGAGCCGTAATTGCGGTTCCGGCGGCCATCATCCCCGGCAAAGAAGAGGATCGTCGGAAAACGGTGGGCTTCAGGGGGACGAATCGGGGGAGGAGGAGCTCCGGCGGGTCATTGCGCGCAATGGGTTGGAGCCAATTTCTTGAATTCGCGCGGCGACCGGATCAAAATTTCGCCTTGCTGGATTGGGGACGGGAGGTTGCTTGCGGAGAGACGGGAGCGGAAATGGGGTGCAATTGGAATTGGACTGAGCTGGAGGTAGAATTTCGTGTGTAATTTTAGACAATATAAAACTGGTTTTCGATGAAATTATGGTTGAATAGACGTCAAGAAAAGGAACGTTGAAAGGCGTGTCCAGGAGGTGACGAGGAGGACGAGGAAGGGAGATGAACAGGTGGACGGAAAGCGGCGCGTGTGCATGGCACGTGTGCACTTTTCCAATGACCCAATTGCTCATTTATATTTGTCTTTTATTATTATTATTATTTTTTCCAATTGGGCCCATAATTTGGTAGAAATTAAGTTCAGGCCCAAATTTGCAGTACTTGGGGATGAAATAGAAGAGCAATAAGAGGCTCACCTGCAGATGTGATTCGATCCAATTCGATAAGACTGCGACATTAAATTAACTTTCAGTTTGATTCCATTTGATAGGATTGTGACATTAAATTAACTTTACTTCTATGTCTCGCCATCATAAATGAAGCCGAATATAAGGATGTCTATTCACCAGCATTATGGTTTCGTTAATGCTTGGGATGAAATTTGCACTACTTTGCGATGAAATTGAAGAGCAATAAGAGCTCCACCTGCAGATGGACCTATGGGTTTTGTTAATACTTTAGCTTAGTTTGATTCGATTCAATAGGACTATGACTTTAAATTAGCTTTACTTCTATGTCTCGCCATCATAAATGAAGCCGGATATAAGGATGTCTATCCATTCAATTACGTTAGGATTTGGAAAGTTGCGATTCGGATTCGATCTAATAAGCCTGCTGGCGAATGAAGTTTGATCAACTAAGTTCTCATTATGCATCAATTTTTGGACTACTTCAACCTCATAATTCCTAATGGGCCCAACTCAGCCCAATTAGAAAACCAAATCACTCACCGGTCACTACACGATTCTTCCCTAGCTCCTGTGGCCCAAGATAATATAAAGTCTAGGACTTGGGTTGGCTCATGGGAATAGTTCACATCCCTTAAAAAAAAAGGCCCAAAAAATGTTATTTTCTCTAAAAGAAAATGCAAAAAAATTCAAAAAAAAAATTCAAAAAGATTGCAGATAGTCAAAAGGTTCATGGGGAAAGCTTTAGGCAGAAGCACCTGGGGAAGTAGAGCAGGACCAGCCAATCGGTTCAATTTCTTTAATCCAAACCCTGCGGCACTCTCAAAACAATCCTCGTACCAGAATATTCGTGCAGCCCAGCCCGTCGTCTTCACCGATACTGAGGAATCATACCGTGGTCCAGCCCACTATTTTATCGACCGAATCTGTACTTGCTCCAGATTAGTTTATGGATGGGAACATGGAGAAAAGCAAAATTTTGTTCTGATTGTCAATTGGTTAGGTGGAAAGGCAGAGCCTGTTATCAATGTGCTTAAAAAAGGAGTTAAGAGGACTGGGAAATGGTTTTGTGGATGCTTTTTCTTTTTCTTTTCATATTATAACAGAAGTTTCTCAATGATTCTATCTTTAGAAAGAAGGCAACTTTAGCAGGTCCAATGCTGTGAACCAAATCATGGTTCACATGGTTCTGTTTCGTATTTTTATCAGATCGATAAGTGGTCCTTGGGGCCCACGTCACAATTCACATGCTTTTTTGAACAAGCTTGTGGGGGAGCCTATCCATGTCTGAGGTCTTTGATGGCATGTGGGCCTTCTTTGGGGGCCCAATATGAAACCATGGTTAAGGCAAAGGAGGGATGCCCCCATGTCAGGATTTGCCGAAAGTGCTCTCTCTTCTTCACCATTTCAGCAAATCTGAAGAGAAAAACTCATTTTTGCAGTGGAAGAACATAAGGAATAAGAAGAGAATTTGAAGCTCAAACACACATTATACAAACTGATCCATAGAGGAAAACATTAATTCTCTGACTTGGATAGCTTTTATATGGTTACTGTTGCAAAGTTATAGTTGCTCGCATATATATCAAAATTGCATATAAATATATGCTCAGGAAGAGTAGGAGTTAGATTCGCTTGATGAGCTTTTATCCGTCTCTAATTATAACTCGGATAGCTTTTATATTATATGGTTACTGACACGTTGCAAAGTTAAAGTTGCTCCGACACGCGAGTCCAAAATTCCGACACGCGATTCCGACACGCACGGGGTCAATTTTAAAATTTATAATACTTGCAAAATATAAATATACACAAAAGAAATAATAAAAGAAGTAATAAAATTGCTATAAATATATGCTTTTTTTTCAGTTTTATTTTTTTTATTGTTTTATTTTTTAAAAAAGTCTTTTACTCTGAAAGAGTAATAAAAAATGCTATATATGATAAATAAATAAATTTAAAAATATCATTTTAGCATTTTTATTTAAACAATGTTTTTTTCCTCTAAGTTTTGTGTATTATTGTAACAAATTAAAATAATGAATGATATTATTTAATATTTTTGTGTAAATTAATTCTAGGCTATTTTTATTATTATTTATTTATGTATTTATATATAAAAATATATTTAATATATAACTCTAATTATAACTATCATCCCAATGCATATCCCAATGCATATACTGGATATGTAGAAATTCAATCTAAGTATTTTTGACCGTTGAAGGCAAACCACACGTGTGAAAGCCATCATGTTATGGGTAATATCTAGATAGCTCTTGTCTTGGTTCAAATCAGTCTTATCTTTGGAACCAGCCATTATATTGGATATATAACTTATGCATATCCATTCAATATGTGACTATCTTACACATGTACGTGCGATATTGCTCCTAAAAGATATCTCGTATATCGGTTACAAAACGAACACAGTATATTCAATTAACTATGTCGTCAGTTGATGTGCATCGCCACTAACTTTATATATATCTCTATCACGTGATACGTTCGATATATGAAATTAGTTTCCCATCTTTTCCTTTGTAGCCAAACATCGTGCCAATGTTTTGAAACAATAGTTGTGTGGTCATTATTGAGAGCACTAGATTGAAAACCCAACCCCATGCCCCCACATAAACTCGAATATGCTTACAATCTTGTAAAGTGACACTCAACGGCGGCAAAATAACCCCATGTCAATTTACCCTCCAAAAAATAATGGAAACAAAAAGGTTGTCACCTTCATTTTATATTTTTCCCCACTTCCTTTCAATGTCAACTTACAAATTGGATTTTATGGTGTCGTTTTCACGTAGCAACCTTCAAGATCTTTACCCACCGCTAAAGCTTTGGCCAATGATTTGTGTCTTCTGAATATTTAACTCAATTGGACATATTGAGACAATTATATCTCCCTTGTATTAAAATATTCCCACCATCGAATTACTCTTTGGAGACTTAATCTTACAGGTAAACAGGTTCTCCTATCTTACAATCCACGGAAACATTCAAAAGGGTTTCATTCGTTAGTGTCTTCACGGCACTTGTTAAGCAACGAAATGAGATTAAGCAACTAAATAAGGAGAATTTGCAATTGTCCCCGATCTGTTTGTTTGGCCCCTTTTATTGGGTTGAATCAGTGCTTTGAAACTCAAATTTTGTTTTCCATTAAGTATATTTGACGGGTACATCGGGACACTTGCCAATGTCACCTTTATTAAAGAAAAAAAAAGTTGGTGTAGATATATGGTTGGTATTCCTTCAAAATTAATGCGAGATTTTGCCCCCTTAGAGCAAGCATGGGCAACTACGAAACTTGTCGGCAGGCAACATGCCCTTGGGTTTTGAGGGGGACGTGGGGCTGGGGGGAAGGTCTTTCAAGTCACATCCAAGATGGTCCTTGCCTTGCTTTGGCTTTTTATCTTGATAATGATGGGACTAAACTCTAGATTCATGAGTCCAAAGCCTCCTATTAATTGATTGCGGACCATAATTACTAATCCTAGGGACCCGGCTAGAACAAGACGAAGCTTATGCTTAAGCTCGGCATCACATCACCTAATTTCGATCGTCCGTTTCTCTTTCTTGCATACAAACAATCAGGTAAAATCAAAAGTCGATGGCACAGAGAACAAAGCATATTGTATGTCCAAAACAGGAATTTGGATTTTTGATTGCTTCGGAAATTGAAGACTCATATAGGTATTATTTTTGTTATTGTCATTAAGAAAGGTTCGATTACTTAAGTGTTTAATCACACATTCATTTATTAATTTAAACTTTTAAAAAAATTGACAATGATTTTATGAAAATTTACATGATATCAAAACAAGAACTCGTGCTCAAATTTTCAGGACCTCTTTATTTGCCTTGTTCATAATTATTCTTATAGAGATAATAACTCAAACAATCCCTGGCTCAATGTGTAATTAGTCCCTGAACTTTTAAGTTGTTCAATATGATCCATAAACTTTTAATTTGTTCAATATAATCCATCAACTTTTAATGTGTTCAATGTGGTTCTCGAAGTGATATATGAAAATATTCACTATATTGAATAAATTAAAAATTCATGAACTAATTGTGCATTAGGTTAAAGTCCATGAATTACATTGAACAAATTAAAAATGTAAAGACTAATTACACATTAGGCCAAAGCACATGGAATATTTATATCATTTTCCCAATCTTATACAAGGGTAAAATCTCGTGCATGCGTGAGAAGAAATGTTAATATATTTAATTATTAAATCATGCATTCGTTAATTGATTTAAGATTTTATGATAATCTATAGTGGACCTACAAAATTTTATAGAGAAGATAATGCCACGTTTAAAAGTCCTGGACATACTTCACAAAGGTACAAGAACAAAATTAAATAAGGGAGATAAACATAAAATATTATAATAAGGAAGATAAGTGTTCTGAAAAGATTGGAAATTAGTGCGTCCTACTTTGATACCGAAATAAAGAATCATCCTGATATTTTTTTATTATAAGAAGACTATCTATGCTGATGTCGATATCGATGATTTTCCCACGATATGACCGAGACGGCTCGACATTGACTATTACTATTAGGACTCCACCAAACCAAGACTCCCTCCTTCCCCTCACGTAGGACTACCAAAAGTAAATAATGAAAAGAAAGTAATGAAAATAATCTCAAAAAAATAGTAATTATATTTTCTAAAGAGCCATCAACAATGACAAATTGTCCATCGCTTTCCAAGCTAGGAGTCCCACAAGATCCCCCATATCTCTCCAACGTTGACAAGCCCCTATCCTCCATTCCAAGGACGGTCGCTTTCACGAGAATTTGATAGGACCCTTCGCCCTTTGCCTTTGTTTAAACATGCAAAAGCCGAATTCAGCCCACTGTTTCCGGAGTGGATTGACGCACCACTTCCCCCCCTATCACTTATCCCATTCTATCTTTACCCACCGGCACGCTGAAACATCCCGCATTGCTCGACTAGTGGACTTTATATACCTTTTATATATACATACGATCCTAATCTACCTATTGATCTATATCACCGGATTGAAATTCCTAATGCGTTTGTCGTTTCTAATCTGGCCTAAATGCGGCGGAGCGCCAAAGTATCCCGCATTACTTGTTTACGGGATTTTTGCCGCGTTACTTGTTTACCGGATTTTGGTGCCCTTTATGTATACGTGATTATCCTTTGCCGGTTAGTTTGAGGTTATAGGCTTTCTAACGGCGCAAAAGTTCAACTTTGATTAGGTAAAATATTTAATTGCATCGGATACTATCACAATGTGAAAAGTCGACCCATAAACTTTAAGTCAATAGTAGCTTTGCTAAAAAGAGGTAAAATATGAGATGGTATTGGGCTATAAGTATAACATAAATTGTTTTAAAATTTTGACTCAATATACAATGTGATCTTCCTTGAACTTTTGATTGGTTCAATGCGATTCATGAACATGAACTCAATGTGCAATATTGTCCTCAAATTTTTAATAATGTTCAATGTAGTACAGGAACTTTTGGTAATGTTCAACTTAGTCCATAAATTATATGAAAATGCTTAACATTATCATTTCATTAGTTCAAGTTTAATGACAATATTGAACATTTTTATATCATTTAGGAACTAATTTGAACATGTATAAAGAAAGTTCAAGAGCAGTATTACATTTTGAACTAAAGTTTGTTAACCACATTACATATCAATCAAAATTCATAGATTATTTGTATCATTTTCCTTGCTCATTTCATCTTACAAAAATTAAATGAGCATATAATTTTTCATTTTGAAATTCCATCCTCAGTCATTTTTTTTTTTTTACCGTGGGAATCTGATCGCCCGATTTGGATTTTAAGCTTTTTGACGAAGTCGTCCCTGAATCATGACTCTTATGGCAACATCTTCCACTAAGGCTAAGTCGCTTTCAAGCCATTTAGGAGGTCCTATTTGATTTATGTTTAAAACGAAGTAGTTCTCTTTTTTCTATTCATAGCATCCCATCTGAACTACAATGTCCATCCAAATTAATTGCTCTATGCTATCTAGTGCTATCATTTCCGCCGTATTACATTAAACCGATTAAATCTTTCATGATAATCCATATGAACGAACGAAAACGACTTGCTTTTTCTTTCCTTATACTATTCACAACATCTCATCCGAACTACAAAGTCCATCCATATTAATTGTTTTATGCTATCAGCACTATAGTTTTCGCTATATCACATTACAACCACGGAATTCTCCGCGATAATTGATATGAACGAATGAAAACGACTTCTAAATATCCAAAAATTCGTCCTCTCTTCCTCCACAAAACCCTTCAACTACATTCTAAGTAGATAAACTTCTTTTCTTTTAATTTGGGCGGCAAGCAAGCCATGTTCCCATCGACGTCCTTTCGATTGAACCTAATTCGCCCCCAGGGGCTAAAGGACAGGAGGGGAAAAACCAAATGACAAACGCAAGAGCACGTTGCTGTCATCGAACTTGGACATGGTTCTCGCCTTGCATGCAAGGACAGGGAACAGTGGCCTAGTCAAATCAAAATCGAGACGTGATGTGTGGCGATCGAATCGGAGCACTGTTGCCTTACCTAAGAGACGAAGACTCGGCTGAGATTCGTCGGCCAAAGGCGGGCTGTGTTTCACTCATCCGGCGCATGCCCCCATATGATGCACGATGAATCCAGGGGACCCTCTTGGACCGGATTTATCTTGACCCACTACCTAAAAGGAAAAGCAATACTGGAAAGTCAGAACTAATCGTCGGATCTGGATCGTGTTTATCATGAGTGTTTAGCCAGAATATCTCTTCAATGAAATATTTTTCATCCAAAGTTATTTTTCGATTTTTAGTCAAGGAAAGAAGATGGGATTCTATGCTAATTCCAAACAAGAGATATCACAAACCAACAAGAACCAATATCTCATATTAGAACATGACTTTACAGATGCAAAGTGTATCAAAATTTAATCAATGACAAGATCTGAAAAGTACAAACTCAATTGAGCAACCCATTGTAAGTAAATTATACCAAAGTTCAATTGACAACACAGATTGAGAACATATAAGTACTATGCAAAAATCTGATCGACGACATAATACTCACAATGGAAATACATATCGAAATTTAATTAATGATGCGAATCTAAAAGTTACAATTTAGGGAAATAAAGTGAAATGCACAAAAGATAAAAGATAAAAAGATGGTAATTTTTATTTTTATTTTTGTGGGGAGCTTCTAGTGGACCATTGGTGGTATTTATAATGACCTAGCAGAAACTGCTCTCTAGCGATTTCCAGCAACTATGATTTTCCAAACAATTTCCATCAATTTTACTTTCCAACGGGGTTTATATCATATTGTTTGTCAACTGCTTCATGATTCTATTTATGGATAGTTGTCTTGCGATTTACTTTGCAATAGCAATGTTCCATGATCTTATCCCTAAGTGATAACTATCCCCTCCAAACATGTACGGCCATTTCTCTTCATTCTAAAGTATTTTGATGTAGTCATGCTTCTCCGCTCCTTGAGTAGATATCTGCCACTTACTTCACTGCTCTAATTGTGCTATTTCGAACCAGTAACTATGTTGCTATGCTTCTCATGCTTTTTTCAAAAACTTGAATGGTATTTAGCTATTCACCCATTACTAGTATTCATAACCATAGTTCATAGTAGTTCATCATTGTTGGGGTTATCCCACATCGATTGTGGAAATGGCTAGTATTAGTTTACAAATGTGAGGGAAAACCTCACTCATTTACCCTTTGAGCTAGCTTTTGGGGTAAGAGACACTCGGATCATCCAACAATCATCATGTATTGACAATTGCATATATGCTACTAATAAGTGCTTTGATGCGTGATGACGATCACTGTCCTTAGAGTATTATTTAACCCCCACTATTGTTATTGTCGGATTTAGAACAAATATATTTTCAAGATATACATCAAAGTCATAGAGAAACGAGTTCAATAATTACTCAATTATTTCATATCGAATGTATTAAAGTTGCGTGTATAAAAAGAGAAGAAAAGATAGTTTGAAGAAGTAGCATTTGTGAACAGTTGTGGTTATTACAAATATGTAAATTTATCTTTATTTACAGATAACTAATCGACACATCTCTTGAGAATAGGTGCATTATCTCCAATTGTCACCACTCTTCATGTCAAGAATAAGTTCCTGTCATAACTACCAATAACCTCTTTTTATGGTAAAGAGTCACCTCTTTTCATAATCAAAAGTCAAGTATTCTCTTAACCAAGAGACATTTCTTTTATGATGGCAACTATTTTAGTATTCCCCAACTTAGTTTATTATTTATGTTAATTTACATAAATTCATACATATAGGAAGGTATCTATTAAGATTTGAACCTTCGATTAGTGTAAATAATTTTATTAACAAAATCAATGGTAGATCAATGATTCCACTTGTTAGTCAAATTATCACACATATGAATTTATACACATTCAATTAGGAATTTTCTATGCTTAAGCATTTTTATGGCCTTGTGCTCCTCCCACATTCATGAACATTTGCAAAAATTCATTCGACTTTTGTTAGAAGCAGTATCACTTTTTATGTTCATATAGGTAATGTTCCTAAATTTGTTACCTTAACATTGTTGGAGAAACATCTCCAAGTAATTTTAATGATGTCCAAACTATCATTAGTATAATGTTTACTATGGTATACACAGATTTTATTTTATTTTTTTTTATAGAAAGGACTATGCAATGACTATTATGTGATGCAATGGATGAAAGAATGCAACAAGTGTAGAAACGACCTTTGCGTAAACAGTACCAGTGGACCTAAAGATCAACCGATGGCTATATTTTTATCATAGTTGCAAATATCATGTTATTAGTGCTATGACGACCACAAACATCTGGTGATGTTCATTGGTCAGCAAATTAGTTGTCGTGGCTGAGCATTTGATAGTAGCAGAATCTAGTTGAAACCGGTAATCGAAAAGCTTGATTATATGACAAATTTGTCAAAGATTGTAGTGATGGTACAACGCTAGATGCTACTCTTAGGTAGATTGCAAATGTTTAGGAAAAAGAACTATGTGGGTAGTTCTATTTTTTGGATAACAACTCAACGGTTTTGGAGAAATATTTCTAAATGATTTTGATGATGTCTAAACTATATTTAATATAATATTTACTATAATGTATGTAGATATTTGGACCAAAAAATTGCGCAATATCCATGGTGTGATCCATTGGATAGAAGTTCGCAAAATGTCCTAATAGGGATTTTCCGTAAATAATACTAGCGGACCTAAAAGATCAGTAGTTGATGATATTTATGTCGATGGTGTTTTGACAATTACATACATCTAATAATGTTCGTTAGGTCCGTAAATTAGCCATTATGGCCTTGGATTCACACAATAATAGAATTAGATGAAACATTTAGTAGAGGAGCTAGGTTGTCCGACACGTTTGTCAAAGATTGCAGTGAAAAGATAGTAGTAGTTGCTATTTCTAGGTAGCTTACAAAGGTTCATGAAAAAGTATTGTATGGGTAGTATCATCTTTGACACTAGTACTAATGGATCTTTAACGGCTAGATGGAATTCTAAAGCATCTCCAACAAGAAGATTAAAGATGGTTATTTAAGAGAAGAGCTTCTAGGCCAAAATGTTTGAGATCACAATGTAGAATCTAACTTGCAGCTCTTAGTCTAAAGAGTGGACATAGGCATGTGAATAAAGTCAAACCAATACAATTCTCTTTGTGTTGCTAGTTTCATCTATTTACTTTTATTTACATATAGTTGCTTCACGACTTTTCGAAACATCACGTTGACATAATCTTTACTTAGATATTAGTTAATTTTCGTGAAATATCGTCAAATTTTCTAAAATAACATATTAAATCCTCTCTAGATTGTATTGTTAGCTACCAACAAATGGCAACTCCAACAACTTCTTACTCCTTTGACTCTCTTCCCATAGATAGATTGGAGATGTACATGAAAGAGAAGGCCTAAGAAGCCAACAAAGAATAACATTATCTAAAGATTTGCATTCAATCATGTTTCTAGCGATATGCTCTCGTCTAAGTATTTCACTGAGTTTTGTATTCATGCCGTTTGAGTGATTATGCTTTAGATTAAGTATGCAAGGGTAATGCAGCAATTGAGTTCTAATAGTATGATAAGAAGTCGACAAAGAATAACATTATCTAAAGATTTGCATTCAATCATGTTTCTAGCGATATGCTCTTGTCTAAGTATTTCATTGAGTTTTGTATTCATGTCGTTTGAGTGATTATGCTTTAGATTAAGTATACAAGGGTAAGGCATCAATTGAGTTCTAATAGTATGATCTATCTTGTAATAGGACTAGTGCTTGTCTATTGTAATTGTCTGAGTAGATTAATAGTACAATCCAGCCCGACTTGTAGCTGTTAGTTTGAAAAGTGAACGTAGATTTGAGGATAAAGTCGAACCATTATATATCATTGTGTGCCATTATTTTATTGTCTTTTGCTCTCACAAGCACACAAAATGATCACGAGCTATATAACATCATCTTGACTTGATCTCTACTTAGCATTAGTTAATTTCCGCAAAAAATTGTCAAGTTTTCTAAAACAACCTATTCACTCCCCCTATAGGTTGTATTGTTAGCCCCCAACAAACATTGTCTTGTTAAAACATTGAACTTTATTAAGAATATTTTCTCACACTCATCTTCCTATTTTCCATGAATACTAACATTGTGCTCCAATACTCAATCATTGTCAAGTTACAATAGCTTGCTCTTATCAATTTAACTTTAATAATTTCGTTTGAAATTATAAAAGTTGGGTTTCCATTATGCTTGACTATGCTAAGACCATTCCCTTAGCAGTATTACTTACTAAACCTCTCAAGAGTCTCTTAGTAAATGAATTAACATGTTTATCATTTGTTGGAACGTAAATTACTGTAATAACTCCATTAGTAATTAATTATTGAACATACTCATGTCATAGACTGCTATGTCTAGATTTTTCATTATGTATTTTATTGTATGCCCTATACATAGTTACATTACTATCACAAAGTAAAGATATGATTACCATTGGTTGTGGCCACAACTTAATATCCAATAGCAAATTCCTTAGCCATTTAGCCTCTTTACCAACTGCCAATAATGATATAAATTTATATTACATTATTGAATGGGCTATACATGTTTACTTCTTTGATGTCCAAGAAACCACACCATTTACAAGCTTAAAAACCCATCTAGATGTTGACTTGTTATCAATTATGCTACATATCCAACTAGCATATGAATATCCTTCTAGTACTATTTGTTATCTTCCATAAAATAAACCATATTGTTTTCTTCTATTTATAGCCTTCCAATGCACAATACTAGGAGCACTAGTAAATCAAACAATTTACACGTAATAAGGGCTAGGGGTGAGTGGTTTTAGGTTTCGGTTCGGTTCCGTCTGGAACTTAGAACCTACCCCCGGGTACAGGTTCCTCATTTTTTAGAACCTGGAACCTACCCTGTTACAGGTTCTAGAGTTGCTTACAGGTTTCACAGTTCTTTTTTTCTTTTTCTTTTTTTCTTTTTCCGATTTGAACTATAATGTATGCGCATACTCTCCGATAACTTCCCACATCTTAGCAAACATACCAATGCAAGAATTTAGACATACATAATCAAAACCAATAAGAAATTCCAACGAGGAAAGGAGATGATTGATTAACTATAATTATTGTGCCCACATATGTCAATATATGTGCACTAAAGCGTAAATCATCACATTTCCATATGCCATATGCTTTATCAGTTGAGTCAAATGAAAATGATGAAGCAAAATATACTAAGGAGATGAAAAACCAGAAGTGCCAACAAGATCTCAAATTTTCATCTACTCCATAATATGAACTCTACAACATTTCCTTGTGATTCCTTTGGCAAAGCAAAACCTTGGAAAGACATGGATGAAAATCAGTCAAAATCCTAAGTAAAGATGTAGAAAAAAAAATCAATATCGATAATATTCCATGAAGCATGCCATTTTGCCCATCTAAAGGCTCCTAAACTCTTTGACAACATAATTCAAAAATTCAATGTACATAAGAGGAGCCTACATTAAGATTACGACAAACAAAGTTGTTCATCAATCAACTTCCACATAATTAAAGTAGCACAAAGGCAACAAAAAACCTTGTTTGACTTCTCAACCGCTGGACTCATTGCAGATACGACACCACCAACTCTATTTATCGATGATAATCTCCGCATTAAGACTAACCATATCTTAAAAAAAGAAGAATATGAAAAGATTAAATAAAATATTCATTTATTAGATATATAAAAAGAATTACAATATATAAAGATATAAACATTACTTACCCAACTTAAATTTTTCTACATTTTCGATGCATTCTTCAACATCAAACGGTACACAAAGGGTTCTCAACCAATCTTGAATACAAATCAAAGTTTTCACTACTTTGAAAGTTAAAGAACTTCAAAAACCATCAAGCACATGACCTGATATACTAAAAGTTGACTCTAAAACAACAGTGGTTACAGGAATGGACAAAATATCTCGAGCCATTAAAGAAAAAATCTTATATTTTGAGTCATTAGTCTTCCACCAAATCAAAATGTCAAGATCAAGATCATTTCATTTTTTTTTCTTGAAGATACTCATCAAGCTTGGACTTGTTGTCATTGCACCTTTGTTCATTTGAGTATAAAAACATTTTCTTCCAAACTTAGCCGTCATACTTCTTTATTCCTTCATTACCACCCGTTTCGGTATTGAAACTACTACTACTTGCACCCAAATTATGGTCATCAAAATTTTGATCACTTGAGATAAGAGAAGATTGCTCATAAAATTTATACAAACGCTCTAATGTATCATTCACCTTGTAATGCATCTCTTTAATTTTCGATTCATTATCATAAATTTGTCCATATAAGAAACTCATATAATTTAACTTAACTCTAGGATCTAACATAACCGCAATTAACACCATTATATTCACTTTATCCAAGCTTCCATAATATTTGTCAAATTTTTCTTTCATTTTTACACCCATAGCTTGAAGCTTAAGATCCGAAGCATTGATGGCATCTTTCAAATATCTATACAAAAGAGCTACCTCTTCAAGATAATCATTTAAAGTAACATATGAATTCCCAAACATCTGATTGGTGGCATCATAGAATACTTTTGGAAATTCTGAAAGAATAATAACATTTTCCCAATCATCATCACTAGGAGTTTCATGATTAACCTCACTTTTAAAAAATTGATCCTCTTCTTCCATCATTTCGAAAGCTTTTCTGAACTTTATGATGGTGTCTAACATAAAGTAAGTAGAGTTACATCTAGTGGCAACGTTAAGAACTACCAAACCCTTATTAATGATCCGTTCTCTCTCAATACAAGATTAAAATCTTTTGATTCTTGTGGGAAAACTTTTTACATACCTAACCACATTTCGGATATATGCAATGGAGTCACATATCGTAGTCAAACCATCTTTCATAATTAAATTTAATATATGAGTTGTACACCTCATATGCAAAACACTACCATATAATATCAACAACATTTATTTCAAAAGTTTTTCCTTCAAATAGCCAATTGCAACATTATTCGAGCTAACATTATCTACGATAATTGTTGACACATTTTTTTCTATTCCCCACTTCATTAATGCATTTCTCCACCATTTTTCCAATATTCCTACCCCTATGACTATGCATCATCACAAAGTTTATGATTCTTTTATACAACTTTCAATTTTCATCAATAAAATGTGCAGTGAGACACAAATAATTTAGATTTTGATTGGAACTCCATGTATTAGTCATGAGTGCAATCCTAGAATTAATCTTTCCAAAATAATTCTTCAAATAAATTCTTTCACATAAAAATAACTTCATGCAATCTTTTGCTACTGTGAAACATGATATATATTTGAAGAGAGGTTGTAACTCAGTAACATATTCATGAAATCCAACACGCTCAACCAAGGAAAAATGTTGATCATCAAGGATAATGAACCGAGCAAGCATATGCCTACAACGTTCTTAATTAAATGACCATGTTGATAAGATGCTACTAATACTAAAATCTCCTCCTACCTTATCAGCCATGTTGACATTACGTGGTGCAAATAATTTTTGCCTCTTATCTACATTACAAGGAAATCTCTTGCATGTGGTCAAGTGCTTTTTCATTGTAAAAGTACCGTTAGTAACACACTTAAGCATGGACCCACAATGAATGCATTTCACTTGATATATTTTTTCCATCCTTATCATTGATCCTCAAATAATGATTCCAACATTTGGATGTATATTTTTATCATGAGAAAATGAGAACTATGTATCTTATTTGTGACACTTATGGTAGGGGTGACTTCTTTTCAATTTCATCGCCAGAAAACTCTAATTCCATAATTGGAGTCATCTCCCCACGTCCCTCCACCTCTATTGACGTATTATCTTGATATATTAACTTTGCACTACACAATAATAATAGAATATAATTAGAAATTTCAAAACAAAGAGTAAACTAGAATGAAACACCACTAGAACAAAAATGTCTAGCATAAAAATGAGAATATTAAACTTGATTACAAATACATAAAACACTACTTTTTTTTTGTCTCCATAAAGCACCGGTTGACTGATGCCTAAAGTTGTGAATAATTATAACCACAAAGAGAATAGCAAATCAATGACTCTAAAGCTCACATGACGATTATATTTTAAACAGACACATCTCATGTCTTCCAATGAAACACATCACAAACTTGAAAATAAATTGAAGACCATAAAAAGGAACAACAAGTGCAGCAGATCATCAAATGCACCGAGGACTCCATAATCACATGAGAATAAGTAAAATGCAAATATAAAGTTGCCCCCCAAGGAAGAGCTCATCATGATATATGCATGAACATGAGCCAATGTAACTCAAGAAATATGTGTCCTTAAAGCATGTAGTTTTCGGAGATGGCAAGGCAACTTACATAGGGAGAACTCAAAATTCATGGTTAAGTCAGCCATAAGGAAAAACAACTGGCAACAAGCATGTCACTTTACAGATGTCAAATGTTAGCAAGTGTTGAAAGAAGATGGTTATGATTGAAATATGGGAACAACCATGCAAAGCTAAGGGAACTAGTTAATTAATTAGCTGAATAAGGGAGAACTCATGATCCAAACTGAAATTTCAGATTACGGCAAGTTTACTTTCCAAATTTGATCGGACAAACACATGTGTAGACATGAGCTCACCACCCAATCAATTCACGCCAAACCCAAATCCCAAATTATGCTACGGCCAACCAAAAGAGCAGACACAATAGGAGGCATCGGAGATGCTCATCTAAGGTCAAGATATGCATCCCAACTTTAAGAGAAAAACAAGAAAGCAACATCCATTCGATAAAGCAAGAGCAAAGATGCATATGTACTAGGAACACAATTAAACACTCCAAATGATAAAACTCAGGCCACACCCATCACTTGGCAAGATCCCTTAGATCAATTGTTGAGCTTGAGTTCTCAAGTAGAGCCAATCAAAAAGATAAAAAATTCAACAAAAGGAAAAACACCCAGTTAAAAAAAAAAAGAAAAAAAAAAGAGAGAGAGAGAGAGAGAGAGAGAGAGAGAGAGAGAGAGAGAGAGAGAGTACATGGGTAAGAGAGAGGTGGACTAGATCTGGGGTGGATAGGTGAGGAGCTGGAGATCTGTGTATGATTGCAAGTGAAGACGTGGAGGATGCAGTCGCGAGGGGTGGGGGAAGCGAAACCAATTTAAAGATCGAGATGATAACTTCTCGAACTTAGAATCCAAGAGAAAGGCGAAGACGCCAGCGAGGGTGACTAGGTGAGTGGCGTCGAGTTGCCTTGAGTGTGCGGCTGGGCGAGCAGCTTTGGGGGAGGCTCGGCCAAGGGCATCGAGACTCGGAGATTTCGGCAATGGGCAACGACTAGCATCGAGCGGTGAGGGTTCAAGTGAGCGGCGTCGGCGAAGGTGTCCAGCGGTGTCCGACGGCTGCGGCCTCGAGAGCAAGTGGCATTTGGCAGCGTGACTGTGTGAGGTCTAAATCGATTTTGCAAAATATACTCATAAAGAATGAAGATTGTCTTCTTCCTTTTAGGGCTTTTGGTTCCGATTCCGGTTTTGGTTCCGGTTTCGTAATCGGTTCTAGTTCCTAGAAAAAAAAAAGGAACGGGGAACCAGAACCGGTCCTCTTGAAACCAGGAACCGAACCGGACCCTCCGGTGGTTCTCCGGTTCCTAGTTCTACCCGAGAACCGCACTCACTCCTAATAAGGGATATATTTGGTCTAATGCAATGCATAACAACATTAGACTTCTAATTGCACTAGCAAATTCTAATTGTGCTAGAAGTTGCCTAGTATTTTTCATCAATCAAATCGATATATCATATAGCACATTTTGACTCTTTTATTCTCAAATGATGATAACTTTGAATGATTTTCTCTTCATCATAGCCTTCACTTAAAGCATAACCCCCACTATGTTTAATCATTTCGATGCCTAAAATTGTTTCAACTTCTTACAAATCTTTCATTTTAAACTAAGAAGGTGGATACATTTTAGTTTCACTAATGCCAAGCATATTTGTACCAACAATCTAAATATTATCTACATATAAGCAAATTATAGACTCCACACTCTTTGGTAAATTTTAAATAAATGCATTTATAAGCATTATTATGCTTAAATCCATAAGATAATGAATCAAATTTTCTCATGCCATTGTTTCAATGCTTTCTTTATCTCTACTCATGTTGCCATTATGAACAAAATGCCCCTTGTTTACAACTTCTTGCACATAATTAGCCTTATGATCCCAAGAGCCTCCCTCAATTCAAATGATTTTTATCACATTTTCCATAATCAAGTTCTCAATCATGTGAAAAAGTTTATTTTGATAATCATTCCAAGTTTTAAGGCAATTTTGAAATAATTGCAGCGGTTTGAAGATACTCATAAACTTCAATCATAAGGTCTTTGATTTTGGCAACACATATTTAAAGTTCATCCACTTGCTTTAAAGACATATTATCCATTACAAAATAGTAATTATATTTGTACCTTATTTGTCAACATTGTAATTTGGTCTCTAAGGCATTCCAAATGTCACCAATTTTTATGTAAGATTGAAACGTTTAATATAGATGATCTGACAAAGTATTAGGAAATCCTTCATCGGCACTTCCTTTTATTATCCTTTTCTTGTAAAAATTATCACACCACTTTTATTCATTAATTTCAAAGTACTATAGCCAACATGAGATAATCTAGTATGCCACAAGAAAGATAAGTCTAACATATAAATAAAATCAAAACTTGCATTTATACTTATTGTCAAGATTGTGAGCACTTGATACATGCAATATCTATATCTCCATGCAAATAATAATACCTTAAGATTGTTGGGGAAATTTGATTGCTGATGAAGATAGAAGAGTAGCAATAGATCCTTGATACTTTGATGCGTGATTACGATCACTGTCGTCAAACATAATAATAACTTAATGTATTATTTGCCCTACAATTATTGTTGCCAAGTTTAGAACAAATATACCTCCAGGATATACACCAAAGCCGCAGAGAAATGAGTTCTACAATTACTCAATATCTCTATTGGATTTTTATCTTGAATGCATTAAAGTTGCATGTATGAAAACTTGTGACATACAAAATTTTAGGCCATTCTAGTTCTTATTCTCTGATTTGAGATTTTTCTAAGCCATGCTATATGTAAATGCATGTAATTCTAAACTCATGTTATACTAAAACTATAGGTCATTTTAGTTCTTATGTCACGCCCCAATCTTCTGAATGTGTGCCCATTCTTCTGCGGTTGATTAAAAGTGACATTTAGGACACATCACCGACCCATTCATTTTAATGCACATGTGAAAGCAAATAAAAGATCCCCAAACAATAACAATATGTGATAGAAAAATATTGCCATAATTTTGAAAACCAACATCACACTTATATATGCATATCACAATCGGTTATACACAATACAAACTACTATGTATATATATAAGTTCTACAAAATAGGGGTGGGGGTTTCACAAAACTATGGATCCTCGTCCTCCTCTCCATCATCATCTACAATCCAATTGGATTCTTCAACAACTACACCAAGGACTTTGGTACTTCAAGGGCTGGGTTTGTGTCTACGACTAAGCCTTGAGGAGGATTTGTAGTACTTTTCCCAAAAGCAACCTCCAAAACATACCGAGGTATCTTAGACTCCGGTATGAGACCCTCTCTTTGGCCATCCTAAGCCTAGCAATACCATGATTTGTATCGATGGGGCACCTTATGAGTGAGACCCGCATCAAGCCAGACTATGGACCTCACTAGCTCATAGATCCAACCCCTAAGGCTCCCATGTAACGAAATGTAAGATGTTTATTCTATAATCTTCTTAGGTCGTCCAAAAAACTCATAAGCTATCATCTATAGACCCGAAATGTTATCCTACAATAGGGTGAGACGATGTCTCAACAAGTTCTATCCCCTAAGACCCAACTAGGAAGAAAATACACCATAAGAGCTGCCTAAGCACAAACATAGGTTGAAGGACTTACCTTTGCCTCAATTCTTTCCTGTAAGTCATTATATCTCATAGATACACAAATCACATCAACCAATCACCTAAATTCACCAATTTAGATTGAATCATCGATCAATCGGCTCAATTGATTACATGTCATCACGACATTCCCCTAGTCGGCTAAATCAGTACTATCTAACAAGTCTGATTATATCATGAATGCTCGCTCTAAGCTGATAAATAGTATATTGCTCCCTTACTAAGCTGCCATATCAGAGCTTATAAGTTGATATAGTATACTAATAATGCTCACTCTAAGCCGATAGTAATATTGCTTCCTTTAAACTGATAAGGTCTACTGCTCTCTTATTAAGTTGACATATCAAAGCTCGTAGGTTGATATAGTATACCACCTTGACCAACCATTCAATTTACCATTTTTATCATACCCAATAAAAATACTTGTGTGTGGATACATGGTTATCGCCTTAGCCAAAATACAAGATTTTCACTTTCGAACATTCCACAAGTTTCAGCAGTCCCAAAATAGGTTTTTGGCACTATAGAACAATGCCCGATAATTTTCCAATTAATTACCAAAATTATCAATTTTTGAGATAATTACCCACAATCACCAATCACACTCAATTTGCACAAAATAATAGCCAAATAAATAAACAGATCATACCATTACCAACACCAATCATTGGTTATTCCAGTCTAATTTTCGGAAAATAAATAAATAAATAAATAATTACGAAAATTAATAAATAAATGCCAATAAATAGAACTTAGGTCCCGAAATTTTCTGAACCACTCTAGATAAATACTAAATCTTATCTAGGCTCTAATTACATTACTCTAACCACCCAACATGCAATAACAATTAATTAAATTGCTAATCTAATATAACTATCTACCTAATCCATACTTAGTCTAAATTAAACAACATTTAAGCGTCATTAAATTACTAAGTAAGGATTAGTGAGTTAAACTCACTTGCTAAACGATATGCTCGAATCGAAACAATAGGGATGCCGCGGGGATGAGAAACTCCAAATGGGGACCGCCTTTCGAGGTTCGGAAACGGGCCAAAGCGAGCTGAACGGTAACTTGGAGACCCACTGATTTACGATTATGATCTAAGTCAAAAGAAGTTGGATCGGTTGGCTAATCAAGCTAGAAGTGGTCCAGGCAAAGCGGTAGGGCTATAGTGGGCTTCACGGTGACAAGCGAGCGACGAAGCGGCTCCAACGACGGCGAGGCAAGCTCGAACAACTCCGGGGACTTCCTAGGATTATGGCTAAGGTGGAAAAGAGGTCTAGAACGGTAGAGGCACGCGCGAGCAGGGCGATCATGTAAGGGCGGTGAGCGGGTTTGACGGTGGCGATGCCACTCTGGCAAGTGGCTGCGACGGCGAGGGGCCTGCGAGGTCAACGGTTTTGGTTTGCTGGGGAGTTCAAGCAGCTGGAATGGAGGAAAAAAGGGGAGTTGATGGATTGAGGAGGGAGAGGGGAACCAGTTTAGCTGGTGGGACCGGTTTGGTCCCTTTGACCGGTTTCTCCTCATCTTTTTGGTCTCCCAATTGATCCCCACCACCAGCTGGTGTCTACACAAGTTTTTCAAGCCAAATTACCCCTTCTAGAAGCTTAAAATAGTCCAAATGTTAGGTCTAAGGGGGGCATACAAATTTGCAATGCTTTCCCCTCAATCGGACTTCATTTCCTTCTTGAATTAATCCAATTCGGCTTCTAAAAATTCCGTTATCAAGTCAATAATCAAATTGGTATTTTTTTCTTACCAATTGAACCTATCGGCATCCTAAATTCACGATCAAAATGGTCCTCTACATTTTCCGATCGAAAATGGCTATACCTCGACTTTTTCACCAAAAATCTCGGTTTGTAGAAAAATTTTTTTTGGAGATTGAGTCGACATTCCTAAAATGATTTGTGACATGAAAAAACTTTAAATTTCTGAAATCGGATTCAAATTCACAATTAATTTCAATCCAGCGCGATTTTAGTGTGACATAGGCTATTGAGTAGCTTTCAGAAATTTTTAGTGCAAATGACTCGTAGTCGATTTTCTTCAAGCTACAATGAACCTCTTCGACACATTAGCAACTCTTGGTGGTCGTGGAAAACTCAAGGATTCAAATACGGACACAAGGTACCAAAACGACAGAAAAATCAGTCTAGTGTCGATCGACGAGAATTTTGTAATTTAGTGGAATCACCCATATTTAGCCACACATCTCCATCAAACCGATCAAGCTCTGATTTCTAATTGACTTATAATTGTGCCGTAATGACCTCTGCAGATGAGCACAGTTAAGTAATCAATTCATGATCGAATTCTCAAGTCTATTGCATTAAAATCTCTTAGTGACTTTCCCGGATAGTCTAGTTATCTCAGGAGTGATCAGCTTTAAAAACAACACTATAGGCGCATCGATAAAATGCTAATTTAATTTAATTGAAAGTGGAACTGAATAATTCAGAATGTCACATCTTATTCCTTAACTTGAGATTTTTCTAAGCCACAATATATCAAAATGTATATTAAGTGAATCTTCTTCAACCAAATTTAGCAGTCTTTTTCAATGGTTATGTGAATTAGACTTAGCATAGGAAGAGTATTGGATGTTAGTTCTTCTTCTTTTCATTATTTGTCAAGATTTTTTCAATGCTAAGCAATAAAAACTAGTAAACATGGAGCACTACAAAGGTTAACCGCAACCTCTATCAGTGTCTCCCTGTTCAGCTCTATCCTCTCTTTAACTTGTGTTTTATTTCTCCTTTCTCTTCTTCCATGGCCAAACTCGAAGATGCCAATGTCCAACTTCACATTGAAATAGAGCTCCTTCAAATTGGGGGATGTTGTTGAGTAGGGCTCCCGACCATGAGGTGGTGACTAGGAAGGAGGTGGCGACGCAATGGCAAGATGGTGTTGGAAATTTGCTTCGGTTTTGGTAGAAATGGAATCGGACTTTAAGGTGTAATAACACTCTCTTTAAGAAATTATTTGCCTCACAATATTACTAATAATTACCAACAAAAAACCTCCATGATATAACAAAGTTTTGATTTAGAACACCAAATAGCAATTCTAGTATTTCTCTAAGATCTCTCTAGGAAAACAATTGAAATAATGGTTGTAACTTTTGAAAGAGAGTTAGAAAAGACTTGGTAATCATTTCTTCCAAAATTGATGTACTTATATTTGTCTCAATAAACAGAGACAACTTTTCAGAAAAGTTATAGAGTGAACATGTATGATCTCAAAGGTTATCTTAAAAAGACATATTAAAATTCAAAATAAAAAATATGTATATTTTTTAATCCCGAGTCTTATCATTTCTAAAAATACTGATTGAACAAATATAACCTTTTGACTAATAAAGATTAGCGAGATAATTGTACGAAGAAAAAAAAATAATAATAATAATAATAATAATAATAATAATCATCATCATCATCATCATCATCATCATAACAACAACAAACAACAATTAGTACTAATTATTATTCGAGAGCACACAAGCAGGCCAAGTGATAAGTGCACCTAACAGTTGCGCAATTATTTGTATACCCATATGCAGATATTATAGGGTCTAATACACAATACATTATTTTCTTTTGAACAAACTAGAAAACACTCACACTTGTAGAGTGACCCACTTCCTCCCAACTTTCCTACATGAGACAAGTCAAAACACTATTTTTTTTATTTAATAAATAAACAACCAATAGATGGCAACACACAATGGGCGTTTGAGTCATCATCGAGGAGAGGGGCTAAGTAATGGGTGGATTGGATTAGAGTTCTTCGCAAGTTGTTTTTAATGGTGGATGGGTTTGGACTATTGGCTTGGGTAGATTTGGAAGAAAACAAAAAAAGTTCATGAGATCAAAACCACTAGTAATGTTAGATGCAACTTGAAATGGAATTGCAAAATGCGAATGGTAATTATAAATTTTACAAATTGAGGTGAGTGACTGATGTGCTTGAATATAAATGAAAGTGATTTTTAAAATTTTTCTTTTATATATTTGCAAGATAAAATCATGACATTGGAAAGATTAAACATATGGACTAGTACTAGTTTGTTCTTAAACTTGTTTGGAATTGTGTTAACATGGATGAGATCAATCAAAGTCATTAACATCAATTTTTCATTTCTTTTTCTCTCCCTCCCTTTTTGAGTTTCAACTTTTCTTTATCTCTTCAACTTATGGAAGGAAGGGACTCTACCTTGATATCTCCCTCCCCTCCCAAGTTGCTTTTCATTTATTTCCTCTTGTTTCTTTCCTTACTCTTCTGAACTAGTTTTGGATATGGGAGTTTTGCTCTCCTGATCTCAGATTTGAGAGCTTTTTCCTACAATTTAATTCTAGAATTAAGGATTTTAATGAATGAGTATTCCACTTTAAGTTTTGTGCTTGTTCAACATGTTTTTGTTAAAAGTTTTGGTGTCTCGCACCTACTAAAGAGCTCAACCTCACAAGTGTCAAATTTGACCTTATTCAACATGTTTATATTATGTCTATATAGTGATAGTTTCAGGAACGCCAAATCTAGGCACAAATCACCGAAAAACAAAATTGTAACTACAAATGGAAATCTTGATCTGTGCTCATCATTGATGATAATGTGTAATTTGGTGAGTGGCCGCCAATTATTTCACTTGTATGCAATCACAGATTTGGTCTTGAAAGATGAACATGTGATTATCTATGCCAACCGCACTCAGATGGCATATACCTTTATTTTGGTTTGTTCAGGAGCCCTATGAGCTTACCTTGTTATGGAAACTCTTAAGATTTCTTATGGATCATTTCATGTATCATTTTGGTGGTAAATGAAAATTTCTTTTGACAAAAAATAAATTGAAGCCATCAAACACTTGAATGACCCGTAATTATGATTACATATTATCTATCACGCAACATGGGTTCGGCAATTCTCAACACAAGTTGTTTTCAATTTGCATAGCGTAGACTAGGATTTGATATAAACGAAATGACCTGTTTTAAGACTTGTTTAATCCGTTCAAACATAAATCAATAAGGTTTGAGTTACATTGTTACCATGTCATCTTCCGAGCACGGCACAAATAGGCACATTTTCACCCGTTTAATGCTAGTTCGTAAAGACACTTCCATCGATAAAATTTATGAAATGACAGGAATGAGGGATAAAATAAAAAGCATCTTAAAAGATACGAAAGGCATGCGTAAAGGAAAACCCTAGCTAAATCTAAATTTCAACTCAACAATGTACAACTTCTTTGGCCTTGAGCTTTTGTATTTGTTAATGTATAAATACTGGGCTCGCGGATTTTAGGTACTTCGAACATGTATATTACCAAGGGGCGTGCCTAATCGAATTTGCTTTTTTATTCAGGTGCAATGAAATTACTCGTATCCTTTAAATGTGTATTAAATATGTAAGTATAAGTTATTTTGTATAAAATTGATTTGACACATAATGTTAACATATATTTATAAATTCGGGAATGTATTATATCCGTCAATTTCCAACACGACACATTTAAATAAATAAAAAATGACATAAATGGTTCTTGAATTTTGGCAAAATATTCAATGTGATCTATAAATTTTCAATTGATTCAATGTAATTCTTAAACTTTGACCAATTATGCAATTAGGGTTTTCAAACTTCTAATTTATTCATTGTGATCTTTGAACTTTAAATTAACATGTAATATAACATGTAAATTTTTTATTTATTTAATATCTTCCTTAAACTTTTGGTATATCTCCATATAGTCTATGAAGTAAATTGAATATGTATCATAAATTTATGGATCATATTAAATAAATTAAAATATCCTGTATATACGCATTGTATATTTGATCAAAATCCGTAGAAAATTTATGTTATAATTCCTTAAATGAATTGTGTGATTCGTACTATATTTTGATGCATGACCCATTCCTGGCCGTTCAAAACTTCAAATAGACTTTTTTTTTTCCTATATACGGCGGGCGAAGGTGGTTCGCTCGTTCGGAAAAAAAAAAAAAAAAAAAAAAAGTTTATTTTTCATTTCCCAGATCTCGAGGGCAGAGCAGATCAGATCTCGCCACGTGTAACTCCCGAGCCCCGACACTGCGGGCGGACTGACGGGCGGGCAGCCACGCGGATTGTCGTGTCGCGGAAGCGCAAAACGACAAAGGGGACACGCGTACGGCCGGAAGGGATAAACCAGGGGACACGTCAAAGCCCGACGGTGGGGCCCGTACGAACATCCCATCACATCCCCGTCGCTCCCCTCCAGAAAAAGAAAAAAAAGAGGAGGGCGAAAAAGCTGGGATTTTCCTCGTACGGCGGGCCGTTTTTCGTTTTGTCGGGGAGCGCGTGCGACACGTGTCCGCGCCTCGCGGCCCCATCGCGGCTGCGACAGCCTGCCCTCTCCCCCACCCTTCTTGGAGGAGGGGAGGGCGCTCCTCACGTGACCGTTTTTATTGCATTTTGGCCCCCCTCCGATGGCAATTATTAATTTCCCTGCCACCCAAGTTGGCGAATTTGTACTATTGCCGCTTCGAATCTTCACCCGATTCGCGTGACCCCTTGTCGCGGCTGGCCCGTGTGTACTACTTAGATGCGATGGACTGAACCGGCCACCTGCATTTGGGGTCTATCCGGTGGATTAAGCATCTTTGCATTTCAAAGCGAGGCCGGCCCAGGGCACCGATGTATGTAAAAGCAAGTCCGTCATAAGGGTTGAAAGGGTTGATCCGAAGATGCAAATGAAAAGTGAGTTTTGGAAGGCATGCCGACAAATAATTTGATTAATTGATAATATGTGTGAATGACGTGTCTGATATACAAAATACAATTTCTCTATTAGATGCGATTGAAGTGATCATGAATTGAGCCCGGCCCTAATTGACTTGAATGACCAAGTTGGGGAGGCTATAAGCAGTGCCTTTCTGGGCCTATCTGGCCGACATCAGTCTACTCAAACCAAATCAATCTAAATAGAAATCTTCTTCTTCTTCTTTATCATGAGTAGTTCTAGATTAAGATCTAAGGCCATTGCAGTGATCCTCCTACTCATTGATAGATGAAGATTTTGACTAATAGAGATCTGCCAGGTCAATTATCTCGAGAATAGGGGAAAACGAGTACGAATTGCCCCTGGAAAGGAATTCTCCTATGCTACTTTTGTCAATGTCCAATGACATGCAATCTCACGAAGGGGAAAGCACTAATATCTCATCTCAAGGAGAAGGATGTAAAGAAAATCTATATAATTATCAAATTTTATACCTAAACCTTATGGCTAGAGTACTATGAACATTACAAATGCATACTTGCATTTCTCCAATCTTGAGTATCATAATTTTTAAACACTCTTCAAGTAAGGATCATATTCACATGTGTTCTACACTCGCCAACTTTTGTGACAATAGTTAAGTGGTGCGATAATCGGTCGATTCTTGATTTGGTGACAAAGATTGTCGTGTTGTCAATCGAAAAGTGAATGTTGGGTGACTATCATTTATGCACCAATATCATCCACCAATATCATTTATGATCATCCACTATAGTTTAGCATTTACGTTTCAACTTCCCATCACCTAGTCGTCACATCTGTAATTTAGAATATTGATCCTACCCTATATACAAAAAGTTAAATTAGCAATTGTCATAGAAACGCAAAGGTACCGTTGAGTGGATAATACATTATTGATAATTAATGCTTCTAAATATGTTCTCCTTTTTTTGGGCTAATAATTGTGTTTAAACTCCTATTTTTGGAAGTAGAGCAAGAGAACAACTTAGGGAGAAAGATACACAAATCATTCGGAAAATGCTGGCTGCGTGTATCATTTTCTAAGTAGAAAATCCTGCAACTCATGTGGCATTGTGACTGGACCTAATTGTTGTCAGATAAAAGAATTAAGATAGGAAAACACTAAGGTCCTGTTTAGTAAAAAGTGTTTCTATTCCCAATAATAGAAATTTTATTTTTTTGTTTTGGGAACAAAAAAAGAACAAAAATGTGTTTGATAAAACTTTTACTTCTGGGAACAAAAAAATTATTTTCTTGTTCTTGGGAACAAATTCGGAACATAAACAAAATGTAGAAAAAAAAAGTTATTTCTTGTTTCCGGAAACAATTATGAGAAATGATTTTTCTCTCTCTTCTCTTTCTTTTCTTCTTTTTCCTTTTTCTTTTGGCTAGTCGGCGGCAACCTTGTCGGAGGGTCACCGACCCTTGAAGATGCCGTGCCATGGCAAGGTTCGGCCTCGCCAGCCTGTGCAAGGTTAGCCTCGTGCTTGCCCAACTTAGGTGAGGCCGAGCCTCACCAACCGGCGCGAGGCTCGGCCTTGCCAGTGGCCTGGTGAGGCTCGGCCTTGCTGGTGGTCAGGCGAGGCTCGAGCTCACCGGCCCTCGCCCTAGCTCACCTAGTCGATCGCCGTCCATTGGCGATCGGCCACAAAGTGGAAGAAGGAGAGAAAATGAAAATATAATAAAAATATTAAAAAAACTAAAAGAAATAACAAAATTATACAATTTTAGCAAACATATTTCTTACCTAGGAGTAGAAATTTTGTACGATTATCAAGCACGTTCTTATACTTATAAATTGTTCCTGGGAATATAAACTAAAAAAAAACTATTTATGTTCAAAAATTGTTTTCTGAAACAGAAACGTTATCAAACACACCCTAAACTTTCTAAAGTCCCCCCCTCTTTTTTTTTTTTTTTAAAAAAATTCCCGATCCAATTTAACAATTGTCACCTTAGATTTCGAATTTCCCTTGCAACATCTTCCCCAAAATCTAAGGAGACCAAAGTCATAAAATAAAAAATGAATGGTCCAACCCTCCGATTCTGGAATGCCCTAGAAATGGACAGAAGCGCTAGGAATTCGTGGTGGTGGGGCGCCAAAACTGTCACTGGTTGTGCTGTTTGCTTCGTTAGGAAACGGGGGGAATTTGTAGAATACTACCTTACGTGCCGCTACGGCAAATTGCATTGAAGGGCCTGTGGAGAAGCTAGCTCTCTCTCTCTCTCTCTCTCTCTCTCTCTCTTCTCTTTCGCTTTTAAGGACAATTTGGAGTAGGTTCCAAGTGTAATGGGGCTCGTGTACATTTTCTGTAATGAGTTGGTGGGATGGATTTTGGCTGAAGACTCGCAGAGCTTTTGATGCTTCTGCACATGGCTGCTTTTGGTCTTTTATCCTTCTTTTCTTCATCACCCTCCTCCACGTATTCATCACCATGTCTCCCTTGGAATCATGAGTAGGGAGGGCTGTGGAAGTTTTTGCGATCTTTTCGGACATTGTTTCTGAGGATTTGCTGTTGGTAACTTTGGTGAAGTCAAGTCCATAGGACGTGGGAATAGATTACTAGGGCCTCAAAGAAAAATGGGTAAGATTCATGGGGCTGGTGGGGACCTTGGATGACTTAACTAGGGATGTCGGCGGATCGAGTTAAATTGGTTTTACATACTGTTTGAATCTTTGAGGACTGTACTATGATATGTAGGATTTGATCAAAATCTGAGACAGACGAATTATATGATTGGAGTAAGATATAGTATATGGGTATCCGAAACCCCATCTCAACTAGAGATTAGTTTTTCTTTTTTTTTTTTTTTTTTTGGAGAGGGCTCTAAATAAAATAGAAATGACTTTATTTGGGTTTTTATATGCATATTTATTAATTTGACATAATGAAACTACAAACTATTGGAGCTTGGGCAGGCTTGTTATTTTTTGTATATACAAATTCGTTTTGTCCCTCATCTATGTTTGGCACACTCATATAAGAGGTGAGGTCTCCATTTCTAGCAACATAAAATTAGTAACCTTGATGTTCACTAGGCTCCAAATGACCTATGTCCAATTACAATTATCATCCACTGCACACTCATCGAATAGTCTTTAGTATTACCTGGGATGTGTTTATATCACTAAAAATTTCAAGATAAAGGAAAATATTTTTCATAAAAATCATTTTAAAGGAAAGTAATTAGTTTTCATTTATTTTGTATTTCAAAGTAACTGATTTCCAACTTGCTAGAAGCAAAAGTCATTTTCTCCCAAGTTAAGGTTTTTTTATTAGTCTTGGAATATGCAAAAGTTGTGAAGTCGGAAAACAAATTTTCCTTCAAACATGTCGACCTCTAAGTTTCTTTTTTTTTTTTTTTTATAATTCAATTAAGAAAAAGGAACTTTGGTTGATATTCTAAACTTGTTACTTTCGGGGTACCAAAGCAAACATCTTTTCTTTAGGATGCTCTAGAAGGGACCTGCCTCCTAAGGAGTTACCTGCCTTGAATTGCTCAACCAGAACGTGGCCCTTGGGTTCCCATGGGCGGAATCTTGTTCAGAGTACACGAGAATTTAAGTCGTGGGGTCATGAATATGATTGACAGAGACATGGACATGAAGACTAAGCTTTTTTTTTTACTTTGAATTCAAAGGGGCTGCCATTTTTCTCGTTCAATTTGATTATGCACCCCTTTGAGTGAAAGAAAGACTGAGTTCAGATCCAAGGGAATGGAATTATATACACATATTCTAGTATTTTCATAGTGTTCCGGGATTTGCGGTGACTATGCAGATTAAATATATAAATGTGTACAAAACTCATGTCCTTATCTCACCCTTTAGTTAGATTTTTTTTTTTTGGTTTTGTTTTTGTTTTTTTTTTTTTTTTTTGTGTTGGAGAAACCGCTTTGGCCAACAACCGCCACATAAACCCCCATGTGACGCTAGTGGAGAAACCACCACTTCGGCGCCACACGTCAATCATCTAATAGCCCATCAGCCCTCTTGCATTTTGCGTTGCAAGAGTTTCGAACTTCTGACCTTCCTTCAAAGGACTGAGGCTTACCCAACAAAGCCACCACGGTGATGGTTTTTTTTTTTTTGGTTTTGTTTCTGAAAGCATAAAAGGCAAATTTTCATGGGAAAACATCAATTGGTATCGGAAAAAAGAAATCCATATATAATCAATCAGGAAAAAGTGTCTTTTTTATCGCCATGAAAAATTTAGCAAAATGTTAATCTCTTCTGTTTAGGGTAATGCATTTCTTATCCTTCGCAAAAAAAGAAACTTGATCATTTCTTACTCATGTGATTGGGAATGTGTACAGATAAATTGACGTGCGATTTGCATGCATCTTAGTGTTTTGGAAAATGGGTTATAAATTTGCAATCTCCTACGTTTTCTTGCTCTCTTACCTCTTTCACGTGTCTAAAAAATGGGGAGGAATTTCTATTTTCCTTCGAATAATGAAAAGATGCGAGACAATGCGGTGTCATCTTCTTTCGTCCGGTCTCTCTCGCTATAGTGTCAAAAACAATAGAAAAAACACTTATGTTTATAAACTCAATTTTTGTATAAAACAGCCTTTGACATGGTAATTAAGGACACGTTTGGTAGCACTTCTGTTTCGGAAAATAATTTTTGAATAGAAATAGATTTTTTTGTTTCTTTTTTTGAAAATAATTTTTGAGTATAATAACACGCTTGGTAATTGCACAAAATTTCTATTTTTGAGGAAAAAGAAATGCGTTTAGTAAAATTATATAATTTTGTTGTTTTTTAAAATTTTAAATATTTTTATTATATTTTTCCTTTTTTATTTTTTCTTTTCTCTCATTCTTTCTCTTTGTGGTCGGCGATCAGCTGGGCGAGGTTCGATGAGCTCGTTGGAGCCTCGCTTGACCACCGGCAAGGCTCGGCCTCACTAGTGGCCTCGGTGGCCAAGTGAGCGAGGTTCGATGAGCTCGTTGGAGCCTCGCTTGACCACCGGCAAGGCTCGGCCTCACTAGTGGCCTCGGTGGCCAAGTGAGCCTCGATAGGACACCGGCGAGGCTCGACCTCGCCCAAGCGATGCAAGGTTAGCCTTGCCCTGGCCTAGTGAGGTCGACCCTCTTGCCAATCGGTGAGGCTCCCATCTCTAGGTGCTAGCGATGCTCCGACAAAGTTGCCAGCCCTCATTTGGCCAGTCGCCGATGTCGGCCATGGCCAAGGCTGGTGACCGGCCAAAAGAAAGAAAAAGAAGAAATAAAAATTGTTTCTAGAAATTGTTCATTTGATTAAGAAGTTACTTTTTTGTATTTCTTATTTCTATTCAAAATATGTTCATGAGAACAAAAAAAATAGATTTTTTATTCCCAAGAATAGAAATTTTACCAAACATGTTTTTATTCTTTTTTTGTTTTTTGGTAAACTATGGAACCCCGTAAGCCTAGGTACAAATCCCTAACAATGCCTCTAGGATTCAAACTCCTTCCCTTCGTGAGGCGGAGAGAGCCCAAGCCAGCTACGCCACTGTGGGTGGTGGTTCTATTCATTTTTTATTTTGTTTTTTTATTTTTTGGTAACCTAGAGAACCCCGTGAGCCGACAGCCGTCGAGCAAATCCCACCACAATACTAGGTAAGAATCCCTAGCGATGCCTCTAGGATTCGAACTCCTCCCCTTCGTGAGGGGGAGAGAGCTCAAGCTAACTGTGCCATTGCGGATGGTGGCTCTATTTTTTTTTTTTGTTCCTAGAACAAAATAACATAAATTTTTGTTGCGGGGAACATAAACACTTTTTAACAAATAGGTCGAAATTCCAGGGGCTTGTTAAAAAAATTAAAAATCTAAAACAAATTTTTTTCTAATTAATATATATTAACAATGGAATATGATGGACTCCACACAGGAGGTCCCAGTTTGGGAAGCCCCGTGATGTAGGGACCCGGGTATGGGTGGTTGCGTGATGTCTTGCCGGGGTGCGTGGGTGATGGTTTCTTGCGTGCATCCCTGGGGTTTTACTCCTCGCCGGCCGTGCGGTGGGTTCCCGGGTCACATAAAAAAAAAAAAAAAAAACAATGGAATATGAAAAAACCTTACCAAAAAAATAAAAATAAAAAACAATGGAGTATGAAAATCTTCTAAATCAATTTAATAAGCACATTAAGTTGTTATTAAGACTTTGTTTATTTTGTGAAAAATGAATGATTTGTAAGTTTTTTTTTTTAAAAAAAATTTATTATATCACTTACAAGAATGAATAATTGAAATAGATTTTTGTAATCCACGAAATTGTCAATAATGAAAATATTTTGGACGATACAAATAACCATTAAAAAAAATATAATTTTCAAATTATTTATTTTTCGCTACTCAGTTTGTTGAGTGGCTACTATATCAACCTATCCAGTGGTTACTAGAGTATGCAAGTATACCCTAACATGAAGTCTACCTTCTTCACCGTAGGATCCCTTAATTTTTTTTATATCTATCTTTGTCTTTCCGATATAGAGGGAATACGAAGGACAATACGAGTCTCCCACCCCATGACGCTTCTTTCGTTTGTTTTCTCCTTAAGCTTTTTAATGACCTGCTCAGGTCCAATTTCATAGAAATATATGACAAGAATAATATCTTTCTAAAACCACTCACCTAGGTGGCGTTGTTGGTGGCGAGCTTCTCCCCCTAACGCAAGAGGAGGAGTTCGATTCCCGAGTGTCGCAGGGTGATTTACCCGGTGGTACATGTGCGGTGGTTAGCACGTGTTACCCCTATGGTTTACCTCCTGTTACCTTGACCTTTCTGGACTTTTTTCGTTTTTTTTTTTCGTGTTGATATTGTATGCGGATTCCCCGAGTCACAAAAAAAAAAAAATCTTTCCAAAAAAACGAATCAATAACAAAATTAATTTGTTTTTGTAAACGATATAAATAATTATTTTGAGAAACGTGTTTTTGAAATCAATTATTTTTCGAAAAATACATTGAGCCAAAGTGTCTCAATAATTGAGTTTTGATATCTTATTTATTGTTTCCCACTTTTTCCCTTCTCATCTATCATTATTCGATTCGCATTATTAAATTCAAACGGACTATTCATATGGCACCTATGCGTAGGTAGATTCTAGATATTAACAATTCTTTTTATTTAATGTTTTTCCTTTTTTTGTCTTTCACGCGTATCCTTTTTTTTTTTTTTTTAACGCGTATCTTTTACTCCCCTACAACCGCCTCAGCCTCGCTTGCGGTAGCGGCGACCCAACCCAATTTCCCATTTTCTCCCACGGTAAAAGCTTTTATAGATCGACAGCCCCCCATCCCTTAATGCTCCGCGTACTCCCATGCCACGGCGCCACGTGGAGAAAGTGCGGGAAAACCTCCACGTGTAAGCTCTTAACAGGCCGGTCGCGCAGGATCCCCCGTCCGCCCCGTCAGGGTAGCAAAGCTCCGGCGAATTTTTATTTTAACCGCGACAAATCGGCATGTTGCTTTCCAGTTTCTACCGCCGAGGTAATTCTCTTAACCGCGGTTAAATACCGACCAGACCAGAGTTAAGCCCCCCCACCCAACCGCTTTAAATACCGTCATCCTCATCTTCCTTTCACTCCATAAACTTCCAAAAACCCTCTGCAACTTTTCGAGCTCCGTCAGGAGCGAAAAAAAAAAAAAAAGATGATGCTCGGAGAGCCTCACCGTCCTCCTAATCCGACGATCGACGTTCCTCCGTGGCCGATCCTGGACGATCCGACGGACGACGCCGTGCCTCACTCTCCGTACTCCCCTTACTCGCTCAATGCCGGATATGGCGGCGGCTGCGACTCCTCTCCCTCCGCAGCCGGCCCCGGCCACTTCCAGGACGTCATGGCGGCGCTCCGGCGGTTCCTGCCGTCGAACCGCCCCGACACCGACCCGGACCCGGACCTGACGTCCTCCCGCGAGGCGGACTTCCCCATGGACGTCTACTCCTGCGACAACTTCCGCATGTACGAGTTCAAGGTGAGGCGGTGCGCACGGGGGCGGTCGCACGACTGGACGGAGTGCCCGTACGCCCACCCCGGCGAGAAGGCCCGCCGGAGGGACCCGAGGAAGTACCACTACTCCGGCACCGCGTGCCCGGAGTTCCGGAAGGGGAGCTGCCGGAAGGGCGACGCGTGCGAGTTCGCGCACGGCGTGTTCGAGTGCTGGCTCCACCCGGCGCGCTACCGTACGCAGCCGTGCAAGGACGGCCCCGGGTGCCGGCGCCGCGTGTGCTTCTTCGCGCACACGCCGGAACAGCTCAGGGTGGTGACCCCGCAGCAGAGCCCCCGGGGGGCAGCGACGCAGCTCCCGTTCATGGCGTCCCCGAGCACGGTCTCACCGGAGGAGTCGCCGCCGATGTCGCCGATGGCCGCCGCGGTGACGCACCAGTCGCTGAGCCGCTCGCTCGGCTCGAGCTCCGTGAACGAGATGGTGATGGCCTCGCTGAGAACCTGCAGCTGGGTAAGGTTAAGACCCTGCCTTCCTCTTGGAATGCAAACGCTCACGTCACCACGGCCGCCGCTACCACCACCTCTTACGGGTCGCCGCTGCGACCCGGTTTCTGCAGCGTGCCGACGACGCCGACGCGTGTTCCGGCCCGGCCGGGGATTGGTTACAAGGATTTCTGGGACCAGGTGGAGGAGGAGGAGGAGCCGCTGATGGAGAGGGTGGAGTCGGGGAGGGACTTGAGAGCCAAGATGTTCGAGAAGCTGAGGGAGGAGAGCTCTCTGGATCGGGCTGACCCGGAGCAGCCGAGCCTAGGCGGCGGCGGACCGGACGTCGAGTGGGTATCGGATCTGGTGAATTGATTCGGATCCTGGTAAGTGGGAAGCGACAAGGGAGTGGTTCCTCGTGTTCCTTTTTTGGGGTTCTTGTGTTTGCAGTGTACAGGACATGGATGGCTAGATGGATGGATGGAGAGGGAGAGAGATAGAGGGGCTCTATGGCATCCGGAAGAGAAGCAGCAATTTAAGATTCGGTGTATATATATGAATCTTTAGTGTTAAATTATTAATTAATCACCATATATATATATATATGTAGTAGATACAAATATTGTAGAAAGGGGTTTCCTCGGGGGGTTTTCTGAGAAGATCAGTTGGAAGCTGTCCTGATCTTTTGTATTTGTGGGGTGGTTTTCTGGGAAGATCAGCAAAAGATTGCGTCATTTTTTTTGAGGTCGGGAAGCATAAATTGGATTTGGCAAAATTTTAATCCCTCTTTTGGAAATGTCAAAAATTTGGGGCAGAGTGATTTAAGTTGGAAAGCTAGCACTCTCGACTGATTGGTATTAGTGTTCTTTCTGGCACCTTCTATCTTTTTTACCGTCGTATGTATGGACTGGCCGAGGTTTTTCATCCCAGCGATTCCTGGGTGTCTTGTGTATATCTGAAGCACCGTATGATAAATGAAAATCTGTTCTTTTGTCATCTCCCAAACCATGTTTCCCTCGTTCTTGTGTCTGTTTCTTGTCGATCTTTCTGGCCCCTTCTGCGAATTTTGCCTCTGGCAAAGCTGCTCGGTTGTTCTTGAGTTTAAGTGTAATCTGGTGGTGGTCGTTCCTATGGTCGTCCTTCCATGGAGGAAGAAAAGCTTTGGAAAAGTTTTGTTGAATCACGCACCCGACAAACTGCCGGAACGTCGATCGGATTTTAGTGACTCGCGGTTTCGTTCTGCGGGCGTGAATTTGTCCTCTCTTATTTTTTTTTATATTTAATCTGAGTCTCGTGAAGTACTTGTTTTTAATTTTTTTTTCCGGACTCAAAATAGTATTCTGGATTTTTCTGATGTAGTAGTATCCGTACGGAAAATCGTATAATGGTAAAATGGAAATTCTGAAGTGGCCTTGCTTATCTTTTTCAAGTTTACGCTCCGGTGATGGTACTATGCCACTCGATTGTTTCAATGAATAGTTAAGAAAATATTTTTTGAAATGCAATTGGCTTGAAATAATTATTGAATGGAAATTATACTATTATTAATGAAAATTTATGTTTAAATATTTTTAATGAACGGTGGAAATATTTTTTGTTTATTCTTTGACAAATAAAGATGTAAAGTTATCTTATTTGTAAAAATATTTAAATGATAATTTTTATATTTATTTAACAGTTTTTAGAAATCATTAAATTTGAATCTGATTAGGTTTCATTTGCCTCTAATTAAATATCAAGTTAAGCGTGAAAGAATATTGTTAGAATCTTTAAATAATAAATTATATTTTTATTTAATAATTTAAAATGTTAAAATAATCGACACATGGTCTATAAAATTTCATAATATTTTTAAAATTATTTATTTTTTGATAAATAAAGGGAGAAAAAATATATTATGTACCGCGATAAATTTAAGGTTCTCATCAAATTCCTAGGATGTTCTCGTTTTGACGTTTTGAAGTCAATATTTCAAATTTTTGTTGTCTTGGAAGTCCTAAACTATGGTCATTTTGAATAAATTTAAGTTCTTTTGTGTCATTGGCTGTAAGACTTAGTGTGTTAATGATACCTAAAATGGGTCACTATGATACCTAAAATGGGTCGGAGTCCATCATAGTCGAGAGTTTTCTTATGGTATTTTTGTGCAAAAATTTAATGAAAGAAAGCCCTCAGAACGATCGAGAACGAAAGCTAAAGCACGAGCATGGACATGGTCGACAATCGTCTATTATTTTTCCCCCTCCAAACACGCAAAGATGTCTTCGCACTCATTTATCCAATCTTTTTTTTTTTTTTGGGTCAAAGCCTTCACATTCACTGCCCCAGTAAAACGCTCTCGAGCTTTCCCTTGGCTCCCCTCGGTCCGTTGGATCGGCCTACGCCGGTCCACGAGCCGTCGGATGTGCCTTTTTTGTCAATGCACAGGGATCTAGTGATGCAAGCACAGTTTCCATTTGTCATTAGCCCGTGGATTAAGGTGAAAAGAAGAGACAAGTGGAAAGAACAGAGCACAAAAAGCCAAGGCCCGGCGGTTTTACCGATTCGTGTTTTTGGTGATGGTGAAATTGTTTTTTGTCTGAATGGGGTTTCATGACATTTTGACTTCTCCTCTGGGGTCCCCCTTTGGATTGAATCGGGGTGACGCTATCCTACGACTAAATTTGAGCTAGGATTGCGAAAGACCCTTGCTATACTTCTAGATTATGGGAGAAGAAAAAAGGGGAAAAAGGAGAAGGCCAGAAAGTCTTCTGAATCCATTCTATCCCCCGTGAAATTAAGGGTGACTTTACGATTCTCGTGGCCTACTTTGAAATTTGGCCTCCTTCTCTACTTTAAAACCTTTTTTTTTTCCTTTTCTGGATTTTGCAAGTTTCTTGATTTTGACTATTTTGTTACTTCAATTATTGGTATATAAACTTACACATACTTTTTTTTTTTTATCTTACAAAGAAGAAATCAGTGGTGCGAGCTACAACTCAAAAATGACTTATAAGCATGAGCAAACAGGTGCAATTAGACGGAAGGGTAGATTATTTATCTATAGTTCGGCCTACTATAAATTGAAATCATTACTTATCAATGAATGAAAGAAAAATTGAAGCACTAAAGGCTTAAGTTGCTAGAGTGCTTTGCTATCACGACGGGTTCTTTTGGGTTTGCTTGTTTTGTCTTGTGATAGTTAAAAATAATAGTAACTATTTTCACTCTCCATTAGAATCTAACTCGATTTCGTTATTTTAAAAATAACGAAAATTATGTGGAAAATTACATATTAGAGGTGATTCATAGGCGGATTTGGGCCGGACCATCACATTAGGCCTGAAATGTTGCCCAAGCTCATCCACCCAAAAAAGATAAAAAAAAAAAAACTTGTAATAAGAACTATGCAAATTCAATGTGCTTGGTTTGAGCGTCGTAAGATTGGGCTAGAACTTTCAACGATAGGCCCTTGTTTAGGCCCGCTTAGAAGTGTCTTCATGCCCTATGGCATTGCCTCACCTATGGGTTGCTATACTCACGATCGGGTTTACTATAGTAAGTTCATATTTTGAGAAGATTTCACATGCCTAAAATTATATAAAAAAGAAGTTACGATGCTTGAATCGTAATATTTGAAGGGAAATGTCAAAAATAAAAAAGTCACTTTAATGGATTTTAAATACCAAAACTCTTAAGGTCTAAACTATTGACATTGACTCATCTATTTCTTGTTGAGATATGGAAAGCTGACGGGTGATTGGAAACCCATAAATGAATGGAGGAAAAGTCAAAGATATGAAGCATGAGAAAAGTTTTTATTTGAGTTAAACACGTAAATTTCTAGATTTTATATCCTATCTTATTCAATCACATCCTAACTCAAAATCTAAATGACCAAGGACCATTCTAATCTTCTAGATTACTCCTCTTATCCCGACCCTCTTATTTCGGCGCCAGTTAATCCAACATAATTCTTTGTCCCAAACAGGAATTTCCAATAGCAGAGTGATGGGATTTGCCTTTACAAAAACCCCTCTTGGATGCACAGTCAATCAAAGTGGTGGTCGATTGTAGATGATAATCATCAACTTTTCTATGTCAAAGCAAAGAATATTTGTCTCTTATGGCCAAATTCTAATCATCATCATCATCCCTTAAGCTGTAATCTTAATTTTTTTTTGTCAATGACAAGCAAAGCTAAGAATCCAGGAAAAGGATGGCCTTGTAGTGCATTTTCCCGGCACACGGAAGCTCCGGTCAAAACGAGTGAATGTTACATCTTCCACGAGTTCAAAGTCCCCTGGTCGATGCGAAGACTGTTAGGTTTCGTGCTTTTCAAATTTCATCATCCTAATGGCTAAGGTTTTTTTTTTTCTTTTTAATGGATTAGGGTTGACCCCACCATACATAACCCGTAGGTGTAACCTTTCACTCAATACTAGAATCGACATCTTTATACTATAGGGCTAAAACGTCGGGTAGATTACGTCGTTTTTCTTTTTTGTTAATTTTGGGCGGGGCATGGCCTGAGTTGTATAGATTATCACTAAAGAGATGATGCATACCTTTCGATGGCTACCTATATATGTCTGTAACAATAATAATTCAAAGGCGTGATTGCACGCCATGATGTGTTTCGCCACTAAATTTCCACATCCACGCTTTGATGGATAGGTTGATAGTGAAAAGGGAAGAAGCAGGCACAGATGAGGGTCACCATCAAATTGCCTTTGCTTGGTAAGTCAATAGATTATATAATTTTTTTTCTTGCACAATCAAATATCGACTTCGCCTGTGCGGATTACGCAATCGATTATCGATTTCATCCTTGCGCACGCTATTCCATTACGTGGAATGCTTTGGTTTATTAGATAAGGAAGTGAATCAGTTTCAAATTAAACCTAGGAAAAATCGTCGAGTACCAAGATGCCCAATCTTCATGTACGTCTCGAGGATTTATCTGTTTTTTCGATGATGTCCCACGAGTGTTGAGTACCAAGAAAAATTCTATTCCTCTACAAATTACGATGAGTCACACAAAGGAGATTGTGAATTACCTTTTCGTTATTTTTTTTTCCAGTTTTATCAAATTTGCTACTTTTGGCAAGGCCACTTGTAGCTTTTGCAAATATTGATTTTGTCCTTTGGAGTATTTCTTAGTACAAACTGTGTGGTTATATAACTTGTTGGGCATGTTAGAATGTTGAACTTCAATGGACTCTTACATGATCATTGTTCGTGGGTTTGTCAATGTCCGTATTGATAGGGTTAGAAATTGCCTGATTTGGGCTTTGCTTGAATTAAGATTTGGGCTTTGGGCCTTTCGCCTGTTGTGGGCCCAAACTTGGAGGCCGGAAATGGAGGCCCATTTCTATGATTGGACTATCATGGTCTCGGTAATTCTTTCTCACTAAAAGAAAAGAAAAGAACAATATTATCCGCTTTTCCTCTGGTTACTGTAAATTTGTAATTACAAAAGCTGGCCTGTGCGTTGCATGAAAGAATTTAACATTGATTCTTTCATTTATTTTTAGTAAAAATACTATTTTAATATATATTTATTTATTTTTATATTGAATGACTTATTTACCATTTAATAAAAACATATGTTACTTATTAAAATGACATGGCCTCTCATGCTATGTGTTCTTAATAGAATAAATGTCAATATAGCACTCTAAAACTGTAATTTTGTCAATTTAGCACTTCTTTCTCATATTGTTTTAGATGTGATAAAAAAAAAACTGATTTACCTATCATTTGATACAATTAATGTAAAAGATTAATAGATAGAAAAAGAAGTAAATTAATAAAATATACTCGTATAGAAAGACTTGTACAATTTCGTAAAAAATAAAATGAAAAAATGAACTTATTTGGTGAAGGGAACTAAATTTCTTTGGCAACTTCATTCATTGTTTTGCTGATATCATTTATCAGAATGATTCTTTTTTTTTTTTTTTTTGCTTTAGTTTGATAAGATAAACTAATTTGATAAAAAAATTGATATAAAATTAAATCTAATTTCTACAAAAAAAAACGAGTTTGTATCTTCGTATTTAGACAAAATAATAAAATAATAAATATACACTTCATGATTGTCGAGAGATAAAAAAATTGACACTTGATAATAAGTGGCAGCCCCTTTTATACTCACTCGCTAGTGGAATACAAATTAATTGTAACAAATATTATTACCACAATAATATAAAGTATTCTTCTTTTATTATCCTAAATTTTTTTTCTTACGTAATATATCCATAAAAAAAACTGAAATGCTTTTTTCATATTTGGATTCAACTGCAGGATACTTTTAAAGGCCTATCAACAAAGTAAAATAGAAAATGACAAATAATAAAAGAAACATGCGTTGATTGATTCGGAAATGCATAATAAAAAAATTACAATCCTACACTCAAAAGATAAGTTGAAAAAAGAAAAAGAAAAACAAATGATAAATTTGTCTTTGCTTGGATTAAAAGAAAACAAAGAGAGGAAATCGTATGTTAGTTTAAAACGGCATGCGATGAATTATCATGGACATTCAAGAGCTTCGTTCTCAGTACACCACTATATTGTTCTTATAGATATGGCCCCAACAGTGGTCATTCAAGCTGAGATTATCATAATTGAACTTGCAGAGCGATTATTATGACAACGAAATATTGTCGTACATTGCTTGATATTTGTATGCGCAATCGTGAATATCGTGAATATATGGTTTCACGTGTGAAATCGAAGACTAATCAAATCTCTCTCGAACACGACACCGGATTTTGGCTGATGAAAAGATTTTGACTGCGTAGCTATTGTAGCCATTGTAAAAATGTCAAAGGGCACAGAGGCCAGGACTTGGTCCTATGAGGGTCCATCACTTCATCTAGAATCCAAACCCGTTTGAGATTTCTATCACCAGAGTGGTTGGCCTTCATATCTATTTCTAGATAACTGGGGGCCCCTGCGGAATCCCTCAGTCGCTCCTCGGTCTCGGAAAACCTTGTTTATCTCAGGACAGAGATTCAACCGACCGGATCATGGCAATAGAATAACCTCGACTTTATTCCCACTCGTTCCCTGATGGGGCTGCGTTGACAAGCTAGCTCGAGGAGGAGAATTCTTATTCTGGGCACATCCATAATTAGCCGGCTATCCGGTGGAGAACTAGCATAGCAACCCATTGCCACAATTCCTCACTCGAATCCGAGTTCCCGGGACATGAGTCGAATTTTCAGTTTTAGGTTCTTGAGTCAAAGAACGTGGGAATGTTGCTTGGCGTAGGGTTAAAGCTCAGTTCATGATCTTTATCTGGGTGAAGAGGGAAGCTACCCTGGATAAACAAATGAACTTTATCTCAGCACAGCCGGGAAGAATTTTCTTGTGAGGATCTTGTTCGGACAAGCTTTGAAGTTGACACTATATTATACGACAATTGATTATCGATCTAGACTCTTTCTATCAAATAACCTAATCACGTGTCCAGAAGCGTGAACTATACGCTAGATGTCACGAAACATCTTATACTTCAAACAAGTTTTCATTATTATGATCGATTCTGTCATCATATTATTTATTAAAACGTGGGTCAACATCCTTTTCATCGACCAGTTTTTTTATAGATGGACAATGTGCTTTTGAGTTGCGATCAGATACCGTTTCTCGCCTCGTCCGCCATTGCATAACAAGCGACCTGGTTAAAAAATCCAAGAGGCTGATTTTGTAAATTCTACTAGGTCTTCAACGACTTGCTCATCAAAAATTCCACAAGATGATCTCATAAGGCAAGCATACATTTCTTCACGGAGCACCCACACTGACTTGGCTCTCTCACCTAAGTTCACAAGAAATTGTAGCTGCAAGCAAACGTTGCATCGAGACAAGAACCTGATTGGAAAAGAAAGACTGGGCAAGTCACAAGGTCAAGGTGTGTGTGTCCCAAGTTTGTCATCCACCGCAATTCTTGCTATATATAATAGCTACAAACGCTCATCGATCAGGTCTCTGACTAACTTGGGTTGGGGTCTGTTTGGCTGTTCTGCTGTCCCTGAGCTCTTGTCTAGTCTCACCGAGTGGCGGCCATGGTAAGAGCTCCTTGCTGTGACAAGGCTAACGTGAAGAGAGGGCCTTGGTCACCTGAAGAAGATGCCACTCTCGTGAACTACATAAACAAGCACGGAACCGGTGGCAATTGGATCGCTCTTCCTCGCAAAGCTGGTCTCCCTCTCTCTCTCTCTCTCTCTCTCTCTCTCTCTCTCTGTGAGATTGCTTTTCATGTGCTCCTTTTTAACTTGAGATTGGGAGAAATATTGTTGAGTGGAGTTCAGGACTCTCAGGATTGTGTAGAAAGTTTTCAGTTTCCGTCTTCTCTTGAGGAACTTGATTGTTTCATCTGGATGATTAATGGGATCTTCTTTGTTTTTGGATGTTGAAGGGCTTAAGCGCTGCGGCAAGAGTTGCAGGCTAAGGTGGCTGAATTACCTGAGGCCAGACATAAAGCATGGTGGTTTCACTGAGGAGGAGGATCACGTCATCTGCACTCTTTTCTTTACCATAGGAAGCAGGCAAGCTTTAACAAAGTTCATTCCATAATCAGGATCTTTTTTCACACTAGTTGATTTCATTAGACTTCAACAAACTTCCGCAACATTTTAGTTATGCCTAAGTCCCGATAGAAACACCATGCTTGCTGTTGACGCAGGTGGTCGGTAATTGCTTCCAAATTGCCAGGAAGGACAGATAATGATGTGAAGAACTACTGGAACACCAAGCTGAAGAAGAAGCTAATGAAGCAACTGGCTTCTCTGAAAACAGTGCCTGAAAGTAACTTTGACTATCAGGTCTGCGCACAGAACTCAGCCTCAATCGATCCTGAGACCAAGAATCGGGAATATGCTGCTAATTCAATGGGGTTCCCCAAGCAGAACTTCAATCCAGGAATACCCACTTCGAACTCGAGTCTTCTCTGTCTTTCAAGTCTCACTGAAGTTTCGGATTTTAGCCATGTACCATCGTCCACGCCAGAAGTTTCAAGTCATTCTGATTCGTGTTCTGTGGTGATGAAGAGCGAATATTCAGGGTCTGCAAACGGCGGTTCCGAACAGGACCAAGTCCTGTTGGACTTTGATTTTGATAGTATGCTCAATGACTTTGGCTTCCAAGATCAGAGCAGCTAAGCACAGTTCATATTTCCCAAATGTCACCTTCACTTGTCAAGTCATCATCATAAGGAAAAACGCAAAAAAAAAAGGAACCTTTTAAGATTTTTCAGTAGGTGATGGGAAATTTTAGTGTCCTAATTCTATCGAAGCGGTCTGAAGGGTGATTTATTCGAAGTTAGATGTGAGATTTCACTGTTCTTTTTCATGATACATATTTTGCTGTGGCCTACTCATCAGAATCTCCAAGGTATATCCTCGGTTTACGTCTTAGGATGAATCAACGTACTTGAATACAAAATGTAATGAGCAAAGTTTGCTCGTGAATTTACATCAGCTGACTCACTCAAAACTGGAAAATCAATTCTTTAGTTTGTTAGTGATGTAATCGACAGAGCCCATCGCAAAAATTTATGCAGGATCCTGTCTTCTGCAAGGATGATATAATACACATGCTAAGATCAAACAAAGACTGGATCCAGACAATAATTTCTTCTCTTGCTCTCTACTCCACTCTCGTGTATGTATGTGCAGACTCATAATGGTCCACACATCGCTTGCTTGAGAATGACGCGACAATCCTCGAAGGGTGAGCGCTAGTAAATTGGCGAAATGTATATAATCAAAGTCTTGGCTATGATATATCATAAACCATAACTGCTACGATTGTATGGTGAAGCCAATGCCTTTCCTCGGAAGTATCTAATGAAATTCAGTGTAGAATCTGTTCTTGCTTCTATTCCTCTGGCTGGCATATCTTCTTCGGTTCAAATTGTGACTCTTCAAACAGCTGCACGGGTCCCTCGGGACCTTCTGTCTAGGAAATTTCGGATCGTAGACTATTCCACGAGATTGACGCACCTGTGCTTTTTCCCAGGTTACATTTGACTATGCCGTGAGAACAGCAGTTTCACCACGAAGGCAGACGTTACCTTCCAGGGATGACGGCTCGATGAAGTCAAGTCATTAACTTTTTAATTTCCAAAAGCAGCGTCTCACATCATATCCTTGAATTGCTGGAATAAATTAACCAATTATTTCATTTAATGAGTTTAGTAGAGCAGAGAGACCCCAATCAGCTCGTCACAGGCCAAGTTTCCTTGAACCTTCCTCGCTTCTTGACAATTGCTTTGTTTACTGGAAACCCATTTGAAAAATCCACTGATTGAGGCGGCCCAGACAAAGAAATTTTTGAAAGCTAAAGGCTCCCATTTGCCTCCACTAAATGACTTGAATATGCTTTATCTGATTAAGGTCTTGCAAGACTCAAAAATGTGCGATGAGTCAACAGGAAAGAGCTTTGTTTACTTTTGTGCAGCAACCTATGCCCTTCTTTTCTCTAACTTCCTGTTTAAAATTACATCTGATCCATCCTTTTTCAGTCTTCCATATTGTACCAGTAGTCTCCTGTTTTCTGTTCTATAATGAAGTGCACTCTTTTGTGTACTTTTCTGATAGACTCAATAAAGCTCTCCAGCTGTTCTTTCATGCAAAAAGAAAGACAGATGAACATGGCTGGAAATGGAGTTGTCAACTTTGTCATGAGTCATCTCCCTGAGGTCCACACTAATTTTCCTAGTGGTTGAACTTGCAAGGAGGTTTCGTGATCATCGATGGTCCCCGGCTCTCTTCTCATCCTTCTTTTCGCTTTCATTAGGTCAGCTATTTCCTCGAAACCCTCCTATACTTCTTTCCTCCCGCGAGAATTAGATGTTTCCCTTTCCCCCACATAGAACAAAGGGCGATGCAGTAAAAGCGCTCATACAGCGACACCGGTCTATGAGATAAGGCTTTCAGTGCGTAACGTTAATTGCACAACAATCCCAATCAATCGCGGGGGAAATAGAAAAAAGGACTGAATTATTTTAAGCTGTGAGAAGTGAGCTGTTGTGTTTCTTAAAAGCATAGTGCCTCTCAAGAATTTGACTTGGCAAGAAGAGATGATTGCACAGTCCCCCACACTTGCTAAGATTGCTGCTTCAAGTTGAAGCAGGATCAATAAATTAGCCCTTTGTTGAAGCCTTCAACAAAGGGCTAATTTCCTAAAAAAACCTTCACTTTTTTAGTCCAATTCCAATTGTCCTCCGGACATTTTTTTCATCTAGAAAAAATCATAAACTTTCACTTCTAATCTTGAATTTGCTTTGTAATTCTCTGTCCAAAAATCGCTATGGATCAACTCAAGATTATAAATATTAGGGTCACTTAGAAGTTCATTATCATAACTTGCACTTGTATCAACACTCTCACTTTTGTAGGGAACAAGAGTAGCTTCCTAAAGTTGACAATTTTGAAGAAACCAGTGGCAATTTTACCATAGAGCTCTAGAAGGGAAAGATTCGGGATTAAAGTAAAAGTTAGTGATTTTTAAGACAATAAAAAATGTTCGGGGCAAAATTAGAATTGAATCTAAAGTTGAGATTATTTTAGGAGAAATAACTTGACTTATGTAATCACATCTGCTCGAATTTGATTTAGACTCGTGTTGTGACATGAGACGTACATTATACGATAAATGAATGATCGTGAAAGTTACTCTAAACATGTATAACCGATCAAAAATGAGTTGTTATTGATTTAGAAGTCTTCGACACGTGATATGCTTGACCGAACCAAGTCGTTGAGTTGGAAATAACGGCTCCTCAATTTTGAATTCTTAGCTCAGGAAATTTGAAAACCGGACAAGAAAACCTCGAGAAAGCCCACAACGGCGGAAAAACAAGACCGAATTATTTAGTATTTAATAGAGGACAATCAAATCCCAATCACGCCATTCACCTGGAAGGTGCAAAGGAATCTCCATTCATTGGAGAGAGAGAGAAAAACTTTTCCACATGGGAAGACAATTACATATTGATTTTTTCTCATAATACATAAAAAGTGATTTATAAAAGGATTAATACTATGAAAAATTTCAAATTAATACATCTATGGTAAATTTATTTCAAATTAAATTTTTATCACAAAAAGTCTTAAACTGGCAAATTTGTGACAAATTTACCACAACTTGAAATTGATACATTTGTGACAAATTTACCATATGCTGGTTTTCGTTAAATTATATTAATATTATAAAAAAACCACAAAATGGTACATCTATGACAACACAGGTAAAACTCTAAATTAATACACTTGTCAACTGTTATGTGTCATTCAAAATAATAATTTGATGGTAAAATTTAACAAAAACTAATGAAGAATAAATTTTTCATAGGTGTATCAATTTGGAATTTTTGTTAGTCAAAAAGTTAATTTAGGGTAAATTTGCCATTTGCCATATATATATTAGTTTAAAGTTTTTCGTAGTATTAAACCTTTATAAGAATAGTTTACTTAAATGACGTGAAAGGCTGTAAGTGTGCATTTACGACATTCGACAAAAATTGAGACATTACATAGTACATTGGTTTGTAAATTGGAATTAGGTATACTGTTGAAAATATGTCTTAAGTTTGAGTCCAAAAAAAAAACTTTCCTAATTTGAATATGATTCCTAGTTAGAGTTGGTTTTCTATTTGAGTGGTTAACTAGCTTCGTTTGTTTCGGGAAAAATGAATAATTTGAAAAATGTTTAATCAAAATGATCGCTTGTGTCATTTATAAAATGAATTAATGAAAAGTATTTTCATCATTCACGAAAATATCCAGTAATGAAAGCATTTTTATTAACTAATTTTTAAAGTGATAAAAGCTATTAATTTTAGGAAAATATTTTCCAAATCACTTATTTTTCGTGAAACAAACGGAGTTCTAGTTTGAGCAAGTTTCCTATTTTGGATCCAACTCTTGTTTATAAATAAGAAGTGCCTTTTTATGTGAGGTGTATCCACAAGGCTGCTTCTTTGTGAAATACACCCTAAAGCAATTTAGGAGAGTTAAAACCAATCAAATCTTATGGTCAGATTTGTGTAATTTCTTTATGAGATCGAGACATTATTTTGTGAGAAACTATGAGGCTAAACATTGTGTGAGTAATTAGGTGGAAAACAATAATAAGAGTATTTGAATAACTCGGTGTAATTATAATATTAGTTGTATCGTTATATATCTAGTGGAATACCATGTTATTTTTTTATGAATGTTGGTCACATCAATCGAATCGTGTAAATTTGATATCCAACTTAATTTTCTTATTCCATTTATTTTTTGTTGTTTGATCTCCTGTTTCTGCAAACATATACAATAGATAGCATTTCCCAGAAAATAATAAATGTAGTTTCTTATCGTAAATTGCGCGATGTGTTTCTCAAGGAAGTCCATTTTAGGGCTCCGTGTTAAGTTAATACGTCAGTCCACATGTAAGGGAGAGTCCGGAGAGTGATCTATTCCGATAATAATCCATGTTTTCATGGGAGATAAATGAGGTTTTGTTACAGCTTTCATCCTTATTGACCTAATGCAGCTCTGTCAGTAATAGTCGCTTGATGAAGAAGATCAACACAGACTTTCTCGTTCTTTTCTTCTCTTTGGTTTTTCATAAGCTCCAACCGCCATTTTAACTCATCGATTATTTTGATTTATGTCTCCTCGTTCACCATGCTTCAGCTTAAGCAGCACGATTAAGAATATGTCTGTGTTTGAATGTTTATGCATGTACTTATGACTCTCGGACGCTATGGGTCTGTCTTATAGTGCTCCAAGGATTGACCATTCAGCAAAACTTCTGTTGGAGCCTTTAGGCCTGGTTTAACTCTTCTTGCTCCAACGGATGATTTTCAAGCGAAGCTTGTGTTACAAGTCTCTATCCCTGGATCGTTGGCGGAAGTTTATCTATGAGCCAATACATCAAGATGTGCGCATTCTCTCGAAAAAGATTACCATCGCAAAATTCTTAAACCTCCTCGTTTGGGGCTTCTTTGATCTCACCTCTGTCGCGCGCAAGCATGGCCGAATATTCTCAATCATCAGTAGGCGTCTTAACTTCTGTGGGTACGAGCCATGATGGGTAAAGCTTTCAGGGAGTCGGCTTGGTATGTTTCGACAATCGCAGGTTAGGGCAGGCCGCAATTTTCAGTTAAACGTAATAGGTTGGAAATGGAAGTTCACCACACGTTTGGGTTGAGATGGTGTAGATTTTCAATCCGGGCGGAGGGCTGATTACCTTCTTCCGGAAATCACAGGGTAAGTTTCTTCCTTCACAATTCCAATGTTTCGCTCTTGGAAGTAACTAGATGGGCTATGGCACCAAAACAAGTTTCTATTTCTGTCACCTATTTGATGTCGTGAGATCAAATTTTCTGGTACGGGTCATGCACTTCTGAGATGTATGTCACTCTCTCTTCTAATGAATACTTCATTTAGCAGGGGGTCTTGGTACAGATGAACCAATATTCAGCATGAACTCTGGACGGGTCGCAAGCATCGCAAGGTCGAGCGGAACCCATTTTAAGCTATCCAGATACTGTTTAGCGGACACTGGTGAAGAGTTTCCTTTGCACTGGCATTGAAATGAGAACTACTAGCGAAAAATTGTTTTGCTTCTGAGAATTCATGTTGGCCTCAGAAGTCGCTTTTTTCCCAGATATGGGGGTCCAGTATCGTTTTCGTTCACGTGCATGTGTGAAGTGTTATCGACTCGCATTATTTATCATGCTTTTCAAGTTATTTTCACCCTTTGGTAACATGATTGAACGATTGTTGGGTTTTCAATTTTTTATATAACTTTGGGATTTTTAGCATATCCTTTTGAATACAGATCGGAGATTGTAATGGTTTGATGATTTTGTCGTTGGCTTTTTACATGTATTTTTTTTATTGCAGCATAAACTATTTGCGAGAATGTCATATTCAGCTGGAGAAGTGGAAATTGTAGACCATCACCAATTAATCTAAAATCTAAAATTATTAAATGAAGGCGTAGTTTAATATTTAAATTTGTATTACTCTGATTGGTCTAGTTTTTTGGCCTATTACTAAGTGTGGAACTATTTCATCAAGGAGGTAAATAGGGGCTTAAAAAGATTTGAATTCAAGACATTTTACACTTATATAATGTGAGATTTTATAAGACCATTGTCAACTATTCTAAAAGATTAAGCTATTAGATAAATGCATAGTTTAATTTATAAATATTCTATTAGAAATATGTGGCGGGATGATGAGGCATAGCGATATAATGGAGAATGGGTTTGAAAGCCTTCACATTTCATCAATTATGTTTGACAATGTTAATGTACAAGTACGTAAGTGAAGTAGGGGTGAGCATTGGTCCAGCCTGGACCAACCTAACCAGGCTAGTCCTAGTTCGATTCCTAGGGGGACTAGGTTGGTCCTTCATTCGAGGATCCTACATTGTGCTAGTTGGTTCTCAATTCTAGGACTTTAGGATTGGTCCAATTCAGATAAACTTTGTCTATACTATATGTGTAATTTATATTTAATGAATTATATATTTTTTATTTACTTCAAACCCTAGCGCTTTTGCCTTTATTCTTTATGCGGTTCTGCTGTATAAATTAGAAAATAAAAACCTAGCCTTGATTTGACCAACAAAAAAAAAAAGAAACCGTCTTCCCTTGCTGCTAGCCTTTGGCCTCTCCTTACTCGCCTCACAAGCATAGCTCAATTGGTGAAATCGCCCGCCTCACGAATGTAACTCAACAATCACAAATGGAGAACGTTGTTATCTTATATTAGATTTTTGTTAGTTTGATTGCTCGATGTTGCATTATTAATGTATATGTAATTTAAAAGAATACGTTTATCCTTTCAAGGAATACAACAAATGGAAAAAAAAAAATTGGTTGGTTTTGGATTGACTCTGGAATCAAACCAGACCCATAAGATTGGTTTAGTCTTTAATTCTAGGCTCAATAGAGTCGGTCCCTAATACCAAAAATTGGGGACTAATATTATCTGGATTGATCACTGAGTTAGGTGCTGAATTGGTTCAACCCAAACTATAGTAAAGTGCTGTAGAGGCAAAGTACATGCAATCTGTTCCATTTGTTGTTTTTACTCTTTATTTTTCACTCAATTCCCTTTCTCTACATTTAATAAATATTCGGTCATTTGCAAGAAATCTGTAGAAACGGGAGTCGTATCATCGTCGATGGGATTCATTTCATGTCAAAACAGATGATTTGGAGACATTTCTCGTCACGTCCTGTCAAGCGATGTCCATGCGCATTTCACACACGCCTTTGATCATGCAACCGACCAATCACTTCTCTGTTTTAAAAAATGACTTGCAATGGCGTACGCTTGCTATGGAACTTATCTCCTTTTCCGCTTTTGTTTTATGATTCCGGTATTTGATGGAGTCGGGAGATGCCGTAGATAGAGATGCAAGCAAAAGTAGCTAGGGACGTACTACGAGGGGTGAACCGTAGAGTGACTATCGCTTTGGCATTGTCTATTTAATCTACTTTACAATGCATTCTGTGATGGATAACGATGGTGCAGCTTTTGCTTAGATTTTTCTTTTTCTTTTTAAATTTTTGGCTGTGTCGCAAAATGTTTTGTGACCCATAATATGATCCCATAAGCTGTCACATCATCATAGTAAATCAGACAACTTAAATATGATAAACCTAGCATTGTTTTTTCTCCTTTTTAAGGAATAACTTATGGTAACGCTTCATCATTTTATAGTCGAGTCTTCAGCTATACCGTCTCAACATTATAGCCTTGGTATAAAGTGGGCTATGATCCCTCTCTTAAATTGCCCCAGACGAATGCCAAAAATGTGCTCCAGAAATTCAACCTACCTATTTTGAAAAGGCAATCCACTGTCAGAATTATTATTTAAGGGATAAGAAATTGTGGTGCGAGCTAGGAAACCCCCATCACAAGAGAACCGGTTCCAATAGGAATGAGCTCATGGAAATCCAAGAAGCAAAATTTCCAACGAAGTTGCAGTCATCAGATGAGCATTATCCGGTGTGCCATGTTGTCTGGGGTCTAACCATGTCGTCCAAATTCATAATTGAAAACTGGTTAACGACACTTAACCGTACTTTATTGCTGTTCTTGTGGTGCGGCATGTATCTCCTGGTCCTCCGCACCCGCAAAAACCGGAACACAATTGTAGATCTAGATATCTAGCTAAGTTGTGCTTGTTCACGCAGATCCTAGCAAAAATCTTGTCGTAGGGGTATTGTTCATGCTGTTTAACCTCTTTTTATAGATGTATCGCTTCTTTCTGTTGAAGATGCCAGATGACTAATTTCCTGTCCTGAAAGGGATTTGGGCGACAATCTTCATTCGAAAGAAATTATCGTGCGGCAGGACAAATTTGTTAGCCCTATCCGGTCCAGACTACTTAGAACTTTGCTTTAGCAAAACCCTAGTTTTGTCCCCTAATAGTTGGATCTATACTGCTGGGATTGAACTTCTTTTGAGGTCGATACTGATTAGGCAGTTTTATTGAGCCTGGGCATGTAAAGCTCGACTTCGAGTATTTCTTGCCTTCTTAAGATTCACTGAGTTTTAGAAGAGGCTTTGATATGCTGATGAAATCCTCTAAATTGAATCTTGTCTGTCAAAACGTACACAATCAAGTAATTTTAACGATCCAAATAGAAATACTTGATGATCTATTTGTTTTCCGTTGGATACCCCAGTAACCTACCATATCTGTTTTAACGTTCATAAAAATCGTAGTTGTTGGGTCATTACTTTGCTGGAAGAAATGCTTTAAGTGCTTGACTATGGAGTCTTCTGTCAAAAGCTCCCTAAATGCTCCTTCGCAAGTTTCTGTAGCGCTTTAGGTGACAGATGCTGGACTTCTAGGGCTACACATCCTGTACTAGCCCAATGAGAAATTGGATAAGTGGTAGCAACTTTTCATGTGTTTTTTCTGTAGCTAGAAGCAGGTCTAATTGTCTAATTATGTGATTAGGTGGTGGAATGCACAATGTTTGGATGTTGATGTGTAATACCATGAGGTTTAGCTTCTTAGGAGCCATCGTTTTCTTTATCTTTTTCAACGAGTAAGAAGAGAGGCACCCACTTTTTATCCAGCTACCAATCCAAATTCCAAATTCTGTGCCGAACTCTGAACTTTAGGTGTGAAGGTAAATCCTGAAGAAACGCAGTATCGTGGAGTTCAGTCTTTGTCATTGGAGGGAAAAAAGAAGCTGTTGATTATAGGCTATAGCAGTGCATCACGCATCAGGGCAAAACCCTCGATAGTACACTTATGCGAGTATATGGTATAGAAGTCATTGTGAACTCCATCTGCTTGCGCCGGATTTGCTTTAGGGGTCCGAGTCTATGGTGCTATGTAAGCATCCCTTTGATCATCAGATCCGGTTCAACCCAGAAACTGTCGAACCAGCTTAAAGCAGATCTACCTGAAAGCAATTGTATCAGCTTAAGCTTGAAAAATCTAACCTGCAAGATCAGTTTTTGAAATTAAGCACAAGTGTTGAACCACTACACCGATAAGTGTTGATACATTCATATTCACCCGGATTTTTTATATAGTAAAAAACCGTTACGAATTTTCAAAAAATTTAAAACCCTACGGACTTAAACTTGAGCCAGCTATCATCCTCTTTCATCTCAACTCAAAGCTCTTTCTCTCTGAAACTAAGTACTAAAACAAAACTAAGTACTAAAACAAGTTAAGGACGAAAGTCACGTAGCAAAGCCTCATGTCTCTCTCTCCGTTGCTCTAGGCTTGACAATCTATTCTCTGACTCCGTCTCCCTCTCTCTCCAAATATTTTCTGTTGATTGTCCATGATGGCCATTGCGTTTCATTCGCCTTTTATTTTCTAAATTGCAAGAAACATTGTTGAGTGGAGTTCAGGACTCTCAGGATTGGGTGAAGTTTCAAGTTCAATCTTCTCTTGAAGAACTTGATTGTTTCATCTAGATGATAATGGGATCTTTTTCTTTTCTTTTCTTTTTTGGATGTTGAAGGACTTAAGCCCTGTGGCAAGAGTTGCCGGATAAGGTGGCTGAATCACCTGAGGCCAGACATAAAGCATGGAGGTTTCATTGAGGATGGGGATGACATCATATGCACTCTTTTTTAACCATAGGAAGTAGGTAGGGAGAATTGTCTAAAAAGCCCTAAATCTATTGCAGTTTTGTCAATTTAGTCATAAACATTTTAATTTTGCCAATCGAGTTCTAAACCTTTTCATTTCTTGTCAATTTAGTCCATCCGGCCAATTTTGGCCATAAAATGCTGACATTGATAATTTTCAATAATATTTTTTAAATATATATTTTTTATTTTTTGTTTTTCCCTTCTTTCTTTTCTTTTTTTCTTTTTGGCTTTTTCCTTGGCCTTTTTCGGTGGCTGGCCACCGGCCACAAGCGACGGCTTGACATTGGCCACAGGTGACCACCGGTCGGGCGAGGAGGAGCCCCGGCGATGGGAGCCCTCGCCCAGGCGCGGCCCAACAAGGGTTGCCAGGGTGAGGCCGACCCTCCCCTAGGCCAGGGTGGCCTCACTGGGCGTTGGCCGGGCGAGGCCGCCTTGGCCCCGGTGAGGGCCGGCCTCGCCAGATCTAGCAAGGGGAGCCCTCGTCGGGGCTCACCATCACCTAGGCGAGTGTCAGCCTCGCCCTTGGCCGGGCGAGCGACAGCTGGCCACCGACCATAGGCTGACGGCTGCTCGGCCAGGGGCGAGGGCCGGCCTTGCCAAATTTGGTTCGCCTAGGTGAGGAAGAGTCTCAGCGAGGGCTCCCCTTGCCAAATCTGGCGAGGCCAGCCCTCGCCGGGGCTAAGGTGGCCTCGCTCGGCCGAATCCCAGCGAGGCCGCCCTGGCCTGGGGGAGGGTCGACCTTGCCTAGGCAACCCTTGTTGGGCCGCGCCTGGGCGAAGGCTCCCCTCGTCGGGGCTCCTCCTCACCCAGCCGAGCCTCGCTTATGGCGTGCGAGGCCAACCGGCCGCTGTGGCCGATGGCCGGATGTCGCTTGTGGCCGGCCACCGGAAAAGGCCAAGGAAAAAGCCAAAAAAAAAAAAAAAAGAAGGGAAAAACAGAAAATATAAAAAAATTCAAAATATTTAAAAAAGTTTAAAACATTTTAAAATGATTAAAATATTATTAAAATTATCCATGTCGGCGTCGCGGTCCTACATGGCACCACCGGTGTCCACATTAATATTTTATGGCCAAAATTGACCGGATGGACTGAATCGGCAATAAGTAAAAATGTTTAGGACTCAATTGGCAAAGTTAAAAGATTTATGACTGAATTGGCAAAATTGTAATAGGTTTAGGACTTTTTGGATAATTCTCCAAGTAGGCAAGCGTCAAAATGTTCATTCCAAAACCAGAAACCTTTTTACACTAGTTAATTTCGTTAGACTTCGACAAAAGCCAGCAACTTTTTAAGGTATGCCATACATTCTATGATTCTGTTGGAAGATCTTAGTGTAGATGCTGATTATAATTGATTCTAGTATATCTTTGATTATGTCGGTAAATAGGAAATTCGATTATTGTATATTGTCTTTCCTAGTTTATTTTTTACTCCTTACATTATAAGTGTACATTGTACTGACATACAGAAATCAATACAAAGAAAACACCTTTTCCATATTTCCTTTCTATTTTCTGTCATGGTATCAGAGCAGCTTGTTTCCTGACCTAGTTTCCGCAAATCCCCGAATTGCCTTCGTCTTCTTTTATGATCTCGTTTACTGCAAAGCAAACTAGCAAGATGATTAGGAATTCAATCTTGATATCATGGCAAAGGATAAGGATGTTATGAATCCTACAGTAGAAGACTTACCCTCTCAAGATCGGACAACTTCACCTTCTGATCACACTGGATCGACTGAAGAAGGGCAGGTGACCAACAATTTTTCTGCTCCTGCTCCTGCTCCTGCTTCAGTGTAGATGCCTGGTCCTATCTACTGGCTCTCAGTCCCGTGGTACCCTGCACAATGGACTGCTGGACCTGGACAAACCTCGGTCCCATACCCATATGGGACTGACCCGACTGTTGAGTCGAGTTCGATGGCACCGGGTCATACACCCGGATTCATGCCCGGACAGGGATTGGAGCCCCACATATCTCCACACGGGTCGCACCAATCGGGTCCGATAGAGTCGGGTCACAGACCCGGTTTCACGCCTGGATTCATGGCGGAACCCTACCCATTTCCACACGGGTCGCACGGATCACCATACCTAGTTCCATTCAACGGCGGACGGCCGGAGCTTGGAGACCCGCTTTATACGTCGCCGGCGGACAGGCCGGAATTGCGGCTGATCAGTCAACAACTCACCGGACCGGCAAATTATCACTCTTGGGCTCGCGATCTCCGGCGAGCACTTGTCACCAAGGCCAAAGAAGGCTTCATCGACGGCACGGTCTCTTACCCGACAGATGAAAGATTGCAGAGACATTGGCGGTGGTGCAATCAACTGGTGCGCACTTGGATTGGGAACTGCTTGGCGTCCGATGTCGCCGCCGGCCTCCCTCCAACAGAAGATTCGAAGCAATTCTGGGAGAATATACAAGAGATGTATGGAAAATTAGACAGAGCGAGGCTTTTCTCGTTAACACAAGCCTTGACCGAGCTGAAACAAGGCAATCTCTCGGTCACAGCCTGTTTCAACCGGTTGTCGGCTTTGTGGAACGAGATTGAAGCCGCGGAAGACAAACTGGAAGGGCCGGAGGCCACTCTCCGGCAGTATTATACAATCAAAGAAAAGGAAAAGGTGACAAGATTCCTCCTTACCTTGAACGAGTCGTACTCGGTTTTTCGGTCGCAAATACTTGCGATAGATCCTCAACCGCTGCTCGGACAAATCTTCCAATTAGCCATTCAGGAAGAAAATCAGCGGGTAGCCGCGACTGAGTAGAATCGAGTTGGTGAAGGAACGGGCTTCGCGGCGTTTCCTCCCAGTGTTCTGTCAACAGAGACAATCGCTGGAGCAGGGGGGAGTCTCGGAGTTGCGAAAGGGAAAGAATTACTTGCGGCGCTGGTGACCAAACCGGGGGAAAACCCTAGCTCTTCACGATCGGACGGCTGGAATCGATTTTTTGGATCAGACGGCTTGGATAAAGGCGCTGGATCTGACGGTCGAGGAAGGCTCGCCGGATCTAATGGACTGGATCAAATCTCTAGGATGAACGGATGGGATCGACGCGCACGATCGGACGGCTTTGGTTTGATGAACTACTCAAGCGGATCGGAAGGTCCATATTTTGCCACGTCAGCACCATATAAAGGATCGTATGGTGCACGAAATGCCACATCAGCAGGGAAGGTCAGTGGGCAAAATTCAAAAATTAAAAATAAATATTGTGAATATTGCAAACGTCCACACCATACTGTTGATACATGTTGGAAGTTACATGGGAGACCTAACAACAAAAAAGAGAGGGAATCTTCAGTCTATCAGGTCTCTACACAAAAAGGTAGTGGACCGTCTCAGCAGACCATAACCCAGGAACAATATGAACATATCGTGCAAGCTTTGAGCCAACTCAAGACTAGTGATATTGGTGCGGGATTCTCAGGTACTTTTCTTCATGAAAAGAATTCATTATCTAATGATGCATGGATTATCGATTCAGGCGCTAGTGACCACATAATTTGCAATGAGTCTTTATTTTCCCATGTCCATCAAAACCCACAATCTCCTATTACGGTACCTCTCCCAAATGGGAACATTACACATGTCACTAAAATTGGTACCGTGCATCTTGGTCAAAATTTTACTCTTAAAAATGTCCTATACATTCCAGCTTTTGAGTTTAATCTCCTTTCTATGGCAAAAGTATGTATGGACAATTCTTGTAGAGCCATATTCAATTCCAGAAATTATGTCTTTTAGGACCCTTCGACTGGCAAAGTGATGGGCTTGGGTAATGAGGCACAAGGACTTTATTTTTGGGTCAATTCTCCAGGAGATTTAAAATTATTGAATAAAGGCATTTATTGTAATGCAATCAGTTATAATAAAAATCTCCTTTTGCATCAACGATTGGGTCACAGTGCTATATTCCCTCACCCAAATTGTTCCATTTGTCCTCTTGCTAAACAAACTCGAGCATCTTTTCCAGTTAGTACATCTCGAGCTAAAGATTCTTTTCATTACTTCATATAGACATATGGGGTCCTTACCATACTTCCCATCGTGATGGATCTCGCTATTTCCTTACGATTGTTGATGATTACAGTCGTGCCACTTGGCTATATCTTATGCAATCAAAGAGTCAAACCTTTACTCATTTATCAAAATTCCTTTCCTTAATTAGGAATCAATTCGATAAATCTGTACATCGAATTCATCGATAATGGGCGAGAATTTTTACTTCGATTGCATAAACTTGTTGTCTACTTATGGGATACTCCATGAAAGTTCATGTACTTATACTCCACAACAAAATGGAGTTGTTGAGAGAAAACACAGACATCTTTTAGAGGTAGCCCGTGCACTTAAATATCAAGCCTCAATCCCTGAAAATTTTTGGGGAGATTGTGTGGTCATAGCTGCCTATCTGATTAATCGCATGCCAAGTCGGATTCTTCATGGTAAAACTCCATTTGAGATGCTCTACAAGAAACAACCAGATAACAATCATCTTAGAGTCTTTGGTTGTTTATGTTATGCAACAAATGTGGGTTATCGAGATAAAATGAGCCCCCGCTCAACTCAATGCGTCTTTATGGGATATCCTTCTCTTCAAAAGGGATATCGTGTCATGGAGTTTTCTACAGGACATTTCTTTACCAGCAGAGATGTTATTTTCCATGAAGACAGATTTCCGTTCCAAGAAAAGCTATCTTCATCCAAAGAAACTTTGCCAGACAACAATCGTTTTCTTCCGATTGATGAAGAATTATCATTAGCACCTAATTTCCTTATGGCGCATCCACCCTCTATGATACCTAGTTACACACCAGCACCAGTGGAGCTCTCACACCCAGAAACGGAATTACCAGCTTCATCTAAGGAAGTTCCTTCATCTATGGACACTACAGAAATAGTTGCTGACTTATCCATGGCTCCTCTAGCTGAGCCACCTCGTCGTTCTGGAAGACAAAGTCATCCACCTACGTGGACAAAGGACTATATATGTTCTGCTACAAACTCTTCAGGTACACAATATCCCGTTGCATCCTATGTTTCTTTCAATCGGTTATTTGCAGAGCATATGTGTTGTATCAGTCGTATTTCAGAAGAGCATGAGCCATTTTCATTCACTAAGGCATCCAAAGATCCCAAGTGGCGGCATGCAATGGAGTCCGAGCTAGCTGCTCTCATGGAGAATCATACTTGGGATATAGTTCACTTACCACCGCATCGAAAACCGATCAGCTGTAAATGGGTTTACAAAATGAAATTCAAATCAGACGGTTTCGTAGAACGATACAAGGCTCGGTTGGTAGCCAAAGGTTTTACCCAGAGAGAAGGTTTTGATTATCACGAAACATTCTCTCCAGTCGCCAAGGAAGTTACCATCCGGTCTTTCTTATCTGTTGCAGCAATACGCAATTGGTCTCTGCATCAGATGGACGTCAACAATGCTTTTCTCCATGGTGATTTAGATGAAGAAATCTACATGGATCTTCCTCAAGGATTACGCAGACAGGGGGAGAATCGGGTATGTCGTCTTCGCAAATCCTTGTATGGATTAAAACAGGTATCTAGGCAATGGTATGCCAAGTTTACTGTTGCACTAATCAATGCAGGTTTTTAGCATTCCAAATATGATTATGCTTTATTTACACGAAATGTGGGAAAATCATCAATCTATTTGCTGATATATGTGGATTACATATTGGTTATGGGAAACAATGATTCTCATGTTGCAAAATTCAAGGAATATTTACACTCCACTTTTCATATCAAAGATTTGAGATCTCCCAAATACTTTCTTGGCATTGAAATTGCTAGATCTGACAAAGGAATTTCTCTCAGTCAAAGGAAATTTGTTTTGGAAATCGTTTATGAAGCAGGGTTATTAGGCTGCAAGCCAGCAGTAATACCCATTGAGCAGAATGTCAAATTGACAACACATGCGTTTGATCTTGATATTCCTTCATCAAACAAGGATCCATTACTTAAGGATCCGTCAGGGTATCAGCGACTTGTTGGAAAGTTGATATATCTTACCATGACAAGACCTGATATATGTTATGCGGTACAGATACTCAGTCAATTCATGCATATGCCAAAAGAGTCACACATGAATGCAGCTTTGAAAGTTGTAAGATATTTGAAGGGATGCCCGGGACTTGGTATATTTCTATCTCGTGAATGTGATATGGGGATGACAGCATTTTGCGACACCAATTACGCCACTTGTCCGATGACTAGGCGATCTATTACCGGCTTTTGTATCAAATTGGGAAAGTCACTAATTTTGTGGAAAACCAAGAAGCAGTCTACCGTATCATTATCATCAGCTGAGTTTGAATATCGAGCTATGGCAAAAACTACATGTGAGATAATCTGGATACGAGGACTTCTTTCAGATTTGGGAGTACAAGTCAGTGGACCAAGCAAATTGTTCTGCGATAATGATGCTGCACTTAAGTTAGCAGCGAATCCAGTTTTTCATGAGAGAACGAAGCACATAGAAGTCGACTGTCATTTCACTCGCGACAAAATCAAAGAAGGAGTTCTTGTGACAAGAGGCATTGGAATAGTTGATCAACCTGCAGACATTTTCACTAAGCTACTATGCCAAAGACAACACAAATTTCTATTGAGCAAGCTAGGCGTCCTCGACATATATAGGCCACCAGCTTGAGGGGGAGTGTTGGAAGATCTTAGTGTAGATGCTGATTATAATTGATTCTAGTATATCTTTGATTATGTCAGTAAATAGGAAATTCTGATTATTGTATATTGTCTTTCCTAGTTTATTTTTTACTCCTTACATTATAAGTGTACATTGTACTGACATACAGAAATCAATACAGAGAAAACACCTTTTCCATATTTCCTTTCTATTTTCTGTCAGATTCCCGTCGACACAGGTGGTCAGTAATTGCTTCCAAGTTGCCAGGTAGAACAGACAATGATGTGCAGAACCACTGGAACACCAAGCCGAAGAAGAGTCTACTGAAGCAAATGGCTTTTCTGAAAACATTGCCTGAAAGTAACTTTAGTCATCAGGACTGGGCACGGAACTTGGCTTCAATTGATCCTGCAACCAATAATCAGCAATATGCAGATATTTCAGTAGGTTTCACAAGCAGAACTTCAATCTAGGGACACCCACTTTGTAGTGGAGTCTTCTCCGTCCTCCAAGTCTCACTGAAGTTTCGGATTTTAGCTATGTAACATCGTCCACGCCAGAAGTTTCGAGTTCTGTGGCGATGAAGAGCTGCTATTTGGGGTCTGCAAATGGCGGTTCCGAACAGGACCAAGTCCTGTTGGATTTTGATTACGATAGTATGCTCAATGACTTTGGCTTCCAAGATCAGAGCATCTAAGCACAGTTCATGTTTTACAAATGTCACCGTCACTGGTCAAGTCATCAACATAAGAAAAAATGAAAGAAAAATAAGAGCCTGAGATTTTCCAGTAGGTGATGGGAAATTTTAGTGTCTTGATTCTATGGAAGTCTTCTGAACGGTGATTAAGTCGAAGTTAGATGCAAGATTACTCTGTTCTATATCATGATATATATTTTTCCATGGCCTACTCATCAGAACCTCCAGGGTATATCCTCAGTTTACATCTTAATATGAATCAATGTAATTGAATAAAAAATGCAATGAGCAAACTTTGCTCATGAATTTACATCAGCTCCCTTAAAACTGGAAAATCAAGTCTTGAGTTTGATAGTGACATAATCGACAAAGCCAATTTCGTTGCAAAAATTTATGTAGGATCCTGTCTTCTGCAAGCAGGATATAATCCACATGTTAAGATCAAACAAAGACTCGATCCTGACAATAATTTCTTCTCTTGCTCTCTTCCCTCCTCTTGTGTATGTATGTGCACATGCATAATGATCCCCACATCGCTTGCTTGAGAATGACGCGACAATCCTCGAAGGGTGAGCGGTAGTCAATTGGTGAAATGCATGTCGTCCTAGTCTTGGCTATGAGGTATCATATACCGTAACTGCTGCTATCATAGTATGATGAAGCTAATGCCTTTCCTCAGAAGTATCTGATGAATTCTCTTTTGGAATCTGTTCTCGCATTGACTCCTTTAGCTGGCATATCTTCTTCAGTCCAAATTGCCATCAAACGGCTGCGCAATCCCCCCGGTACCTTCTTTTCTCGGAAATTTTGGATCATAGACTATTCCACAAGATTGACACATCTGCTCTTTTTCCTGGGTTACATTCAACTATATCGAAAGAACAGCAGTTTCGACACAAAGGCAGATGTTACCTTCCAGTGATGATGGCTCGATGAAGTCGAAGTCATTGCTTTTAATCTCTAAAAGCAGTGTCTCACATCATATCTTTGAATCGCAATAGTGAACTAATCAATTATTTCATTTAATGAGTTTAGTAGAGCAGAGAGACCCCAATCAGCTCCTCACAGCCCATGTTTCCTTGAACTTTCCTCACTTTTGAAAATCCATTGATTGAGGCAGCCCAGAGAAAGAAATAATTGAAAGCTAAAAGCTCACTCTTGCCTCCACTAAATGACTTGAATATGCTTGTTCGGATTAAGGTCTTGCAAGACTCAACAATGTGCCATGAGTCAACAGGAAGGAGCTTTGTTTACTTTGTGTAGCACCTACGCTTTTCTTTTTTTCTCCAACTTGCTATATAATGTACATCTGATCCATCCTTTTCCATATTATAGTAGTCTCCTATTTTCTGTTCCATAACGAAGTGCACTCTTTTGTGTAGTTTTCTGATAGACTCATAAAGCTCTCCAGCTGTTCTTTCATGCAAAAAGAAAGATAAACATGGCATGAGTCATTTCCATGAGGTCCACACTAATTTTTCTAGTGGTTGATCTTGCAAAAGGTCCTTGGCTCTCGTCTTATCCTCCCTTTTCGCTTTCATTAGGTCGACTATTTCCTTGAAACCCTCCTCTACTCCTTTCCTATGGGAGAATCAGATGCTTGGCCCCTATAGAATGAGGAGCGACGCTGTAACAGTGCTCATATAGCGACACAGCTCAATGAGACAAGGCTTTTGGTGCGTAACCTCAATCGCAGAACAATCCCGATTGCAGGTGCCATGGAAAATGTCATGGTGAAGAAGAGTTTGTCTTCTTCAGTTGCTGTTGTGGGATCTCTCTACACAGAATTCTCCGTCATGGATAGAAGAGGACCGAACTATTTGAAGCAGTGAGAAGTGAATTGTGGCACTTCCTAAAAGCATAGTGCATTAGCTAGAGGAAATCATTGCAAACGGTCTCCAAACACTTGTTAAGGACATACTTGATAACTATTTTATTTATGTTCCATAATTATTAAGTCTAGATCCTTTGATAATGTAGCCTCATTTTTCTAATTCTAGAATAATTTTTTTTTCCAAAAATAAGTTTGAAATAGAATTAAGAAGTAAATTTTTTTACAATTATATTTGTAGAACAGAAATGAGAAAAAAAAATTCTTCTCATTGGTTGCCCTCACTCCTAACTGGCTGCCCACTTGTCACCGCCCACTGCCTACCCACTGTTGCTCGCACACTGTTTGCCGCTGCCTGCCCACCCACCGCTCGCCATCCTCCCGCTCGTTTGAAAACAATCAAGAAATGAAAACCTTAAAAAAAAAAAAAAAAAAAAACCGACGGCGGAATTCAAAGTATGAATAATTTAATTATTTGGTAGCGAATCATTCAAACCCCAATCATACCGTCCACGTGGAAGGTACGGAGGAATCTCTTTCATTGGAGAGAGGGAGTTACTATTCTATGGAAAAAAAATGATACAAAGATTATTATTGCACATAAAAAAGCGATTTGCAAATTGAATATATTTTAAGGCATGACACGCTGTAAGTGTGCATTTGTACAAATAGGTCGTGCTTGGCATTCGATAACAACTCGAGACATCATGTAGTAATACCGGTTCTCTAGATCAACATCGGAGCACGCCATACCTAACATTTATTTAAAAATAATACGTGCAGTTTCTTATCATAAACTATGCAATGTCTCATGCACAACCAATTTCATCAAAAGGGTCTTAAGTCGGCAATTTTCTCCGATCATGAGGCTTATCAAATGAGTGGATCGAATAAGAAAATATTTAACCTACATCAATTCATATATATCCAATATAATTATAACAACCCGACCTCAACCTAACTCACATCGTTCTGATGTATATTATTGAAACACGTATGTGTTTAACCCGAAATTTCAATTCACCTTCTTTCAATAGCACCCTCAATAGGTAGCTTCATCGGTACCTAAAAAGTTAAAAGAATCCCGCTGCCTCGACGAAGGGCATCCACTTCGGTTTAGAAATTTCTTTACATATTCATCGTCGAGCATGTGGATGTCAATCATCCAACGGCGAAAAAACGTCCAAAGCAGTTTTCTATAGACCTGCGGTGGACCTAACGGATTTGCATCTTGCCGTTTCAAACAGCTCGAATCCACCTAGCGGGTTGTTGCCCCTACAGCTGGCGATCTCAATCAACGGTCGACAACTTTAGAACCCCATATATATTTTCAAATCTGTCTCTCTGTTCTGAAAACCTCAATCCGGCGAGCACTTGCGGGCGGCGATGGAGGTGTTGAGATTGAGGATGAGCTTCGTCGCCGCCTTCACGCTGCTCTCGCTCCTGGCAGTCTTCGTCCTCCCTTCCTCTGCCGCCGGCACCGCCCAGAGCCCAGCGCCATCTCCTTCGAGCGATGGTTCGTCTCTCTTTCTCTCTTTCTCTCTTTGCGCAATGCAATCTGGCGGATGTGAGATGTTGGTTTAAGATTTTGCGGAATGATGAACAATTGTGGGTTGTGTGCAGGAGTGGCGGTCGATCAGGGAATCGCGTGCTTGCTGATGCTCGTGGCTCTGGTGCTCACCTACATCATCCACTGAAGTTCCTTCCCTCCCATTTTATTTCTAATCTCTCCATGTAAACAGAACAGAACAGATTCATTTCATTTGATCATATTCTTTTGCGATCCTAAATGGAGTTTTTAGGGCTTCCAGATTCTGTCACCCTTTGAAGACAGACCTCTTTTCTTCCATGTTCGCTTGCGTAGAATGTCCGCGGTTTGTATGTCTCTCTGTCTTCGTTTCAAATTCTCCGACGACCAGATTGCATTCAGCCTATTTGATCCGATCGTGCAAGCGAGGTCATTCTGAGTGAATCTCTCCACATGCCCTAATAAGTTGCTCACCAAAATTTCACGCAATTTCGAGTTTTTGATAACGTATTTACGAATCGTTAGAAGCTCTGTTCCACTGTTTCCATCTTTACAATTTTACAGTTGATATGCAAGCATTTCGAATGTTAAAGATTACAAAAATGAAGGCAGAAAATTGCTATATTCACTAATTTGGAAGCTTGCAACTCTTATCGGATCTTTCTTTAAACAATAGCTTTAGGCTGGATTTGCTCAAAGTCGAAAACATCAAACATGAGTCGCCTTACGTCCGACTTCCCATATACCGTGTACGAGAGCCCGTGAATCGCTTGTTGGACGGCCGTCGTGGCTGGGTTCCGAAGTCGCCGGTTGTGCTTGTAGGAGTCCTGAACTTCCTCAGAGTAAACGATGTAGTGGTGAAGATGCATGTCCCTCAAGTACTTCCCGCAGAACTTGTTCATGAGAATACGCCGGTGCCTCCCTTGCAGCCATTTTCCCGGCGCATCCAAATGCTTCATCAGTAACCTCTCCGCCATCGCTAGATCCTTCAAGTCAGCAGGGGAAATTAGAAGGAAATCAATAATGCGCTCCGGGGCTGAACTAAAACTTTCCAAATGCATATATTAATGCGCATGATCTCTATTAGATTTCTGCTATGGTTTCGCACGATCTCTCCCTCTCATCTCTCGTTCATTGATCTTTGAGCAAACCCGCTTGATGGGTCTTTTTTTTATATATGTCGATGGGCCTAAGTAGGCCTGTCCACCTATGTTGGGCCTAAGAACTCGGCTTGCAAGCTAAGAGCAATTGGAGGAAAGGTTACGATGTGAACGATTGCATTGTTTAGATACGAAGAGTTACGTTGTTTGAAGTAGCGTTTTAGATAGAGAGGGAATTCGTCTCTCTCAGTTAACAACCCTTCAACAAAAACAAAACGTACGTCTCTTTAGTTTTTCCTCCTCCTTCAAGCAACAATATGCTTCTCGGTAGAACGGGATCGGGATTCTTTTTCGAACTTCAACATTGGTGTTTAATATGTGAATAATAAGGTACGCTTGATTCCGTGGTGTATCTTTGATCGGTGATACATGTGATTCTTGGGCTCGTCTTCCATATTCGTTTTAGGAGTTCGATTTAGTGTCGGATCGCTTTTAGGGAATCCGTTATTCCCAACATTAGTATCAAAGCCATTGTTCATGTTTCCCGATCCCTTTTCATGTTTTATGAATTGCTTTTTGATTAATTTTTTGTGAAACACTGCCGTTGGCCGATCGGGGATGGAAAATCCCGACACCCGCGTACTGCTCACCCCATTTTGTGATTTTCTGAAAGTCAAAATTAGTTTTTGATAGCATAGGGTTGAAGCTCTCGTCATACGAGAAAAATGAGTAGCGGATCACTACCAGGGGTTGATGGATGCGCCGCCACGCGCGGCCGAAACAGACTAGGGTTGTCGGCGCGTGTGTCCCGACGCACGTGCCGTTTTGGTCCCAGGCATGTGCCACACCGACGGCCGTTGACCGATTGACCCGTTGACTTGATCTATTGATTGTTGACCCCTTTGACCATTGACTTGCGTTGACCTTCGTTGACCCGCGTTGACCATTGTTGACTTGCATTGACTGTCGTTGATCACCGTTGACTAGCAAAAAAAAAAAAAAGGAAAAATGGAAGATTATGTATTTTCCATTTTGTTCATTATGAACTATAAATAATCTTTCTCTCTGTTTTTTTTTTTTTTTTTTCATTCTGCATTTGTTGCATTAACCATGGAAAATTCTATATTTTCCCTTTTGTTCAATGTGGATTATAAGTAATTCATTTTTTTTTATTCTACATTTGTTGTAGAAACTATGATGCGTTATGTATGCATACTTGTATTTCCAAGAATGGACGAAGAAAATGCAAGACTTAAAAGGCTAATGACAGAGTTAGTTAATTATTGGTAGAATGACAGTGATATAGTATCACACGTGGTTAAGGTCAATAAGATGATATAAGAAATCATCTAGAATGATTATCCTATGCTGGATTTTGAGAAGGTATCGACTTTAATAAACATTTTTCCATCTAAATGGCAAGCAGTATTAGATCGCCTATGGGAAGTCAATGTGGTCCCGAATTATAGGAGGCTTATAGTAGCTTTTGTAAGAGAATACTATAGGATCGAGTTAACCAAAACTTCAACCATTGGGATAAGTGCCACATGGCGTAGAGTGAATGCGCCTTAAAAGTGGCATGAAAGCTCTCCAAAAGTTTTTCCATGGTTGACCAATGTGCCTTCAGATTTCTTAGAGAATTTTACTAATAGATTAGAAAAGACTTTCCTTACTTATTTTTTAGATTAGTTTGAGATGTTTTAGGTGTAAATATCTCTTTCTATGTTAATATTTTTTCCTTTGAATATATTACTTAGTGTAATTGACATGTTTGATTATTGAAAGTTCAATGTTATTTATTGCTATAAATTAGTATGTTAATTTACAATTCATTGTGGGAAGTTCAAGAAAGTTTTAGTGACTTTGCTGAACTTATTTTGCATAGAAGATTATATTAATGATAGTTTTAAATTATGATTTTTTGGATGATGATTGGAAACATAGTAACATTTTGATTTCGAAATCTTACTTGAAATTATTCATTAATATGATAGGTCTGTACAAAATGGATGCATAAATTATAGGCATTAATAATTCGTGCATATGTGTTTGATATGTTAAGATCGATGACTTCAGCAACTAAGAACATAATAGCTGATTTGAATAAAGAAGACAAAATGAACGGTAGGAATTGTGAAATATTGAATATGAAAATTCAATATATGCTTGAAAAACAAGAAGCACTTAAAGCTCTTGACCATGTTATGGAAGATCTTAAGGATGTTGTGCGCCACCTTGAGCTAGCAAAGGATCATCTTAAGACATTTGAGTGGAATACAGATATTTGTTGTGTTGCTTTTTAGCTCTAAAGGGGCTTCGAGCTCTAAGCGCAAGCGCATTGATTCGTTTAATATGTGGAAATGTAAGGGATCAAGTTATTCTTGCAAGAAATCAAAAGCTAACCAACATAAGAGAGGAAAACGTTTTCGAGTGAAGAGTATTTCAAGGGTGAAGTATTACAACTGTGACCAGAAGGGTCACTACGTCTGCGACTGTCGCGAGTCAAAAAATGTACTCACCCCTTGTGCTCTTAAGAACTTTGCTAATGTGTCAAGTTCTGTATTCTTAACTGAATCTAATCATTTGTTGACTGTAGATTTGGGAGTAACAGACCATGTAGCAAATGATAGAAAATCCTTCGTGGAATTATGACAAGTACAAATTGGAACTAAGTGGATTTATGTATGAAACAACTCTAGAGCAGAAGTAAAAGGAATTGACACTTGCCAACTGAACATGCGTGGTGGATGCATTTTGTTCCTACATAATGTATTGTATGCTCCGGAGATTCGTTGGAATTTAGTGTCTGTTTTAGTGTTAGTTAAGTTTGGTTTTAATATGAACTTCCATAATAGTGGTGTAGATTTGTATTTTGATACAAATTACTATGGTTGTAGTTATTTTTTAGATAGTTTCATTGTATTAAATATTGACTATGGTAATGCCAATGTTTGTTATTCACTTTTCACATCTTCTAATTCATATGATAATGATGTGAATCTGTGGTATGCTAGACTTGATCATATTGGCCAACAACGTATGAATAAGCTAGCCAAAGAGGGCTTGTTAGGCAACATTGAAAAGTCGATTTGCCCGTATGTGAGCCTTGTCTAGTAGGGAAAACGACAAGAAAACCATTTGGAAAAAGTAAAAGAGCTTAATTTCCTTTGCATTTAATTCATTTTGATGTCTGTAGTCCGATGAATGTGAAGAAAGGCATTGGGCTGTTTATTTCATCATATTTATAGATGATTATACTCAATTCGGATATGTCTATTTGATTTTTCATAAATTTGAAGTATTAAGTTGTTTCAAAAGGTTTATAAACTTGGTAGAAAATCAATTAGACAAGAAAATAAAAATATTGAGATCCGATCAAGGTAAAAAATATTTATCTAATGAGTTCAAAAAATTATGTGATGAAAAATGAATAGAAAGACAATTGTCTATTCCATATATTCCTCAACAAAATGATGTTGTGGAGAAAATGAACAGAATCCTACTAGAAATGGTTAGGTCCATGATGGTGCATGTTAATTGGGTGCCTTCCAAATCAGTTACTTCTACTTCATATGAGTTATGGACAGGTAGAAAATTGGACTTAAGTTTTTTAAACCATGAGGTTGTGCTGCCTATACTCATGAGTCATCTCACAAGTTTGGGAAATTGGATCTCAGAGGAAAGAAGAGTATTTTCATAAGATACTATGAACACTCGAAATTGTATGTGTTCATAGGTGAGTAGGAAAGTGGAAGTATAACTATATTCGAATCACGTAATGTCACATTCTTAGAGAATAAATTTCCTAAGAAGGGCGAAATAGGTGATGATTATTCTATATTTGAAATCTTAAATACAAATAATGAATTTAGTGGAGTGGAGTTCGTCCAAGTGGGAGTAACATGAGAAGTGATGAATTTAATTCAACTCACTCTCAATTACAACCGTATGATGAGATAATATCGTAATTATCTAATCCGAGTGGGAGTATGATAGAGAATGATGTGCAAAGTATACAATCTCCTATCACTGTCAACGTTTTGACATTGAAGGGGAAACTTTTATTGTTACTCCACAAGATAAGGATGAGCCGAGAAATATTAATGAGGGTCTAAATTACCCTAGTAAGGAAAAATGGATGCATGCAATGGAAGAGGAGATTGAGTCAATGAAGTCAAATCATGTTTCGAAACTGGTTGACCTTCTAAAAGGATGCAAAACTATTTGAGAACAAGTGGATTCTCAAAATAAAGCGTAAAGCTGATGGCTCGATAGAAAGGTATAAGGCCCGCTTTGTGGCGAGTGGGTATAATTAATAGGAATGAATTGATTATGAGGAAACATTTTCTCTTGTAGTGAGATTAATCTCGATTCGCATTATTTTGGCAATAGTGGTTAGTAAGGATCTCGAGTTACATCAAATGGATATAAAGACCGCTTTCCTCAATGGAGAATTATAAGAATAAATATATATAGAATAATCTGCTGGTTTCATTATGGAAGATTGAGAAGGAAAGGTATGTCGACTTTTGAAATCGATATATGACCTTAAGCAGTCGTCGAGACAATGGTATATACATTTTCATAATGTTATAATGGCATATGATTTTACAATGATAGATGATGATCATTGTGTATATATCAAAAGATCCAAAGATCAATTTATGATCATATCATTATATGTTGATGATATACTAATTGCTAGAAACAATATGGAGTTTGTTAATACTGTGAAAAGTTGGTTGTCTTCTAACTTTGAGATGAAAGATATGGGTGACACTACATACATTCTTGGAATTAAGATTTTAAGAAATCATTCAAAGATATCATTATCTCTTTCGTAAGAAATAATCATAAATAAGGTTCTTGAATGACTTCGTATACAAGATTATAAACCCATGGATACTCCTATTGCAAAAGGTGAGTGATTGAGCCATAGATTGTGTCCAAGGACTCCACAAGAAAATGAACAAATGAAACATATTCCTTATGCTAGTGCTGTGGGATGCTTAATGTATGCTATGATGTGTACAAGACCTAACATATGTTTTGCAGTTGGAATGGTGAGTAGATACCAATCCAATCTAGGTCAAGCACATTGGAAGGCCGTTAAAAGAATATTGAGGTATCTGAAGGGAACTACCGATTACAAGTTGAATTACCAAGGAAAGGATTTGCGACTTGAAAGCTATTCAAATACTGATTGGGGAGGAGATTTAGATGAAGTGAAATCTACTTCTGGCTTTACTTTTTTACTAAATAATGGCGTCATATCTTGGAGTAGTAAGAAGCAAACGTGTATAGCCTTGTTCACGATGGAAGCTGAGTTCGTGGCATTATTAGTAGCAGTGCAAGAAGGTGTTTGACTTAAGAGATTTTTGGATTATTTAGGTGTTATTGGGTATGTTGCAAATCCATTATTGGTTAATTGTGATAGCTAAGTAGCTATAACGTACACTAAAGATCCAAAATATCATAGCAAGACCAAACATATAGATACACAATATAATTTTGTCAAGGATATGGTTGTACGAAAAGATGTGAATTTACAGTACATATTTACGTATAGAATGGTAGTAGATCCTATGACAAAGCTAATACCTAGAGATGTGTTTTGTGGCCATGTAAAATTTCTAGGATTGTGTAGAGGTTGATGTACTGAATATTGTAATTTCCCTGAAGTGTTCACATTTAATGAATTTGTGTTTTTCATTATTAATGCCTATGAATCTTTTTTGATGTTGATGTATCTTAATGTTCAGTGCATTATATTAAATTGAGAAAGTATGTCAGACAGATAAAAGATTAGCCTACTCACACGGGCAATCATCTCTATTTACTATGTGATAAATAGAGATGATACGGTTTTTAAGCTTATTATCTAGGTGATAATTGAAAGTTCAAGTTTAAAAAATATGTGTCACCTTAACTGAGTGTTAAGATGATGACATGATATTGACTATGTCCGGAAGTAAAATAACCACATATTTTACTTTTTCTGTTTATGATGCAAGATGTGAGGTTTGATGAATTCTGTGTATGAGTAGATATGTGAACTCAAGTTAGACATTTGGTATGTCTGAACTATCATCTATACGGTATTAAAGATGTAGACATACGCTCCATGGGAAATGGGTTAAATACCGTAATACATATTTCATACTACGTATGCATGAGACGACCAATAAGAGTGGCAAAAGTTTGATCTCAACTTTTATGCCGTGTGAGACTCTTGATGAAAAATGTTCTTTAATTTAGTGCCCTTATGACTCTTACTTATTCTCAAGATTTCTATTTAGTGTTTACTATCTTAAGATATTGCCAATGATCATGAATTGATTCGATCTAATGGGACATTTCTAGAAAAGCAAGTTAAATTGAAATTGAGAATTTCAAGTAAAGAGGAAGATTGAATTTGGAGAATCACATTTTAGTTTTGTATTCATTGGTCGACCAATTATGATTGTTTTTAGGTTAATCATTATTTTGAATATAATATATCACTGTTTAAAAAGAGATCAAGAGAGAGATATAAATGTGATCGATCGATTTAAGGTACTACATACTAATCTACTCAAAGTGTGATGCCCATTATGAGTTGCTATATATTCTTAACAGATATATGATAATGAGCTCTTAAAGTATGCTAGTCGCACGGATTATTCACTGGTATGAATGTTGCAGAGAGGTAAAGAGGATCATGTTTGGCCCACCATGTGCTAGTGGGAGATTATGGGTTTTTTTTTTTATTTTATTATATATGTCGATGGGCCTAAGTAGGCCCGTCCGTCCATGTTGGGCCTAAGAACCCGGCTTGCAAACTAAGGGCTCATGGAGGAAAGGTTATGATGTGAAATACTGCATTGTTTAGATACGAAGAGTTACGTTGTTTGAAGTAGCGTTTTAGATAGAGAGGGAGTACAATTTTCTTAGTTAACAACGCTTCAACAAAAACAGAATGTACGTCTTTTTAGTTTTTCCTCCTCCTTCAAGTAACACTACGCTTCTCGGAAGAATGGGATTATGATTCTTCCTCAAACTTCAACATTGGTGTTTAATCTGTGGACAATAAGGTACGCTCGATTCCGTGGTGTATCTTTGATCGGTGATACATGTGATTCTTGGGCTTGTCTTTCGCATTCGTTTTAGGGGTTCGATTTAGTGCTAGATCGCTTTTAGGGAATCCGTTATTGCCAACACCGCCTATTCTTCATCCTTAGCATAATAGACCTAATATCTTTGTAAGTTCTAGGACAATATGACTGACAACTTATCTCAATGCTTAGTTATTGCTTGCTGGCCAAGCGGTGTTAGATTTCGACCTCTAAAATTGATAGAGCTGCGTTGATTACATCTACATATGAAGTCAATGAAAATATCAACTTTAGGGGCATCATGTATAACTAATATTTTTCTCATCCTTTACCATGCATTGCTTGCTTGTTGTTTTATTTCAATATCAAATTCAAACAAAGAAAATGGTAACTTTTCAAGCATTATCTTTGTAACAACCGACCATATTCTATCATGACCGATGCAAGAGAGACTTTGTACCTGGATCTTTTGGCCGACGTACTCCAACCTCTTATAACATAATTGAGCATCTCCTCTATTTAATCAATCTACCCTTTCACCTTGTTGATTCCGTCCATCATCTCAACCATGGTGTCCTTCATTCTCGAGAACCTTTCCTCAAGAGCAAATAGCTAAATGAGTCCATAACCCCTATTCTAACTCATATTTAATGGCATGGGTCATAAATGGATTGTTTTAAATATAAAAAAAAAACTTAAGTTGGTCATAAATGGATTATCTAACGACTTGATTAGTCTTGAATAAGTGTTAAATATGTCATAAATAGGTTACCTAACAAGCTTAAGTGAATTGGGTCATATTTAATTTTTTTTTTAAAATTTTTTCTTTCTTTTTTCTTTTTTTTCCTATGAAATCCAGCGAGGGAGGGTGGCTAACGCGAGGCCTCACTTGTGGTTTGTTGGAATTCAAGTCGGCGGAAGACGACTTACCTAATTCTGATGCGCAAACAGCAATTAGACCCGGAACGAACATTGAATTGCCGATGAATCACAAACAAAAACTATCTCACGTTGGTCTTGATGCAATCATGAGGAAAGCACCCGATTTCCATGGCGTAAATGCTGATTATTCTTGCAAAAGTGAAATGGAATGCCTTCAATTTCTTTGATGAAGGGGGAGAGAAAATGAAGAAAATGTTCTGAACGTATGTTTGTCCAACCACTCCAACGGTTGTCTTCAGGGGTCTTTTATATGACCCCATCACACCTCTTTATCGTAACATATCAAGTCTTAATGGTGCGATCCAATCGCACCCCATCATGGACGTACTAACTAAAGTACAACATCTCCCACTCGGATATGATGGGCTTGATAGAGCTCTATCAAGAATATAAGGCATTTAACATTCATCAACTTTACAAAACAATTCATACTGGCAAATAAGCCGTGTGACCAGTGAGTACACTTATTCTTGTGAGCTCAAATTATGCACCTGTTAGGGATGACATAATGGCTACAATCTTGAAAAGAAATAAACAATGGATGTCTCACAGTGCTCCAGACATATTTTGTTACATCAGTCCAAAGTATACCTATCCCTTAAAGGCTATACTTGACTATTCTAAAAAACACCATGTATTTATAATTATATTCACAACCACAAAGGGCGATATAATTAGTCGACCAGTAAATACATGTGATAGATGTGAAACAATAATAGTCTTCCTTTGCACTCATGTCTCTCTCAATTTCAGAACAGCTGTTTTCCTAAACATGTCCTATAGGCCATATTTATTCATGACCGCCCGTAACATGCTAAAGTAGCAATATTGATTTTTCACTTTGAGAACATAATCAGAAGTAACATATGGCACAAAATTGAGGTAAAATACAAATTACCTCAAGGGCTCACACGATGAGTAAATAGGGATAATTTTAATTATCTTCCCTTATTGGTCGTACAATGCACATGTAGTATGAATTACATGCTATAGTGGATTACTCTTTCTATAAGAGCATATGTCATTTATTAAATATATCCACCATACATATTTTAGCCTAAACATAGTCACATGCTTCTCACATACTCATGTTTAGCCCGAGTGTTATATCAACTCGCTTTCTATAGCGCCCAATTAAGTACTCGCATCCGGCATCTTTCAGGCATACATGATTATGGAACTATCATGTTCGGTCTTATTATAAACAAATCACAGACCTCATCTTAACTCCAATCAAGACGACATATTTTATGTACCAAACTTGTTCTTCAGCATTTATTTATACATAACGTCTCATCTCAACGTGCTAACTACAGCACTTGAGGCGATTGCTCGTGTGAGTGAGCCAATCATTGCTTGCTGACATACTTTTCAATAATATATGTGTGTTTGTGCTAGTCTCATAGTGGATTTATATTTATTGATAAAACATCAAATCACTAATAAATAAACAAATACAATACATCTATCCACAAATACATAAACCAATGATCTTCTAAATAATAGATATCACATTCTACGAATCATGACATCTTGGGTCAAGAATATGTCTCTAGGAATAGCCAAACTTGTTTTTCAGCATTTATTTATAAGTTATTCATGTCAATGTGCTTTGTTCTTCCATGATACTTGGGATCTTTCATATATGCAATGGCTGCTTGACTATCGCAATAAATTGTATCGGTCTTGGAACTTCAGTGACAGTAGCTAAATTCTCCAAGAAATGTTTTAGCCATACTGCTTCTTGCATTGCGGCAGAACATGCAATAAATTCTACCTCCATCGTAGACAATGCAATGCATGTCTGTTTCTTGCTATTCCAAGAAATCACACCTCCATTGAGTAAGAACGCATATCCAGAAGTCGATTTACGCTCATTCAGGTCTCCACCCCAATCGGCATCTAAATAACTCAATAAGCGTAAATCATTCCCTTGGTACTTTTTCATTGCAATAATTGATATCGACTCACCAATCCTATGGCATAACATATGTGTTTGATATATCAAACTTCCGACCGCTAGTCTTATAGATTTCTTTTGGATCTTAGGATATTTATTAATAAAACATCAAATCACTAAGAAATAAACAAATACAATACATCTATCCACAAATACATAAACCATTCTTTTATGGTGATAACCAAAACCTTGTCATTTCCAACCAATAGAATATTGTCCACATAAAGTGATAAAATCACAAATTTATCTTTGAACCGCTTGATATATACACAGTGATCTTCCTCGATCATCGTGAAACCAAAAGTGGTTATGGCTTGATGAAAATGAAGATACCACTATCTAGATGATTGCTTAATGCCATATATTGAGCGATGAAGTTTGCAAACTTCATCGCTATGATCTTGCTTATGATCTTGACATTTAGCTATGAAACCTATTGGTTGTTTCATATAGATTTCCTCATCTAATTCTCCATTGAGAAATGCCGTCTTACATCTATTTGATGTAATTCAAGGTTAAAATGTGCAAAGATTGCTAGAATAAAGCGTATTGAGGCAAACCTTACAACTGGTGAAAACGTTTCCTCATAGTCTATACCCTCTTGTTGAGTATAACATTTTGCCACAAGGCGAGCCTTATACTTTTCAATGGATCCATCCGCCCTTCGCTTAATCTTAAAGACCCATTTGTTTCCAATGGCCTTACGATTGGGTGGTAGATCAACCAAGTCCTAAACATGGTTTGCCCTCATTGAATCCATCTCATCTTCCAAAGCTTTTCTCCATTATTCCTTATCAGAGGATGAGAGAGCCTCATGAACAGTCTTAGGCTTAGCATTGTCATTTTGAGCAATCATAAATGTTTCCACTTCAATCTCAAAACGATGACGGGGAATATTTTTACGATTACTTTTACGCAATTGAATTTCTCTTGAATTCAATTCATCAGGCGATGCAACATTCCCATTAGATCTTGTGTGTTGAGGTAAATCTTCATTTCCCTCACAACATCAGTGGGTGTGTTATCACAATCTTCAATCTCATATAATTGGAAGTCCTTATTAATCTCACTTCTACTAGGAAAGTCGTTCTTCAAGAATGTGACATCTCGTGACTCCATTTCGGTCACACTTCTATCAGTTTGTTCACCTATGAACACGTACCCTTTGGAGTATTTAGAATATCTTATAAAGATACATTTCTTCCCTCTAGGACCTAATTTTCCATATTTATTGGAAAAATCATAAACATAAGCTGCACATCCCCATGGACGTAGACTACTCAAGTCTGGTTTTTTACCAGTCCATAATTCATAAGGGTGGGAGTGACTGATTTTGAGGGCACATGGTTAAGTATATAGGCAGCAGTCAATAACACATCTCCCCAATAGGAGATATGTAAATTTGCTTGCGCCATCATAGACCTAACAATTTCTAATAGGGTTCTATTCCTTCTCTTAGCTACCTTATTTTATTGTAGTGTACCAGGAATAGTCAATTTTCGTACAATTCTCTTTTCATCACAAAGAGCCTTGAATTGCTCCGATAGATACTCACATCCATGATTGGTTCTTAATGCCTTTATTGTTTTGTTCAACTGATTCTCTACCATCGCTATATATCGTCTAAAGCAATCTAATGCTTCTGACTTATGGGAGATCAAAAAGATATAACCGAAACGTGTGAAGTCATGTATGAAAGTGATGAAATATGACGCTCCATACCTCGCCCTCACATTTAAAGGACCACAAATGTTAGAATGTATGAGATGTAATGGAAATTTAGCTTTAGTCCCTTTACCGAATGGTTTTCTAGTTGCTTTTCCCGCTTAGACAATATTCACATAAGGATAGACTAACATTAGTGAGTGACCCTAAAATGCATTCTCTAGCTAATCTTTGCATTCTTTGTAATCCAATGTGATCTAATTTAGTATGTCAAGTATTTGCATCAATCTTAACGTTATTAGAAGATGCAATTAAAGAAAAACAACCATCAACATTAATATTGTATTGATCATAGTCAATGTCTAACACCATAAAACCATTCGATACATGACCTAAACTATAATAAATTGTTCCATACAAAATGTCAACACAATCACCATGAAAATTCAATACATAACCTAAGCTAAGAAGAACAACTATATAGACCAAGTTTTGTCGAATATCTGAAGCATAAAGGACATCATGTAGGAATAAGTTTCGACCACCATGTAAGATTAATTTACATGTGTCGATACCATTCACTTCAACTCTTGAGTTATTCCCAACATATATCCATCTTCTTCTAGGCGGTATCCGATGATACTCCACAAATGCTTCTTGGTCTCTAACTTCATGGTCTGTTGCTCCTGAGTCTACAGTTCACATTGGATGAGATTCAGAAAGCATTACTGTACTAGAAACGAAAGTATTAGTCAAAGTAATAGAGTAATAGGGTACCTTTTTCGACTCAGTGCATTCACGAGCAAAGTGACCCATCTTGCCACAATTGTGGCACTCCATCTTGACCTTGTCCTTCTTCCCACCACGCTTCTTGTGTCGAAAGGTCTTAGCCCTCTTGGGTGCCTGATCAGTCCTTTTCCCTTTGTTGTTAAATTGAAGATTCATCTTGTGCTTGAAGCCCAAAGCTTTGCGCGAACTCGATTAAGCAACATAAGCATGGGTAAAGGATCTTGTAGCCTCTAGGCGCTCATCCTCTAATTCCAAATGACACGCAATATCATCAAAAGTGAAGATGTTCTTATTATGCGTCATATTGATCTTTATATGCTCCAAATTATCAGAAAGTGGCCTTATAACAGCCTGAACTTGCTGTTCATCAGTAAGGGAGTGACCTGCCGACTTTAGCTCACGGATCATGTTTGACATCTCACGAAGATGCTACCTCATCATTACATTTGGGCGCTTTCGAAATATGTCAAACTTGATGATGAGTTTCCTCAGCTTAGTGGCAGATGTAACCCCAAACTTATCTTTCAAGGCAACCCACATAGCTTGAGCTTTATCATAACTCTCAAGCTCACACATGAGATCATCTTGCATACAGCTCAGCAATGTGATGCGAGCAATGCTATTTTTCTTTTTCCAAGCTTGATAAGCTTCCAGATCTCTCTTGTGTTGAGCTGAAGTTCCATGCTTAGGTTCATTCATGGTATTGTTGAGAGTTTCCAAAACCTCTTGCTCCTAAAGGATGTACTGAACCTTTCGGTGCGAAATATCATAATTTTCACCGTTAAGCTTCTCACCCTTATTAAGGTCAGCCACAATGGTTTTCGATGCCGATGCCATAATCAATTGCTATAATATATTGACATAATAAATGCATAATCAATACTAGCATACTTTACAGAGTAACACACATATTTAATTTACAGTAAAGACAAACTAAATTAATGATAATTCAACAAAAGACACAAAAGCAAAAGTTCACTATGTTCCCAATCAACTTCTATATACAATCATTCTATTATCATTAATTAGTTTAATTTGAGCAAATCTTAAGTTCTAGGTGAGAACTATTTCAAATTCTACCAACCTACGAACTTCCACTAGGAAAAATAATTACATGGCCTTATATAGTTTTTACATTTTTCCTTAACATAAAAAAATGCAATTCAACATGTAATGGATTTCTTACCATTGTTCTAATTTTCTAGCAACTAAAAAATTGTAAGTATATTAAAAAATCTACATCATATCATTGAACCAAGTTCTACACAGCATATATAACATCATTTGCATACAAGTTAGCTATTGTATTTCCTAAACCACAAGAAAATATAAGTTACAAATGAATAAACTATGCATTAAAACCTAGAAAATATGCGTACATAGGGTTTCATACGTATTTTCATACATTTATAAAATTTAAAAGTATAAAATAATTATACCATTGTGTAGATAACATTCATACGAACCAAATGCCGCTGACCACGCTCCAATTGGAGCTCGCACACGCCCTCATGTGCTGCCTGAGTGCACGGTGCGTGTGGCGCACGCGCTAGAGAGCCAAATGGCTCATGGCTGGTCCAACCGGTCCGATTGGTGATCGGTTCGACCGGTTTGACCACCGGACTGGTTGACCGGTCCAATTGTTGACCGGTCAACGGTCGAGTCGGGTCAATTGGTTCGGGTCTCGGGTTGGGTCACCGGCCGGCCAACTGTCGCCGGCATGATGTCATCCTAGCGAGTATTGACCGTTTAATGACGTCATGGATGAGGTCATCTGTGACGTCAGCACGTGTCGCTTCGCCGATGCAGCGCGTGACGTCATGCGCTGGTTTGCTGGCGTCCCCAGTGCGTCTAGCGCATGGATCCCACCCGCAGCAGCTTCTGGCCACGTGTGTGGGCGCGTCCGGCATTCTCCGGCGGCGGTCGACCCATCACCGGACTTGTCTCGACGAGCTCTTTCATTTTGTATGTTCAAAATTTGATTTGGTAAAAAAAAATAATTCGAAAAACGGCCAAAACCTTAAGGATGCACGCGATCCCGAACCCATTCTTCGTTTCGATTCGAATTTGAGTTTTTAGATTGTAATTCTGACCAATAAATATCAAAAACAGTGTAGAATATAATCTCTTGATCTAAATATCAAATTGTAAATGAGAAAACTTGATAAAAAACAAGGCAGAAATCACGACCGTGCTTTGATACCAATGTTGGAATTTAAGTTGGTGTAAGACGACTTACCTGATTCCAATGCGCAAATAGCAATTAGCCCCGAACGAACGTTTAATTGCCAATGAATCATGAACAAAAACTATCTCACGTTGGTCTTGATGCAATCACGAGGAAAGCACCCGATTTCCACGGCGTAAATGCTGATTGTTCTTGCAAAAGTGAAAAGGAATGCCTTCAATTTCTTTGATGAAAGGAGAGAAAATAAAGAAAATGTTCTGAACGTACATTTGTCCAACCACTCCAATGGTTGTCTTCAAGGGTCTTTTATATGACCCCATCACACCCCTTCATCGTAACATATCAAGTCCAAATAGTGCGGTCCAATCGCACCCCATCATGGATGTACTAGCTAAAGTACAACATGGTTGATGAGGATCAGCCCTCCCAAGACTTATAATGAAAAAAGAAAAAGAAAGAATATATATATATATATAAATTCAAAATTTTTAAAATTTTTCATTTGTTTTAATTATAAAAACTATTTGTTAGATTTGTATTGCATAGAAGTGTTTAAGCAATATATATATATTTAAAATGAATAAGAAATAACTTTTCCTATATTGTGTTTAACATGGAAGTGTTTTAGTAATATCAGTTCGATTATGGATTGCTATATTTATATTAAATGGAAATGAGCTAAAATGGATTAAATGGATCAATTTGAGTTGGAATATTTTCAATCCGATCCAAATCTAACTTGACCCACTCATTTGATAGGCCTAAAGTGTGAATGATAACTATTTTGTTTTTACACACAAATTTTAGCTAGAAATAGAATTTTCTATTTTTATTCCATAGACAAGTTTTTAAATAAAAATATGCCTTTGATAAGAACATACAATTTTTTTTTTTGAAGAACTGATTAATCGAACGAGAATAAAGATAGAATCCCATTCTATATGTCAATACCGACAACAATGAAATTTAGAGCAAGAGGAAAATCTGTCGACTTTAAAAATCGTGAGGGTTCAAGTCCCTCTATCCCCAAAAAAGGACCATTTGATTCCTTAACTTAACGATTTATCCTATTATTTTTTTTAAAAAAAAAAAATTTTTGGAGTCTGGATAAGACTTTTTCTACCCCTGTCGTCTTTTTAATTGACATAGAAGCAAGTCATCTAGTAAAATGAGGATGATGTGTAAGGAATGGTCGGGATAGCTCGGCAAGTAGAGCAGAGGATTGAAAATCCTCGTGTCACCAGTTTAAATCCGGTTCCTGGCACATGATTAATTTGTATGAGTATCTATTCCATAAATTAATTGATATCTCCAACTTAATTGATATGGATTGACATACATATTCATTAATAGGATAGATCATGGTACATCCTTATCCATCTAGGTATCTGGAACTATATTCCTTTATTTTATAGCTGAGGAAAATCTCTAGAAAGAGTATAAAAAGTATCTATACGTAAAATATCTAGATGGTGAAGATGTTATTGATTTTGAACCAATATTAGGTTATTTACACAGAGGAATGGAAAAAATTGCGGAAAATCGAACAGTTATATAATATCTACCTTATGTAACACGTTGGGATTATTTAGCTACTATGTTCACAGAAGCAATAACCGTAAATGGACCAGAACAGTTGGGAAATATTCAAGTACTTAAAAGAGCCAGTTATATCAGAGTAATTATGTTAGAGTTGAGTCGTATAGCTTCTCATTTGTTATGGCTTGGCCTCTTTATGGCAGATATTGGTGCATAGACTCATTTTTTCTATATTTTCAGAGAAACAAAATTAGTATATGATTTATTCGAAGTTGCCACCGGTATGAGAATGATGCATAATTATTTTCGTATCGGAGGAGTAGCGGCCGATCTACCATATGGATGGATAGATACATGTTTGGATTTCTGTGATTATTTTTTAACGGCGGTTTTTAAATATCAAAAACTTACGGGTCATATAAGTATTAACATTAGGCATTACAATAAATAATACAATAATTAAAAAGAATAAAGAATGAGGATTTAAAATGCGAGATCTAAAAACATATCTTTCCGTGGCATCGATACTAAGTACTCTATAGTTTGGGGCTTTAGCAAGTCTTTTGATAAAGATCAATTGTTTATTTCCGAATGCATTGACATTCCCTTTTTTTTTTTTTTCATTCTAGTTATTGACATGGGAAGGGGTGAAGAAGATTAGAGATAGAATCAAAAGATTTGTGACTAATCCCTCCCCCTCCTTTTTTTTTTTTTATAGAAAAAATTGAATTCGATACAATATATTAAGTAGAAGTATAATCAAGAAAGGAGGAAAGAGAAATAAAAAAAGTAGATTCAACCTCGGCGAAATTCGGGTTTTCTCCAATTCCATAAAACCGCTATGATCTCCTATTAAAAAATTCTAAATTCTCCCTTTGGAGCTTCAACTCTTACATAAAGTTCTTGCTTTGGCAATTCAAAAGTAGGAGGAGGTTTTTTACTAATGAATCGATATTCAAAATCATTCCATTCCGGATCCCTTTCTCTAGCAAAGCACCGGGTTTCTAAATTCTCATAGGACCCCCTGGAATTCCTTCTAGATTTTGTTGAATAATTTTTATAGATTCCCTCATTTCCTCGATTCGGACTAAATAGCGAGCTAATGAATCTCCTTCTTTTTGCCAATGGATTTCCCAATTCAATTTGTCGTAACATTCATAATGATCAACTTTACGAAGATGATAATGACACAAAATTTCTCCCTTCTAGGCATTTGGTGGCTAGCGGCGGGAGACGATTGATGGCCGATGGTAGATGGTGGAGGACGTCGGGTGGCGGATGGCGGTGGCTAGGAGGCGGTTGGTGGCAAGTGGTGGGTGGTAGTAGAGGATGGCGAGCCGTAGCAAGTGGGTGGCTGGTCAGTAGTGAGAGTAAGTGATGAGAATAGTTTTTATTTCTCATTTCTATTCTAGAAATAGAAAAGTAGAAAATATTTACTTCTTATTTTTATTCTAAACTTATTTCTAGACTAAAAATTTGTTTAACAAATAGAATTGAAATTGCTCCATCAAATGGAATTTTGTTCCAAACTTATTTCTAAAAATGGAAAAATAGATCTAGTAAAAAATAGAATAGTTATCATGCGTGCCCTAAATATGATATTTGTTGAAACGTCCCTCTTCTTGGATCTAAAGTAGGTTTCCTTCTCTTGGGCGACCTTCTATTGAATAGCCTCAGCATTGGCAATCTGAGGGTTGGAAACCATCGCAAAAAGATCATGACTCTGATACCACTTGTCAAGGGACGATTCTTTCGATATCGAAGAGTGCGGCGATTTGATGTTGAATCAATTTGTTTGGTCTAAATAAGCCTTGCCCTCACTCGAACCCTCCCACTCGAGGAAGGGAATTCTTAGAGAGATAAATTTTAGAGAATGCTTATATTACTCAAATGAAAGTGGATAATACAAGCGAGGGGGAGTGCTCCCTTATTTTAACAAGAGTCCCCATAATTACAACCACTGATCTTTATGTGATCTAATGGAAGAGGATGTCAATCATTATCTGATCGGTTCGACAGTAGAAACGGTAATAGATATAATCCTGATCACATTAATCCCATGGTGGAGATTGAATCTATTGAACGGTTAAGGGCATCAATTTTTGTCAAACAAATCTGATGGTAGAGATTGAATCTTCTTGTCAAACTAACGGTTCTAAGGAACCCCTTTGGATCGATGATGTGGTGATCTTTTGGATTGATGACATGGCAAACTTTTGTCTTTGAAACGTGTCCAATATTAGCATAGATCACTTCCAAATCTTCAAGGGACGGTAGAGGCGAGGCCAACAAGTGGATTCGACCATTTCAACATACAAGGGAAGTTGTAGGATAGTGAACAATACAATAGGGAAGGCAACTAGCAAAGTAATTGGGATGTGAATCCACTTCAATTTTTCGCTCAACACTATTGTAAGTACAGAGCCAAAGGCCACTAACATAAACGCCAAAGAGAGGAAGAGGAAAGTGAGGCTGAGTATCATTTTTCTTGGTAGTGAGTGGAGCAAATCTTCTACAGCATAGCGTGAAGTAAGGATAGCCAAGAACATCAAGGTGGCGGTAATAGAGGAGAAGAGAGCGAGGGCATCTGCAACTGTGAATACCATCAATGAGGACTTTTTTAGAAAGATCAGGATCCCTATATGTCGCAACCTCATTTTTTCAGCGCACCCACAATCGGGTACGGGTGCTAAGGAGGCTAATGGCTCGGCTAAAATTAGTTATGTCCGGACTCTCCCAAGTCCACCAATTCACGACTTTAATATTATGATTTTTTAACCTATAAATCAATTTTTAAAATGGAGTCGCCACTAATCGATTTGGGGTGGGTTGATTAGAAACGCAAGTGAAGTATCGGGAAAATACTCACTCTTGCGCAACTAGAGAAATTAGGATTGGGGACTTGATTACACTAGTTAATCACTAATGCCCTTTCGGTACCTAATCTTGTTTAAACTCTAAGGCTTTTTGGATTTTTGAGGGATTTTCCATGCATTTTTGGGAGGAAAAACATCTTTGAGTATTTTTCTAATTTTTTGGATATAAAAGGGATTCTTTTTACTTTTTTGGTATTTTTGGAAAATATGAGTCTTTTTGGCTTTTTCTGATTTTTTTTTTGGCTTTTTCATGGATTTTTGGTTTTTTGGCATTTTTTGGAAAATATGAAATATTTTTTATTTTTTTATTTTTTGTGAAAATGAAATATTTTTATATTTTTTTTATTAATTTTCGATTTTCTAGAAATTAAAATATATTTTTATATTTTTCGTAAATAAATTATATTTTGGATTTTTTTGGAAAATAAATTATTTATTATTATTTATTTATTTAAAATATTATTTAAAATAAAAAGCGACCCAGTCGGATCACGAATTTTTTTTTGTCTTTTTTCTTCTTTTTTAAAAAAAAACAAAATTGAAACGGCGTCGTGGCCGGGCATTCGGGGACACCCGGCCTGGCCCGATGACCCACTCCACAACCCGGCTCTAAGTGAAAACCCTACCCAGATCCAACCCGACCTCGTGACCCGGCTCCCGCCGCCCCCTCGAAATCACGGAATCGCTACTTGGCTCGTGGCTCGGGTCCGATCCGATGACTCGAGGTCACGACCCGGAAAGTCGAGAACCCCGAGGTTCTCGATTCGCGGTGTCGGGGAAGGGAAGGGTGAGGTACTGCAGTGGCGACGACGGCGACGGCGACAACGACACAAATGAAGTAGCGGCGGCGGCTAGGTTGACGGAGATGGAGGGATTTCCACCTGGGGGAGGTGACGGCGACGACGTGACCGATGGTGGTTGATACCTGTTTGTTGAGGAGGCGTTGCGCGGTGATGAACGGTGGCGGCGACAACGGACTAGCACGACCAGGGAAACTTCGTTACGACGGCTTCGATTTCGCACTGGTTCTTTGAGCTTCGGAGGAGAAGCGGCTCGTGGGGGAGACAGCAGCAGCAACTGGCGTCGGGATCTCATGGTTTGCGGCTGGTGCTCGGCTCACGGCGGCTTTCTCTGGCTTCTCTTCTCTCCAGCAGCCCCCTCAACCTTGGTTCTTTCTCACTCCGGCCAGATCCGAGCCTCCACCGGCCGGATCTAACCTCCTTGGACTCGCTCGTCGGCAGCCTCCCCCGAAGTCTCTTAGTGGGAGGTCAGCCGAACTCGCGACTCGAGTTCTCTCTCGCTCACTCTTCGATTCCTCCCCCGAAGTCTCTCGGTGGGAAGATGTTAGAGCTCGCTCCTCCCTTCGATGGAGCTCGTGGCCTGCTATTTATAGGTGAGGGGGCGGCCGGTCGATGAAGCTTTGACCGTCGGTCTTCGCGCACTAAACGGTCCTCCTTGGCTGAACCGGTGTTCCATTCGAGCTTATCCAGCGAAGCGTGCTCGGCATTAATGGCACCTGAGATCTTATCTTTGAAGAAGGAAGAGAGGGGTCGGGTCAAAAAAAAAAAAAAAAGAAAAGCTGGGCTTGGGCCGGCGAAAAGGAGAAAAAGAGGGGGGCTGCCAATTTTTTATGTTTTTGCTTTGTTTTGTTTTTATTTTTTTTATTGAATTTATCTGAAAAAGAGGCAAAATACATAAATAAAGAAACTTAAGCCTAATTAAAAACCTAATCAAAATTTAGGTATCAACAACTGCCCCTCTTTGAAAGTGAGTTCGTAGAGGTTGCGTTCAAAGACAAACTGATGCCTAAATTTTATCCATGCACGTGTAGCATATTATATTTTATTTGAGACTTATTATTTTATGTGGAAAAAAAGCAGTATAACTTTACATATACTAAGATAAATAAGAAGATACATGTAGTTACTTACCGAGAGTGAGTGAGATGGGGTGTGAACCCCGAGTTTTGGCAAGTATCAAGGCGTCATCTTACCTGGTGACATGAGGAAGTTACTTTTCCAGGACCCGAACCATTCTTCGGTCGCTTGTTAGAGTAATAAGTGATTTGTCTAGGACCTGAACCTTTCTTCGGTCGTCTTGACGGGGAATTGCCTTCCCAGGACCCGAACCTTTCTTCGGTCGCCTGTTAGAGCAATAAGTTGGTTTGTCTAGGACCTTAACCTTTCTTCGGTCGCCTGTTAGAGCAATAAGTTGTTTGTATTGGACCCAAACATTTCTTCGGTTGCCGTGACAGGAGATGCACCAACCTTTCTCAGGACATCTATTTGTGGGTGCCTGATCTGTATCAAGGACACCAGTTGGTACCCAACCTTTCTCGGGAGATGCGCTGACCTTTCTCAGGGCATCGTATTTGTTGGGGTGTCTGACTTTTGTCAAAGACACCGATAGGAACCCGACCTTTCTCGGGAGGATGCGCTAACCTTTCTCAGGGCATCGATTTGTGGGGTGTCTGATTTCTGTTGAAGACACCAGTTGGAACTCGACCTTTCTCGGGAGGATGCGCCGACCTTTCTCAGGGCATCGATTTGTGGGGTGTCTGACTTCTATCGAAGATACCAGTTGCAACCCGACCTTTCTCGTGAGGATGCGCCAACCTTTCTCAGGGCATCAATTTGTGGGGTGTTTGACTTCTGTCGAAGACACTAGTTGGAACCTGACTTTTCTCGGGAGGATGCGTCGACCTTTCTCAGGGCATCGATTTGTGGGGTGTTTGACTTCTGTCGAAGACACGAGTTGGAACTCAACCTTTTTCGAGAGGATGTGCCGACCTTTCTCAGGGCATCGATTCTGGAAGATACTTGAACATTCACAAGCATATCAAAGAGTACCTGGATGTTCGCAGGCGTTGAAGGAGTACCTGATTGCTTGTAGGTATTGAAAGAGTACTTGGATGATCACAAGTACAAACTCTTGAAAGATACCCAGCATTCGCAGGTATTGAAGGAGTACCTGGGATATTCATGATGGTTCCTCACTTTATGATAATTGGGAATATCAAGGACGTACCTTGCATATTCGTGAAGGTCTCCCACCTCCTGGCAATTGGGGAATATCGAGGATGTACCTCGCATATTCGTGAAGGTCTCTCACCTCCTGGTAAAGGGGAATATCGAGGACGTACCTTGGATATTCATGAAGGTCTCTCACCTCCTGGTAATTGGGAATATCGAGGATATACTTGGGATATTCATGAAGGTCTCTCACCTCCTGGTAATTGGGAATATTGAGGACGTGCCTCGCATATTCATGAAGGTCTCTCACCTCCTGGTAGTTGGAATATCGAGGATCATATTCATGAAGGTCTCTCATCTTCTGGTATTATAAACTTGAATGTGGTATAAGGCTTACCTAGATTGCCGCAGGCACTTAAAAGGGGTGGAACACTTGAGTAGCCGTAGGTGTACAAAGTACTGAAATACTTGGGTGAACACAAGTATTTAATGATACGATCTGGGACCACTCAGTTGGTCCAAGTGTAAGAAAGCATACCTGGGTAGGCGCAGGCACACAAAGCAGTGGAATGCTTGAACAACTACTATTATTTGGGGACAACTCGGGCAAGTTGAGTGTCATGAAAAGGAAATACCTGGACAACGGTGAGTACTTGACGATATGGGGATACCTAGACAGCAGTAGGTACTCCAACAGATACTTGGTTAGTCACAAGTATTAATACTCTGGGGACAACTTGAACAGGTTGAGTGTCAGGAAAAGGGAGTATCCGAACAGTGGCTGGTACTCAAAGACAAGAGGGATACTTAGACAGCAGCAGGTATTCAATGATAAAGGGATACTTGATCGGTCACAAGTATCAATACTCTGGGGACAACTCGAATAGGTCGAGTGTCAATAAGAGAGTACCTGGACAGTGATAGGTAATTTACGACAAATGGGGATAGAGATATGCTTACCTGGCAATATCTCTGATCTCTGAGAGTACGTCTGTTATTTGCACAATATGCACACATGATTGTATATACTGTAAATTCATAAATTCAAATGTGATTTATGCATGACAATCTTGTTAGTTTTGTATCATTCGAATTTCACTGGGGAAGATTTTGAAAGACAATCTTTATTCGGAATATAGATGCTTTGAGCATGCTAGATGAGGGACTTTCAGTTTGAAAGGACTTTTCACTCACTCTCATGGAAAATGCTATCCTGACCATTGATACAGGATTTATAAGGACCATACTTCTCACAATCATTATGTCAATAGGGGTCTGAGTATTCTCGCAAGTGGTACGACTTTACCAATGTGAGAGGTTTTTGTTGAAATTGCGATGAAGTCTTGGTCAGCGGCTCATCAAAGGGGACCATCTTGGTCGAAGCTGATGGACAAAAATGCTACATGATCATCTCCGGGTTTACAAGTCAAGAACCCTACGAAAAGAGATAGAGTAATCTTGCTCGTACTTCTTCGAGCGATGCTTATGCTCATATGAAATCATACGTTAATTGAAGTGCCCCTAGTCTGAAGAGACTTTTACAATGGGAATGTGACGTAGACTTGGCTCATATGTAAGAGGGTGAGAGTTGGTGATTGTCTTGGCATTTGTCACTAGTCTCTCTTCTCACTGTTAGATGGAGGCTCTATCAATCGAACAACAACTTTTCTTAGGAATACAATTGACTGTATTTTTTTGCTGGGGCATTGGCCTTGCTTTTACCAGGCACACTGCTTTTTCATGCCCCTATTTTTTATTCCAGTTCTTCATTCATGGGCATTGACCTTGCTTTTACTAGGTACACTGTTTTTTTTTTATGCCCCTGTTTTTTTATTCTTGTCGTTAGAGGAACTAACCTAGGCAAGTTCAATCACGACACTATTATTAGACTCTTGAGTCTTCGTCTTCAGCTAGTGCTGCGAGCTATGCTGCTTAAATGGTAATAACTTCTGTTTTGCCTTTACGTGAGGGTGAAATTACAGACTCAATTGGGTTGTACAATGAATACAAGTGCAGAAAGAATTGCTCTTTGTCGTTTTGGGACACTTAAATTAAAGCGAGTGTTCATATGCAATAAAGACACCCGAAGATTGATGCAAGTGCGAGCAAGAAAATTTCTATCTCTCTTCTCACCTTGTGATGCTGCTTTACCTCCGCTTTGCCCCAATGTGGGGTGGTTCTTGACGAGGGTATGAGAGAAGCTTCATCAGTGTATGGGGCTCGATGGGATGAGCCATGGAATGCCTCTCACTATTTTGGTTATCGTACCATTCGCGAGAGAACTCTTTACCCTGTAGCCATGGAATCTTCTGCACTCATCTCACAAGTGTATAGATGGGGGGGATTGTGTGTAGGATATGGCTTGCCTTTCATCATTCTGACACGCCTTATCCAGCATGCTCGATTAATCTTGTACTCTTCATTTAGCTATCGATTCTAATAATTCTCAATGGAATCAGTGATTTAGACAGACAAAATCATCATGCAAAATTCATTTGGAAAATGCATGCATCATTTTAAATGTGATGGAGTTTGTACTCTTAGAACAAATGAATGGTTTTGGCTCAAAAAGACCTTCTTGGTAGCTTTAAGGGTCAATAGAATAGTATTGTTAAATTTTGAACATCAAAAGGGTTATTCACAAAGGGGTGTCGATGGTTGTCCCTATTGATTAGGGATATGACACATGAATGATCAGCCAAGGATTAAGAATTTGATCGGGCATCTCTACTTTTGCCCCTGAAGAAGAGAAGATGTACAAGTAGATCAATTAGTCTGGCCAAAATCAAATGTGAGTTGAGGCCTGAAGATTTTCTGTCATTTGCTTTGGCGATTACTCAAGACGCCATTTCGTTTAGGAGAGTTTTTCATGCCTCTCATTGATTTGTTTTTTGCATCTTTGACGGTTAGGTGATCCAGTAAAAGATAAGAGAGAGCATGTTAGTCACAATTTTTTTTAGAAGTCAAACAACTGGAAGTGATACAACATTACCCTTCGCTGGTTTGCAAACGATTAAGTGGACCTGGAGTACAAGGAGGACATGAAGTCTCGTGTCTTCCACTTCATCAGGTCAATTATTCTCCTTAATTGGCTTATGGATGGCATGTCCCTTTACACAAAGTCAAGTGAATTCGATGCAGGTCATTTCTACGTACTAGCTTGGCCAGTATTAATTTGCCAAACCTAACCATCAAGTTTGGCTCTTGAATCCTGATGCTTCTTGCCAATAGGGAGAATATGTCAAAAGTGATTTCAAAGAGGGGGAGTATTGGAAACAATACCAAATTACTCTTCTCCAAAGTTTGTATTTGCTGACTCCTAGGGATATTTGAATATTAATGACAACCTTTTCGTCTCGGCACAGTTTGACATTTCTTTCGATTGGCCTTCCTCACTCATGGCCATGTATGCATGATTGATGGTTGTTGATTTATCTTCAATGTTTTCCTTTTGTGGAATTTTCTTATGTCTTTGACTATATGACCATTAGCAGCATTGAGCGAAGTCATGTACTTCAAGCTTCTATGGAATCTGAGATGGACAATCAAAACCTCCAATTCTCTTATGGCAATTAATTCTTGCAAGAGCATGCGTCTGAATAGGAAGTCAGGTTTCTAGGTCCTCATTTTGAATAGGGGCTAGAGATCGCTTCAACTGTCTGGATTTCTTCCCTGTTGATAGTAGCCAATTCAAAGAAAGAGAAAAGTCCCTTCCTTGTGTTTCTCGGTTTGTCAAAGCTGGAAGTCCTGTTGATGAAACCACAGCATCTGGTTGCTCAGGCACATTGTGGGGAAAGGATATTGCTCTAGCTTGTGAAGGAGTTGGGCAGAAGCGAGGTGGAGTGCACGGAGCTCTTAGGGACGGCTTGATTTTCAACCATATGCCTATACCAATTACGTCTTATCTTCTGTTTCCTGTAAATAGAAGAGAGAGGACATCATTTCCAAATTATATTTAGAGAATAAGACTTACCATCTTTTGGTGTAGGATGAGTCTTTCTATTTGCCCATGTTTTCTTGGCAAGGTGTCTTTGAATTTGGCAAGTTACCTAATACGCTTGCTTCAAATGCCTCCTGTCACACTAAGTCAAAGGGGATGGGAATGATCTTCTGAGACATGAAGTGAATGAGTCAGACAAACATGATTAAATTTATCATCTTGTTTTAACAAAAGCTTTTGGGTGATGAAATATTTTTTATTTTCAAAATACGTCTTTGGGGGAGAAAAAGCATGAGGAAGCCCAGTCCTCAGTATTCTCCTTGGATGATATTTTATTTTCATGGTTGGATAACATCACCGGGTAGGTTTGGAGTACCGCCTCATGCTCTTAAAACAAAATATTAGAACTGTACAATAGAGTACTTGGAATGAAAAATACAATAGTAGCACACTAGACAAGATAAGAAACATGAAATTATAAAAACAAGTAAAACCCATGAAAACTCCTGTGTAAGGGAGTGCTTTGATAGTGTTAGTTCCGAAATCAAGTGCCATTGAGTTCCTCGCCTCCAGTAGACTCGAAGTATTCGCATGAGAGGACTACTTCATTGAAGTTATGGAAGTGCAACCCATGCAACCGGCAATGATGCTTATAAGGTAAAGCCCCTATGAACAACTTTATCATTTCTTCTTCGACCAGTTGAGGGTAAGTTTGCATCATAAAAGCCTCCTATCTCCTTGCATACGCTCGGAAATCCTCCATTGGTCTTCTTCTGAAGTGAACCAAGTTCTGACAAGGCACTTTAGTTTCAATCTGGCTTTGATACTGAAGTAAGAATGTAGAAGATAGCTCATTCCAATCTCTCATGAGGTAAATATCTATTGTGATGAACCATTGTAATGCAAACCCCGTAAGACTCTCTTGGAAGGTTTGAGTTGTGAATGACATCAGGCCATAATACCGATTCATTTCAGCATGGAGGTACTGCAAGTGGGCCACGGGGTAAGTCGTGCCGTTATACTTGCGGAGATTAGGTATCCACATTTCTCCAGGGGTCATGATCCTATGAGCGCAAGACGGGCTTGATGTATCTTGGTTAGGCCACTGGTTTTCCCACTGTACATCTGTTGTAGTGGTTAATTTTTCTGTTTCAAGGAAGTTGGACTCTACCGAGATTACCCCATTACTTTCTTCTTGGTCAAAATTTCCGAATGAGGATGAAGTATTGAAGCTATCCTTATGGTTAAGGGACGAGCTTAGTACTTCGTTAAGATCGTAGTGGATAAAGACGTATGCTTCCTCTTCTGACGGGCCTTCATCCCCGGGTGAGAGTAAGAAACAGTTATATGATGAATCGTCAGTTTCATTGCCGAAATAACACTGGAAGTCCTTGGGATTATATTCTAGGGCCGGGAAGTTTTTAGGATTGTACTTTAGGGGATGGTAGCCTTTAAAGCTGTATTATTGGGAATGCTCGAAGCTTTGGTGCGGTGGCTCGTCGGCAAATGCTGCATTGATCTGCTTAGGCTTTCTTTTCTTGGTTTCTGATCCAAACCTTTTGAGTAAGGCCCTTTGTTTTGCCAGCTCGATTCTATCAAGGGAAGTGAGAGACATTAGAGTTTCACTATTTGATTCACTTTCCAGGTTGATAGGGGTTGGTATTCTTTGGACCCTAGCTCTTGGAGTAAGCTTAGGGAGTCATCCAGTCGTGCCCCACTCTTGAATAGGCTATGTGTCTTTGATCTCGTACAAAGGCTCATTGCCTTTCCTAGTGGGAAATTTTCCAATAATAGGATGTTGCTCAGCTTGCCCATTTATCATGCAAGGCTTCATTGACATACTTTTCTCCTATCTCACCGACTAATGGCTCCTCGTGCTCCGCGATCATCGGCTCTTCGTAGGACAAGATGATGTCAGGGGTGATGTCAATATTGTACTCTTGGTGAAAAACATGAATTAATTCCCTCGAGATTTTAAGGGGGCTAATCTTCCTAATAATGTACCATCACAAGGCAGGGCCAATCAAGTTTGATTGGTACGATTGAATCATCCTTCGGACCAGGTAGGCCTGCAAGTAGGTCTCTGGGCAGGAGATATCAGCATACCATTCGCATTCAGATGCTTTGAGTTTTTCAGGGATCTTAATGCCGGCGTAATTGGATAGGTCCATGGGATACTACTCCTGCAGTTGGCTTAACTTTTTCATGATCCTTTCAAACTGTCTATGATACTGGCTATTTTCTAGCAAATTTGCGGGTGTCATGATGGTGTTTAAGGCAACTATAGAGTTGGGCTCAGCTTGAGTAGATTTCATTTGTCTCGAGAGTTGTCGAAGGACAATGGAGATCTGTCTTACTCTATCTTCAATGTTAATGAGGCAATTTTGTACATCATTCTGATCGGGCCTTATTGCATGAGGCCATTCGCGGGCGATTGGTGGCCGGCATTCATAAAACAATGAATGAGCATGAAAGTAACCAAAGATTGACCCATGGCAACAGTCTAACTACTTTTTTATTTATCAAAAGAAGACTTTATAGACCGCAGACTTCTGATATCTAAAACTTGAAATTGAAATGACAGAATAAAATACTAGATATTAAACAAAAGTCCATAAACAATGGGACAAAACTTTCACACTATTAATACTAAGGGGCACATGATTGCCAATTTATATGCGACAGGGAGTCTTGCGCTTGCGCAGATGCTTGCTTTCTTGGACCGGCTCTGAGGTGTGTATCCAGTCCATTCCCAAATCCCTCTCCATGAGCTCTGCTTGCTCGTGATGGTTGCTCTTGCTGATTAAGTGACTGACTAATGGCTTCCATTTTGTTGGAATACGATGGTTGTGGATGTAGGACATGGAGGCGTGGTAGGCTTTTTCTTCTCCCTCAAGCCCTTCAGGTACCACGATCCTTTTGCGATGACACTTATTCCATGCTTCCTCGATAATGTCAATCTCGAACGTGTATTCAAAACTTTGATGGGTGAAAAGGAATGGAGGGACCCTCTTCTTGAAAGATGGCGGGATCTCCTGAAGGGCTCCATACTATCGTGCCACCCTATATGGGAAATAGGAAATGGCACCAGTGAGGCCGAGTAACGGAATTGGATAGCGGCGGTTGAAAGCATAGCGAGCTCTCTTTTCATAGAACCAACTAGCACAACATTGGAATGCCTTAGGAGCCGGGTCTCTTAGGAAGTTTATCCAATTTAAACAGCTTTGATTGGGAATATATGGTCCTAAAATCATAAATTTTTGTAATGGATTTTCAAAATCATTCATTCCAGACGATCGCATGAAGCCTCGGAATTCACTTAGGTGAGAAAAGAACCAGACTTGTAAAATTTCCAGAGAGACCCGCGGGATTTTTTCCGTGTTTTCTTTCAAACGATTAAAGGACAAAAATGTTTTAGTTAAAATCATGTTGACATAATTTTACCCCCTCAAGATTTGATCAACTATCCATGCCATCTTAGGACTTATGACATTTCTTTGATGGGGGAAAATGATGAACCCAAAAAAGGCCATGAGGAAAATCTCGCTTTTTTGGGTCATAGGCTGATTTTGAAAACAGGCATTCATGAATTCTAGTGGGCAGGTATTATGGTTGTCTTCAAGAATTTGTCTAATGACATGGATTTCAGTTCCTAAAAGTCGTACTAACTCGCGCCACGGGAAGGCGCCTGTCAATGGCCTAACAAGCTTTTTCTCGAAAGGCATTCCAGTGATGATGTTGTATTCTTCCAAAGTTGGGGTTAGCTCAAACCCACCAAACATAAAAGTAGTCGTCTTCGGGCACCAGAAATGTGCCATGGCCTGTATGACTTTTGGACAAACAGTGATTTGAATCAGTGATAGGAGATGACCGATTTTGGCTTTCACGCGCTCTTGGGCAAACTGATCTAATTGACCCCACCATCTGAAGAGCTCCGCCTTGGGAGCAGGATTGAACTGGATATCGTCTTTCCCCATCGCATATAAACTGGGACTTGAAAAGCTTATCCTAAATTGCCATGGGCCAAATAAAAAGACTGAGTAAAAGTAAAGAAATCACTTTGCTTTTAAATAAAATGGCAAGCACAAAGACATACAAATGGGACGTGTGGCTTGATTTCTAACTCAGAAGGCTTGATGAAATTAAAAGGGTATCCGCCCGTCGTAGTCTCGCGTTAGCAGCATACCCCCTTAACCTCGGCTAAGAAATTCGAGGAAAAGAAAGGCAACCTCTACATCGCAGTCTCGCATTTGTGGTCGTATCTTTCTTAATACCATCCTAGAAATCCTATGGCGGCCCAGGTCTAGTGGTCGAGTTGTGTGTGCCATGTGTAGTGCTAAAACAGTAAAACATGCATAACAATTTATAATCACAAGACACTTTATTTTAGATAATAAAAAAAAACTCTAAGCTATTAACCTGCACAAAAGAAAAAAAAACCCAAACTCAGCAAAGTATTTAAATAAAGACAAAATGGCCTAAGTCCTCAAATTTCCCCAGCGGAGTCGCCAAGCTGTCGCGACCTCATTTTTTCAGCGCTCGCAATCGGGTATGGGCGCATAAGGAGGCTAATGGCTCGGCTGAAATTACTTATGTCTAGACTCTCCTAAGTCCACCAATTCACGACTTTAATAGTCTGAGTTTTTAACCTGTAAATCAATTTTTAAAATGGAGTCGCCACTAATCGATTTGGGGTGGGTTGATTAGAAACCCAAGTGAAGTATCGGGAGAAATACTCACTCTTGCGCAACTAGAGAAATTATGATCGGAGACTTGATTACATTAGTTAATTATTAATGCCCTTTTGGTACCTAATCTTGTTTAAACCCTAAGGCTTTTTGGATTTTTGAGGGATTTTCCATGCATTTTTGGGAGGAAAAACATTTTTGAGTATTTTTTCCAATTTTTTGGATATAAAAGGGATTTTTTTTTTTTTACCTTTTTTGGTATTTTTGGAAAATATGAGTCTTTTTGGCCTTTTCATGGAATTTTTGGTTTTTTTTTTTTGGCATTTTTTGGAAAATCTGAAATATTTTTGATTTTTTGTGAAAATGAAATATTTTATTATTTTTTTTATTTTTCAATTTTCTGGAAATTAAAATATTTTTTATATTTTTCGAAAATAAATTATATTTTGGATTTTTTGGAAAATAAATTATTTATTTATTTATTTAAAATATTATTTAAAATAAAACCGACCCGGGTCGGATCCGGGCCGACCGAACGAGGACGGATTTTTTTTTTTTTGTCTTTTTTCATTTTTTTAAAATTGAAACGGCGTTGTGGCCGGGCATTCGGGGACACCCAGCCCGACCCGATGACCCACTCCACGACTCGGCTCCCAGCGAAAACCCTACCCAGATCCGACCTGACCTCGCGACCCGACTCCCGCTCCCCCCCGAAATCGCGGAATTTCTACTCGGCTCGTGGCCCGGGTCTAATCCGATGACCCGAGGTCATGACCCGGAAAGTCAAGAATCCTAAGGTTCTCGATTTGCGGTGCTGGAGAGGGGAAGGGTGAGGCGCTGCGGTGGCGACGGCGACGATAGTAGCAACGATAGCGATGAAGCGGCGGTGGCTAGGTTGACGGAGATGGAGGGATTTCCACCTGGGGGAGGCGACGGCGACGATGCAACCGACGGTGGTTGATACTTGTCTGTAGAGGAGGCGTTGTGCAGTGATGAACGGTGGCTACGACGACGGACTAGCACGACCGGGGAAACTTCGCTACGACGGCTTCGATTTCGCATTGGTTCTTTGAGCTTCGAAGGAGAAGCGGCTCGTGGGGGAGACAGCAGCAGCAACTGGCATCGGGATCTTGTGGTTCGCGGCTGGTGCTCGGCTCACGGTGGCTTTCTCTGGCTTCTCTTCTCTCCAGCAACCCCCTCAACCTTGGTTCTTTTTCACTCCGGCCAGATCCGAGCCTCCACCGACCGGATCTGACCTCCTTGGACTCGCTTGCCGGCGGCCTCCCCTGAAGTCTCTCAGTGGGAGGTCAGCCAAACTTGCGACCCGAGTTCTCTCTCGCTCACTCTTCGATTCCTCCCCCGAAGTCTCTCAGTGGGAAGATCTCAGAGCTCACTCCTCCCTTTGACGGAGCTCGTGGCCTACTATTTATAGGCGAGGGGGCGGCCGGTTGACGAAGCTTCAACCACTAGTCTTCGCGCACCGAACGGTCCTCCTCGGCTGAACCGGCATCCCATCCGAGCTTATCCAGCGAAGCGTGCTCGACATTGATGACACCTAAGATCTTATCCTTTCCGGCCGACGTCGGCCTACTCTCCTCGGCCGTAGGCCGTCCTTCACGCTTCGGTGTTGATGCACGTGGAATACAGAGGCGGAGAAGGAAGGCGCAAGGAAGAAGAAGAAGGAAGAAGAAGGAAGAGAGGGGCCGGGCCAAAAAAAGGAAAAGCTGGGCTTGGGCTAGCGAAAAGGAGAAAAAGAGGGGGGGCTGCCAATTTTTTTATTTTTGCTTTGTTTTGTTTTTATTTGTTTTTATTGAATTTTCTGAAAAAGAGGCAAAATACATAAATAAAGAAACTTAAGCCTAATTAAAAACCTAATCAAAATTTAGGTGTCAACACTATATTGTTGTCATTGCCTCCAGGTATTGTAAAAGCCGCAGCGAATGTTACTATAACGATGAGAGTAGCGACGAGGCTACAAGACGACGCTGTGTCCTTCATCCACTGCCCCGCCTCTTCGAGCAAATTTTGGCATTTCTCTACAAAACGTTCCCAATGTCGACCTGTTACCCCTCTCACTGCTGTTAGATAAGGATCGACGCTATCTTTCACTACCTTCAGAAAAATAAATGATGCATGTTAATAAAAATATAAACTAAAGAGAATAAAAGGGTGGCAAACAAATAAGGTGAACCGACCTTATACCATTGAAGTTCCCTCTGCATAAAAAAAGCTGCTCCAGAGACGTCTGCCGGTGCACATCTTGGCGGCGATTCTACTATTGCCTCCATCAGGCTTTCAGCGTTGTTAAGAAAGTCAAGTGGTGCAACCCTCTTGTATGGGTTTAGTAGTCTAAACAACTCAACTTGCCTTCTTTCTAAAACCAGTCTAATCATTGAAAATATCATATGATTTTCCCACATCAACTCTGGATAATGCTGTAGACACAACTTGACAATTTCAGATATTCCACAAATTATAGCGAATCTGACAACCTTATAAGTCTATAAAAACTCAAGTATTTCGGGAGTTTCCCTACGATTCTTCATCTCGACAAGAGCAAGGTTTACAAACTCAATTGAGTATTTATGCCTCAACTTCAATTCTCCAATCCTTTTGATGAAAGGTACTGCGTGGAACATCAGATAAGTAATTTTCTTAGTGATGAAGAATCAAAATAATGAAGAGGCTTTCACATTTGCATTAAGATATTAATCAAGAAAGCAAACTTCCAATGACTTAAAAATCAAAATGCATATGTCAAAGAACGGATGGATCTATTAATGAACACACAATGTCATGAGAAAAAGAGACTTCCTTTTTATATTTAAAAGGTAGGTTCAACGACAGATCGATAGATCTATCTTCGCTCGTGTATATTTATAGATTTATTACTTCGAACTATATTAAATTGAATTGTATCATAATATACAAGTCAAGCGGGTGCATATTAATAATTATGATCAATTGAAAATCTCAATTTACACTTTAAATTAGAGATCCCCACCCGTGGGTGAAAGTCCTTTTTTCTGTTTATAACACGGCAGTTTTGCGTACCTGTTGTTGTGGCAAGATTCCAGAGTGATGCCTTCAACTGCTTAAGGGCTAGTGGCACCACCCCAAAGAGGAGAAAAGAACCGCATCAGCAAATTAGGAATTGGTGACGAAAAAAATGATATGCAGATTTAAATTTAATACTGGTTGAGTATGCTAGAAAAGAAATTGGATTGATCAACCTCTATGACCTGAAATGGAAACTATCATTCTCAATAATTCTACTAGGCAATTTAACATTGAGTAGGACTTCACTAAATTTGAGAATTTTATATTGGAAATTATGCTGTGACATACATCATGTTTTAGATATTAATTTGTATCCATAGATGGTAGTTGTCCCTTAACTTTTCCTTAACTTTTATATCTATAGGATCACCAAATGATATGTTTTTTTTTTTTTTTTTTTTTGTCGTGCTAGTCCATCCATTAAACAGTTCAACAAAAATACCTCGGGCCATTTTCATATCATTGGAGCTGTCAAATGATGTATCGACCCAGCATAGAGGGATACCTAAAAGCGGGAATAGTTAGAGTGGGCACCACGTGGATCGAGTTGCTCGGATTATACCTATCTAATCAAAGAAGCGCAAGAGTTGTCTACATTTGTTAATAAGTTTTTCCAAAAATCGAATCTAGCTGTACTGAGGAAGTGCGGCTCCATTGTCGCCAAGAATGTGAGCAGGCTACCGATATTTCCAGGAACTCGGATGTTGCCAAGCGGGGTTGCCGACGAGCAAAATAAAAGGCTAGGTCTTTTGGGACACTAACAAAAAAGAGTCAATTCAAGTAAACAAGTGATAAGATGAGTTGAGTGTGAAATCCTACCCATATTGCCGGTCTTGATAAGGACTACCATATCTTTAATATCGATGTCGGATGTTGTACGCCTGGCCAAGTACCAGATGACCTCCTTTTGCATAGGAGCGAACGTAATAGCTGCTCTCAGGGCAGATGGTAGCCATTCATCTTTGGTATCAATTTGGTCTGTTAATACTTTTACCATCCTTAATCTCCCTCCCCAGGCGGCCAAAAGGAAGGCATCCCTGGCCATTTCGTTTTTACGTTCTGGGGGGATGCGCTTGACCAGGTTCTCTACCAATTGGTTTGGTGCGACCATAACTGCGACATGGAGCACATTAAAGGCCACACCTTCCATGGCCATAACCGCGGTCGCCATCGCTTCCAAGTCATCATCGAGGATTTTCTTGACAGCCTTCCAATCACCTTTTAGTGCGGCGTCAAACAGTGGTCGCCCGTTTTCATTGACCTTCACTGTTTGCATGCCTGCTAATCTCGCACATTGAAAGTCCTTACCTTTCGCACATCTTGTCTTTTAGGTCAAGTATACCCATTCCACCTGCTCAGAGTTCCGATGAAAAGTAGTGCACAAGAGATCCTTGCAAAGAAAGATCAAAACACCTAGCGGAATCACCTTTTTATAGATACAAGAAGAATCAAGGAAAAGAGGACAAGGCATCCCAAAAAACCACAACATCACAGCAGATATCGACTATGGAGATAAGAAAATGAGATAAATCGTTGGAAACATATTAGTCTAAAATCTAGAATTTTCAAACGGGGACCTATCAAGTGTCAACAAACCAGCCGTACCTGCACGTGATTCAGCACCAGGGGAATTTGATGGATTCGCACCTTGTGTGGTCGCCATCGGTGATGCGAGATCGTTCACCACTTCGGACAAAGCCAGAAAAGAGTTGAGCGATTTTTGACTTCTCCGGAAAAGCTAAAGCGTTATGTCGAGTAACACCACTTGTTCCTGCCAAAGATCAGGGGCTGGCACCTTCCATATATATCGTGTGTAAGAGAGAGAGAATTTTCAAATCTGCGGGTGAATGCAGCCAAAGTTGGAACGCCAAGGAAAACATAAACAATCGTCATATTGACAAAAGAATGTAAACGGGCACAAGCCCCCGATTCCATTCTTAGATGAAAGATGCAAGTAAATGCCCCCGATATCATTCTTAGACAAAAGATGCAAGTTAAGAATATTGTAAAAAAATTTACCATTTTAGAAATAAAAAATTCTTATGCCATACATTCTATGAAGTGCCAAACAGAACCAATGATGTGCAAACCACTGTGCCAAAACTTGCCTGAAAGTAACTTTAGTCATCAGGACTGGGCACGGAATGAACATATAAGTGTTTCACAAGCAAACTTCTAAAACCCACTTTTTAGATGTAAGTCTCACTGAAGTTTCAATTTTCCTAATGCATGCTATACTAATTGATATTGTAATTTACCGTTTTAGGGTTGGTCTATGGTGAGATAAAAAATTTCTTAATTAGTCTAATATATCGGCTCCCTCAAAACTGGAAAATCAAGTCTTGAGTTTGATAGTGACATAATCGACAAAACCAATTTCGTTGCAAAAATTTATGTAGGATCCTGTCTTCTGCAAGCAGGATATAATACACATGCTAAGATCAAACAAAGACTCGATCCAGACAATAATTTCTTCTCTTGCTCTCTTCCCTCCTCTTGTGTATGTATGTGCACATGCATAATGGTCCCCACATCGCTTGCTTGAGAATGACGCGACTATCCTCGAAGGGTGAGCGGTAGTCAATTGGTGAAATGCATGTCGTCCTAGTCTTGGCTATGATATGTCATATACCGTAACTGCTGCTATGATAGTATGATGAAGCTAATGCCTGTCCACAGAAGTATCTGATGAAATCTCTTTTGGAATCTGCTCTCGCATCGATTCCTTTAGCTGGCATATCTTCTTCAGCCCAACTTGCCATTCTTCAAACGGCTGCGCAATCCCCTGGGGACCTTCTTTTCCCGGAAATTTCGGATCATAGACTATTCCGTGAGGTGACGCATCTGTGCTTTTTCCTGGGTTACATTCAACTATATCGAAAGAACAGCAGTTTCGACACGAAGGTAGATTTTACCTTCCAGTGACGATGGTTCGATGAAGTCAAGTCATTGCTTTTAATTTCTAAAAGCAGTGTCTCACATCATATCTTTGAATTGCAATAGTGGACGAATCAATTATTTCATTTAATGAGTTTAGTAGAACAGAGAGACCCCAATCAGCTCCTCACAGGCCATGTTTCCTTGAACTCTCCTCAATTTTGAAAATCCATTGATTGAGGCAGCCCAGAGAAAGAAATAATTGAAAGCTCAAAGCTCACTCTTGCCTCCACTAAATGACGTGAAAATGCTTGTTCTGATTAAGGTCTTGCAAGAATCAACAACGTGCCACGAGTCAACAGGAAGGAGCTTTGTTTACTTTGTGTAGCACCTACGCCCTTCTTTTTTCTCCAACTTTGCTGTATAATGTACATGTTTTCTTGAACTTTCCTCACTTTTGAAAATCCATTGATTGAGGCAGCCCAGAGAAAGAAATAATTGAAAGCTAAAAGCTCACTCTTGCCTCCACTAAATGACTTGAATATGCTTGTTCTGATTAAGGTCTTGCAAGAATCAACAATGTGCCATGAGTCAACAGGAAGGAGCTTTGTTTACTTTGTGTAGCACCTATGCCCTTCTTTTTTTCTCCAACTCGCTGTATAATGTACATCTGATCCATCCTTTTCAGTCTTCCATATTGTAGTAGCCTCCTATTTTCTGTTCCATAACGAAGTGCACTCTTTTGTGTAGTTTTCTGATAGACTCATAAAGCTCTCCAGCTGTTCTTTCATGCAAAACGAAAGATAAACATGGCATGAGTCATTTCCATGAGGTCCACACTAATTTTTCTAGTGGCTGATCTTGCAAACGGTCCTTGGCTCTCGTCTTATCCTCCCTTTTCGCTTTCATTAGGTCGGCTATTTCCTTGAAACCCTCCTCTACTTCTTTCCTCTGTGAGAATTAGATGCTTGGCTCCTATAGAATGAGGGGCTGACGCCGTAACAGTGCTCATATAACGACACAGCTCAATGAGACAAGGCTTTTGGTGTGTAACCTCAATCGCAGAACAATCCCGATTGCAGGTGCCATGGAAAATGTCATGGTGAAGAAGAGTTTTTTTCTTCAGTTGCTGTTGTGGGAGCTCCCTACACAGAATTCTCCTGAAATCTCCCATCATGGATAGAAGAGGACCGAACTATTTGAAGCAGTGAGAAGTGAATTGTGGCACTTCCTAAAAGCATAGTGCATTAGCAAGAGGAAATCATTGCAAACGATCCCCAAACACTTGTTAAGGGCATACTTGATAACTATTTTATTTTTGTTCCATAACTATTTTTCAAGTCTAGAAATAAGTCTAGATCATTTGATAATGTAGTTTCATTTTTCTATTTCTGGAATAGTTTTTTGGTCCAGAAATAGGTTTGGAACAAATTAAGAAGTAAAATTTTTTTACTATTCTATTTTCAGAACAAAAATGAGAAATAAAATTTTTCTCATTGCTTATCCTCACTCCTAGCCAGCCGCTCACTTGCCACCATCCACTGCCTACCCACCGTTGCTCGCACGCTGTTTGCCCGCCCACCGCGGCGTTCTCCCGCTCGTTTGAAAACAATCAAGAAATGAAAACCTTAAAAAAAAAAAAAAAAAAAATCAACGGCGGAATTCAACTAATGAATAATTTAATTATTTGGTAGAGAATCATTCAACCCCAATCATACCGTCCACGTGGAAGGTGCCGAGGATCCTCTTTCATTGGAGAGGGGGTTACTATTCTATGGAAACAAAAATGATATAAAGATTATTCATTGCACATAAAAAAAGTGATTTGCAAATTGAATATATTATATGGCACGACCCGCTATAACTGTGCATTTGTACAAATAGGTCATGCTTGACATTCGATAACAACTCAAGACATCACGTAGTATACTGGTTTTGTAGATCAGCATCGGAGTATGCTATACCTAACATTTATTTAAAAATAATACATGTAGTTTCTTATCATAAACTATGCAATGTCTCATGCGCAATCAATTTCATCAAAAGGTGTCTTCAATAATTACTTGCGAAACAACACAAAAAATTCATGCCCTTAACTTAAGTCAGCAATTTTCTTCGATTATGAGGCCTGTCAAATGAGCAGATTGAATTAGAAAATATTTAACCTACATCAATTCATATATATCCAATATAATTATAACAACCCGACCCCAACCTAACTCACATCGTTCATATGTATATTATTGAAACACGTCCGTATTTAACCCAACTTAGCAATTTTCACTTCACCTTAATCGGTACCTAAAAAGTTAAAAGAATCCCGCCACCTCGACGAAGGGCATCATCCACTTCGGTTTAGAAATTTCTTTATATATTCATCGCCGAGCAGATAACATGTGAATGTCAATCATCCAACGGGCAATGTCCAAAAGAGTTTTCTATAGACCAGCGGTGGACCTAACGGATTTGCATTTGCATCTCGAATCCACCTGGCGGGTTGTTGCCCCCAACAGCTGGCAATCTCAATCAACGGTCGACAACTTTGGGACCCCATATATATTTTCAAATCCATCTCCCATGTGTCCTGAAAACCTCAATCCAGCGAGCACTTGCGGGCGGCGATGGAGGTGTTGAGATTGAGGATGAGCTTCGCCGCCGCCTTCGCGCTGCTCTCGCTCCTGACGGTGTTCGTCCTCCCTTCCCCCGTTGCCGCCCAGAGCCCAGCGCCGTCTCCGTCGAGTGACGGTTCGTCTCTCTCTCTCTCTCTCTCTCTCTCTCTCTCTCTCTTTCTCTCTTTGCGCAAAGCAATCTGGCGGATGTGAGATATTGGTTGAAGATTTTGCGGCATTATGAACAATTGTGGGTCGTGTGCAGGAGTGGCGGTCGATCAGGGAATCGCGTGCTTGCTGATGCTCGTGGCTCTGGTGCTCACCTACATCATCCACTGAAGTTCCTTCCCTCCCATTTTATTTCTAATCTCTACATGTAAACAGAACAGAACAGATTCATTTCATTTGATCATATTCTTTTGCGATCCTAAATGGAGTTTTAGGGCTTCCAGATTCTGTCGCCCTTTGAAGACAGACCTCTTTTCTTCCATGTTCGCTTGCGTAGAATGTCTGCGGTTTGTATGTCTCTGTCTTCGTTTCGAATTCTCCGACGACCAGATTGCATTCAGCCTATTTGATCCGATCGCGCAAGCGAGGTCATTCTGAGAGAATCTCTCCGCACGCCCTAATAAGTTGCTCGCCAAAATTTCACGCGATTTCGAGTTTTTGCTAATCGTATTTACGAATCTTTAGAAGCTCTGTTCCACCGTTTACATCTTTACAATTTTACAGTTGATATGCAAGCATTTCGAATGTTAAAGAGCAAGAAAATGAAGGCAGAAAATTGCTATATTCACTAATTTGGAAGCTTGCAACTCTTATCGGATCTATCTTTTAAACAATAGCTTTAGGCTGGATTTGCTCAAAGTCGAAAACATCAAACATGAGTCGCCTTACGTCCGACTTCCCATATACCGTGTACGAGAGCCCGTGAATCGCTTGTTGGATGGCCGTCGTGGCCGGGTTCCGAAGTCGCCGGTTGTGCTCGTACGCGTCCTGAACTTCATCGGAGTAAACGATGTAGTGGTGAAGATGCTTGTCCCTCAAGTACCTACCGCAGAACTTGTTCATGAGAATACGCCGGTGCCTCTCTTGCAGCCATTTTCCTGGCGCATCCAGGTGCTTCATCAGTAACCTCTCCGCCATTACCAAATCCTTCAAGTCAGCACAGAGATGTTAGAAGGAAATCGATAATGCGCTTCCGGAATGAACTAAAAATTTCCAATTGCAAATGATAATGTGCCTGGTCTCGGTTAAATTTCTGCTATGATTTCGCATACTCTCTCTCTCTCTCTCTCTCTCTCTCTTGTCGAATTCCCATCAATTGATCTTTGAGCAAACCCATCTATTCTTCAGTATAACAGACTCAATATCTATGTAAGTTCTAGGACATATGACTGACAATTTATCTCAATGCTTTAAATTGTAGTTATTGCTTGCTGGCCAAGCAGTATTGGATTTCAATCTCTATAATTGATAGGGCCGCGTTGATTACATCTACATTTGAAGTCGATGAAAACATCAACTTTAGGGGCATCATGTATATCTAATATTTTTGTCATCCTTTACCATGCATTGCTTGCTAGCTGTTTTATTTCAGTATCAAATTCAAACAAAGAAAGTGGCAACTTTTCAATAAACAATTCAAAGCATTATCTTTGTAACAACCGACCATGTGTTATCATGACTGATGCAAGAGAGACTTGTACCTGGATCTTTTGGCCGACGTACTCCAACCTCTCATAACAGAATCGAGGATGATCGAACTTGTATTTAGATGGGTGTAAGAAACATAGCTGCATGGGAAGGACAAGAGAAACAATGGTTCAGGAAGCCACAACAGACCACACAAATTTGACCTTGACAAATTTAGTCAAATATACAACATGATGAAGCTAATTATGTGCATATAATAATTCCTGTAGTGTCAAAGCAAATGCGAAATCTTGTAATATTGAAAGAAAGACATGCAAAATTCGTGAAATGGAGCACATACTTTAGCTGCACAATTTTTAGCTCAAATTCACAGTTTACATAGTCAAAGGAGGCCAATGAATCTAAAGATTGCAAACCTGTCCAATAAAGAAGGCCTGCAGTATCTTAACCCCAAAACAGAAATAAAGAAATACAGGGTATATCGAAGAATTCCAAGTATATTCTTTCTGTACTAAAGCGCTCCCATCTCATTGAAAGCTTATGTACTTAAGTAGAGACATGTTGCAGAATATGGCAATTTCTCTATTAGCACATAAAGCTTGATTAACAAGAGGATCAAAGAAGTAGTACCTGTAGCCCAAGTCCAAGTTCAATATTTCTGGCTTCAGTAATGTCAGGGATCCTATCTGTCATGTTCAAGGGATATCCCAGAGTTTTCATAACTTTTGGTCTGCTGTCATAGTCCCATATGTTTCCACGGAATCGATGCATTCCTGGTGGCACACAAGCCCTAAAAAGCCTTGGATGTGCAAAGAGTGCATCTTCTGGAGGCTGCAAGTAAAGTGTATCCAGAACTCTCACAAGGATGAAGTAACAATTCTCTAAACTTGCTATCTAAGTGCATCCTAATGACCCTAGTACATGGGCTCACATTGACCCATCAACTAAACTTTACCTCCTCTTAGTTAAAAGTGTCTTCTGGTTTTGATCTCAAATCGTTTCCCATTGATTCTACTTACTCCTCAACTGAGAGTACCAGTTGTGAGGGAACAAATGACTGGAAAAGTGTTCATGAAGTGTCCAATTGCTAATTGATAAAATGAAACAATTTTGACCTTCTAAAGCATGACGAATTATAAAACATTTGCTTCCCAAGTTCTCTTCCTGGTCATTTCTGTTTTTTAGTGCTAGAAACTACTATATGCTAAGTACGAAGAGGAAAACAGAAGATTACTTGCCTTATAGACAGCAACATCTTGCCAGCTGAGTGTTTTTGTCTCAAATTCAACAGATACATAATCAACGTCCTCAAGTTGCCTTCTTAGATTTGGTTGGCAGTCCTCAGAATCAGGGTCCATTCCAAATACTTCAAAAAGAACACGATATACTTCTGGCATTCCAAAGCACAGGTATATTGCCCCAAAAAGAGCCCAAAAAACCGACCTATATGGCATATATATTTTTTAGTGAAATAAAACAGAAGTTCCCTAAGTACAACAAAGAAACCACAGAACTCATTCCTGAAGGAGAATAGTTTACATAGCAAGATATTTAGGTAGGAAAATATGCCACAAAAGTTCATTAAACTTTGATGGGTCAAAAAACATGAATCCACAAAGAAACTGCACAGTACTCATTCCTGAAGGTGAATATTTTACACAGCAAGATATTTAGGTAGGAAAATATGCTACAAAAGTTCATTAAACTTTGATGGATCAAAAAAATGAATCCACAAAGCATGATGTTTAGATAATTCTAAGGCAGCATGAGCTTTTCATTGATTAGGGAAAAACTAAAATTATATCAATTCTTCAACTGACAATCGATTAATCCTACGAAAATATCTGTGGAAGAAGGATATAAATCATAAGCAAACTGTCACGTTATATCCTAATAAACAACACATTCCAATCAGTTTCGCCTTGCTTATTTTTCTGTGTCTATCAAGCTTCCCACCAAATGATGCCGATGACATTAAATCAACACCGATTCACCATCTTCACACTCTTGAGAGCCCAGCGAGTACATTCTGAAAATTGGAGCATTTTCAAGTCACACCTTCAGCATTTTCTAGAAGTTTTCAAATGCTCCAGCCACAACCCATTTGCTTAACCTTGCACATGCTTAAAGTCTGATTTCACATCTGTTTCCTTTCCAATCCATTAGTCTTCACTAAATGTTTGAAGATGATAGCATTATCCTCAGCAGAAAAGCACAACCTCATCAAGATTTCACTCACAACCAGGACAGAGTGAAAATGAAAGCTCTCCCATGAAAAATCATACCCATCACGATAGTAATAGCTCAGAATTCAGCATTCAACAGTTGATTTTCAAAATCCAATCAATAATCAGTGCTCTAGCATTCCAAAAGTATATAAGAAATCCAACCACAGTACCAAAACAACTTACTTAACAGGCGCTTCCCTGTCCTTCCTGGTCAGCCTATCCATATCATCATATGGGAATACCAAATTTTGCAAGCTAGCAGCTTTAATCCATTTCGGCAAGTTCCTCTTCCCAATCAATCCAAACACCCTCTCCCTCATCGGAGCCGGGGATTCCCTCGGATACCGCTGCAAAAAGTACTCCGCGAGAGCCAATTCCAGCACATACTGCCCCAAGAAACACAGCCTCGAATGCCCCGACCTGACGTGCCGGGCATTCGTCCGCTCGCAGGACGGGTGCTGGAATGCCAAGTACAGCAGCGAGTCGAACTGCTTCGCCGGGTTGTCGTCCCCGTACCCCTCCGACGGCTCGAGCGGGTACCCGAGCGCCTGCTTCGCCTCCAGCAGGTACTCGTCGATCCAAGTCCGGTCGGCATTGTTCAGCTTGGAAGAGGGCAAGCAGGAGCTCAGCAAGGGGAACGACTTGAGGGACAGCTGGGGGCTGTTCAGGAACCTGTCGGCGAGCTTCTTGTCGTCCAGGGGAGGCTTCAGGATGAACCGCCTCGGGGGCACCTTCTTCCTGGGGGAGGTCGCGCGCTTGCGCTCCGCGAGCTCCTTGAGGAGCCTCTGGGGGCTGTTGCTGGGGAGCTCCTTTGCCGGGTCGACGGCGACGGCGGAAATGGGGAAGCGGCGGCGGCCCCACGGCGGGGCGGCGGCGGCGGCGGCGGCTCTGGGATTCTTGAGGCGGACTTGGATGGGGAAGGGGGAGACGGAGGAGGAGAAAGAGAAGGGCTTGGCGGCGGCGGTGGGCGGCGGATTGGCGAAGGAAGAAGAGAGCTCCATGGTTGGGCTGCGATGGAGCGACGGGCGAGGGGACAGCGTTTCAGGATTTTCTTTCGGGCAGCGTGGAGAAGATGAGCAGACTGACGTCGATCTGGATGGGGGTGAAATCCTGCGGTGCCGATGTAGGTTTGTCCGGACCAATGTGGGCCGCCGGATTATACAGGAGAGAGCTTTTGGACCGTCGGATCGTAAGGCTTTCTTGTTAATTTCCTTGATAGCAGAATTATTATGCGTAAAGGAGTGTGCTAATTCCGGATGCAATCAAGTTTACAATTACTTCAAGTAAATTAAAATTGTTGGACTACAGTTATTCGATATAATTATTATAAGTCACGAATTGAACTATCACATTATTATTAAATTATTGTTAAGTGATACTATTCTCGACTTGCTCGACTACCACATATGATAGCAAGTTGCTCAACATAAGTATGATCGAATTATAAGGATTTCATGAACTTTATGGTACCTCAAGGGAAGTTACTAATGCTGGGGTTGTAATGATAACTTGAGATTGCAATATTATCGGATTGGATAATCACTAAATGATAACATCATTGAATTGTCAAGCATAAAGGAAGCTTCATAATTATAAGTTTATTTGTTTCATGGAAAGCATTTTTTGAAAAAATATTTTCTTCATTTTCACTCATTTGGATTGTTTAGAAAAATGAGAAGATGGAAAATATTTTCCCAATAAAAAAACCTATGCTTAAAATTAGGGAGATGATTTTATTTAAAAAAAATAAAGATCATTTTTTAGAATATAAGTAAATATTGATACTTAAACTAGAATTTCTACATTTGGACACAAGAATCCTAATGCTCATTCTTGGAGCGTTAGCAACCGACTTGAGTCTAGAGGTCGAGGCTGGGTCCACTAAGATGAAGCCCAAGTCCAAAAAGGCTAGCCAAGAATCCTAAGAGTCAACAGTGCATGGAAGTTGGACTTGGAACACTAGTGTCCATGCCTAGGACCTTGGCCCTTGTGGCCAAGTCATTGACACACAAGCTTGGGTCCACAGAAGTCAAACCTAAGATGCTACTACCTTGCCTGGCTCCCCAAGGCCTTGACTTTGGTCTATAAAGGACTTTGGTGCTCATACCTAGATCCCTGGTGCTTCAAGCCAAGTCTACTTAGGCCAAGCTTGAATCCTTGATGCTTGGGTCTTAGTCCATGGAGGCCACGCCCAAGTTCACAAAAATTGAGCATCAGATCCCAAAACCCATGCCCAAGTTTTGAGCCTGGCCTTAAAGGACTAGGGCTAGAGCATGGAGGACTTGAGCCCAAGCATAAGGGAACTAGGCATGAGCACTAGAGTCTCATGCTCGGTCTTTGTGGACTCGAGCCCAATTTCAAAGGACTCGGGCCCAAGCACCAAGGATTTGATCCAAGCAAAGAGGCCTTGATCTCGACCTCTATGGACCCAAGTCAAAGCGTTGCAAAACCAAGCAGGAGCACCAAATTCTTGACCTAGGTTTTGTGGACCTAAGATCGATGTTTGTGCTCATGTTTAGGACCTAAGTGCTTGTGCTTAGGTCCCCACTACTAGAGTCAAGGTCCATTAAGGTTGGACTTGAGACCTTGATACCCATATGTGGTTTCTTGATTGCTCATCTAAAAATTATTAGAGCTCAAAATCATATATTCATTTAAAAAATCAATTAAAAATTCCCTTATTAAACGATAAAAATATTTTTTAATTCATTTTTAGATTTCATTTAACTATTGGAAAATATTACTATCTTTGTAAAAATGGCTTTTTAAAAAATGCCGCATTTTCGGTTAAACAAACGGAGTTTAAGTGTGATCAAATTGAAAACATTTCAGCCAATGTACAGTTATTAAGTATGTAGGCCAAAAACAAAACATTTTCACGTGGGCAATGTCAATTTATTCTCCCTGTCAAATCGAGGTTCTTGCGTTTGATTTCTACTTTGCTTCGTGTTAGAAAAATCAGCTTTTTTGTTCTCTTGTTTTTTTTCCCTCATTTGATAACTCCAAAAAGAGCAGCAGGAAAGAGAAGGGAAAAAAATGAGGACCTTTTGCGGGGAAAAAACACCTGTGCATCCATCCCCCTACAAAAAGATCCCAACTTTCTCAGATTTCAACCTCAACTCCATCACTACCTCGAGTCTCAACTCAATGGATTTCTCGAAATGGGTCCTCTTGCTTCTAATTCCATGCCTGTTCATCCCGCGATCATGTCTGTGTTCATCAAGACCCGGTTTGACCCCAGAAGAGCTGGCTCGAATCCCAGTGGAATTCCTCAATCTCGCTCAAAAGCCGGAGATCGTGGACTACATGGTGGGCATCAGGAGGAGGATACACGAGTACCCAGAACTCGGTTTCGAGGAATTTGAGACCAGCAAGCTCGTAAGGTCGGAGCTTGATCGGATGGGTATTCAGTATAAACACCCACTTGCTGTTACCGGTGTTGTGGGCTACATCGGAACTGGGAAGCCACCGTTCGTAGCAATTCGAGCTGATATGGATGCTTTGGAAATGGAGGTTTGTCAAAAGTTCGCTTTTTTCCCCTCTTTTTAAAATCAGTTATACTGTGGAAAAGTACAGACAAGTCAACTTAATTACCTGATTGTGTTATGTGATGTGAAAGAAAATAAAAGGGAAGATAAAAAGGGGGGGGGATTTGCATGGACTTCCGAGGATAATTGATCAAATAGTGGTCCTTGGGCTGAACAGGAAGTAAAGTGGTTGACCTTGCAGAGAGATTTAAGCTGATTTACAATGCTTTGGTGAATTTGGCATGGTCGTGATTGATTTATGTGAATATAAACAGTTATTTTGGCTGTTGTAACAGTGTGTTGGTTCACTGATTTATGTGAGATACTAATGCTATTTAAGAGAAACGGAATGATGAGGCTTTTGGGTTGCAACAGGAGAGTGTAGAGTGGGAGCACAAGAGCAAAGTTCCTGGGAAAATGCATGCCTGTGGACATGATGGTCACGTTGCTATGCTTCTTGGTGCGGCCAAGTTGCTTCAAGGTCGTCTTGACGAGTTGCAGGTTTGTTCTTTTTCTCTCAGTGTACCTGGTCTGTAATCTTCCACCAGCAGAAGTTTGAGCTTTTGTTCCTATAGTTATATGGGGGGATGTGTTGTAGTTTTGTATCAATAAATATGCAAGATCAATCACCTACAAGGGAATGCAGTTTTGCTTAAAATTAAAGGAAGCAGGCAACATGCTCCGATATCTCATGTTAGAAGATAGAGAGATATTTAGGATATTTTCTAACATCTCATATGGTACCTGACTAGTACGCTGAGATATATTTCAGTGCTAACATTCACGACAGTTTTTGACCCACTTGTTCTCTCCAGTTGCTGGACTTAACTCTGAGTCTTTGACCAACACTTGGAATTGATCTGGACACTACGGTACTGCCACTCACTTTACAGTACAGGTTTGCAGTAGTGAGTTAAAGATGTTTAAAACTAGAATGCGCTTTACACTGTGACTGCTTTGTGTGCTCTGCAAAATGCTGTTAAGCATTGGCGTGTAATAGAGGCTTTGAATTATCCTCCGGGAGTTAGAATTTTACACGATCAGCAAATTGTTCTTTATATTAAACTCTAACAACGTAGGATTGACAGACAGAACCTTTGCATGTGCACGTGCGCGAGACTTCCCTGGAGAGGAAACCTATACCTTTCATTTTCTAGGGAATGTTTAATCTCTTTTGCAGATACACTGCCTTATTACCTGGAAAATTCTTTTCTTTCTGTTCAATTTTTTCTTTCTGTGTACACTGCCCGTCTTCCCTTGTCTTAGACCTGATGAGTAGATCAATTTTTTACCAGGGGACAGTTGTTCTTGTTTTTCAACCAGCTGAGGAAGGAGGTGGAGGAGCAAAGAAATTGATAGATGATGGAGCACTGGAAAATGTTGATGCCATCTTCGGACTGCACCTTTCTGTCAAATTCCCTATTGGTGCAGTGGCAACCAGGCCTGGTCCTATTTTGGCTGCATGTGGTTTCTTTGAGGCAGTAATAAGCGGAAAGGGAGGTCATGCAGCGATTCCGCAGCACACAATAGATCCAGTTGTAGCAGCATCCAATGTAATTATTAGTCTGCAGCATCTCATTTCACGAGAAGCCGATCCACTGGATTCGCAGGTTCTCTCTCTCTCTCTCTCTGTGCAACAGAAAATTCTTTGCATGAGCTAATGGAGTTGTGAAATCATTTAATGGATGTTCTAATAATGATTTATGGAATAAATATCTTCTTATGTTTCAAGATTATTGATGGGATTTAGCTCGTCCGATCCTCATTGGCAGGGTTGTGACTGAATTACCGGCCACCCAATCAGCATTTCAACTCTTAAGTGAATATGTGCAGGTGGTTACGGTGGCTAAGATTGAAGGAGGCGGTGCGTTCAATGTGATTCCCGATTCTGTCACTATAGGTGGTACATTCAGGGTGTTTTCGATGGATGGCTTAATCCAACTTAAACGAAGAATCGAAGAGGTGAGATCCATCTGGTTTGCCTTATCTTCATCTCCACTCAACTAGATGCCTTATTGCTCTTTCATCTTCTGATTTATCCCCCCGTCTCAAAGTTCTCGTCCTTTACCATTTGAACACTTAGAGTCTACAGAGAATTCTTAAATCTTTGATAGCGTAATACCGTAAGTTACAATTCTATTCTATTTAAACATATGCAACAGGTCATTATGAGACAAGCAAGTGTACAGAGGTGCAACGCGACGGTCTCATTCAGTGTTAAGCCCTTCTACCCACCGACGGCGAATGACAAAGCTTTGCACGAGCACTTCAAGAACGTCACACTTGATATGCTGGGACTGGGCAAGATTCTAGGGATGGAACCCCTGATGGGTTCAGAGGACTTCTCGTTCTATACTGAGGTGATCCCAGGTTATTTCTACTATGTCGGGATGAAGGACGAGAGCCTAGGGAAGATGGAATCTGGGCACTCCCCACACTACAGACTTAATGAAGATGCACTTCCATATGGGGCGGCGCTTCATGCAGCACTTGCGACGCGGTACATCCTAGAGAACCAACAAAAGTTGGATGCAACAAAAGAAAGTTCTCATGATGAATTGTAAGGTGCCCGTGCTTTCTTGATTTGAACTTGTTTTCAGCTTCTGAAATGTTAAGACAGCCAGCAACTATATGGAGATTTATGGCCCGGAAAAGGGAAAAAAGAAACAACCGTTCGGAGCTGGATGTAAATACTAAATATGGCATTGCTGATTATCAAAGCCTGTAAGCTGAGGTAGGACATAGCAGGGGCGACTGTGTCGTTGGAGCAAACCTCAGCTCAGCCTCAATTACTGGAACTTCTGTTTCGCGCAAGGGAGATGATTCTCACGTAGCAGTAATAAAATTCGGTCATTGCCTTATATTTTGAGCTTCATTCGATCGACCTCGATAAATAAGTACTTTCATCTATCAATGCTCATAATGGCACCTTGTTTCATTTTTACTTTTGGTTATGTTTCGGCATTGCACGAAGGCAAGACTACCTCGCTGCCACGGTTCCAGATTGGAACTGTTCCTGCCACCCGCCTTGCGGTCATGAGATGTCACCGCCAGACAGCCGTGCGTTACATAATTGAGGTAGTTTTGGACATAAGAACTCGAGAGGTTCGACCGATGGCGAACATTTCCCAAAGAAAGGGCACGCATACCATCCCAAATAGCTGGAGAGATGTAATTGCGATTTGTTTTCGCTAAATTGCGCACGGTAAAACAACCCCATCCAGCATCCCAACTCAACTCACAAGACCACAAATTCAGCCCCCAAGCACACCATGAGACATGCCCAATACTAACTTAACAAGCAACACTTGCCAGCTATCACCATCATCATCATCTGGGTACACTCAGAAAAGTTGAAAATCCATCTCAGGGCAAGTCTAATGACTCATCAGGCATTCTACAATCTGCGCAAGGTAAGCTTAAAACCTACCAGATTAGCTTACACCTGGGTCGAGTGCCCAACATTCTCTCCGGCCACACCGTATAAACGAATTGACTTCAACTTCTTCAATTCATAATGAAACTCATGAGTTTTGCCAGGGCGCCGGTCATTACCAAGGGTGAATCCGCATTCGGCATCGCTCGACATCCCAATGCTTTTTAGTACACACTATCTTCACATGCACAAATCTTGCGGAACGAGAGCAACCGATCGAAACCCCGACACCGCATGACATGCCCGCGCAATTTAAGTATAAGTAGCGCCCAGAAATCCATCAAACAAGCATATGGAGAAAGCTCCAGCAATCCAAAATCAACAACTTGATAACCAGCAGGGAAACAAAAACTAACATTATCTATTATAACTAAGTGGGTAGGCAAAACCTCAACATCATACAGTATCTTTCAAGTCCCCAAATTCAAAAGCATAACACAATCCAATGAAGAAACGAAAAACCCAAAAAAAAAAGAGCCCATCTTTTTTGCAGAGACCTACACAGCTCCTCTTCTCTTCCTTTCGGGCTCCAATGAAGCCGCCTCACTTCTCGGACGAGTTGGGGCCCCTCTTCTTCCCAAAGCCAACAACTGCACCGCACCAAGATTCGACAAAGGCAGGAATCAGTATTCGATACGAAATTGCACAGAACCAATACGACGTAATCAAGAAGATATATAATCGGAGAAGGGAGAGGATCTGGGTCGTAATTACCGGCGGTGACGAAGCGGCGGTTGTACTGCATCCGCTTGTGGGCGCGGCCGCGGGGCTTCTTCTTCTTGTCCTGCTTCGCCACCTTCGGGGTCTGGCCCCTCACCTTACCGGCGCGAGCCAGGGATCCGTGGACCTTACCTGCCAAGACCAAAGCACAAACTCAAAAATCACCATCGTGTCCTCCGCCATCGAAAACCCCTCCGAAGACAAGGCTGAAATTCAAGCTTACCCATGGAGAAGTTTCACAGAGAGAGAGAGAGAGAGAGAGAGAGAGCGCTTCGCTTTCTGCCGGCGTCGTCGGGTCCGCTGTTCGTGTGCTGGAGAAGGAGGGGACGAAATTAGGGTTTTGGTTTTTATATGCGGGTCGCGTGGAGGACGGAGAGAATGAGTTGGGCCTGAAAGCGCAGGACATCCTTTATGGGCCTCGCAGGCCCATTTCATGGACTACTGAGGGGAATTTTTTTTATTATTTTTTTTTAGCATAAGAGACGGATTAGGTGTTCTCGAAACATTTTGTCAATTTAGAATTGCGCGGAGTACTCCCCATGTCCTTCTTATAAAAAAGACTTGTATGAGAATTTGATATTTCTAGGCGAATGACGTGATTGGAGTTTATTTGGAAGAAATGTAATGGATCGTCCTTTTGGTAGTTAGCGTTCTTTATAAGGGAGAAATGCATCTTAATAAAAAAACGGAGAATTAGAAATAAAATGAAGTCGCGTCTAAATTAGGACTAAAACATAGAGAAAAAAGATTAGCAAAAGCATGAGCTTTTTACCCATGAATGCTTTAGATTCCAAGGATCCAACCATAATGATGTTTGCAGAGTCCAAAAGTGAGGATGCTAAAGGAAATCAATAACATAGATAATTCGAGCTGCAAGCAGAATAAATCGAACTAAGAACATTTATTATCGCTTGCTCTCGCTATTACTCGATTGCCCACTTGTCAACGTCCATTGTTGGCCGCCTTCTACCGCTACTTGAGAGGGAGAAATTTTGTGTTATTATTAAAAGATTTTTTTTCCAAGAACAGAAATTTTTTATTGTTATTAAATGCATATTTTTACTTAGAAATTCATTTGAGGAATAGAAATTGATTTCTAGAACAAAGCCAAGCTTACGAGAAAATGGGCCTTAGTAGAATTTAGTTTTAGAAAAAGCAAGCAAATTCAATTTGCGGTTAAGGAATTTAGTTTTAGAAAAAACAAGCAAAATCAATTTGCGGTTCTTTGCTTAACGGACACCTTTCCCTTTTCCTCTGCTTGTTCGGTTTATCTCATGCGGATTCTTGTTTTGCTTATGCACATGAAGCAACTTCTTTTTTTGGTCGGTACATTAAGCAACTTAAGATGAATGTTTCTTGTTACTGCCTATCGTTTCCCAATTTTAACATCAGAAGCTCAGTGTCCAAATGCTTCTTTTCAAAATAAAGCACAAGCATCGCCGACCGCAGCAGTGATTATCCAAATAAGTAAACATGAAATCTTTGCAGAAATTAACCATATCGAAGAGCCCCACTTTATCATTCTCCGTTTACTCATGGCATAAGAGCGATATACTTCTCATTCAACTGCTGGAAAAGCATCAGACCCAACAAAACTTGGTGCTAAGAATTCCTATAAGCAAGTACATCATCTTTGGAAGAATAAGTATCAACTTCCTACAAGCGTCAGATACATGACAGAACTTTCAGATTCAACCAATGAGTTGCACAATCCCCACTGACAATTCAATGTTTGTTCCCAGAGAATTGTTCTTTCATTGCCGTCGTATCCGAGAATTCAAGCGAGGCCCGTGAAAGCAAAAGAGTCAAAGAAGCAGAACTAGAAAATTCATTCGACAAGGTTCCAAAAGAACAGTCAAGCAACTAATATGTGTGTCCCATAAGCTCAGATGATAAAGAAAATGCTCGACAAAACCGATATCCAAACACAATGCGGGGATCAATACAATCAACTGTAGCAAAAAAATAAACTACTCATCATCATCCTCGATGATCTTGGTACCCAACCCCTTGATCCCCTCCGCCGGGATCTCGGCGACGGTGACGAGAGAGTAGAGCTCTTCCTTGGCGTCTTCGTCCTCGTTCCTCTTGCGAGCGATGCGGACCCTGATCCTCCTTGGAACGCTCCGGATCCCCCTGCTCCATATGTGCTTGTTCAGCTTCACATCAACTCTGACATCCGTGGTTCCCATGGCTTTCTGGGCAAACTTCCTGATCTCCTTTATGGCCTTGGGAGCTTTCTTCTTAAAGGTGCTGTTACCCAAAAACAAAGGGAGAACCTTTAAGACACATTCTCAGAGGCGGAACATAACTTGCCACAATCGCATTACCAATCAACAGATTCAACCATTTGCTGCCTCCTTTGTTCCTAGTAACTCTCAAAGCCGAACAGAACTTACGAATTGACATTTCATGTAGGAACTGAGATTTCAGGAGGTTTCACTCCTCAAGGATACTAAAGGGTGCACTGATGCTTCTTATCCAAGGAAAAACAAGACTGTACTCACACTACAAGATCTATACCAATTAGACATGCCGACCAACCAAGAGAGCCAAAAACAGGAAACATATATCGCAAGATGAAATCCCAAGCTGCTTTAATAAGATGATCGCTGTTCCTAAGCAAATGAAAACGCGCTTCATATGGTACACGATTTCACCGAATTAGGCTCCTGATCATTCCGGAAAAATACGTTCTCATCAGCAGAGCCACATCTTCTACACACTTAAACGAGGAACAACTACTGCAAATCACCCGGAAAAACAACAAACGCTCCAACTTGAAAAACCCGCCATCCATCAGCTTCGGCCCCTTTCGATACATACTAAAAATCCTATCTTTTCGAGCAATTCACGGAGCAGCAAAAAAGCGAAAACAGGGAGATTAAAAAAAAAAAAAGGGATTTTTTTTACCAGCTATGGAGGCGCTTGTGGAGGTTGATGGTGTACTCCCTGGTGACCACCTCCTCTTTCCTCCCCGACGACTTCTCCACCATCCTGGACGGCTCTCCTCGATTCGATTCGTCCGCCTGTTCATTCGACCCACCCAAAGAAATTCAGAAATCCGTTCTCAAAACCCGATTCCGAATTGCTAAATTTTCAGGCACTACTCGCGAAAAAGAATCGAACGCGTGAAACTACGGTTAGCAAAACGCTTCGGTTCAGTTCCAGCTCTGAGCAAAGCCAGAGGAGGCGGAGACGTAGAGAGAGACCTTGTCTTTCAAGTTTCCTCTGCTCCTAAGCAACCGAAGCAAGAGAGAGAGAGAGAGAGAGAGAGAGAGAGAGAAGCTCTTACGGCGCGACTGAGCAGAGGGCGAAGCGAAGGCGACGGTGAGATTGGGAAGACGCGGAATGAGAGAGGTGCGGGAAGGCAGAATAAAAACCCTAGTGGCATTCCGTAATAAACTCACCAGAGCATGCCCCTTTCTGTAAATGCATTTCAGCTTAATTTAGAGCCGATATAATTTTTCCCTATAGTGCTCTTAAGTGTTATCGAGTGCCCTCCTTACGGTTTGTTAATTAAGCATACCTAATTGGAAATGTTAAAAATTTCAAAATACCGATTAGGCATAATAGAAGAACTGTAAAATAATTTTGATTAGTTGCTTAAATTGATTGGAAGATTGCATTTTTTTTATTTATAAGTTGAGGAAGATTTTGATATCAGGGAAGAGCTTGTTGATGAAGGAAGGCTCATGGGTGAAGATGTCCAGATTGTTGGAGAAGTGGAAGTCGAAGCTTGAGCTGTCCTCCAGTTGGTGTGTAAGGCATGTTAACCTAATTGTGGGTATTTAACCCACCCTCACTCACTTTAGGCGCGGGAGACTACTATACCTACCTACCCGATAATAGTCAAAATCGAAATCCTAATGTGGTGTTTACTTTACCACCGTGAGGCCCCTTAATCCCTTGTCTATCTTTGTCTTCCCGACAAAGAGGGAATAGGAAGACAGCGTGAGGTCTCTCATCCTAGGGCGGTTCTCCCGCCTGTTTCCTCCGTAAATGAAGGCTTATGGGTGAAGATGTCCAGATTGTCGGAGAAGTGGAAGTCGAAGCTTGAGCTGTCCTCCAATTGGTGTGGTCACCTCATACTGGTTCCGAGCAAAAATGGCAATGTGAATGTTTAATTATTTAGAAAAGTCACATGGAAGTGCACTTATCATTAAAATAATATTACATCGCCATACAATTGAAATTTGATAGTTTTTTTTTTTTGGGTTTAATAAATTTGATAATTGAGTAACTAATTAAATGAGAGATTGAAAACTTTTACATTTTCCCTAAGGATTTGTTACTGCTTTTGTCCTAATTTGCTAGTAAGTTCCCAAATTCACTTTGACTTATCTATATAGTTTTGGCAAAGGTAACTTCATGGTAGTTTGTTAATAACTTTTGATATAGATTTTTTTTGAATATTTACTTATTATTATTTAGTGGCTTCTTGACGTGTTAGAAAATTTCATATCAGAAATAATTTTCAACATCTCGGTAGCTAGTAACTTGAAAATTTACAACAATTCCCCTATGGAATTACCTGTTTTTCTACTTAAATTGATCCTGCAATGCACAATTTTTCAATTAAGGTTGAAATCCTTATAAGCAGAACCTCCGTCAGGATTGCAACTAGCAATTTTGGCCCATGCAATGCGTATTCTTTCTTTTTGTATATGAGAATTTAATTTATACTTGGACATACGAAAATTCGTGTCAAAGTTAAAATATGTTTAGTAATCATTATAAAAGATTAAATGGACCTTACTACGGCCGATGGAGCACAAAAGGCCTCATTCCTCAAAACCCACAAGGAAAAATTGCATGGATATTAAGGATCATTGAGGACTAAAGATTAGGATGATTAATTGGGATTCTATGTATAGATCAATTAATCATTTTTATGGCAAGTAGAAAGGTCATTAAATTAATCATTTTTATGGCAAGAAGAAAGGTCGTTAATGATGGATTATTTACACAGCACGTGGCTCAATCAACGCGTAAATCAGAGAGGGATGTGGTCGAGCGATGGTCTTAAGTTTTTACCCTCATACAGCACCGACCCTATAGTCAAACAACCGGCGAGGCCGATCAACACCGTCGAAGAAACAATCCTAATGCATATGTAAACTTTGTAAAACAGTTTCATCAGATAAATCTAATGATATTCAAAAGCAGCAGACCCGTAGCTGAAGATTGCGTCAATTGTTCGCCGGTACAAATCAATCTCTGGAGAATACGAGCAATTCAGAAATCTAAGTGATTTTTCAGAAGAATTCTTCACTCGTGTCTTGTTCAGAAACGGTAGATATGTTGTTTAATGTTTCTGAGTTCGTAAAACAAGAGCCGATCAGATGAAGTAGGCTCGAAATGTGAGCTTAAAACCGCCCAAGTTCTTTCTATCAGCTAATGTTTCTACCCTTTGTAAAGTTCGACATCTCGAAGTATCACGAGCTGTACCTTAGTGAATGAGCTACGTCCTATGCGGCGTTTAACTTGACAAAAATCTCCTACGAATTTGCAGAGCGGCGTGAGTATCTCCACAAACTCAGAGCCAAGACTGCCATAGCAGCGACACCTGCTAAAATCTGCATGAGAGCAAATTTTCCGCAATTACTGCCTTTAAAAGTAAAATATAAACTCAAATGAAAGAAAAAAGTGATAAATGATGAGGAGCTTAAACCAATGCAACGCTAGAAAAGGCACTCATAACTATAGTTTGCAAATGCTAAAATTTTTTCCGAGTCCTGATTATGACGTTCGTTAAAGTACTTGCAGGACTGAGGACTGGCTGACCGATGGAGAACAGGAGAGGGTCGGTCAATGCACGAGAGTGATAAGGGCAAATAAGAAGTTCCTAGGATTATCTTTGAAACAATAAATCTCTAGGATGTAGCTAATTCACTAGTGGCAAGAAATGTCTAGTTAATTGCAACTGACCTTAGCATCTCTAGCGTGTGTGATCCGAGAGAACCCAAATAGTGATTTTAACATCTGGAGGCGAGACCTTTGTGGCAGCAAAATCACCACTGTGTACTGCTTCTTACAAGGAAAAGGTATTATTCTTTGTAACGCCGACTGGGCTGTTGATGGAGCAAGAGATTCTCTAACCTTTGAGCGTCCTTCATCTTGAACCTGCGCCAGAAATGCAAAGGATGGGACAAGTCATTAGACATACTGTCAAAGCTGTCCCTCTTCTGCTACAAGATTAAGTAACATCATTATAGTAACATACAACACTTGTCCATGGCATTTGGCGGGTTCTATATATGTACTGTGTTCCTCCACCAAATGATCTAAAACTCAGTTTGGTTATTTTATCATATTATCACAGCCACTTTTCCCCAAAGTTTATTGCACATGGATGTCTCAAAATTCAGTTTGCATGTGAGAGGGTATTTTAGTATTCCACATCACTTATCCACCGGTATATATAGGCGTGCAGTCTACCTCTACCTAATAATTTAAACTTTTGGGATGGACGTTCTGACAATCACATTATATTAATTGTGTGGAATTTATAGTTGTATATTCACTTTTGAACTTTAATGGAATGGGAAGGAAAAAATTTATATACTGTATACAACAACAGTCTTATTTATGCTCATACTTCTTTACAAATGTATCAAGAAGAACAGTCCAAGCAAGATTGTCCAACTAATTTGCATTAGCTTCCATCATTGAATATTTATGTTCTTTGATTCCTACAAAACCCCAGACCTTTTTTAGAATATTCAAAACGTCAATGAACAGATCCTGCACAGGTTCTGATTTTCACATGGATTTTCATGCCACATAAAATCATAGTTTAGTGCTACTTGACCAAATGAAACAAATGTGCAGAAACCACACGGTGAGATGAATGATGCAGAATGGAAAAACGCCATAAAAAGGAAGAGGATGATCCCCAATAACTCACCTTAAACGAAGTGCCCATGTCTCCGGAATAAACTCTTGATTGGTAGCTGCGCAAAATTTTATCCAGCCAGTAATAGTTCTCCTGAAAAAGACAAAAACCAGAAATAGATCAATGGTGAAAATTCATAAGGCTCCAATATACTGATAGATCATTATCATAAAGAATGCAGAATCTCCAAGAAGAATTTCACTTTCACCTGCACTCCATCTTCATGAGCTCTTTGTTCGATCTCCAGAATTGTCAAAACATCCTCTTCTGATGGGCCTTGCTCTTGAAGACGTTGTATTTCATCCAAAGTGAGATCAACCTGTCACGATACATTGCAAAATGAACTAAAATTAGGGCATCAACCTCATAGATCTGGCAAAAGCAAGAAAGAGAATTGAAATGGAAATTACCAGCTTCAAGGAGATTTCTGGATCACAAGAAAAATTAATGCTAATGTCACCACGTACATCGCCAGTCCTTGAAGGTCTATTACCGCCAAGAAATACTGTAACCCCAGTGGAATAGATCTGTACATAATGGTAAGAACTAAATGACAGCCACAAGAACAGATGCATAAACAATGTCTGCACAGCAAATACCTGCCCATGCTTGAAACGAAGAACCTGCATTAGCTTTGTTTCAAGAAGTTTGCTCAAAAATCCAATGGAGTGAATCTCCTCCACCTTCATTCACAATATGTTTTATGACCGAAGTACAAACAGAAATTGGTCAGAAAAGCATGGAAACCCTCTCACTCCATAATGTGTGAAAATATCGATCACAAGGAACCACATACCATTGTTCCATTTTTCAATTCCACAGGAAAGCAGATCTGGACAGAACACTGAGCTTGCACCATGGGACTCCTAACAACTTCTCTATAAGGGTATGTAGAGTATCAGAATCCAGAAAAGATAAATTAAGCTTTTTAGTGTATTAGAATCCAGAACAGGTAAGTTAAGCTTCATCACGAAGAAATTAGAGGAAGCCCATCCACATACTTCACTCCTACTGAAGCATACCAAATCACTATATCTTATGAAAAGCAAGAGTCAATGTAAGAAATAAAGGATGTTGAACATAGAGAACTGACTTTGAAGTATTCTTAAAGATATTAAGAGAGAGTGGAGTGCAAGGGCACTAGCTAAAACTAGAAGAAAGAAGAATAGCGTGGCCGGTGAGTGGAGATTTGACACAAGTAGCTTATTTCCAGACTCATTTCACAAAGTCCTCAATTCTTCAAATTTGAACAGTTCTCGGAGAAAAAGAGATCCTAATCTCCCCCCTTCTTGTTTTGGTGGGAGGGGTGACATGATAACCGAAGAACCCACCTGACAATCTTTGTAGGAGAAGTGACTGGCAAGCCCTTGAGGTCATCACGACTATATCGTAATATTGGCTCAGGAGGCCTAGGAATTCCGCCCTACATGAAGAATCAGACACAATTATCAGAAGGCTTTCAAATCTCCAGCAATCAAGTAATCGTAAGCTGGAAAAATTACTTACCAGATATTGCAAGATGAGAGGAACAGCAATTGTAGGACTTATACTGCCAACAATCACAACTGTAAAGGTTGATGGATCCTTAAAACAGCGACTAAAGTATTCACAGGCTCTTCTTGGGTCTACTCTTTTGAGGTCACTTATCTTTATGGGCTGCAGAGAAAATTTTTTGCTCATCTCTGACCTTGGAATAACCATCTTAGAATCAAACTGATAAATAAAACCATGATGCCAGGCATACCCTGAAAAAGTACGAGTTTCCATAATTGAGCTCTCTCACACGGTTTACAAAAGCAGTATAAGGATCCCTGTCTTGAGCACGAACTGCTGCTTCAGCCATCTGCATGACAATTTTGACATCCTCTTCTCCCGGTTCCACACTGGTAGCAAATAGTTGATAAACAAGCTGCCAAATTCAAAATGAAGAATTCAATATTGAACACATGAACAGCAGTGTAACATGTAAAATGCAAATGCAAATTACTGAGTAATATTCAAAGAAACATGATAGCAAATTCCACATGTCGAAATAGGGTATCCTCACTCAAATAAGTTTAAACTCCAGGCAGCTTGCTACTCAGTTAAGAGAATCATATCCTTGCAAGAAACATAGGATGAAAATATGGACATCCTATAGATTCTACATCAGCAGATATCTAAATAGATATAAGGCTGCCCAAGTGACTACATATGATGCAAGCAAGGTATTGGCAACTCTTGCCGGTTAGGGTTCTAGAAGACTACCAAATCGAAATCATAGAAAGACTTAAAACACCCATCTTGAAATGAATAAGATTACAAGCAGATGCTGCTGTTGAGGGTGCCACATCGTCTTATCTAATATTTGATTCATAATTCGGTAACCTTTGGTTGTGGTAGGAGAACGCTACAGCTTGTCTGTTCTTGTGACGATATAATACTACAACTTCTAAGATGTCACCTAAAAATGAGAGATACTGTATTTATGAAGACTGTGTATCTACATTTTCTCTGACACTAGTGGTTGATCTGAATGTAAAGATATAAAAAGATGCATGGGCCCAGTTGCTATAACACTGGAATGCAATTCACTATTTCAGGTTGTGTTTGAGGGATTCTATCCAATATGATAATCTTTCTTCTAGTATATTGCTTCACAACACTGTTTGACAACTCTGAAGTCTTTCACAAATCTTATTTAGTCCTCCTATCTATCTTTCTTTCCTTCCAGAAATTGTTCTTTCTAATTCTTTAAGGAGCCTCAAGAATAATCTAAATATGAATGATTTAAGGAGACAACACAAAAGCTCAAACTAACCAGTCAATTTGGAATGCAGTTCGAGATTTTCCTTGGGATGTATCAGAAAGGAATTGGAATGGACGGAATTAGAAGAAGAAAGACCCGTTGGTAATGATTGGAAGATTGTAAAATTGTAAGAACAATGGACTTTTTTGGTTAGACACGTGGCATTGGCTAAGCATTTTTGTCTCAGTTGCCACGTACTATACAAATACATAGAGATCTTTGTGGGAGTGGGCCCATAGCATTCTATGCTACCAGAACAATGGCATGATGCAGATCTATGGTGTTGACAGGATATAATCAAAATGACAATTTTATAAAGTGATGGAGTATTCATCATTTATCAATAAACTGGTAATTGCTGTTTTTAACATGCACTTCTCACCAATAGCACCATGTAGTTTTCACAGCTGAACAATTAAAAAGGAATTAGTACTAGTATACAGTCCAACCCAATTAAGTTAGATGGATGTGAGAGAGAGAGAGAGATGTCAAGGAAAGTATGAGGAACACAGTTTAACAATGCAATGAAAATGAGACAAGCATACTAAAGAGATGGATTGAGGTTAGAAGGATGTATCTCTTCTTGCAGTCTAGCCAAGCCTATGCTATTTAACTAATCAACAGAAAAAAGAATGGACAAATTACGAACTACAGTTGATCCTTTGGAAGACATGAATATGCAATTACTATATGTAACAATGACATGACTGGATTATTCAGTCCTGACAATAGAATTACTAAGTCAAACCTGCAGGGCAGTTTCCAGGTCCGAAGGAGAGCAATCCCCAGAAAAAGACCTCATATAAGCTCCAATTTTTGTACCAACTTCAGCTCTCTTACCAGCAAGCATATCCATTAGTACAGAAGGTCTATAGCCATACACACCAATTTCTCCAGCAATTGTTGATCCCATAGAGCATGAAAAATATTCATTCTCCGATACTTCAGATAGACCCCCATATGAAAAACCAGTAAACAGGACCTATAGTGCAGAACTATCAATGCATCAGATGAGAGAGAGAGAGAGGGGGGGGGGGGGGGGAATGCAGAAAACAAAAAATCTGATGATATCTGCAAAATCTCTCATCATACATGATATGTATCAGAAATATGAAAAAGAGAGAGAGAGAGAGATCCTCATTACACTTGATAATTAGATTTGTTAGCTAAGGAGTTAACATTTGATATGTTTGCTCCATCAGATAACCCTTTGCACAGCCAACAAATCAGTTAGTTCTTTCATCCAAGCGAACAATGAACCAGTTATCACCAACATGACATTATTTAATGCACATAAGTTCACCGGCATAACATAATTCAATGAGGAGGTTCATAAAGCAGGAACTAAAGCTTTTGATAATTTTAAACCTAAGACAGAAATCAACTTCCTCTAGCTTCCTGGAAAGCCAAATATTAGTACTGATTCCAAGGAAACAAGTGAGCACTGGCACCTTCAAGTTCAACTCGACTTTTTTTGGTCATGATCAATAGATTCTCCAGCTGAGAATCCTGCAGCAACAAAGGCTTAAGAAGATCTTTGATAATTGCTTGACCTCCAGGACACAGAGAAGGTTAGACTACTTACAACTAGCTTTCTCCAAAATAAAATGATTTTGAGTTGATCAAGCAACAGACAAACATATAGCTGAACAATGAAAACCAACTGGAAATAAAATGATGCGAAGATGTACGTCAAGTATGCACTTGTTCAAGCATATGATGCCATGCTATATGCATGTGGTGTTATGATAACTCCTTTCTCCAGCCAAAGCCTATTTTCATCAGTTCTGGTAGAAAAGAAATTCTTAAAGGTGCCAGACATACATCTTTCCAAGAGCCCAAAGGTACTCACATTTTATCTCAAGACCCAAATCTATATTAGGATTATAACCTTTAAATATTTTGACTCCTCTACAACTTAGCAGATAATACATGCATGCGCAGGGATTTAAAATAGCAGGACTGGTGAAATCCATATTTTCTTTCTCTCTCTGCCACTAATGGCCCCTTCCTTGCAAGGAAGCATGCATAATCTGATGAATGTCATTCGTAGATTATGAAAATGATGGCTATTCAGAACAATATCATAACATTCAGGATGCACTACCCGGAGATAGTACATGTAAAGTACTCACAATCAGGAGTTAACAATGCACAGAAGGCCAGACTTTACCTGGTCATCAAGGAAGTCAGTGCATTTATAACATACTCTCATCCCATTGGATAGGATCAATTCAGTGGCTCCGATGTTTGAGTATTCAAGCTGCTGGGTAATATAGCTGAAAAGGACATCCTTACAAGGTTAAAGTTTGAATGTCAAGTTCAAATGCAAATGTGTCTGAAAGAATTGTCCAGCCAGATTGATTGAATAGCTAGTTGAGAGAACGTGCTTGGCTATAAAGTTGACAGAAGAATAAGAAGTTCGAAGAATTACAAAATCATTCTTAGGTAGTTTAACCCTGTCACAGAATCTGCATGATGCTTTTGCAGCAACATCAGCACTTTTCAAGATTCATAATAGTCGATCACAATGTTGTCTGTACAAATCACCCTTTGAGGGGTTTCCATGTTGATGGAAGTGGAACTATAGGAAGATATTAATCTACAGAATACAGTTCATTCGATACAAACCAGGGAAATCACAATGGAGGTTTGAGGAGCAGTTAAATGATGTGTATAACTCCTTAAGAACCTTAGTTGTTAATTATATCTTGATTGGTTGAGGACCATAGTGGAAATGGAAATAATCATAATAACTGTAACCTGACAAGTTCAATACCCAAATACCTAGACAGACACTAGTTAAGTTTTATACCACAAATCATGAGCTAGGCTTGAGACATGCAATTATAAGATAGCTGACAGTGATATCCCTAGATGTTCCATGAGCGATTTGCCGACCTCTAGTTTTATAGCATGACCATCTCAAAACCAGCAAGAAGATCTCAACAAGCAGAATTATGAATATTTGAGGAATTCCGTTGAATCTTAATTCACATGTTCATTAGGCAACTCAGATGAAACTACATTTGGGAGAGTAAAATCCAAAACTACCATTCACCTAGAAGAGAGTAAACAATAACTATATAGAATGAGATAGGAACATGGTCGGAGAATATGCATCAATTAGATGTAGAAAAGTTATGATTTTAATACATCCAAAGGCAAGTACAGGTACAAGAAGAGACTCTTGGCTGAACTTTACCCTGGATTTGGCTTCACGGGGACAATCTCTTCCGGAATAAGTTCTTCATCCCATGGTGGAATTTGTTTTTCCTCCTCTAGAGAATTGACCTTCAATACGACACTTCTAAGATCATCCACCTTTGCAGATACTTGAGGCTCAATGGCCTTAATGACACAGCTGCTCGAGGTAAGCAGCTTCTCCGCATATTTTGATACATCTAATGATGAAATATCTACAAGTACGAAAGGACTTAGTCAATGCTCACTACCTCTATTTTCTTTGGTCTGGAAAAGCACTAAACTACATATATGGTTATGATTACTCACATGGTAAGATAGTTTTCTGGAGTTGTGCCTCATACTCAATACCAATTACAGGCTCACCACGCAAAAAATGCTGCAGGTTTATATGTAAAAATTAATCATTTTTAACACCAATAAATATAAATAATGACGTTATCAAGATTATAGATCAAGGAAATACTTGAATCAATTCATCTCGCAGGCTGGTTGATTGCATTTGATCACGCTCCAGATAAGCAGATTCTATCTCCGATAATAGCAAAGCTCGAACAATAGATATTTCGCGTTCTGAAAAACCATGGATCCTCACCCTTGCCACCTGAAACATAATTGTGGTTGAAGAACGATAAACAACAAAGAAGTTTATTAACCTAAGAGAAAATTGACCTCCATGAGCATTGATTCTAGAGCCTCCATGGTCCCTCCTTCTTTGCACAATGCTGTTATCACATAGGCCTTTAGTGGACGGACTAAGACATCTGAATCAGCTGAACATGAGAAATAGGGCGGATCATTCCTCCGAGATTGCTTGAAAAATCTTTGGTTTAGGGCATGAAGGAACACAGATTCTGTGAGCAAGTCTTTGTAGTCCTTCACAGTTTTTAAATCATTGGCTGGCATTTTGTAGCTGATCATTACAACACTCTGCACCAGTACACATCAAGCTTATGGAGTCATGAAGAAACACTTCCAGTATAACAAACAAAGGCTCATATCATGTACAAAAGAGAAAATTAAGTACACACTCACCCCAGCAGCTTCACGTTCAACAAAATATGAAAATCGAGGTTCGTCATGAGATGGAACTGAATAGGTAGGAATGGGTTGGAGGTCAGGCACTGCACCTTTCTGCCCAAAATGAGTCTTTATCATATCAACTACACTCTGTAATGGAGAAGAAGAGCTTTAGAAATCAAGGAAATATGGTAACTAAACATGGTGCTTTGGGATGGAAAGTATATGTATATAATGACACCAAACCTGAGTGTCAGGAAAGTCTCCAACAGCTATAACTGCCATATGACATAACTGGTACCATTTCTGATAAAACTGCTTCACAGTCTCAGCAGAGACAGTTCGAATCACTGCTTCTGTGCCAATAGGTAAGCGCTCTGCATACTGCAATTTCCCAATTCCAATTAGTCAATTCAATGAGAAATCAAAGAAGAAATGTGACTATGAACGGATCTTAGGCTTAGGAAAAGTTTTCACTCTTGGCCTATAATGCAACTTTGCCAAGGTAAACTTCAATTTCTCACTAGCCAATATAACTTCCTCTGTAACTTTAAATGCCAACACTTTTGGGGAAACTTTCTTTTCCTTTACTTGACCTTTAGAAAATTACAATTTAGCCAATTTTTCAAATTCTAATCACCTCACAGTCCTACTCTTTCATTGCAGCTTCACTAAAAGACAAGGAAACAGAAAAGAAAAATCCCAAAGAAGATAGAATGATAAAGGGAAAGAGGATGCCCCACCTCAGAAAAGGGGATGAAAAAGGCAAAAAGACATGTTATTTTTGTTGAAATGACTTCTAACCGATCGTCTATTAATTTGGCAAGCTAATAGAAGGCTACCACGCACTGAACTCAAAAGTGATGCAAAAACACATCCTTCGTAATTTCCACAAGCATGGCTATGAAAACATCTTTTAATTTGACCATCCTAGAGGCTAAAGCAACAAGACTTCTGTATCATTTTAGAAAGAGCTTAGAAATAAAAGAAGTACATTCTTCAAACAAAACTCTCTTTGGACACGGTAAAAAAGTGCAGCACAGCAAATAGTCACTGAAATATCAGTAAAAGAAAGATAGAAAGCAATGGGAATATGCCTCTTTTTTTTTTTTTTTTTTTTTTTTTACTTGGAAATACCTTTGAACCTTCCATCAACAAAAGCCAATGAGCATCCTGCATTCTTCCAGTTGCATTCCTGTTACTTCTGTATTCTTCTAAGACAGCTCCTCGTTCTTTTTCCAGATCGTCTTTTGAGACCCGAACCTGAAGTCCACAATTATTAATGCTGAACACATCAAGAGAGCCAATAACTATCAAACTGCCAAGTTTTGTTGGTACCTCAGAGCTGAACTCTGCCAATATAGAGATAGCCTGAGACAGTAGCTCAGGCTTGTCAACAGGAACAAACAACTCGTATATGGTCTGATCAGCAGATGTTACAGCATTTTGACAAGCACCGAATTCTGCTCCGATACTCTCTAGGAATTTCACGATATCATGATTGGTATATCTGTTAGTAGCACTGAAAGCAAGGTGCTCAATTATGTGAGCAACTCCAAGCTCATCATCCTCTTCCAAGACTGAGCTGCCGCAAACACAATAGGTTATCCTCTTTGTCAAACCAGCAAGATGTTTTACCATAGAAATAAGCAATGCACGAAGTGTAACTAATGGCTAGATAAAAGACAGCCCCCATGTTTCTCTTAATTTAAGAACTGAGACTGGCAATGAAGGTGGAATATCCTAGACTGTCATCAGGTTCTGTAATCTGAGTCTGTAATGGTAGCAAGACTCAGCCGTTTCATCATTGGCATAAACAAAAAAATGCTGACAATATAAGGGGTCCACACCTACCACACGTGCTTCAGGGTATGAAAGACACACAAAGCCGCATTGCATGAGGTCTCCATGCCAACTACTCTGATATAATCGCATAACAATTGGGCTTAGAGACATATCACCTTAACCACAACGTATTCAGGCATTGGTTTGGTGTGAGTTTTGACTTGTACACCAGACGACATGTACCAACACTTCATATAAGACTTGGATGGATCAGTCACGAGTTCGGATTGCTCGTCCATGCAAATATGTTAATGACCCGATCTTACTAGCACAAGCCCGACAAAAGCATCTCCTCACAGGAGAGTGACAGTTTCATCCACTATCATTGCAGACAGATTTTCCAAAAGTAGCGGCTAATCTCAAACATCCCACCATTTTTCCATTTCAACAAATTACACATTCTATTTCCCTCATCACATGATTCTCTTCATCACAAAACGAAATTCGCATCAGCCGAGAAGCCAAAAAATCCCCTAAATGCCAAAGCAGTCCTTCGATCGGCACTACTTCGCAATTTCCATCCTACCTCGCCGTATCTCATTCACAACCGATTCCACTACCACATTCCAACGGTTCACTCGGCAACTCGGCGACCTCACTCGACACCTACAATCAAACTCGAATGCAACGCTCGACGCTCACTCCAGGCTACCAACACACCTTCGATCTCGAGCCTGCCTACCCGATCGGAATCGCATCCTCTCATCCGATACGATAACAACACCAAAAAAAAAAAGAAAAAGAAAAAAGAAGCTACTAAGACAGAGAGTGCGAACGAGGTCAGGGCGCCGGTTTGCTCACCCGACTTTGACGACAAGGGCGAGGGCGGCCCTCATTCGGGGCTTGGAGTTGGGGCGGACGTAGTAGGCGAGGCCGTTGGGGAGGCGGCCGTACTCGGTCCCGAAGGGCTGGTCCCCGAGGGCGTCGCCCATGTCGACGGCCGCCAGCTTCAGCGACCGGAAGCCGTGCTTCCGCCCCAGCTGCTGCGACGTCTCCGCCGGCAGCAAATCCATTCCCTCTCTTCTCTCTCTTCGCTCTTTCTCTCTCTTCTCCGTGTCGCGTGGGGACTGGCGACTCTTCTGGACTGTCGTTGCGGGGAGGAGGAGGCGGATTGGGAGAAAAAACGGAATGGTGTTTTGCGTGCTGGATTTTGGCTTTTTATGGTTTCGCTACTCGAAACGGGCATGGTATGGCCATTGGCCATGATGATGAGTGAGAGAGAGAGCAAACTATTTTTCATTTTCGTTTTTTTGGGGACCTTTTTTTTTTTTTCTTCTTTCCTTTTTAGGTATTTTTTTTTACCTTGAAACGATCGTACAGTCGGCATAAATCAAGGAAGCACTAGCGCGGGGCTCACCTCCCAGTTCCCACGGCACGAACTAGCATGTCCACCTCGAGGTGGGTCTTTCCTTTCTAGGTATTAGAAGGTGAAAAAGCCACAAAAAAACACCGAATTTTACATACTATAATATATTTATCCTAAACCAACTTTTTGTATTGCAAAACCCAAAACTTATATTTTTATGTGACACAAAAAAACTCCAAAAATTTCACTTACGTGGCATATTTACTTTAAATTTTTTTGTAATGTAAATTTCCAAATTTTTTTAAACGCATTGTTAAAAAAAAAGTTTGAAATACATGTGTCACAAAAGAACAAATTTGAGATTTTGGAGGTCACAAAAGAAGTTTTGGATAAATTAATAATGACGGACATGGTTTAGGGTTTTCAATGATTTTGACCCTTTTTAGTCATAACAACAAAAAAATAAAGAAGTTACAGAATTTTTAGATAAAGCCATAATTACTTTATGCAGTGTTAATGGAAGTTATGACCTCTTAAAAACGGAAGACTTCTTTACCACCGGCCAACCGCTTTTGGGTAAGCCATGGTGTAATAAAGACTCGTGTAGAAATTAGTTGATTAATCAGTTTGCGGATCGCGTGACTCCATCGTGGCCATTCCATTGGTGAATTTTGCAAATCGGGTTTGACCTTAAATCTTCCGGTTACTTCCAATAGCTTAGGATACGTCATAAACTTGGATAAGTAAGTAATCGTGATCTGAGTATTTCTTCTGTTGACTTTGACTTTCTTTGTCTAATCCCCACCTGAGAACTTTGTCAATTGCCGACTCCAGTACGTTACCTTGACTAACAATCGCTCGTGCAATTTTCATACTAAATCATGAATCTAATAAGCATTTCATCCCCTTCATCTTGATGCATCTGTAAGAATCATGACCTGAGGAAATGATTCGACTAGTCTATCGTCGGTTTCGAAAAACTTCTTGATGAAATCCATCATGTGTACTTTAATGGTGCAGTGATTTGCACGCAATTCAAACGCACATGTCCGTTTCTTGATCCCTAAGCAAGAAAACCGCTTAAGAATCGTCTCCGTTACATGGGTCAATAGTGTTGCACGCTCCACTTTCGTTTGGAAAACAATTTTTTTGCTCGAGAACAATTATAATTTGCTATTTTTCACGCATGCGTCGATTTAGTTGATGGGAATGGTAGAGGTGCATGGACCCTACCGTCTAAGGATTTCTCGAAAGCAAAGGGCACATATTGTCTTCTTCAAACGAGGAAATGTCGGAAGAACTCGTGCTACCGGTCAATAAAAGGGTGGCGTGCGCTTCAGGTATTGTTATGTCCTCCCTCTCATCTGTTAAAACAAATCTGAAACCAAAGACCGACAATTCGATGCCAGTTACAATGGTAACAAGCTTAGGAGATATAAAAACCCAGACACGAGAGAGACAGAGAAGTTGAACCGAGAGACAGGCGCTTGAAAATGCCAGGACCGTGACCGCAGCTCCTTCCCTAACTTACACGAAGGTTATAAAAACAGGAAATGATCTCCTCTAATGAAATTGGACCCAAAACTAGGGATTGAGCATAAGCAAAACTATGCTCTCATGATCCACTAATCGCAGCCTGCAAGGGTTTCTCAAATCATAAGCTAAAAGGGCAATGCCCACCTCAGTCAATCTACAGGACCTCTGTTAATTCCATTCCAAGGGCTACAACATTTGTAATACATGACCTTTTTTCTGTGATCATTTCCGAGTTACCTTCTCAGCGATCAGCTTGATGTCCTTCAATCTTTCATCGATTAACTGCTGCAGCTGCTCTTCTTGCTTGTTCTGGTTGTCCTCCACTTGGATACCATTAGCTTCACTGCCTGCTTTTGCCCTATGCATGACGAAGGACATCTCTGGATCAAAATCACTCGGTACTTCAATCACTTTCTTTCCAGCAGTCTCAGAGTCTTTTCCTAAAATGTCTGCCCTGACACGGTTTGAAATGACGGAAAAATAATCCTGTATGCTCTTATCAGCTGGATCAAGCCCAAGATAAACTAGAATCTCCCAACATTGAAGAAACTGTTTCTTGTTGATTTTGAAATGCTTCCTGGCATCCTCAACCACACTAGGAGGAGGCAACAACCGAGGGATGTAGGTTTTCTTTGATAGTTTGCCTTGCTTCAACTGAGATACTGTTGAATTTACTGCCTGCTGGACTTTGTCAAAGCTCAGAAGCCGTTGCACATCAATACATGTTCGCAAGTGTTGAAGATTATCCACTGGCTCTTCTATTGTGAAGTCATAAACATCATCAGCTATTGCGACATTGTTAAGCACCTCCAGGAAATAGCGGCCATAGCCTTTGCGCTGGTAAAGTGGTAATACTAGAATCTGACATTGGCAAAAGACCTAGTGAGTAATACAAACTAACTGATCAGATTTACATGCTCTTCTAAAGCACTGAATACTTCTTTTTCTTATAGTTAACCAAGATGACAGCAAACCTGACCAAGCCGCAGTCGTGAACTATCAGGATAGTGATAGAAACGATATACAGCAGCAAAACCAAGAAGCCTATCATGAAAATTGCCTTGCTGATCACTTGTCTTCTGAATAAGAAGATATAGCTCCCAACTTGAATCCGTTACATCAATAGGATTGCTACCTGATTCATAAAAGAAAAAACTTGCTCAGAATCAGAAATTTCTACCGTTGACATATAATGCAACACACGCATTCCGAAATAACCCATGAAAAGTCAATGAATTACCGTCTACAAGAAGCAGAACAAGAGGGACCAACCGACTATACAGGTGTCCTGCTGTCATATTGCCCATCAGCATGCGCACAGCCTGACATGCAGGAAGAGTCAATTTTCATTATTCTAACTCCCTACCATGCAAACAGGGGGAAAAAAACAAAGGAACACCGAATGCATCTGACAAAGGAAAGATGAAAAGGCAGAGCAGGAGAATGAAAAGCAGCCTCCTCTAAGAAAACTCTGTCAAGTTTATCAGATTGTTAAATGGGCAATATAAAAGTCCAACTTCCTCCCAGGTCCCCAGGAGAGAGAGAAGGGCACGACAGACATTGACTTTCACAATGTTGACTAACCACCAGCCTATAATGATAAGGCAAAACACACTTGTTTCTTCTTACGCCTTACTGACATTCATAGCACAACCAACAGAATCAAATATGAGATTGCTCAGAAGAGGAGTTTTGCTTCCCTTGACAGGTTCGTATGTAACAGGAAAATCTCAATTAGCAACAGTAGAAAATGAACAGATTCATTAGGCAGCTTTTACCTATTAAAAAGCATAATGAAAGTTAATTGTCATGGTCATCATATTATGCATACACAATAATGTATGAGCACCGGAAATATAAAATTTCAATGAACATGTGTTGAAACGGAACACATACCTATGTAAAAACTAATGGCACGTGTAATAGTAATGAGCATCAGAGTTTAGAGAATCAAACCCACCTCGACATCAGAACCAACTTTTAGATTACTAACTGAATCATTGACATGACTGTCAGAGTGTTTATGCTTTAAAATCTCCCCAGCTGAAACTGTAGACCTGAGAAAAGTTATATTGACAAGAGAACTTAACAAATAACCAAATAAGACACTCAGTAAACCAGAACTGAGAAAATGAACTTCTGGTCTTCAATCCCCCCCTCACCCCCACCAAAAAAAAAAAAAAAAAAAAAAAAAAAAAAAAAACGTGTACCTAATAAATTGGGTCTCCTTTGAAAAAGTTTGAAGGAAGTCATCTTTATTATCCACGAGAGTTTCACCAAACATATTCTGATTCAAAGATCAACCAATTAGCAGCTGTCAAGGGGAGATTAAGAAAAGATAGTTTGACCAGTAAACTTGGTACCTTAAGAGCAGTGTTCAGATCAGTGATTCCTTTTCCTCCCTTAAAAAATGAAAACCAAAAATACCACATGTCATCATTAATAAACACAAGGCCAAATTGCAAGAAGAAAGCATGATTATCCCACATGTCTATCAACACCCTAAAAAGTCAATGCAGAATTAGATGTAATGCATACTGATCACAATGCAGAATTAGATGGAGTACTTACATCCGATTTGCTCTCAAAAGCAATCTCTGCATATGCATGAAATGATACACAGCTTACCCAGATGGATATCTGCACCAATTGCAATAAGCATTAAATGGAGTCACCTTCCACTATCTAAAACTAAATAATCACACAACACATGAACAAGCCCAAAGAATCATATAAATGCAAATATTCTCCTTGTGAACCAGGAAAGATGATGCTGCAAAAAAATAGACCGAAGAATATTTCTCCTTCTCAATATATATACTTATGTCACAGCAGCAGTTAACCAAAATAATCTAAAGCATATTAACTAGAAAACATCACTGTACTTCAAGCACAAAAAGCGACTGCAATGTCCAGGGTCTTCAGTAGCAGATATAGACTATTATTGTCTCACAGCTCATAAGAGGGAGCAGCTTGTCAAGCAACAATCTACTTGAATATGAATGTTGATATAACAAGAAAATCACAGCATGATTGGGTAGAAACGAAACAAAAGTCAAACCCTCTGCAGGCAAAGCAAGTTATCTAGTAAGTGGAAAATAATATGCAGGCAACTTATACATTTTCACACAACATAGAACACACAGTATTGTACATTTAAATTATAATCCCTTACCTTCAATCCTTCGTATCCATAGATTTTTCCATCTTCCTCCTCAAAGAAGTGACTTAAGTCAACTGGATCAAGGCAGAAGCTATCCGGAGCCCCCACTTCTTCTTCACTGGACACTACAAAACCAGTGACGAAATTTCAACTCAAGCACAAATGCAGTTGAGACACATTTCAGACAAAAACGCTCATGACCTAGAAAAAGGAAAATGCAAGCGACAAACAAAAACAACATAATCTCATGGTTAGCTGAGCCTCTAAACCTTGACACAGTTCTAAACTTAGTACTGTAGGGCATAGGAAAAACCAGGGTACAGCAGGCATCTCGACTACCATGTTAACATAGCAAATATAGTTAGCTCTCATTTGACTGGGGTCACGACACAACAGGATGCAAAACAGAAAAAAAACAATGCCGACCTGACTGGAACTAACTACACAAGACCAGCAAGTAGACCTCACCATTTCAGTTAGTCAAACTTAGCTTGGATAGGACTCTGCAACCTGCATATTTTGTCACAAGAAGCTTTTTTTTTCTTTTCGCAGGAAGCCACAACTACCACAACGACAAGACAGACTAAGGTCAACTAAACCATAAATCTCAATTTCCATATCACCTCCTCCCTTTCCTTTACTTCTTCATGTATTTAGTCAATCACGCTATGAAACAACTCGTGACTGCTCACTCCACTATAACGCACACAAAAATTTCAACTAACTCGAGCAACCGCCGCCGCCGAAGAAAAAGGCGAAGCGGCGACGACGACGGGACGCGCGATCTCGCGGAAATACTCCGCCGGGAAACTTACCGAGGTACACTTTGAAGCAGCCGTTCGGGTCGACTCCAGCATCTGCGCCATGAAAACGAGGGACGCTGAGCGCGCTAAACAGACGAGATTTTTTCTTTTTTTTCGAGGAAATAAACTACGCCGGGCGAGCCGGGAGGCTACAACAGTAAAACGATTGAGAAATCGAACGGATGAAGCGGCTCGGGGAGAGCCGGCTCCGGAGGTTACCGATGCCGGAGAAGCCGACGCGCCGCCGCTTCTTGGGCTCGGCCGCCGGATCGGGGGCGGTGCTGTGCTTCTGCGCCATCGTTAGGGTTTCTCCGAGCGGGAAATGGGAGGAGGAAAGGCGGGAAATTGCGCAGAGAGAGAGAGAGAGAGGGAGAGAGGGAGGGAGAAAGAGGGGGGGAGACGTTGCGCGAGCTGCGGCGATATAAAGAAGGAGCCATCGGAGTCACGTGTTCTGCACGTGTGTTGCCTAAGAAATTAGGACTAATTAAAATTTGATTGAAATTGTGGCAACCGACTGGGCGTTTGGTCTAGTGGTATGATTCTCGCTTTGGGTGCGAGAGGTCCCGAGTTCGATTCTCGGAACGCCCCTTTCTCTTTTTATGATTTTTATTTTTTTATTTTGCTTTTCCATTTTTATTTTGTCTTTCAATTTTTTTGTGTTTTTTTAGCAGAATTTCTTGAACTCACTTTAGACTTCTCTTCTCTCTCTCTCTCTTTTTGCATTTCCCTTTCTTTTTGTTCTTGTTTTTTTAGCAGAATTTCTTGAACTCACTTTGCGCAATCCTGCCATGTCATGCTGTTGATGTATGAGAATTCAGGGTAAAATTTTCGACCAAATTTTGCTTTAGCCAGCACCAGGATCAATACTAAGAACTACCATTAAAGCTCCATTTTTGTGGCAATTTATCTGGTATAGAAAGCAGAGTAGATTATATTGATGCCGTATATTTGTCATCGTCCACAACAATGTTGATCGAGCAAAGTAATGCATCAAACATGATGATCGATCGGGATTATTGCTCAGAAACCAAACACGGGGACCAGATAGTGTAGATTAAAGAAATTGACATGAACGGTCTTTTATTCAATGAACAAGCCTCCCGTGTCGATTGAAAGTACTCGAAGTCATAAAACACAACAGCCTCACAGTCTGCATCAGATTACTATTTTGATTCGTGCTGTAAATTTGATCAAAGGGCATCAGTAGATGCGCCTGCAGATTGTCATCCCATCGCCCAGCATGACCTGAGATATATCGACCCGAGGATCACCTGCTATCATCTCATCGAACGTGATCATGTCCTTCCACGTGAACTGCCTTGCTGGGTCGACAGAGGACTGGTCGGACGAGGCAACGGTGCCGCCCCAATAGTGTTGTCATACATGATCACGCCCTCATCCCTCACCAGCCTCAGCAGCCTCATCGTTCTTTAGGTTAGCACGGTCAGCATCGACAAACGCAAAGTCAAGGTGCTTTCATTCTCTTGCTGACACGGAAAAGAGAAGCCGGATGAGATTGTCGAGAGTCTAACGAGCTCAGAAGAAATCATCTTTATTGCACAAGTGCAAATGAGGATTACTTTACTAGGAAAGTTACACTCACGTTTTCCAGTAGTTTATCCAGGACGGGCAAAGCTTGCGATAAGATGAAGTCGATCTTGTGTTAATTGTTGACCTTCTTGATAAATGGCAATCCGATCTCGTATGCTTCTCAGTCTGCATCGATCGCTATGATCTGCAGTGGAAACATTTGAGTAATGTGCAGATTAATTCTAGCTTGACAAACAGACTTGCAACTTTTTAACTTTTCGCAAGAGAAGAGACGGCAGACCTTGCCATCTTGCGGAGTCGTAAGAGCCATGAGGAGAGAGTATCCGGTGAAGACGCCTACCTCTATAGTCTTCTCCACGTTGAATAGCTTTAGGAGCAGTGCAATGAATTGAGCCCCGTCCGGCGCAGTAGCCAAGGCTCTGGAACTTAGGTGTGGATCTTTTGTCGAACATCAGACCTTTCAGTAAGATTCCCACCTACACTGAACATACAAACTTAAAAGACTCTGGTTTTAAGTATATGGAAAACGGCTTTCGGTCATTAAATTCTATGGTTATGCCAGATTTACTCAATTTATCATCATCGTGAAGTGAATGTCTGGCTTTGAAAGCGAGTAATGAACATGTCAATGCACTCTAAGTCAAAACAGAATCATTTTGAGTAATGAGCATGGAATAGAATTACTGTGGATGGTTTGCAATGGCATCTCTAAGCTCCTTCAGCATCTCTGCTTCCCTGGGGTAGACACTAGCCGTCAGTACATACATACTGCCATGACAATTCAACAACTTAAAACATCCTCAAACTGTCACAACAACTTCATTCAACAGAAGAAATTGCTGCAAACAGAAATCAAAAAGGAAAGGGAGAGAGGGAGGGAGAGAGAGACTACATTGTACAGTTCATCACTCTGCAACAACCCTGATGGACCCTGGGAGATTACTTTCATAGTTGGTTCCATCTCTGCAAAGCCACTAGATCAATCAAAAATGCTAATAAAGCATATGCAAAAGAGAAAATCGTCTAATTCCTGTATGTTTTGTAGTGAAGAGTATCTGAGGTACTCATAGGCATTACAAGACGACTACATCGTTTCTTGCGCAATCGTTTGCTGATGGATATAGCTAGGTGATAATCCCGGCTTTGTTGTGAAGAAACGTTTTCAGATTGGGCTCTGCTCCTTTGTCCATATCAAACCATCTGAACCAAAATCATCAATTACTATGCCTAAAAACTAGTGGAACTGCCATTTTTCGTGACACTTTATCTTGTAAAGAAAGCAGAGCAGATGATATATATGCTGAAGACTTGTCGTCATCCATGCGTCAAATGGAATACTCTACCAGAATTATTCCTAACATGGGGACTAGGTAGCGTAGATTAAAGAAATTGACAAGAACAACCTTTTAGTGAGGGAACAATCCTCTAAAGTTTATTGAAAGTATTCGAAAGGTCATAACACAACAGTCTCACAATTTGTATTAGAAGCTACTGTGCTCCAATCTCAAAAGATTGAGGAACAAGTGCTTATTTTGACGTGTGCCATAAATTTGATTAAAGGGCATCAATAGATGCGCCTGTTGATCGTCATCCCATCACCCAGCGCAACTTGAGATATATCAACCTGAGGATCGCCTGCTATCATCTTGTTGAACTCAATCGTGTCCTTCCACGCAAATTGCCTCATTGGGTGAGCAGAGGACAGGTCGGCTAAGGCCACGGTGCCTCCCCAGAGAGTGTTGTCATACATGATCACGCCCCCAACCCTCACCAGCCTCAGCAGCCTCTCGTGATAGTTCTTCAGGTTTGCATGGTCAGCATCGACCAACGCAAAGTCAGAGTTGCTTTCATTTCTCGCCTACACGCAAATGTGAAGCCAGATGAGATTGTTCAGAGTCTAATTAAGCTCAGAAGATACCATTTTCATTGCACGAGTTCAAATGAGGATTACTTTACTGGAGAAGTTACACTCACGTTTTCTAATAATTTATCGAGGACAGGCAAGGCTTGCGATTTGATGAAGTCGATCTTGTGTTCGACGTTGGCCTTCTTGATAAACGGCAATCTAATCTCATATACTTCTCAGTCTACATCAGTTGCAATGATCTGCAGTAGAAACATTTGATTTGACCAATACGAAACAGCAACAGAAAAATGTGCAGATTAATTCTAGCTTGACAAACAGACTTGAAATTTTTTCTTTTTTTTTCAAGCGAAAGACGACAGACCTTTTCATTGTGCGGAATCGTAAGGGCCGCGAGGAGGAGAGAGTCTCCACTGAAGACGCCAACCTCTATGGTCTTCTTCGCATTCAATAGCTTCAGGAGCAGCGCGATGAACTGACCCCATCCGGCGCAATCGCAAAGGAGGACCTGTTCAGTAAGATTTCCACCAACACTGAACATACGAACTTAAGACAATTGATCAATTTCGTTCATGCCTCCAAATTCTCCAATTGCGGTTAGGATTTTTTTATTATGAAATCATTTATTTACCTATGTAGTGAGAAAATATGATTATAATGTTGATGTTGAGTCTCTAATGTGTGACTAGAGAAGAATATTTATGTATCCTGCTATTATTGGTGATTAGTAAATGTTTTTGAGTGGTCCGTGGTTTTTCTCGTATTGATTTTTCACGTTAAATTCTTGATGTTGTTATTCGCTTTGTCTAATTATTATTTTGGCATTATATTTGTGTATTACGAGATTATTTATTGCTGGTTGTTGCTGGGGGTTAAGAAAATTTCGATTGACTTAGTTTCGAGGGAAAAATTGATCCTGAATTGAGTTTAGTTTGTGGTGAATTGTGTCCCCGCGTTCTCTCCAGTATCTGGGACCACCTAATATTTTCTTGACATATAGTGGGTCTTTTGGGGTTTCATATGTTGATCTTTTGGACCACAACGTGTTACATTGGTTCGCAATAAGTCATGGTTTTTATGGACTATTTGGTGATGTTTGGCCTTAAAATCATCAGCTATACCCATCATTAATCGAACCATTTACATTACAGGAAATTTGTATGGGTACTCGTGTTTTGAATAGGGTCTAGTGCGGGCCTCATTATTTCTTGATACATTGCTTATTGATCATGCATTTTAATCTTATTGGAAAGACACTCCTATAGCATAGTATGAGAAAGTTTAACATGTCTCAAATATTATTTCTCTATATTTTACATCCTCGCAGAATCACAATGCTACAACGGGTACAATTATACTATTTCGTACTAAGAAAAAAGACGGATCTTTTCTATGCTAGTAGAATTTGAAAAGAGTTGGTAAGTGCGGGAAAAGAAAAACTGATGGCTAGCCAAATTTATGGGGAGAAGTACACTATCAGTGCCATAAGTTGTGTACGGCGCTCACTTTGGTGTCAAAATTTTTGTCATATCACTTAAGTGCCAAAAATTTTGAAAAATGATCATTTCAATACCAACGCCGATCCGGTTGGCCAAAAATCCAATGTAGCAGTTTTTTTATTAATTTTTTACGCTGATATGGCTCGCTGGAGAGTATAGTCAGTGTGTAAACCACCAAACGGCGTCATTTGGTGTCTTAAACCTCAAGTCAAAACCCTAAATCCCCAAATCGAGAGAGAGAGAGAGAGAGAGAGAGAGAGAGAGAGAGAGAAGCCATGGCGGCGTTGTCTTCTTCCCCGAAGAAGAACACCAGCAAAGAGAGAGAAGCCATGGCGGCGGCGTCTTCTTCCCCGAAGAACAACACTAGTAGAGAGAGAGAGAGAAGCCATGGCGGCATTGTCTTCTTCCCCGAAGAACAACACCAGTAGAGAGAGAGAGAAGCCATGGCGGCGTCGTCTTCTTCCCCGAAGAACAACACCAGCACCAGCCACTCTCTAAGCAGAGCCCAATCCACCATTTCCATTTGCGCCCTCCTTGTTTCCTCGCACTCCTCATCTTCTCTCTCTCTCCACCTTCAACCCCCCCTTCTTCCTCCTCCTCCTCTGCCCTCGCCTCCTATTTTCCCATCACTTCTTGGCCGAGCGATGGTAGCCGAGCACAGTGGCCGAGCAAGCTAGGTCGATGAGGATGAACAAAAAAAAAACCCTAATTTCAATCCCAAATAAGCTATGCGGTGTCGTTTTTCCTAAGCCATCCACATAGAACGGCAAAACGATATTGTTTTCTTAAGTATGACGGAAAACGACGTCGTTTAAAGGGTTTATCGATTTTTTTTTTAAATATAAAAGCAATGTAATCATTTTGGCCGGAATTTCTCGTCGGTGGCACCAAATTGATCGTTTTTCCTCCGATTTGGCACTTAAGTAATCCGACAGAAACTTTTGACACCAAAGTGAGTGCCGTACACAACTTATGGCATTGATAGTGTGCTTCTCCCCAAATTTATGTATTCTGTTTCATATAAATTGTCCTCTTTTGGACAAGAAATACGAAATTCTTCATTCTTATCATTCATAATGTGTAATATACTTGGATTTGGCAATAGTTGAAAATTCTTCTTTGTCGCTGTTATGTAATAGGGATATACTTCCTATGTAATCGACAACTATTGCAATTTTGAAAGATGATGATGATGATGATGATTGTTGACACCTAAATTTTACCGATCCAATCATTTATTTATTGCATTAAAAAAAATTCAATTGCATAGCATATAGTCTTAGGAGTATTTTTTTTTTTAATTTGCATTAGACCGGCGACGGATGGGTTCGACTTGATGGTTCAGAACCTTAATTTGATAAGTTGGGCTAAGCCCACAAAGGGAAAGCAAATTGGCCTGCCGTATTCTCGAGAAGATATTACAGACTCATTTTTGCGAGATTTCAAATTTGAAGAAATTCTATTGCAATTTTGAAAAATCGGTGGAGAATATTCATTTTTACAAAGGAAATCTAGAAGAAATGTGGAAAATAAAAAGTAATATTGCATGCGAAAAAGAAATCATCATGGATGTTGATTTGAAAATGAAATTAAAATCCTAATCCTTGGCCTTGGCCTATAAAAAGGTTGTTTGCGTAGGTTTTAGAAAGGGGCTTCTCTGGGTTTTCTTTGTTGAAAATTGAAGAGAAAAGGAAAATTGCTTTCTTCGGTTTTTTTAAGGGTTCTTTGGGGAGGGCTTTCTTCGTTCATTGAAAACAAACACACAAAAAAAAAAAAAAAAAGGGAAAAGGAAAAGGAAGAAGGTTTTCTTTTGGGGTCCTTTTTGAGGAAAAAAGCAAAAGGAGTCTTCTGCTGACAACAGAGTGGGAAAAGAAAAAAGAAAGAGAGGGAAGGGACGTGTGCAGAAGGCCAGCAGGAAAGAAAACCAAAAAAAAAAGGAAAAAGCAGAAAGCGGGCGCTGTTCTTCTTCTTCGGGAGGTCCTCTGCCGCTGTGACCGACCCTCTGCCGCCGCCGGTTTCCTCGCGCCACCGCCGCTTTACCCGAGTCGGCTGCCGTCCCGCCAGCCGCCGGCTCCTCCTCACCCGCGACAAACCGACGCATCCGCCCGCGACGTCGCCTCTGCTCCGGCTCTGCCCGCGCCTCGGCCGACCCAGCGCCCGTCGCCCGTCGCCGCTGCCTCGCCGCTCTGCCCGCGCCTCAGCCGATCACCACGCCGAGAGCTGCGAGCACCGGTGCTTGACTCCTCGCGACGAGCCGACGCCTGCGCCTCCTCCTCCGCCACTGCCCGATCTGCTGCATCGGAGCTGCAACCCGAAGCCGCCGCGCACCCCCTGCTGCCCGAGCCACTCCACCCTCTGCTGCCTCCGCCGCTGACGCCGGTAGCCGTAACCCAGCGCCGACGCCCGCCGCTGCTGCCTCGCCGCTCCGCCTCTGCCTGTGCTACCGCCGGAGTTCCCCTGACCACAACAGCACCACCTCCGCACCGCTGCTCCGTGCCCCCGAAGTCGCGACGCCGTCTCTGCCGGCCCCGCGCTCCGCCTCGTTGGTCGCTGACGCCTGCTGTAGCCGCGACCCAGCGCCTCTGCCTGCGTCGCCTCGCCTGCAACCCGCGCGGACCCGCGGTGACTCAACGCCTCTGCTCAGCCCAGCTGCCGCCGGTCTTCGCCGCGACCTACTGCTCGCACCATCAGCCACCAGCGCTCCGCCCTCGCCGCCCGCCGCCGGTCCCCTAGCCGGAGCTCCGAAAGCCGGCGCCTCCTCCGCCCACGCCTGCTCCTCCGAACCTGTTTGCAAAGCCCGATTGAAAATATTAATTAAATTAGATATTTTTTATTATTTTATTATATATATATATATTTATTTTAATACTTTTATCCATCCTTTGAAATAGTCACCGATGTCCGATCGAAATCTCTGACTAATATTCGCAATTTGAGTAGCATTGATTCTGATTTGTAATCGCATGAAAAATCGCCAATTCAATTTCACGCTCGAAATTCGATTTGTGATTTTATTTAAAATTGATTAATCGATAACGGAATATGATTCGTCAATTTATAGATCTTGATCTTATCTTTTCGTTAAAGAAAAATCCAACAATTTTGAGTTAGATTAGGTTTATTGTTTTAGGGTTATATTGCATATTTAGAATATGAAATTTATTTATTTCGAATTTTTTAAAAAATAAAAATTCAAAAAAAATACATTCATTTATGATGTTAGTTTTTTTTTAAATTGCACGTTTAATTATGTGTCAATTTTAATTTCGAATTCATAGAAAAGAAAAAAATAGAATTAGGGCATTATTTGCATGTTATTGCATATTAGGATAAGATTGCATGTTTAATTTTTAAGTTTAGACATTTTTTTCTAGATAGATTGCATTTTAGGTTAGGGATAACGTCCTAGTTTAAATTAAGATTTGACCTAAGTTGAATCTTAATGTAAGTTGGATGATATCTTAATTTGGATAGATAATTTTTGCAATTTTCTAATTTCGAATTTCATGAAAAATACCATAAAAATTGTCTTTGAATAAATTAATTTCATTCTCTAGGATTAGTTGCATGCTCATATTTCACTTTCGTCATATAGCTTAGGTCATATTGGCATGTCACATGATTTCATGTTAGATTATTGCATAAAGCATGATTATCATATCTAGGAATGTCTTTGTGAATTCTGATCTAACATTGATGTTTTCGTTGCTACGAGGTAAGTCCTACAATTTATTCACTGTTTTATCTAGGTGTTAAATTTGTAGTTTGTGCACTTATATGATCACCTCACATATTAGGGAAGTAAATTAAAATCAATTCAAGCTACTTGCAAAATATTTTTTTCGAAATAAAAGAGAAATGTACCAAAATGGCGTTAGTGAAAGCTAGTCTAATTAAGTCCCTGAACTGACAAATCTTTAATCTTCCGTTACTCTACTTGGATTTCTAATCGACCCACCAAATATATTAGTGGCGACTCCTAAATGAAAAATTATTTGCATGTTAAGAACTTAAACTTAAGTCGCGAATTGGTATAGGTTTGGGAGAGCTCGAGTTAACTTTAGGTTTAATAATCCATTAGCCAAACCTAGGTGGTGCACCCAAAAATTTAGTTGCGATGATGATGATGATCTTCAAAAGAAAACTTGATAGGAATAGTTACATTGCTTATTTGAAACATTAAAACTCGTCACAACTAAATGGTATTGAATGGGGCGAGCACTTACGAAATGGAAGAATCCTAGTTGGAAGCAAGACGAGTGAAAAGTGTAAGAAAACTTCCCATTGCCAGAACAATGAGCAACATCTTGTTAATTGCAAATCCAAGCGGCACTCATTAAGGATAGTACTAGAATATTTTGCAATGACATATTTATGTAGACATAAATTAGTTTCCAGGAATCCGACCAAAAAAGGAAAAATAGTTTCCAGGAAAAAAATTTACAATAGATTATTTGTTTATGTTACAATGGAAAGGTACACATTGCCGATAATCAGAGAAGCTGAATTTCTGCAACATGATAATTGTGCAGTGGCCGGTAGCCCCTTCTCGTAAATTTCATGGTTAATTAATGGTGATTTGATTAGAGTTTAAACAGGTTATGTGTCAAATTAGGACACGTTCAAGAAGTCAAGGGCTTGGTCGAGTACCCAATTCCAAAGTCTCTAGTTTCATTTTCATGTACATGGGTCGTCTACACAATCAAGAGAAGTCTTGGTCTTCTGTTGTTTATGTGATGTCTGATCTTTAGCTAATGTGAAGGAAAGATCAATTTCGAAATTTGCTGTCTTCAACTAAAGAGAAATGATCCTCCAAATACGTAGTGAATTTCCTTAACAAGCCATGCATTCATGGTAACAACAACACGTTATCACTCATCACACATTTCGATCTTACTAAAAAGACGGAAAAATAAACGACCGGCTGATAAATGCTTCTCACTACTGGGTAATTGTTACCTAGGAAAATTTTAGCCTAGCTAGTATAAAAAAATTTAACATGACTTAAAATTGCAAGGGCCGCATACTTCATGACCTCAACCATATTCGCCAATTTGCAGCATCATGTCATCAACCGACCCTTCACTCGGTGAAACTTATTTGTTTGTTTTGGGACAAGTACTTCATAATCCTTGCTCTTCTTGTGGGCATGAAGAATTTTCTGTTGTTCCACCTTCCCACCATACTTCTCGATTGTTTCCTTGGAGCTGCGCAAGTGAGATTGAATAGAAGGGCTTGGCCAACGCTAGTTTTGGAGCCGTAAAAGCTTCCGAAACTTGTTTCATCGTGGGTCGCAACTTTGAATTGCTATTTAAGCAAGCAAGCGCTAGAGAAACTACCAGAACGATACTTCTTGTGATAGAATTCTCTCTTGGGATTGGCAAGCGCGGATCCAATATTTGATGTAGCATAATATCTTCTCTGAAGAGAGTGGACAACATTGAGAATCTCACCTGGATGCTCACCCATTATAATTTCCATTGCTACCACCCCAAAGCTGTATACGTCACATTTCTCATTGACGACCAAAGTGTAAGCGAGCTCTTAAAAAAAAACAGAAGGTCATAGATTAGATGAGGCTCGAAACAAAGTTCACAATATTAGTTAGTGCATTATCAACATGTTAAATATGTAAGTGTGCTGAAGTGTCAACATGTTATTACCACATGGGGGGTGTTAAGTATATTGATCTAGCTATGTGCCTCTAGTAATAACATTCCACAAAAATATGGACAATTGATGCTTACCCGGTGCTATATATCCATGAGTGCCTGTAATATTTGCAGTGATATTAGATGAGAAATTAGGTTCTAGGAGTCTTGCTGTGCCGAAATCTGATAGGAAAGCTTGCATTTTGTTGTCTAGCAAAATGTTGTTGCTAGATATGTCTCGATGAACAATTGGCCGAGTGCAATCATGGTGCAGGTAAGACAAGGCATGTGCCATATCCCATACAATGACGAGTCTTTTAGACCAGTCTAGTTCCATCGCTTCAATGTCATCTCTCAAAGCACAAAATAGACTCCCCCTTTCCATGTACTCATAAACCAAGAACATGCTTCGATTGTGTAAGCAAAAACCATGGAGCTTAATTATGCTTCTATGTCGTACTTCAGTCAAGTGCTTCACTTCATTTCGGAAGCTCTTGTCGAAAGATGTGTCCTCTGCTTCATGATGGTGAAGTTTCTTCAATGCCATGATTTTCCCATTAGGCAATCGCGCTCTATAAACACTACCGTATCCACCGGTTCCAATGCAATATTTGATATCAAAGTCTTCTGTTGCATTGATTATGTCTTCGTATGCAATTTTCCCATCATAATTCCATATTGACAAGAAATCTCCATTTTTTTCGATTATCTCTGATTGAGTGCTCTTCATTCTGTGTTGAAATACGATCAAAGGTCTCAAAACCAGATAGAAAATGAATGATATAGCCATCAGTGGTATAAGTATCGTCACAAGTACAACCCTAGACATTCTTCTGGAACCATCAGTCTTTTCCAAACCTTCATTGCCTATGAAAGCTCCATAAGGAACGTGGGCTAGGTTATCTGGAATTTTTCCCATGAGATAATTATACGACAAGTCGATGTTATCTATGTGACCAAGAGTCATAGGGATTGTCCCCCAAAGTGCATTATGACTCAGATTTAGGTGGACTAGACTCTTTAGATTTCCCAATTCGGGAGGGATTGGACCTTTGATATTGTTACAATGAATGTCAATTACTTCTAACGTGGTGAGGTTTTGGAGACAAAGAGGGAACTCACCGGTTAGCCAATTGTCGGACAAGTTGAGATGCTTGAGCTTTGGGAGTGCACATATTTGAAGGGGAAAGATATTAGCGGAATTATAATCATGCAGCCCAAGAAAGGTCAGATTCGAGAGTAAAGAGAAATTCATCTTGCGCCAATCAAATGTGCCTTTGTAGTTGTCCAGGCCTCCTTGTATTATGTTTATTTTGACAACGTTTCCGGAGTCGTCACATGAAATGCCAGGCCACATGCAATATGCTAACGAAATGTTGCTTGTGAGGGGGGCAGACCACCACTCACTGTAACGAAGAGCATTTACCTGTGTCCTCATGGCAGTATATTCCAAACCTTCATTGCCTTCGAAATATGCATAATGAACATTGAACAGATTTTGTGGAACATTTCCCGTGAGATGATTGCACGACAAGTCGATGTACTCCAAGTTGACAAGCTTCTGAAATTTGGGAACTGAACCATGAAGAAAATTGTTTGTAAGATTGAGATTGTTTAACATGACCAAACTCTCAAGTTCATGAGGGATATTTCCCGAGAAGTTGTTGGAGCTCAAATCCAGATTAATGATATTCTTCAAATCTCCTATTTCCGATGGAATGGGGCCAGTGAAGGAGTTTAAGCTCAGCTTCAACATAATCAAGCTCTTCAATTTACCTATTTCTGATGGGATAGATCCACTTAATCTGTTCTCTTCCAGTCTTAGATATCCCAAGTTTGTCAAGTTCCCTATTTCTGAAGGAATGGATCCAGTGAAGGAGTTCCCAGCCAAATAGAGATGCACCAAGTTCTTCAATTTCGCTAGAATTGTAAGGATTGAGATCATGTCATATAGCGAATTGAAACTAAGATCTAGGTAGATCAGCCTCTTCAAATTACCCATTTCCGATGGGAAAGATCCACTAAATGTGTTATCTCCCATACTTAGATATGCCAAGTTCGTCAAGTTCCCTATTTCCGAAGGAATGGATCCATTGAAGGAGTTCCCATGCAAATAGAGTTGCACCAAGTTCTTCAACTTTGCTAGAGTCGTAGGGATCATGCCATTTAGCGAATTGAAACTAAGATTTAGATATGCCAAGTTCGTCAAGTTCCCTATTTCCGAAGGAATGGATCCATTGAAGTAGTTCCTATGCAAATGGAGTCGCACCAAGTTCTTCAATTTTGCTAGAGTTGTAGGGATCATGCCATTTAGTGAATTGAAACTGAGATTTAGATATGCCAAGTTCGTCAAGTTCCCTATTTCCGAAGGAATGGATCCATTGAAGAAGTTCTCATGCAAATAGAGCCGCACCAAGTTCTTCAATTTTGCTAGAGTCGTAGGGATCGTGCCATTTAGCAAATTGAAACTGAGATCTAGATAGATTAGCCTCTTCAAATTTCCCAATTCGGGAGGGATTGGACTATTGATGTAATTTTGATGAATGTCAATAACTTCTAACATGGTTAGATTTTGGAGACAAAGAGGCAGCTCACCAGTTAGCGCATTGGTGGACAAGTTGAGGTGTCTGAGCTTTGGGAGTGCACATATTTGAAAGGGAATGATATCAACAAGATAATAACCAGACAGTGTAAGAAAGGTGAGATTCGGGAGCAAAGAGTAATTCATACTGCTCAAATTAACATAGCGCCAGTAGTAGTAGTAGTTGTCGTCATCTTGTTGTGATGCATTTATTTCAACAACGCTTCCAGAATTGTCGCATGAAATGCCACGCCACGTGCAATGCGACACGGAAGTGTTGCTTGTAATGTAGAAAGGCCACCACCCACTGTGACGAAGAGCATCTGCCTCTATTTTGGTGGCAAGGGCAAGGAAGTTGTGGGAAAGAGCCAGCGCAATAACGATCCATGTAGCTGCAGTCATCCGCTGGAAGCCGATGGGTTTGCTTACAAGATTCATGCTTGAGAGAGAGAGAGAGAGAGAGAGAGAGAGAGAGAGAGAGAGAGAGAGAGAGAGAGGTCCTCTTCTTTTTGCTTGGGAAGTGGAGAGCCTGAGTTTGCCATGATATATGGAAGAAGGGCGATCCATAAGAAAATAACTTGAGTGGAGAGCAATTCAACATAAAGACTTGGAAGTCTCCCAAAGTCTCCCCGCACAAGACAATATTATGACGTGGTCATCAGATGATGGGGCCTGTGGTTTTAGTGCAAATCTAATTCACACTTTGCAATCCGTGAACCATGCTCATGAGATCCCTCTGAATTTTAACTTTTTAGATAACCTCGTTCTCACATGTGACACTTTTTTGTGTTTGAATATTGTTGTCAACCACACGTTACTTTAATTTGAACAAAAAATATTAAAAATATCACAATTTTCATGTGGTGCTCACTTTACTACCAAAATATTTTGAGCGATCAATTGAGTATTATATCAATGGAAAAATGATGACTTAAGTGTCTCTGACAGTAAATTCCGACAATTCATCCTACGTGGCATTTTAAATTAAACTTTGGCTCCGACATGTGTTTTTTTTTAATAAGAGATATTGAAGTCTAATGTGAAATATTCTTCGTCTAACTAGGCAAAATGAGCAGCACAATAACGCTTCATTTAATATTGGGGAAACTTCTCTCTCTCTCTCGCTGAAAAGAGCTCTGTTTCTCCAAAGCAAAGCTCCATTTTCTCGATGGAGAAACAGAGTTCCCTGTTTTAGCCTCCCGTTCGTCTTCGTGAGCTCCAGTTCTCGTTCGAAGCATCTAGGGACAACGAAACTCCTAGAATCGGCGAAAAGAGACGGGTTCTTCAAGTTCGGTGGAGGAAGAGGAGGCCTTGCAATGAAGATGAGGCCATGACTTTTGAATTCAAAATTTTACCTTGAACATTACGTTTGACATTCCACCAGGTGATTTTCGTGGAAAATAATCCTAGAAAAGACCACTTATTGGAGTAGCTACCCACGACGCCTTGCTGCAGAAAAAGAAAAAGAATGTAAACAAGCATGGGTATGACAGAACTTGTACGCATCCATCAAGAAGTCAAGGTCTTTGTGGGGTTTCATATGTGTTGACTTTTGGATTAGTGTGTGGCCGATGGTTCATGGGAAGTCGTGCTAAACACGGCACTTCTATTGGTGATGTTTGGCCCTCAAAAAAATTCTAACCCATCGTAAGGGAAAGGTCTGTCTTACCAAACTTTCTACATGACTTCTATTGGTGATGTTTGACCCTCAGAAAATTCTAACTCATCGTAAGGGAAAGGTTTGCCTTACCAAACTTTATTAAACTATTCAAATTTAACAGCAAATCCTCCATTGAACTCGTTCGAGCTCAAATCTAGACAAGAGAGATTAGTCAAATCTCCAATTTCCAATGGGACGGCGCAGTCCAAGGTAAGAGGCGGGATTGGACTCAAGAACACTCGAGCTTGTTAAATTGACCAAAGATGGAGGAATGGGGCTAATCAAAAAGTTTAAGCTTAGTTTTTTTTTTCTTTTTTGGTTCCCAATTCTGTATTATTGATGATGATATTACACACATCGGAATAAATCACTATTATCATATATTAAAATTTCGAATTTTAATAAAATTAGTAGGTCTTGGGTGAATAACCATATAAGCACATCAATTTTCTTGAGTAAAAGCCACAAAAACTAGATTTTACCTTAAAAAAGTTATTCAGATTCTTCGTATAACATTTGTATTGGACTGGCCTAGCTTGACCTATTTAATTTAACAGAATCATGTGGGTTGGGGCTGGATTACCGATTGATTACAAGAATCATATTCCGGCCAATCAATTTAAGAGTATCCCCTTAACATGACACCACATGAATACTTGTCGTCGACACAGATTGACACCCTAACTTTGTCCTTAATTCGCTCCTCATTCATGGCATTAGACCTCGATTCGCTTGATTACTTTAGTCTGAAGAAGGTTCCTGATCTCTTCGAAAGCATGTCAATGGGATGTGCTCAGAAATTTATAAAGACAGTATGCTGCACGCTCTTTCTTTTCAATTCGAATTCCCATGAAGTAGGGAGAAGACTGATACCAAATTAGCTCTCTTCATTTCGATTTCCAGTTCTCAATTCTCCGACAACCCAACAAACATCAATGAATTCGTTCCCACCGCGAGTGTTGATCGGTTTACTCGAGAGAGCCAAGTGTCGTGGCACGACTAGAACATGGTTACGTTGGATCAAACTGGTCCGGTAGCTCGAGATCCTATTGCAGAGAGACGGCAAATTTAATTAGCGGGTCGCTTAAAACTCCACAATAGAAGATGGGAGTTGATGATTTCCACTTTGGATTTTGATGCAGCCTAGCCTAGTGCGTGTAAAAACAGGCACGCGTTCAACAGTTGGAGGTCTTCGTCGTGCCCGCGCGCACTCAAGAGTCGGAGTCGGAGAAGTCGTCGGATCGACACGGCCCACATCACCGCACCGCAGGAGACGCAAGGCCAAAGACAAAAGTGGATGCCTTTTTTGACTTCATTTGGCGGACGCAGAAATTTAGTTTTGAGGAGCGAGACAAGGAGATAGCACCGAGCACAGAAATTTCGTGTGAACTAGACGAATTGGAACAGATGTTTCGTGAGAATAACGCTGAGTCTGACTTGTGAAATTTTAGTGCCCGAGTCATCCGCCATCACAATGGGGAAAGGTCATCGCACAGTGGTGGATGTCCCACTCAATATCACTCATGTGTTTGTCCCGGAATGTGGAGAATTGTTGGTTGATCACTCAATTCGCTTGGTATATCTCAACTTTTTTCCGCTTCAACTCCATCGACAATCCATCGATTTCTACTATGAGATTGGGGAAAGCAAGCTTAGTGTCACGGAAATAAGTAATCGAACAGTAAAATAGACAGTGCAAAGATATAGATTGGACATCAAATTTACGTGACTCGGTCGAGATGACCTACGTCCGCGAGGAGAGCATGACAATATTTCACTATAGATCAATCGATAAAACAGACATTATAACCATTCTTAAGTCACTCAAACACTCTTGGTATTTCTCAGTCCCAGTTATGCCCAATAACTCTTATAGTGTTTACCCCTCACAAATTCTTCACAAAATAATCTCTCAATATCATAAAAGAATTAACAAATTTTGCCCACAAGAAGTAATCTCTCAATAACACCTTTTGATAAGCCACGATAGATGATATGCCACAACGGATTTTCAAGTAAGGAAAATAGGCAGTGTAATTTAGGTGATAAGTTTCTTGGAGTTATAGTACAATTTTTTTGACAAGCAAAATATTCTATTTATGCAATCTCTAAATTAAAGAGTTTTATGATTCATTTACAATTTAAACTAGCATACCTGCCAAAAGAAAAGGATTTAAACAAGCTTGCAACATGGACAGAACTTGCAAACATCCGTCAAGAAGTTAAAGTCTTTTTTTGACTTTTGGTAATCAACGGCTCATGGAAAGTCATGGTCTTTACAACACTTTTATGGTGATTTTTGGCCCTAAAAATTTCTAACCCATCGTAAGGGAAAGGTGGTGGACCAATTTTTTCAGCAATCTTCTTTTGACTAACAAGCCTTCGACTTAGAAAGAGAGATCCTATTCATTCCAATCACTTGGTGTGGAAAAAATACCAAAGCAAGTGTGACCCTATTGGAATCATTTTTCAAAACACAAATTAGACTCCCCCTTCAATCAAGTAATCATAAACCCTAAATACACTCGTGTAAGTAGAAACCATGGAGCTTCTTTATGCTTCTAAATTGTACTTTCATCGATTGTTTCACTTTGTTTTGAAAGCTCTTGTAAAAAAGATGGGTCCTTGCTTCAACATGATGAAGTTTCTCCAATGCCATGATTTTCTCATTGGAAAATCACACTCTATAAACACTATTGTAACATCCACTCACTATGCAATTTTGATGTCATCATCTTTTGTTGCATTTATTATGTCTTCATATGCAATTCTCCCATCGTAGTTCCTTATCGAAAACAAATCTCCATTTTTCTTTGTTGTCTCTAATTGCATGCTATTTGTTGTAGTTGAAATAAGAGGCACAGCCTAAGAACTAGATGGGAAATGAGTATTATAGATAAATGAGATTATCCAAAAATATACATTAAAAAATGTCTAGTTCCACAAGAGCCACAATTCCGGATGAATAAGATTGAAAAATTTCTCATGGACCATATAAAATTCTCCAGTCCCACCCAAAGGTTAACTCCCAATTATCTTAGGCGACCCTTTATGTTTCTGAAATTGGTTATTATTGCTTTGAGGACATTGTAGTTGTTGAGTAATTAAACATTTGTTGTTCCTTCTAATCATCCATTAATCCATTCATAAACCCCATTTTAATTATTTCATTTAATACACAAAAGACTGCTGAGAAATTGCAAGGAACTGCAATGAAAAAGACTATCTGCTGAAATTGTATGTTCTCTGGAACAAGAAAACTCGAGTCAAAAACAACTATCGATATACTTTGCTTAAGTTCGATTTTGGCGGCCCCAAAACCTATTTACAATTTTTCTACCCTACCCATAGTATCTGTTAAGAGTCTTATTTCATTTGATTTCTTTGAACCCCATGTGATCATAGTCTGAGGAGATCACAAAGAGTGCATGTGGCACGAGCAAAGAATGTTGAACAGGATTTACTGTGGATGGTTTGCAATAGCATCTCTGAGCACCATCGGAATCTTTGCTTCTCTGGGGTACACGCTAGTCGTCAACACTCGGGGTGAGCAACCTAGAATTTGAGAACTGGCGGGTGGGAACTTGTCGGGTTCCAGGTTTCAAGGTATGCATGGTACTTTTCAGGTTCCAAAAATTAGAGAACCTATTTTTATAGGTAAATTTCAAGTTCTAAGTTAGTGAAACCCGAAACCTAGAATCTCCAATAAGTTTTTGTGTGTTTTTTTTTTTTCCGGTCTATGTCTTCGCCCTATCCTATGGTATTTCATGGCTTTCATTTTCTTGCTGACACGAAAAAGATAAGCCGGATGAGATTGTCGAGAGCCTACCAAGCGCAGAATGTATCATCTTGATTGCACAAGTGCAATTAGGATTACTTTACTGGAAAAGTTCCACTCACGTTTTCCAGTAATTTATCCACGACGGGCAAAGCTTGATTCGACGAAGTTGATCTTGCGTTCAACATCGGCCTTCTTGATAAACGGCAAGCCGATCTCGTATGCTTCTCGTTCTACATCGATCGCTATGATCTGCAGTGGAAACATTTGAGTAATGTTCTGATTAATTCTAGCTTGACAAATAGACTTCCAATTTTTTTCCTATTGTCAAGCGAGAGAGACGGCAGACCTTGCCATCTTGCGGGATCGTGAAAGCCATCAGGAGGAGAGAGTATCTGGTGAAGACGCCGACCTCTATAGTCTTCTTCGCGTTCGATAGCTTCAGGAGCAGCACAGCGAACTGACCCCCGCTGGCACAGTCGCAAAGTAGGACCTGTTCAGTAAGATTCCTACCAACACTGAACACATAAACTTAAAGATACTCTCTGGTTTTAAGTATATGGACAGCAGCTTTCGGTCATTGAATTCTATGGTTATGCCATATTTACTCAATTTATCATCGTCGTGACATGAATGTCCAGCTCCGAAAGCGAGTAATGAACATGTTCATACACTCTTAAGTCGATGCGGAATCATTTTGAGTAATGAGTATGGAATAGAATTGCTGTGGATGGTTTGCAATGGCATCTCTAAGCTCCTTCAGAATCTCTGCTTCTCTGGGGTAGACACTAGTCGTCGGTACATACTGCCATGACAATACAACAACTTAGAACATTCTCAAACCATTGCAGCAACTTCATTCAACAGAAGAAATTGCTGCAAACAGAACAAATCAAAAAGGAGAAAGAGAGAGAGAGAGAGAGAGAGAGAGAGAGAGAGAGAGAGAGAGAACATTGTATAGTTCATCACTCTGCAACAACCCTGATGGACCCTGGGAGACTACTGTCACAGTTGGTTCCATCTCTGCAAAGCCACTGGATCAATAAAAAATGCTGGTAAAGCATATGCAAAAGAGAAAATTGTCTAATTCCTGTATGTTATGTAATGAAGAGTATATGAGGTACTCATAGGCATTACAAGACGACTCTATCGATTATTGCACAATTATTTGCTGATGCATATAGCTAGGTGATATTCCCAGCTTGGTTGTGAAGAAACGTTTTCAGATCGGGCTCTGATCCTTTGTCCAAATCAAACTATCTGAACCATAATCATCAATTACTATGCCTAAGAACTAGTGGAACCGCCATTTTTGGCAACACTTTATCATGTAAAGAAAGCAGAGCAGAAGATATAGATGCTGAAGACTTGTCGTCATCCATGCGTCAAATGGAACGTTCAACCAGAGTTTTTCCTAACACAGGGACTAGGTAGTGTAGATTAAAGAAATTGACAAGAACGGTCTTTTATTGGGTGAACGATCGTCTGAAGTTCATTGAAAAGCATTCAAAAGGTTATAACACAACAGACTCACAATCTGTATTAGAAACTATTGTGCTCCAATCTCAAAAGATTGAGGAACGAGTGCTTATTTTGATGTATGCCATAAATTTGATTTTGGTCTGAGGCAGTTAATCACGATCTTGTGAAGCAAAATGTTGGATGCATTCATCCTCGAATAGGAAATCTTTCCTTATGTTGTTCTATCCTAAAGAAGCTCTATCGTTGCACGAGCAATAGACACACTGATAGGTTGATATCTCCCTCTTTCAACCCCAATCACATCAGCCAATGTATTTATGTCAACCACATAGTCCTGATCTCGAACATTGAAAAAGAATCTATTCGTATCCAAGAAACTGAGATTCGAATAGAAGTAAGCGGTAAGTTCAACATGAGCCTCCGTCATTTTAGAACAAAACCGTTCGAGTCCAAGAGATTGAATTTTTCTCGCAGATTGACATTCAGAGAGTCAAGAAAATCAAAGTCCACATTCTAGGGTTTACTTCAGCAACTTAGAGTACAGTTGTTTGTGTTCCTCCGAGCGAAACAAGTCTATCCTTTTGCTTCGGATTTTTGCCGCAACACCCATTCTAGGTTTAAACTGACTGTACATCCTATCATCATCATTCCCATTAGGTTGACTCAGCCCTCCAACACGTGGATCGCTTGGGATATTTGCTAATGCTTCTTCCGCCGATCCCGCAGGAGCAATTCCCAATCGTTTCATTGTGCGTAAAAAGAAAGTTTCATTTCTATACCCTTTGTCTTTTAGAAATTCATCAATATAGTTTAACAAAGTACCACTCCTCTTCAAAGCACGATATAGCTTATAGGTAAAAGTGGGCTTATGAGTGCTTACGGGTTCTGCATCTTCGATGATTTCTTCCTCTTTTTGATGTGCAACACTCTGAGGTCTAGATGGAGGAGATGGACGTTGCTGAGAATGTTGTGAGCTCTACTGCTGTCTAGGAGATTCTTCTTCCTCTGTGAAATCAAATTGCGTAGGCCCCTCATGCATTTTCTATGATCCCCCGTTCGCGATCCTCAAAGACTTTCTTTGAGATGACATCTTTCACAATCTTTGAGAGATTCCAAACTTGTTTCCTAAGAAAAATGAAAACTTTTCGAAGATTAAACAAGAGAAGAAGACAGAAGTGGAAGATCTATGCTCTTTTAGGGTTTTTGTGTGTAAAACGAAGAAGAACCAACAGTATATAAGGTAGTCGAAGCGAGGCATATGGAACGTCATGAAAAGGAAATATAAAAATGCCTTTTAAAATTAACTACCTTTTCAAAAATTAGATAACTGTCGTTTCAAAAATAACTTCTTTTTCGAAAAGGAAGGATTGTAATAATCACGAAAATTGGGAAAACAACGTCAATCAATTTCGGATAGATGATCGTACATTTTCAAGATTTGATCCGAGAGATAAGTTTCTAAAATAGAAGTAACTTACAGTCGTAAATCTTGTTCGTCTGAGTCTGAGTATCTTTAGGCTTTCAGTCCTGAGTTTGAACTTCCTCAGACTTTAAGATATTGAGTCTGGAACGAATAACTTCAAATTGATTTTTCTCCAAAAGCTTTGTAAATATATCCGCTAGTTGATTCTTTGAATCAATAAACTGAATTGAAACTTCTCCATTTTGAACATGATCTCTAATGAAATGATGTGGAATCTCTATATGTTTTGCTCTTGAATGAATAATCGGATTCTTGGTGAGATTGATTGCACTGGTGTTGTCACATTTGATCTCAGTACATGAATCTTCAATTCCAAAGTCTCTTAGTTGTTGTTTTATCCACAGAATTTGTGAACAACAACTTTCAAGAGCTACATACTCTGCTTATACCGTAGAAAGAGCTACAGTACTTTGCTTCCTTGAAAACCAAGACACTGTCGTGTTTCCAAGTAGTTGACAGGTGCCCGATGTACTCTTTCTATCAACTCTGCATCCGGTTAGGTTTGTGTCTAAGTATCCAAGAAAAGTGAAGTCTCCTTCCTTAGGATACTAGAGACTCAAATTTGAAGTTGAGGCAATATATTTGATAACACGCTTTGCAACACTTCGATGAGATTCTTTAGGGTCTCATCGAAATCTGACACAAATATAAACACTAAACAAAATGTCAAGTCTAGAAGCAGTTAGATAAAGAAGTGAACCAATGATACTCCTGTATAGCTTCTGGTCAACTTTCTTTCCTTCTTCATCCTTGTCCAGCTTCAAAGAACTTGACATTGGTATATTAGTCTTTTTGTAATTTTCTAATCCAAACTTTTTGACAAGTTTTTTAGCATATTTTTCTTGATGAATAAAGATTCCCTCCTTCAGTTGTTTCACTTGAAGCCCGAGAAAGAAGGTTAGTTCACCCATCATGCTCGTTTCAAACTCATACTGCATAGACTTAGAGAATTTCTTGCACAGATTTTCATTAGAAGATCTAAAAATAATATCATCAACATAAATTTGAACAAGTAAAAAACTTTTGCTTTCTTTCTTGATAAACAATGTAGTATCTACTTTACCTTTAACAAAGCCATTTTGAATTAAAAACTTACCTAGTCTGTCGTACCAAGCTCGAGGGGCTTACTTTAAACCATATAGAGCATTTTTTCAATCTGAATACAAAGTATGGTTTCCTTGGGTCTTCAAAATCGGGTGATTGTTCCACATAGACTTCCTCTTGGATAAATCCATTTAGGAAAGCACTTTTGACGTCCATTTGAAATAACCTGAAATTCTTTTGACAAGTAAAAGCAAGTAATAATCTAATTGCTTCTAACCTTGCTATTGGTGTGTAAGTCTCATCATAGTTTATCCATTCTTCTTGTGTATATCCCTTGGTCACGAGTCTTGCTTTGTTTCTTACGACTTTTCCTTTCTCGTTCATCTTGTTCCTGAAAACCCATTTAGCTCCAATGATGGATTTACCTTTCAATTTAGGAGTTAATTCCCAGACATCATTGATGCTGAATTGCCTGAATTCTTCTTGCATAGCTTCAATCCAGCTTTCATCAGCTAAAGTTTATTTTATGCTTTTGGGTTTTATTTCAGAAATAAAAGCCACAACACTAGACTCTTCACGCCTTTTGGATCTTGTGCGAATTCCTTCATTAATATCACCAATAATAAGATCTTTGGGATGACTGGACTTATGCTTCTAATTGCTGGTTGATTTGTCAGACTGTTGATCTTTTTTCTCATTTGAATCTTCGTTGATCATTTATTGCTTGTCTTCTGAAGTTTGAGCTGCTTATGGAGATTTAGGCTTTGTAGAGTCTGGAGCAGCTTCAAATTCTTCAAGATGAGTGTGAATTGATTGATTTTGCATAAAGTCTTGAAATTTGACATTCATCGATTCCTCCACAGATTAAGTATTTTTATTGTAAACTCTATAAGCTTTGCTTGTGATAGAATATCCAAGGAAAATACATTCATCTGATTTTTCTTCAAACTTACCAATTTAATCATTTGCATTTTTCAATATAAAACATTTACATCCAAACACATGAAAATATGAAACAATGAGCTTCTTTCCTTTGAATAACTCATAGGGAGTTTTCTCCAAAATAGACCTTAAAAAGACTCTATTAATAATATAACACGTTGTAGAAACTACTTCAGCCCAAAAACGAGAAGAGATGTTACTTTCAATTAAAAGAGTTCTAGCCATTTCCTGAAGTGGCCTATTCTTTCTTTCCACAACTCCATTTTGCTCTAGAGTATATAGTGCAGAGAACACATGCTGAAAACCAGATTCATCATAGAATCTTGTAAAGTTTTGATTTTCAAATTCACCTCCATGATCTGTCCGTATACTTGAAATAACATACCCTTTCTCATTTTGGACCTTTTTAGCAAACTTTATAAAATAAGAAAAAGGTTTCAGACTTAGTTGCCAGGAAATATACTAAAGTGAATCATGAATAATCATCCACAATTACTAAACAGTATTTCTTACATCCAATGCTCTGAGTTCTGGTTGGTCCGAAAATATCCATATGCAAGAGTTGTAGTACACGATTAATGGATACTTGATTTATTAGTTTGAATGAGTTTCTTGCATGTTTTCCCAACACGCATGGTGTGCATAGATCAAACTTTTGGTATGTTAGATTGGGTAGTCCATGAACAAGCTTCTTTGCTGAGATTTTGGCTATTTACTTCATGTTGATGTGCCCAAGTTTTCTGTGCTATAAGTTTGCTTCTTCTTGATATAAGATTCGACATTGAGTTTAATCTAATTTGATATCCAAGAGATAGATATTCCCATATCTTCGACCTGTGAAAGACTGAGAGGAGTCTTTACTGGTTCTTGAACATATTCCTTCTTGAAAGTTGATTTTGAAATCGGTGTCGCACAGCTGACTGATACTCAGCAAATTGTAGTTGAGTCATTTTACTAAAAAAACATTACTGATCGTGAGGCTTCCAATCTTTACAGTTCCGTATCACACAATTCTTTCTTTGTTGTTTCCTCCAAAAGAAACTTTTCCACAATTAACTTGTACAAGCTTTATGAAGTAATTTGAATCTCCTGTCATATGTCTTGAGCATCCACTATCCAGGTGCCATTTAACCTTTTTCTTGATAGTGACATGCATTTAGAAAAAAGACTCAAGCTTTCTTTAGTACCCATATTTTCTTGGGTCCATTGGTGTTAGTGTAATATATGGTCTTTGCCCATACCTTCTTAACAGGTTTCCAAACCATAGGACATTCTTTCTCAAAATGATCTGAGCTATTGCACTTAGAACATTTAAGAGCACTGCAACCTATTGGTTTTACAAAAACTTTTTGAAAATGATTTTTGTAAGAATCTTTTGTAGGTCTTTGCTTAATTCTTTCCTTTACTTTCGGAAAATCAATTAGATGAATGGTTTCAACAGTCATTCCTAAACCTGCTTTATTGAAGTAAGGTCTTTGTGCTAAAAGAATTTTTTTCAAGTTTCTCATATTCTATAGAAAATCTTTTAGAAATACTTGAGATATCATTTTTCAAGAATGCATTTTCTTTTGAAAGATTGCATTTTCTTTCAAAGTAGTAACACTTTTGTCTAAACTTTTGACCTTTTCTTTCCAAACATTTTCCTATTGTTTCAATGCAGAATTTTCTCTTTTAAGTTCGGAAATCATTTTAAGAGAAGTTTTGAGACTAAAACACAATTCATCAATGTATCTAGAGACTTTAATAGAAATTTTCAAATTACTTACCTCGATTTCACTGTCTGAATCTGAGTCTATCTCAGAGTCTGAATCTGTGTCTGATTGTGCCACGAGACATATATTGGCATAATTTTCATCACTTTCCTCACATTCTGTATCACTCCAAGTTTTTGCTTGAAGTGCCTTTCAATATTTCTCAGTTTTTCCTTTCTTTTTCCTCGGAAGGGGACAGTTGGGTCTGATGTGTCTCTTTTTCTTACATTCAAAACAGACTACATCTTTATTGGATTCATCATCCTCAACATACTTAGTCTGTTGCTTTTGAAAAATTTGTTTCTTTGGATTGAATCTTCTCCCCTTTCTATTTAGTTTTCTGAATCTTCTTATTATGAGAGCAAGCTCTTCATCATCCATATAGTCTTCAGAATCTATGACATCAGAATCATCATTAGATTTTAATGCAATGGATTTCTTACCTTTAAGATGTTCATCTTCGTTGGTTTGCTCAACTTCATAAGACTGAAGAGTCCCAACCAATTTGTCAACAGATAGTGGCATGATTCTTTGCGTCTCCCTTATTGAGGTCTTTATGTGATTCCAATCCTTGGACAGTCCATGTAGTAGCTTGTTTACCTTCATGGATTCAAAAATTGGTTGACCTTGATATTCAAGACCATTCATGATTTCTGTAAAATGACTAAACATGTCAGTGATAGATTTTCCTGATTTCATTTTGAATGCTTCGTATTGACCGAGCAGAATGTTGATTCTAGTTTCTTTCACTCGATCAGTTCCTTCATAGGTGATGTGTAATCTATCCTAGACTTCTTTAGCTATTTCATAAGAAGATATTATGTTATATTCAGTAAGAGATAATGCACAATATAAAGAATAAATTGCTTTTGCATCAAGAGCTTGTCTCTTAGTTATCTCTTCTTGAGTCATTTCACTAGACTCAACGGTTTCTTTTCCTCTTTCGGAGACTGGTGCAGCTTTAGGAATGATTCCTTTGTCTACCACATCCCATTCCAGAGGATCCTTTGATCTTAGGAATACTTTCATCTTGTTTTTCCATATGTTGTATTCCTTTCCATCAAAATAAGATGGTCTGGTATTGTTTTGCCCTTCAACCAGTCCTTGAGCCAATATACTAGCCATGGATCTTTAACTCTGAAGTAAAACACTTCAACTTAAGTGAGTACACAGGCTCTGATACCAATTGTGAAAGCTAGTACAAGCACCTAGAGGGGGTGAATAGGTGTAAAAACAAATTTCCCTTAGTGAAGTGTGCAACCTAAATCAACAATAGATTATGAAAAGGAAATTGGACTCTTGTAAACAAATCGAGTTATGATTAAAGTAAAAGAGTGTAGAGAAGAGAATAAGAACACAGGGTTTATAGTGGTTCGGATTAATCCAAGCCTACGTTCACTCTTCTGCACTGATAACCCACTGGCTGGATTTCACCATGAAACAAAAGAGTTGTTACAGTAAAGCTCTTCCATGATTCTACAGTGTAGAGACTCTACTACACTTCCTCAAGATCTCTCAAAGATATAGACTCTCTTTTGCATACAAAATTTCGCTCAACAATGTAATTGACTAAGAACAATGAGCTTTAGACTTTGGAATTCTTTTATCGTGCACACACTCGAACAACTGGAACGTCTTCCTTATATACTCCTTCATGCCATCACACCCGTTGGCACTTACCAAAGGAATTCTTTCAATCTACCCATTGGACATAATCAATTAGGAAGATTTCGAGCTATTTAAGGAACATGACGATAGCCCATAAATCCTGCTCACCCATACAAACAGGATCTAGGTTTCCATAAGTAGAAACTTCCAAGTATACTTCGCCAATCAACGGATCCAAAATCCCTAAATCAATCTTAATTTGAATAATGGATTCCGACATGTTATATCTAGCCAAGAGATCTTCTTTAGTCGACAGAATCAAATCCTTAACGAAATACTCCGTTTCGAATAAGCCTTCTTCGATGGTCTAGAAATTGTCAATGAGAATAGACTTTAAGTCTTAAGTTTGGCAGTTCGAAGGTCTTCAAACTTTTATGGAAGAGTCTGCAAGTCTTCAGACTAGACTGATAGAAACGTTTTGTCAACTTCAAAACACTCAATGAAGTTTTCTCCAACAGAAACAAAGTTCTCAAAAGTTTGAAAATAAATCAGCTGAGGATGATGAATCCAATAAAGATGTGATTTGTTTTGAATGCAAGAAAAAGTGACACATCAGACCTAATTGTCCCTTACTGAAGAAAAAGAAAGGAAAAGCTAAGAAATACAGAAAGGCTCTCAAAGCAAAAACATGGAGTGATACCGAATGTGAAGAGAGTGATGATGATTATGCCAATATTTGTCTAATGGAAAAATCAGAATCAGATTCAGACTCTGAATCAGACTTAGACTTAGACTCAAACAGTGAAATCGAGGTAAGTAATTCAAAAATTCCTATTAAAGTCTCTAAATATATTGATAAACGTGTCTTAGTCTCAAAACCTCTCTCAAGAGAATTTCTGAACTAATAAGGGAAAATTCTGCACTAAAGCAACAAGAGATTATTTGGAAAGAAAAGATCGAAAATTTAGATAAAAATATTATTACTTTGAAAGAAGATGCAGACTCTTTTTAAAAAGAAAATGCACTTTTGAAAAATGATATTTCAAGTATTTCAAAAAAGTTTTCCATAGGATCTGAGAAATTAGAAAAGATTTTTTCAGCACAAAGACCTTACTTTAACAAATCAGGCTTGAGAATGACTGCCGAAACCATCCCTCTAATTGATTTTCCAAAACTAAAGGAAATGATCAAACAAAGACCTACAAATTTTTTTTATAGAAATCATTTTCAAAAAGTTTTTGTAAAACCTATAGGTCGTAGTGCTCTTAAATGTTCTAAGTGCAACAGCTCATAACATTTTGAGAAAGAATGTTCTATGGTTTGGAAACCTGTTAAGAAGGTTTGGGTAAAGACCGTATATTGCATTAATTTCATTGGACCCAAGAAAATATGGGTACTAAAGAAAGTTTGAGTTTCTTTTTTAAATGCAGGTCACTATCAAGAAAAATGTTAAATGGTACTTGGATAGTGGATGCTCAAGACATATGACAAGAGACTCAAGTTGTTTCATAAAGCTTATGCAAGTTAATGGTGGAAAAGTTTCTTTTGGTGAAAATAGCAAAGGCATAATTGTGGGATGCGGAACTATAAAGATTGGAAATCTCACAATCAACAACGTTTCCTTAGTGGAAGGACTCAACTACAACTTGTTGAGTATCAGCCAACTGTGCAACACAGATTACAAAATCAACTTTCAAGAAAGAATATGTTCATGAACTAGTAAAGACTCCTCTCAGACATTCAAGGGGCGAAGACATGGGAATATATATCTCTTGGATATCAAACCAGAAAAATCCCAATGTCTAATTTCAATTTAAGAGGAAGTTAATCTCTGGCACAAAAAACTTGGCCACATCAACATGAAACAAATAGCCAAGATCTCTACAAAGAAGCTTGTTTGTGGACTACCCAACCTGACATACCCAAAATCTTATTTATGCACACCGTGTGTATTGGGAAAACATAACCCAGAGCATTGGAGGTAAGAAATATTGCCTAGTAATAATGGATGCTTATTCACGATTTACTTGGGTATATTTCCTGACAAGTAAATATGAAACCTTTTCTTATTTTATGAAAATTGCTAAGAAAGTTCAAAATGAGAAAGGGTATGTTATTTCAAGTATACGAACAGACCATGGAGGTGAGTTTGAAAATCGATTTTGCTAAATTTTATGATGAATCTAGCTTTCAGCATGTGTTCTCCTCATCATACACTCCGAAGCAGAATGAAGTTGTGGAGGAAGAATAGATCATTGCAAGAAATGGCTAGAACACTATTAATTGAAAGTAACATTTCTTTTCATTTTTGGACTGAAGCAGTTTCTACATCGTATTATATTATTAATAGAGTCTTCTTAAGACATTTTCTAGAAAAAAAACTCCCTATGAGTTATTCAAAGGAAAGAAGCCAATTGTTTCCTATTTTCATGTATTTGGATGCAAATGTTTTATATTGAAAAATGCAAATAATAGAATTGATAAGTTTGAAGAAAAATCAAATGAAGGCATTTTCCTTGAATATTCAACCACCAGCAAAGTTTACAGAGTTTACAACAAAAAGACTCAATTTATGGAGGAATCGATGAATGTCAAATTTCAAGACTTTATACAAAATCAATCGATTCAGACTCAACTTGAAGAATCTGAACCTGCTCCAGACTCTACGAAGTCTAAATCTCCAGAAGTAGCCCAGACTTCAGAAGACCTGCAACGAATGATCATTGAAGAATCAAATGAAGAAAAAGATCAACAGTCTGATAAACCAACCAGCAACTGGAAACACAAGTCTAGTCATCCCAAAGAACTCATTATTGGTGATATTGATGAAGGGATTCGTACAAGATCCAAAAGGCGTGAAGAGTCTAGTGCTATAGCTCTTATTTTTGAAATAGAACCCAAGAGTATAGAAGAAGCTTTAACTGATGAAAGCTGGATCGAAGCTATGCAAGAAGAACTCAGGCAATTCAGTATCAATGATGTCAGGGAATTAACTCCTAAACCAAAAGGTAAATCTGTCATTGGAGCTAAATAGATTTTCAGGAACAAGATGAATGAGAAATGAAAAGTCATAAGGAACAAAGCAAGACTCGTGGCCAAAGGATATACGCAAGAAGAATGGATAGACTATGATGAGACTTACGCACCAGTAGTAAGGTTAGAAACAATTAGATTACTACTTGCTTTTGCTTGTTATAAGAATTTCAGGTTATTCCAAATGGACGGCAAAAGCGCTTTCCTAAATGGATTTATCCAAGAAGTCTATGTGGAACAACCTCCCGATTTTGAAGACCCAAGGAAACTAGACTTTGTATTCAGACTGAAAAATGCATTATATGGTTTAAAGCAAGTACCTCGAGCTTGGTACGACAAGTTAAGTAAGTTTTTAATTCAAAATGGCTTTGTTAAAGGTAAAGTAGACACTACCTTGTTTATCAAAAGAGAAAGCAAAAACCTTTTACCTGTTCAAATCTATGTTGATGACATTATTTTTGGATCACCTAACGAAAATTTGTGCAAGAAATTCTCTAAGACTATGCAGGATGAGTTTGAAATGAGCATGATGGGTGAACTATCCTTCTTTCTCGGACTTCAAGTGAAACAATTGAAGGAAGGAACTTTCATTCACCTAAGAAAAATATGCTAAAGAACTTGTTAAAAAGTTCCGTTTGGAGAATTGCAAAAAGAATGATATACCAATGTCAAGTTCCTCGAAGCTGGACAAAGATGAAGGAGAAAATAAAGTTGATCAAAAGCTATACAGGAGTATCATTGGTTCACTTATTTATCTTACTACTTCTAGACCTGACATTTTGTTTAATGTTTGTATTTGTGCCAGATTTTAATCAGATTCCAAAGAATTTCATCTAAGTGTTGCAAAACACATCATCAAATACGTTGCAACAACTTCTAATTTGGGTCTCTAGTATCCTAAAGAATGAGACTTTATTCTCCTTGGATATTCAGACGCAGACCTAGCAGGATGAAGAGTTGATAGAAAGAGCACATCAGTCACTTGTCAATTATTTGGTAACGAGACAGTATCTTGGTTTTCAAGGAAGCAAAGTACTGTAGCTCTTTCAATAGCAGAAGCAGAGTATGTGGCTCTTGGAAGTTGTTATTCTCAAATCTTGTGGATAAAACAACAACTAAGAGACTTTGGAATCGAAGACTCATGCACTGAGATCAAATGCGACAACACCAGCGTGATTAATCTCACCAAGAATCTAATTCTTCATTCAAGAGCAAAGCATATAGACGACATCATTTTATTAGAGACCATGTTCAAAATGAAGAAGTCTTGATTCAATTCATTGACTCAAAGAATCAACTAGCAGACATTTTTACAAAGCCACCGGAGAAAAGTCAAGTTGAGTCTATTCGTTCCAGACTTAATATCTTAAAGTTTGAAGAAGTTCAAACTCAGGGATAAAAGTATAAAGATTCTCAGACTCAGAAGATCAAGATTCACGACTTTAAGTTATTTCTGTTTTGGAAATTTATCTCTCGGATAAAATCTCGAAAAGGTATGTTCATCTATTAATCTGTAATTGATTGATGTTATCTTCCCCAGTTTTCGTAATTACTATAATCATTCCTTTTCGAAGAAGAAGTTATCTTTTTGACAGTTATCTATTTTTTTTTTTAAAAAGGGCAGTTATTTTGAAAAGGCATTTTCTATTTTCCTTTTACAGCAATCCGTATACCCCATTTCGACCGCTTTATATACTGTTTGTTTTCTTTCGCTTTACTCACAAAACCCTAAAAACCTCACAATTTCATCTTCTCTTTTTTACTCTTCAGTTTAATCCTCAAAGTTTTCATCTTTCTTGCGAAACGAGTTTAGAATCTCTTAAAGACTGTGAGTATGTCTTTCCAAAGAAAGTCTTCAAGGCTTGCGAACATGGGACCACAACACATGCGTGAGGGTCCTACGCATTTTAACCTCACTGAGGAAGAAGAATCTCCAAGACAACAACGGAATCTACAACATTATCAACCGCGTCAATCTCCACAAGCTAGACCTCAGGATACTCATCATTGAGCGGAGGAAGAAATCATTGAAGATGCAGAACCTGTAAGAACTCAAAAGCCCGCTTTTACCTTTAAACTCTACTCTGCCTTGAAGGAGGGAGGTACTCCCTTGAACTTTATTGATGAAATTTTAAAAGAGAAAGGGTATCAAAATGAAACCCACTTTTTGCGAACGATGGAACGATTGGGAGTTACTCCTGCGGGGTCAGCAGAAAGAGCATTTGCAAACATTCCAAGAGATCCACGTGTTGGAGGTCTTAGTCAACCAGATGGAAATGATGATAAAAAGTTGTACACTCATTTTAAGCCTAGAATGGGTGTTGCGGCGAATATTCAAAGCAAAATGATAGATTTGTTTCGCTCTGAGGAACACAAGCGACTTTACTTTAAGTTACTAAAGTGACGGGTGATCAACCTAAGAAATGTGGACTTTGATTTTCTTAATTCTCTGAATGTAAAGTTGCGAGAGAAATTCACATTGCTTCAACTTGAACGTTTTTGTTCTGAGACAACAGAGGCTCATCCAGAACTTACTGTATATTTCTATTCTAATATGAGTTTCTTGGATGTGAATAGATTTTCTTTTATTGTTAGAAACCAGGACTATATCGTTGATATGTACACAATGGCATATGTGATTGGAGTAGAGCGAGGGGCATTCCAATCAATTAGTGTGTCTGTTGGTCGTGCGACGATAGAGCTTGTTCGGGATGGAATGGTGGAAGGACGAATTTTGTACATAAGGATGAATGCCTCAAATATTTTGCTTCACAAGATCATGATCAATTACCTTAGACCCAAATCGACTTCGAAGATTGACGTCTCCAACTCATAAGCAAAGCTGATGTATGCTATCAACACTGGCAAAAAGTTCTCTCTTCCACACACAATCATGTTTCACATGTATAGATCGATGGTGAAAGACAAGGGCCAACTTCCTTACTCAGCACTTGTTACAAAGTTATTTAGACATTTAAATATTCAGCCTCCTAAGATTCTGTGTGTTCGTACCTGTGATCAAATGGTGGTGGGACTAAAAATTGTTTCTAAAATGCGTTTGAAGAAGCTGAACAAAACTTTGGAGTGATTTAAGGAAAAAACCCCTGTCAAAACTCACCAAGTTTCTTCGGCTACAAAACGGAAAGGGATGGAGCCCATAACAGTTCTATCCAAGAAAAGAAGAGCACTCATCTTGCAGGATGAGGAATATGAGGAAGATGTCACCATTTTCGCTCTTGCATTGAGAAACTTACATTGTTCTGTCTAGAGACAGAGAAGAGTTAGAGCAAATGAGTGGAGAGTGAGAAAAGAAGCATAGGAAGAAAAAACTGCTAAAGAAGAGGGTAAAGGAGAACAAGAAGAGATAGAGCATGAGGAGTACTTCTCTCCGCCTGAAGGCAATGAAACTAGGGGAGTTGCTGAGAAAAGATGTACCTTTTCAATTGCTTTTACTAGTGAATATGTTAGCCGTTTACCTACAGATCCAGAAGACATCTATGCCTATCAATTTCCTGAGGAAGGTCGTGAGGTTTCATCTCCAAATCCGAGTGCTCATGCTGACATGCCATCATCTACCAATACTCCTCAAACTGATCATGTAGAGGCAAGCACTCAGATTGACAACACAGCAGACTTTCCAAGACTGCTTGATGTTCTTATGGAGATGCGAGGCCAAATTTATGCCCTAGGATGCGAAGTTCAGAACATGCAGAATGCTAGTCAAGCCTCTTCAGTTTCCTTGCATGATCAAATTCATGCCCTTGCTCTTCAAGTTCAAGCAAATACCAAGGGTGAAGAAGTGGCTCAACTAAAGGAGGATTTGAAAAAGCTGGAAGGGATTGTCTAGTCGATGGGAGATTTCTAGCTTGTTCGCGTTCCAAAACAATCCTAATTTTATTCTCTTTTCTCTCTACCTTTTTAATGCTGACAAAAAGGGGAGATGGTGCAGATTTGAAATTTGACTCTTAACTATTTTTGACTTTTTGACTTTTGATTGACTTTACTTTTGTTTGGCTGTTTGATTGTGACTGATTTAGATTTGGATATGGATTGTTTGATCGTTTAATGTTTGCAGTATCTTAAGCGCTGTTGGTATTCATGGTAAAGATAGTTGTTTTTAACAGGACTAACTTATCTCCTATGGATGCAGATTTAATGCTATCTTTACTAAACCAATTATCTTTTGTGAGATATCCATGTTTGCTTAAGTATTGTCTTGCAGGTAAAAAATATCTAAATCTGCAGGAAAGTTTTGTCATCATAAAAAATGGGGAGATTGTTGGAGAAAACTTCCGTATTTATTTTGAAGCTGACAAAACGTTTCAATCAGTCTAGTCTGAAGACTTGCATAATCTTTCGCCAAAGTCTAAAAACCACCAAACCACCAGACTCAAGACTTAAAGTCTGCCCTCATAGACAGTTTCTAGACCGTCGAAGAAGACTTATCTAGATTCGAGTATCTCTTTAAGGACTTGATTCTAACGGTTGGAGAAGATCTCACGACTGGAGATAGCGTCTAAAGATCTATTATTCGTATTGGAAATAATTCGAGTAATTCAGATCTATTGATTGACAAAGTATAATTGGAAGGTTCTATTTATGGAAACCTAGATCCTGATTGTATGGGCAAGCACGATTGGTGGGCTATCGTCATATTCCTTAAATAACTCGAGATCTTCCTAATTGATTATGTCTAACGAGTAGATTGGAAGAGCTCATTTGAAAAGTGCCAACGGTTATGAAGACATGGAGAAGTATATATGGAAGACGCTCTAGTTATTCAAGAAAGTACGCGATAGATAAATTTCAAAATCTGAAGCTCCTTGTTCTTTGCCAATTCAATTGTTGAGCGTAAACTTGTACTCAACAGAGAGTTTATACTTTTGTGGAGGTTCGGACACCTGGAGTGCCATAACTAGGGGTGAGCATGGTCCGAGTTGGTCTGGGCCACCCTCTAATCCTAGGACCACCCGTACAGTGTCGATTCTCAATTTTTAGGACCAAGGACTGACCCTATTGAGGCTGGGACCAAGGACCGGACTAACCCAATGGATTCGGTTCGGTTCCAAGGTCAACTCGAGACCGATTGATAATTTTTTTCATCTTATTTTTTATACTTCTTGAAAAAGCAAACCAACAAATTCAAATTACACATCCATCGACAATGCGGCATTGTGCAACTAAACTATAAATACCAATACATATTTAGCAATTTTAAGATGACAAAATAATAAAAATTTTGTACCTGCTAACCGTTCATCGAGATATGGGACAACATGGAAAGTTCTTGTAATAATTTATCTTTAATATTCATAACACCATATGCAAAAGCGTTTTCTTGCATTTGATCATGTAGAGTCCACTCAACCAAAAAATGAGCTTCACATCACTTGACTAGCAAATCACCGTAGCAACTACAATACTACTCTACTCTTCTAAAACTTCTACCATTTGACATAAATTAAAAAGCAAAGTGCGGCTGAAATTCATTAGTAAAATACAATTAAACCATAAAAAGTTCAAAATACAGAATATAAACTATGAATATATATAACTTCACATCTTGTTAATTCACTTGAACTTCTAAACACTTGAAAACAAAACAAACGACACTTAATTAATACTCAACAAAAGTTTTAAATTGAAATTACTATTAGTGTTATTGATAGAACATCTCAATATAATATAATATAATATAATAGACATTTTACTTAGGTTTGAATATATAATTTTTTTTTATAAATAATACAATATAATATAATATACATGGTTGGTCCAAGGTTGAATCAACCCAAAACTCTTAGAACCGAGGACCAATCCGCACAGTGTTGGTCCTGGAATTTCAAGACCAAGGACTGACCCAGTCCCCTTGGGAACCGGACCAGGATCGGCAGGGTTGGGCCGGTCTAGGGTTAACTCTAGACCGCTGCTCACTTCTAGCTATAACTTGGCACGGAGGGACACTTAAGTGCCATAACTTTGAAATGGTACACTTAAGTACTAATATAGGAGTAAAATGGAACACTTAAGTACCACTTCGGCGAAAATCTGGCCAAATGGCTGACGTGGCAATTTTACGGCGAGTTTGATCCAAAACGGCATCGTTTCGCATGCTGACGTAGCGAAGAAAATGCAAAAACGACGTCGCTTCGTGTCTGACGTGTAAACAATAATATAAAAATTAGTTAAATTAGATTTAAACTTAATTTTACTTAAAATATTCAAAAAAAATTTAAAAATTAAGAAAATTTTTAAAAAATTTAAAAAAAAAAGGGGGGGAGGTCGAATGGGGCGGCTGAGGGTTGAGCCCTCGCTGTCGTCGCCTCGCCGCCGTTGCCGGGAAGGGCCGGTGACAGAGGGGGGAGGGTCAGCCGGGGTCGCTGGCCCTCGACCGACCGACAACGAGGGCTGCGAGCCCTTGCCAAATCGCAGTGAGGGCCGCGACCCTCGCCCTAGATCTGGGCGAGGGCTTACGGGCCCTCGCCGGCCCTTGGCCAAGGCCCGGCGACCCTGGCCAACCCTCCCCACTCCGTCGCCAGCCCTTTTCAACGGCGGTGGGGAGGTGGCGAGGGCCCGCGACCCTTGCCCCACGCAAGCCCTTAGATCTAGGGCGAGGGTCGCGGCCCTTGCCCAGATCCAGCGAGGGTCACGGCTCTCGCCTAGATCCAGTGAGGGCTCGCGGGCCCTCGCCGCCTCCCCGCCGTCGTCGGGAAGGGCTGGCGACGGAGTGGGGAGGGTCGGCCGACCAGCGGCGAGGGCCCATGGGCCCTCGCCCAAATCTTGGGGGAGGGTCGCGGCCCTCATCGCGATCCGACGAGGGCTCGCAACCCTCGCCGTCGGTCGACTGGGGGTCGGCGACCCTAACCGGCCCTCCCCCTCCGTCGCTGGCCCATCCCGGCAACGGCAGGGAGGCGGCCGCGGCGAGGGCTTAGCCCTCGGCTGCCTTGTTCAAACACCCCCCTCCTTTTTTTTTCTTTTTTTTTTTTTTAAATTTTTTAAATTTTTTAAAATTTTAAAATTTTTCTTAATTTTTTATTTTTCTTAATTTTTTAATTTTTTAATTTTGTAAAATTTTTTGAATATTTTAAATAAAATTAATTTAAAATCTAATTTAATTAATTTTTATATTATTATTTACACGAAACGGCGTCGTTTTTGCATTTTCTCCGTCACGTTAGCGTGCAAAATGACGCTGTTTTGGACCAAACTCGCCGGAAAGTTGCCACATCAGCTATTTGGCTGGATTTTCGCCAGAGTGGCACTTAAGTGTTCAATTTAATTTCGAAACTGATACTCAAGTGTACCATTTTAAAGTTATGGCACTTAAGTGTCATCCCATGCCAAGTTATAACACTTTGGCTGTTCTTCTGCCTACTTTTGTGAGACCTTGAGGAAGTGTAGCAGAGTCTCTACATTGTGGAATCAAGGACGTGATACTGTAACGACTCTTTTGATTTATAGTGAAATCCAGCCGGTGGGTTGTCAGTGCAGGAGAGTGGACGTAGGCTTGGAATAAGCCAAACCACTATAAACCTTATGTTCATATTCTCTTCCCTAAACTCATTTACTTTGCTCGTAATTTTATTTAATTGTTAGAATCTCTTTTCTCTTTTAAAGTCTGCCATTAAACAGACTCAGGTTAAATGTAAAGTTTTACACTACTTCTCAAAAGTTTGTTTTCGCACCTATTTACCCCTCTCTAGGTGTTCGTACTAGCATTTACACACTAAACATATGAACTTAAAGACACTCTATGGTTTTAAGTATGTGGACAACCACCTTCGGTCATTGAATTCTATGGTTATGCCGGATTTACTCAATTTATCATCATTGTGACACGAATGTCCGGGTTCGAAAGTGAGTAATGAACGTGTTCATACACTAAGTTGAAGCGGAATCATTCTGAAGTCATAGTCAAAGGAAATCAACGAAAATGGATGTGGAATTGAGTAATGAGTATGGAATAGAATTTACTGTGGATGGTTTGCGGTAGCATCTCTAAGCTCCTTCGGAATCTCTGATTCTCTGGGGTACACGCTAGTCATCAGCACATACTGCCATGACAAAACAACAACTTAGAACATTCTCAAACTATTACAGTAACTTCATTCAACAGAAGAAATTGCTGCACACAGGAAAAACATTAAAAAAAAAATAGAGAAAGAGTTACATTGTATAGTTCATCACTCTGCAACAATCCCGATGGACCCTCGGAGACCAGTTTCACAGTTGGTTCTGTCTCTGCAAAGCCACTAGATCAATCAAACATAAGGATAAAAGAATGTGCAAAAGAGAAAAATTGTGAAATTTCCACATGTTTTATAATGAGGTACTGACAGGCATTACAAAATAATGATATCGATCATTGCACAATCAGGGAAATGCACAATTCGAGAGACATCAGCACCATCCTAAAAGATGCAGAGGATCCCCTAGATATCTATAAACTCCACAACCATTTAAGGCTAAGAAATGTTGCATTCTTTCCTCATTATGCAGCAGCAGATGAGAAAAATCTTATAGTTTGGGTGCTAATGCAGAATACAGGTGAAAGGAAAGCATTCTGCTTCATTTTCACCGTGCAGAGGCAGAAGCTTGAGTGAAGCCAAAGATGACCTCCATGTTTCGACCCTTAAGGGATTTCATGGAACCCCAGAAAGATTGCTGTGAGAGAAAATAGCAGCAAGAGATAGAGTGAGATCCGCGAACTTCATACCTTGTACTTTGGAGAAAGAATTGCCGAGATCACAATCTAACTTGGGAAAGCTTCTGCAGTCGATGGGAAACATGGGCATTGTATAAAATAGTTCTCTTCCAAGAAATTGCTAGAGCAGGCTTATCCTCCGTCATTCGGGTATTGTTTTGTCAGCTGAATAATATTATTTTATGATCAATACGTTTGACCGGGCTTGGCAGCTGCAGTGAGAACACGATTTCATTTGAACACCATGAAAAGTAACTGATTCTCTTCCAGATAACATAAGATTTCCATCATGCTGGCATTGATCAAGACATTTTTAGTGCTTGTTTTCGACCGATGCAGGTGTTGGAATGCGATGATTGTCGTTCTCATTCCTTTCTCTCCCCCTGTAGTCACTAGAGACGTTTGGTCAGAGGACTCCCTCGTATGGCATGAAGTTGAGTACGATAATGTGAGACTAAATCTGTCAGAGGTGTATTATCACTAGGCAAGACCAGAGAACCTTCCAGATGGTAAATGCGAGAGTTGTTGTTCTACGTACTATCATCATGGCATGCCCACAAAACTAGCCACGCATAAGGTATTAAGAATGTTGGGAATAACGGATTCCCTAAAATCGGTCCAACACTCAATCGAACCCCTAAAACGAATGCGGAAGACAAGCCTAAGAAACACATGTATCACCGATCAAAGATACATCACAAAATCGAGCGTACCTTATTTTCCATAGATTAAACACCAATGCTGAAGTTTGAGGAAGAGTCCTGATCATGTTCCACCGAGGAGCGTACTGTTGCTATTAGGGGGAGAAAACTCTAAACGTAAGTGTACTGTTCTTATGTTGGTTTTTTTAGAGGGGGAGAGAGAACTATTTTTAGAGATTGTAAGTACTTCCAAAAGGTATGTTCTCTTTTTCTTTTCTCCCCTTAAAAACGTATTATCCAAGAGACGTAACTCTTCAATATTAAACGTTCCTCCAAAAGACATAATCCCTCGTATCAAAATAACATAGCCTTTCATATCGCAACCGTTCCTCTTTGGGCCTTTATCTTGCGAGCCGAGCTTTTAGGCCCAACATGGGAGGACAAGCCCACTTAGGCCCATCATCACATATAAAAAACCATCATCTCCTACTCGCACATGGTGGGCCGAATAGGATCCTCCTTACATCTCTGCAACATTCATACTGGTGAATAATCCGTGCGATCAACATAATTTGAGAGCTCATTGCCATACACCTGTTAGGAATATATAACAACTCATAATGGGCATCACACTCTGAGTAGATTTAGTATACAGTACCCTAGATCAATCGATCATATTTATATCTCTCTCTTGATCTCTTTTTAAACAATGATATATTGTATTCACAATTATGATTATTCCAAAAACAATCATAATTGGTCGACCAGTGAATACGAAACTAGAATGTGATTTTCCAAATTTGATCTCCCTCTTTCCTTCAAATTTTCAATTTCAGTTTAGCTTGCTTTTTTAGAAATGTCCCATCAGATCGAATCAATTCATGATCATTAACAATATTCTAAGATAGCAAACACTAAATAGAAATCTTGAGAATAAGTAAGAGTCATAAATGCACTAAATTAAGGAACTCTTTTCCTTAAGAGTCTCACACGGCATAAAAGTTGAGATCAAACTTTTGTCCTTCTTATTGGTCGTCTCATGCATACGTAGTATGAAATACGTATTACAGTATTAACTCATTTCCTATTGAGTGTATGTTTACACCATCAATACCGTACAAATGATAGTTCAGACATATTTAATGTCTAACTTGAGTTCACATATCTACTCATTCACAGAATTCATCATAATTCACATTTGGCATCATAGACAGATAAAGTAAAATATATGGGTTATTTTACTTTCGGACATAGTAAATATTATGTCATCATCTTAACACTCAGTTAATGTGACATATGTATTTTAAGCTTGAGCTCTCGATTATCACCTAGATAATAAGCTTAAAAACCGTCTCATATCTATTTATTATATAGTAAATAGATGCGATTACTCGTGTGAGTGGGCTAATCTTTTATCTGTCCGACATATTTTTTTCAACTTTATATAATGCACTGAGCATTAAGATGCATAAATGTCAAACAAATATTCATAGGCATTAATGATGAAAAACACAAATTTATTAAATGTGAACACTTTACGAAAATTACAATATTTGGTACATCAGCCTCTACGCAGTTCTAGAAATTTTACATGACCACAAAACACATCTCTAGGTATTGGCTTTGTCATAAGATATGCTACAATTCTATGCGTAGATATGTATTGTATGTTCACATCTTTTCGTGCAACCATATCCTTAACAAAGTTATAGTTGGTATCTATATATTTGGTCTTGCCATAATATTTTGGATCTTTGGTATACGCTATAACTACTTGGCTATCATAGTTAACCAATAATGGATTTGCAGCATACCCAATAATACCTCAATAATCCAAAAATCTCTTTAGTTAAACACCTTATTGCACTGCTGCTGATAATGCCACGAACTCAGTTTCCATTGTGGACAAGGCTATGCACGTTTGCTTCTTACTGCTTCAAGATACGGTGCCATTATTCAGTAAAAAAGCAAAGCTAGAGGTATATTTCCTTTCATCTAAATCTCCTCCCCAATCAGCATCTGAATAGCCTTCAAGTCGCAGATCCTTTCTTTAAATCAGCTTGTAATCAGTAGTTCCCTTCAGATACCTCAGTATTCTTTTAACGCCCTTCCAATGTGCTTAACCTAAATTGGATTGGTATCTACTCACCATTCCAACTACAAAACATATGTCATGTCTTGTATACATCATAGCGTATATTAAGCATCTCACAGCACTAGCATAAGAAACATATTTCATTTGTTCATTTTCTTGTGGAGTCCTTGGACACAGTTTATGACTCAATCCTTCACTTTTTACAATAGGAGTATCTATGTGTTTATAATCTTGCATACGAAATCGTTCAAGAACCTTATTTATTTATGTTTCTTGCGAAAGAGATAATGACTTCTTCGAATAATCTCTTGAAATCTTAACTCCAAGAATGTATACAGCATCACCTATATCTTTCATCTCAAAGTTGAAAGATAACTAACTCTTGACAGTATTAACAAACTCCGTATTGTTTTCGGCAATTAGTATATCATCAACATATAATGATATGATCACAAATTGATCTTTGGATATTTTGATATATACACAATGATTATCATCTATCATTATAAAATCATATGCCATTATGGCATTATGAAAATGTATATATAATTGTCTTAACAACTGCTTAAGGTCATATATCGATCTCAAAAGTCGACATACCTTTCCTTCTTTGCCTTCCATAATGAAATCAGCAAGTTGTTTCATATATATTTATTTCTATAATTTTCCATTGAGGAAAGCAGTCTTTACATCAATTTGATGTAACTCAAGATTCATACTAGCCACTATTGCTAGAATAATGCAAATCAAGGTAAATCTCACTACAGGAGAAAATGTTTCTTCATAATCAATTCATTCTTGTTGATTATACCCCTTCGCCACAAGGTGAGCTCTATGCATTTCTATCGAGCCATCAGCTTTATGTTTTATTTTGAGAACTCACTTGTTTCCAATATCTTTGCATTCTTTCGGAAGGTTAACTAGTTCCCAAACATGGTTTGATTTCATTGACTCCATCTCATCTTCCATTGCATGCATCTATTTTTCTTACTAGGGCAATTTAGAACCTCATTAACCTTTTTTGGCTCATCTTCATCTTGTGGAGCAATAAAAAAGTTTCTCCTTCAATGTCAAAGCATTGATGGGGAATACTTTTACGACTTGTTCGCCGTATGGGAGATTGTACACTTTGCATATTATTCCCCATTATGCTCATACTCGAATTAGATAATGACGATATCATCTCATTATATGGTTGTAATTAAGAGTGAGTTGAATTAAATTCATCACTTCTCATGTTACTCCCACTTGGACGAACTCCACTAAATTCATTATCTGAATCTAAGGATTCAAATAGGGAGTAATCCTCACATATTTCGGCCTTCTTAGGAAATTCATTCTCTAAGAATGTAACATCCCGTGATTCGAATTCAGTTATACTTCCACTTTTCTGCTCACCTATAAACATATACCCTTTCAAGTGTTCAGAGTATCTTATGAAAATACTCTTATTTCCTCTAGGACCCAATTTCCCAAACTTGTGAGAGTGCTCATGAGTATTAGCAGCATACCCCATGGTTTAAAAAAAACTTAAGTCCGGTTTTCTATCTGTCCATAACTCATATGGAGTGGAAGTAACTAATTTAGAAGGCACTCGATTAAGTATATAGGTAGCAGTTAATAACGCATCACTCCAAAAAGTGATAGGTAAGTTAGCATGCGCCATCATGGACCTAATCATTTCCAGTAGCGTTCTGTTCCTTCTCTCCGCAACACCATTTTGTTGAGGAGTATATGGAATAGACAACTATCTTTTTATTCCTTTTTCATCACATAAATTTCTGAATTCATAAGAAAAATATTCTCGACCTTGATCGGATCTCAATACTTTTATTTTCTTGTCTAATTGATTTTCTACCAAGTTTATAAATTTTTTTGAAACAACTCACTACTTTAGATTTATGAGAAATCAAATAGACATATCCGAATCGAGTATAATCATCTATAAATGTGATGAAATAAACAACCACATGCCTTCCTCTCACATTTATCGGATCACAGATGTCAGAATGAATTAAATGCAAAGAAAATTAAGCTCTTTTACATTTTCCAAATGGTTTCCTTGTCGTTTTCTCTACTACGCAATGCTTACATATGAGCAAATCGGCATTTTCAATGTTGTCTAACAAGCCCTCTTTGGCTAGTTTATTTATACGTTGTTGGCCAATATGACCAAGTCTAGTATGCCACATATTCACATCATTATCATATAAATTAGGAGGCATGAAAAGAGAATAACAAACATTACCATAGTCAATATTTAATACAATGAAATCATTTAGAAAATAACAACAACCGTAGTAATTTGTATCCAAATACAAATCGACACATCTATTATGGAAGTTCATATTGAAACTAAGCTTAACCAACACTAAAACAGACTCTAAATTCCAACGAATTTTCGGAGCATACAATACATCATGTAGGAACAAAGTGTGTCTACCACGCATATTCAGTTGGCAGGTGCCAATCCTTTTTACTTCTACTCTGGAGTTGTTTCCTATATAGATCCACTTAGTTCTAATTGGTACTCGTTGAAATTCCACGAACGATTCTCTATCCTTCGCTGCATAGTCTATCGCTCATGAATCCACAGTCTACAAAAGATTAGATTTAGTTAAGAATACAGAACTTGACATATAAGCAAAGTTCTGAAATGTACAAGGGGTGTATACCTTCTTTGGCTCACAACAGTCGCGAGCATAGTGACCCTTCTTGTCACAGTTATAATACTTCACCCTTGCCAGCTTCTTCATTCGAGGACACTTTCCTCTTTCACGTTGGTCCACCTTTGGTTTCTTCCCTGAAGCACTAGCTCCCTTACCTTTCCTTTTGTTGAACTAGTTAGGATGTTTGCACTTAGAGCTCGAAGTTTCATGTGAGCTAGAACCAGCATGATAAATTTCAGTTTCCGGCTTAGCCGCTAAGAGGCGGTCCTCTTCCAACTCAAGATGACGCACTACATCCTCAAAGGTTTTGATATTCTCATTATGGGTCAGGTGCACCTTCATATGCTCCCAACTCCGAGGCAATGAACGAATCACTGCTTGCACTTGCTGCTCATCAGTCAAGACATGACCAGCATCTTTCAGCTCATTAATCATGTTTGACATCTTTCTAAAATGTTGCTTCATGGTCTGACCATGAGACTTCTTGTAAGAGTCAAACCTAATAGTGAGCTGTTTCAGTCTGGTCATCGAAACATGACCAAATCTTGCTGCCAACGCTTCCCACATTTCTTTGGCATTCTCAAAATGCCTAAACTCTCACATGACATTATTTTCCATACTACTCAGCAACGTAATGCGAGCAAGAGAATTCTTTATTTTCCATGAAGCAAATGTATCCTTATCTCTCTTATGTTGTACAGTGTTTCCATCTTCAAGTACTTCTATGGTCAGGTTAAAAGCTTCTAGTGCCTATTGCTCTTCTAGCACATATTGGATTTTTATGTGCCATATTTCATAATTATCGCCATTGAGCTTTTTACCATTGTTCAGCTTAGCGACTATGCTCTTTGTAGTTGAAGCCATCGATCTGAACATATCAGATATATATGCACGAATTATTAATACTTATCATTTATGCATCTAATTTGCACAATCCATCATATTAATGAATAATTTCAAGTAAAGTTTCAGAATCAAAATGTCACTATATTTCCAATCATCATCCAAAAATCATAACTTGGAATTATTATTAATATAATCTTTTATGCAAAATAAATTTTTTGAAGCTACAAAAATTTCTATGAACTACCCACAATAGTTAATAATAACAGAAGCAAATAATATTCGACATCCAATAATGATAGACTAATAATGCTTTCACATAATACAACCAACATATCAGTTACTACACCAACAACATCTAGGTAGAAAACATTTACATAACATGTTCATAAAGCATACTTAAATAAAGATCAATCAAAAAATCTAACGCCAAGACAACACATGAACTAGGAAAGATCCTTTTTGTTCAATTTCTTAATCTTTTCTTCTTTAAATTCCTGAGACATTCTAGGCAGCTATGGTAAAACAAACGGGTATCCTTTAGGATTTCTCCTTCGTACATCCATTCCCTGCAGGATCTGGGTTGTAGTCTTTGTGTCACGCCCCGATCTTCTGACACGTGCACATCCCTTACTGTTGGTCGATTTTAAAATGCGATATCTTAGGATTATGTATCGCCGACCCTTTCATTTATATATGCACATGCGGAAGCAATTATAAATCCCCAAACAATAAAACAATGAGATAGAAAAGTAAGCCATATTTTTCATACTGAAAATTCACAACCACACCTCTTTACACGCATTTCATAGTACTCTACAATACTATATAGATGTAAGTCTGATATAACATCTATTCACATGCAAACAAGGTCTGACAAGACAGGACGGGATCTTAGTCCTCATCCGAGTCGTACTCGGGGTCATTCTCGGGGTCTACTTCCACGTACTCCTCTTCGCGTTCCTCATCAAGGTTTTCCTCGTCGGGTTCCTCCTTCTTAAGCTCCTCATCCGGGTCCTAAAATGGTTATTTAATAACCATTGAGACAACGTCTCAGTAAGTTCTACCCCCTAAAACTCGATTAGTAAACTAATACACCTTAAGGCTGCCTATACACCACATGAGTTAGATGACTTACCTTGGCCTCAGATCCCACCTGCATATTAGCATAGATCAAATAGACATCCAAGCAATCACATAACAGATCGAAGCATCGATCAAATCGACCTAGTCGATTACACACCAACGAGACCACTCACGGTCATTCTCATTCAATCAATCGAGTCACAACATCTAATCAAGGCAAAAATCAATCGACTTAGTCGATTACATATCAGTCGGACCATTTATAGGTCATTCACTACATCCCATAAAACCTCCAATAATACACTTAGTCACAGAGCTCCATTAATTCTCTCGGGCATTGCTTTCGCCAAGGTGACTTAAGTAACAGACGGTCTACGTGCGTTCCTTAAGGCGCCGTTTTCGCACAGTGATATTCCTCATCACCGAACCACGCCCGTCACAATTCATAGGCAGTCTACATGCGTTTTTTAAGGCGCCGTTTTCGCACAGTGATATCCTTATTCACCGAACCACGCCCGCCACAAGTCATAGACAGTCTACGTGAGTTCTTTAAGGCGCCATTTTCGCACAGTGATATCCTTAATCATCGAACCACGCCTGTTTATATTTCATACCTGATCGGTCTCAGCCAATAGAGTTCTCAGTTCACTCTCACAATTCTTTCCGCTTTACAACTCATCAAAGCATTGTTAATGCTAAATAGCCATACTCGGCCATCTACCAATCAATCATTCAATTCCACTCAATTTCAATCAATTAAGGAATAATTCCTTAAATTGCACAATCAATTTAATTAATCACAATGTGGAGCTCAAATAAATAAACGGACTGCACCACGACAATCAGCACGAAATTCCGGTCACCGGCCATCCCGGTTGAATTTCCAGAAAATAAATAATTAAATAATTAATTTCGAAAATTAAATAAATATATACAATAAAATCAATTTAGCACAATACAAAGCTCAATTAAATAAACGGTCTGCGCCATGATCATCAGCATAAAATCTCGATAACTGGCCATCCCAGCTTGAATTTCCGGAAGATAAATAATTAAATAATTAATTTTAATTCCTAAAAATCTCATTTACACCCGAATTGCCTAATTGACACTCGATAAGGGTCGGGAAAAATCCCAAGAAGCATCCAATAAATACTATAGGCAATTCTCTATCTAAGTACACTAATCAAACAACTAATATGCAATGCAATTAACTAATAATTGCTAATCAATTCTAATCTAACCACCTAATTACACTTAATTAACACTAATCAACCTTTAAATATAATTAGCAAACTAAGAAAGCATTAGTGACCAAAACTCACTCAAAACAACGGGCTTAATGCGAGGATCGACTTTCCTCAAAGCAGGCCGAGCATCCGGGCTCGGGAAGGCGGCCAAAACGGGCCAAAACCCCACTGTCAAACCCATTTTCTATCTTCTTTGTTCGCTACTGGAAGGGGCGGTTCTTGCGTCGGTTGAGGCGGCCAAGGATGGTTAAGGGCGAGGCGGAGCTCTGGTGAGGTCGATGGTGGCCGTAAGTGGTTGAATCGTGGCTTGTGCTGGCCAAAACGAAGCTGAACAGAGGCGGCAGCTCGATTGGACGAGGCGGACGGCGCTCGAGTGGGCGAGAGGGAGACGAACGGCAGCATGGCGGCAAGGCAACGCAAGGCGGGGACGACGTGCAGCGTGAGGCGGCTCCCGGCGACATCGGTTGCTACTTATGCTCGGCGTCCTACCAGATCTAGGATCTCGAGCAGCAAAAGGAGGGGGAAAAAGAAGGGGGTCGCACAACCAACGCAGGTGGAGATGACGTGACTCCGGTGTGGCTGCGACGGCGTGCAGTGGCCACAACTCCAGCTTCGGCAACTTGCTGCAATGGTGAGGGAACCTGCTGCTTCGGCTTGCTGGGTTTTTCGCTGGTCTTCAGTTGCTGCTCAAGGAGAAACCGAAGGGAAGGGGAAGCTCGAAGAGAGAGACGGCGATGGGAGAGAGAAGGGAGGAAGAACCGGTTCTCACATTCTCTCTCATGGCCCACCATTGTGGGCTATCCACCACCCACCCTTTTTAGACAATGATGCCCCCTTCTAGAAGCCCTTAGATAGTTCAAAATGCATGGTCCATTAGGCATCCGAATTTTGCTAGGTTTTCTTCCCAATTGGACTTTAATCCCTCTGATTCAAATCAAATTGACCCCCATTAAATTATTTAACAACTCATCAATCAAATTGGTACTTTTCTTTACCAATGTAGCCTATTTGCATCCCAATTTTGAATTCAAGAACGGTCCTATGCAAATTCGATAAAAATGGCCCCAACTCAATTTTTTCCCAAAAAATCTCGATTATCAAAAAAATCTTCTGAAATTGAGCCGACGCTCCTAAAATGACCTATGACATGACAGACTTCTCAATTTTTAAAATCGGACTTAGATTGGCGGTTAATTTCACTTCGACGCGCTTTTAGTGTGACCTAAGCTACTAGGTAGTTTTCAGATTTTTTTAGGACAAATGACCCGTGGTCAACTTTCTTCAAGCCACGATGAACCCACTCGACACATTGGCGACTCTCGATTGTCACAAAAATCTCAAAGATTCAAATACGGACACAGGGTACCAAAATGACAATAAAATCAAATTAGTGTCGGTCAACGAAAGTTTTTCAATTTAGTGGAGTCACCCACAATCGGTCATTCATCTCAATCAAATCAACCTATCTCTGATTTCAAATCGATCTTATACTGTGTCACAATGATTTCTAAAGATGAGCACGATCAATAAATCGATTTCTGGTCGAATTTTCAGTCTATCTGCCTTAAAGTCCCTAATAGCTTACCCAACTAGTCTAATTATCTCGTGAGTGGCCAACTCAAAGAAAAACACTGTAGTCACGTTGATGAAATGCCCAATTTATCCCATCGAAGTCAAAGCCTGAAAATCTGAATGTCACACTTTGTAGCTTCAATCCGATAATGTTCATCTATAAAAGTCATTACAAGCTTCTTATACGTAGTAGCTCTGTTGACCTCTCATAGGCGATTCACTCCTTGCCATATCGGTGGAAGAGTGTGGCATGGGACAATCATTCCATATGACCTCTTATATTTTACGGTTGACCACAAGAACATGATCAATTAAGCCATCACTCTCCCATCAATAATCAGTCAGCTCAGCTATCAACTTAGAAAGCCTTTCCTTTTGTTCATCTGAAATTGCGCGAATAGGTGTTCGCGCCTTACGAGGAGGCATTGTTCCTGTAACAAATGCAGAACAAATAAGGGATTATGTATAATCCACATATAATTACTTGGCAAAAGAAACACATTCTTTTCCTCCTCCCTTTCCTCTTTTTTTTTTAGTCAACGGTCAAAGGGGTCAACAGTCAACGGGTCAATTGGGTCAACGGCCGTTGGGTCGGGTCGAATCGGGTCAGATCGGTTGGGCCGGTCGGACGAACTGACCAGCACATGCCACACGTGTGCATGACTAATGTCACTATGACGTCAGTTGGCACGTTGCACACGCCCTATGGGGACGCACGCACTAACGACCCCAGTCTGTTTCGGCGGCCCTCAGCAATGATCTGCGACTCATTTTGCACGTATCACCGAGAGTTTCGACCCTACGCTATCAAAAACGAATTTCGACTTACAGAAAATCATAAAACGGGGTGAACAGTATGCGGGTGTCAGGATTTTCCGTCCCCGATTGGCCGATGGCGGTGTTTCACGAAAATTCAATCAAAAGCAATTCATAAATATGAAAAGGGATTGGGAAACATGAACTTGGCTCTATTACCAATGTTGGGAATAACGGATTCCCTAAAACTGATCCGACACTCAATCGAACCCTTAAAACGAATGCGGAAGACGAACCTAGGAAATACATGTATCACTAATCAGAAATACACCATGGAATTGAGCATACCTTATACGATATCAAAAACGAATTTCGACTTACAGAAAATCATAAAACGGGGTGAACAGTATGCGGGTGTCAGGATTTTCCGTCCCCGATTGGGCGATGGCGGTGTTTCATGAAAATTCAATCAAAAGCAATTCATAAATATGAAAAGGGATTGGGAAACATGAACTATGGCTCTAGTACCAATGTTAGGAATAACGGATTCCCTAAAACTGATCCGACACTCAATCGAACCCTTAAAACGAATGCGGAAGATGAACCTAGGAAATATATGTATCACTAATCAGAAATACACCATGGAATCGAGCATACCTTATTTTCCACAGCTCACGTTCCATCGAGGAGCGTACTATTGCTATTAGGAGGAGAAAGCTCTTAACGTAAGTATACTGTTCTTACGTTGGTCTTTTTGGAGGGGGAGAGAGAACTATTTTCTGGAGAACGTATGTATTTCCAAAAGGTACGTTCTCTTTTTCTTTTCTCCCCTTAAAAATGTATTCTCCAAGAGACGTAACTCTTTAACGTTAAATGTTCCTCTAAAAGACATAACCCATTGTATCAAAACAACGTAGCCTTTCACATCACAACCGTTCCTCCATGGGCCCTTATCTTGCGGGCCGGGCTTTTAGGCCCAACATGGGCAGACGAGCCCACTTAGGCCCATCATCACATATAAAAAATCATCAAAGAAGAAGGAGAAGAGTCAAAAAGGAGAGGTCAAAGATTGGCCACCTCTAGAACAGAATAATTATTTACTACAAATAAATTTTCAAACAAACTTATTTATAGTAAAATACGAATAAGAGATGTCAAGAAAAATGAATCGATCTCTATCGAGTATATGTAAAAAACCTCATCTCAGGAGACTCAACAACATGATTAGATAGATTGGGCACGAAAAACGTGATTTCAAACTTATCATTGGTAAGAGATATAACCGGGTCTCACCTTCAATTTTATTAGATTAATTGACAGTCAAGAATGTCAGTCTTATTTCATGCCCAAAATATCCAAAATCACAAACTTCTTTTGATTGGCAATGTCACTTTTTTCCATGCTAGCTTGAAAAGCATCATTGTTAGCCATCCAATTTTGACTATGCTACTAGACTGTTCCTCTTTTTTTCCCCCATAGAAGTGTCCCGGAAGATTATATCTATAAACTATTATATATTTTCATTTAGTCAAAAAGGGTTTATTTTGGTGAAACGTTATGGAAAAGTTGTGAACCTTTTTTTGTACTTTTATTTGTAAGAGTTGTGCAAGTAATCTCTCTAAGATATGGCTCATTACATCACTCATTAGCAGGTCTCATGCATTGACTCACATTCAACAATTTTTCCAAGACCTGCGTGGTAGACATATGTTCCAGTCCTACAGTTCCTTTTATAAGCTCCAGTCTCTCTCTCTCTCTCTCTCTCTCTTGCATCCATCACCGAGCATGTATTTGGGTGCTCGTGTCGAGGTTTTGTTTGTTAGGAAAATATGGCTTCGAATTGGGTAGAACAATGAAGTTGGATCTTTAGAGTACTCAACTTGGACTTTGAGGCGTGATATCACTTTCTTTAAAGATTTATTTGCCCCACTACGTTGCTAATGGTCACCGGCAAATTTCCTCTAGGATACAATAAAGTCTCAAGTGAGAATACTAGATAGTAATTCTAGTATTTCTCCAGGGTCTCTCATGGGAAACAATTAGAAACAATGATTGTAGTGTCTCTTGAAAGAAAAAAAAAATATGGAAGAAGATATATGTTTGATCTCAAAACAAACTTACTTATCTTTTTCTTTCGAATAGAGGCAACCCTTCAAAAGATTGCAAAAGAACAAAGACAACTTTTCAGGAAAGGTTGTAAAATGAACAAGTATGTCTCAAAGGTTACGCTGAAAAAACATAAGAAATTCGGAATTAAATAAATAAAAATAATTGTAACTTTTCGTGAACAGTCGCATTGTTTCAACAAGACTTTATAATTAATTTTTTATATAAATAAATCCGAATTTTCAATAAAAAAAATAATGATCGTTGGTTAGTGCCAAATCTCGTCCACGTGCGCACTCACATTTTTTCGATGTGGGACAAGGCATCTCTTCATTTGTTTTATAAACAAATTACCAACAATCCCCCACTTTTGTTTATAAAACAAAAACAAAAATAAAACATTAGAAATATACAGCCAAAATTTCCGTGAGATTAATATACATACATAAATGTCTCTTTCGAGTTAAACATTTACTTAGTGCAAGCATCTCAAAGCTCTATCAAAGTGATAAGTAGCTCGGCTTTAAACTTGTACTTTTATATAATAGAACTGGACATACCGCACATACACTAACATCTTGTTTCAGCGAGAAGTTCTATATTACTCCGCACTATTATGACCTTGTGCTTGATCCTGTTTCATGAGCTCTCTAGAAAGCAACCCTAACTTTCATAAGAAGCGGCACTACTTCTAAGCTCATATAGGTGAAGTATCTACCATGTGTTTCTGTTACTATCAACACATTACATGTTTGTACTATACTTCATTAAGAATTTAATTCAACCTACAAAATGTAACAGACGATACTGACTTCTCATATCAAGGTCACGTCAGTATCAAACAATTACATTCAATAACTCGTTCTTACCCATTAAACCTTGTAACTAGTGATGTTCTAGAAAAAGGTCGAGTTACCATTATTGGTGATTTCAATTAAAGAGTTTCAGCCTCGTTTTTTATGAGGTCGTTATTACCATGTCTCTTGGTAAAGCCTTCATCAAATGATCAGCAAGATTATTACTTAACCTCATATAGACAATTGTTATGGTACCATCTTTAGTCAATTGTCTCACATATTCATGTCTTAGACTAATATGTCTAGACTTACCATTATAGGTTCTACTATAGGCTCTTACCAAAGTAGCCTAACTATCACAGTGGATAGAAATAGGAGGGATTATGCCATAATTTGATATCCAACAACAAATTCCTAATCCATTCGACCTCTTTCCCAGTTGCTACCAAGCAATGATTCAAATGTCATAGTTGAGTGAATTATGCACATTTGTTTCTTGCTCGCCCAAGAAGCAACACATTCACGTAATGTGAAAATCCATTCAAAAGTTTCATCTCCGACACTTGTAATCCAAGTAGCATTGGTTTATCTTTCTAATACATCAGAATAATTATTATAGAACAATCACAATTTTTTTTTTTAAAATAACCAAAACTCTAATAATAGCCTTTCAATGTTCTATATTTGGATTACTAGTGTACTCACTCAACTTGCACAAAATTAGATCTAGTTTAATGCATCGCATACATTAAAGATCTTATAGCACTAACATATTTAAATTGTTCTATTGCTCTACTAGTATTTTAACTTAACACTTAATCAAATGGAGTACACATTTCTTTGAAGCCAAGATGTTTAAATTTATACAATATCTCCTCCATGTAATCACTTTAGCTCAAAGAATAGCCCCCACTATTTTTTTAATTTTAATATTTAAGATAGTATATGTTTCACCCAAATCTTTCATTTTGAAAATGAAAGTCAGATACTTCTTAATCTCAATTATTCCAATCATATTAGTTCCAAAGTCCCCTTTAGACATAACCCCACTTCAAGAATATTCCAAGAGGTACTTAATCGAAAATATGCATCATCAAATTTTCATCCTCAATGAAATACATACATCAAAATAGTAAATCAATGTGATTATACTCTCTTGGCTCATTTATGCTATTCCATAGAATCAAATCTATGAGGGGCAAGGAAAACAAATAAAACACATTAGAACCAAGCAAGGGACACCTGAAATCCCATTCAGTATATCTATTTCGCCTCCATAAATAGAGCGCTACATATTAGCCCAGGCACGTAATGACATTCTCTAACAATCCAATAAATGCGAGCAAATCGAGTATGGAGGTATCAAAAGCACATAAACTAGGATTGAAACGGGAAAAACAATTCTTGGAACGGAATCAACAACATCATATAAGCCGAAACCTTCTGAAATATACAATAAGATCCATACCTTGCGCTTGATCTTGTGGGTCGGAGTCTCAGCTTTCTCAACGTCGGGCACGAAGGTCGTGACCTGCTTGGGCAGTATCAGGGCTATGCTACATAATGTTGAACAGAACCTTGGCACTGATCAGCAACAAGACCAACGTCATCAAACACAAATCCAACAGACCTGCATGTGTCACGGACAATTTCCTCATAGTCTTCATTGGCCTTGGTGGTAATTTCTTTGAACACCATGACCAAGTTGGTCTTGGTGCATGTTTCGCAAGCAACCTTGCTGTCGGGGTTCGGATTTGTAGAGTTTAGTGTCTCCATCCCCGGCAAGGCTCTTATCAATAAGATCAGTCTTATTCCCAAGTAAAAGCCACCGTGGATATCAAACAAAGGAAGAGCATGCCCACTTTCTTCCTGCTGGTGAATTTGACAATCCAGTGAACGAGCCTCCCCAAGTAGTTTGGCATCTTGCTCGGCTTTTGGAGAGGCAACGGAGAAAGCAGGGTCGTTTGGATTTGCAACCCACCATTTTGGAGGAGCAGCTTTTGTTGTTGTAGAGATCCATAGCTACCAAAGCGTATTCCCAATGACCCTCTAGTCATTGTTCCTCCGAACCCATATTTGGCGTTATCATCTCTCTCCTCCTTTTGCCAAACAAATCAAAAATAGATTCCCTCGATTCAATGAAATCTGAACAAAAAGAATGAACGTCCCCTTCGCTTAATCAAGCCAAAGACTCAAAGGGTGCCTCCGGCCATCTGCTAAACAATATCTTTCCCCCAGTAAGTGTTCACGTCACATGGCAATTTTGCTAGACACACGCCACTGACAAATTTTCGTGTCTAATTCATCGGCCTATTCCGATGCGGGTAATAATCATCATTTAGGCCTTGGATCCAGCAGCATCATCTCACCCACAACCACCATTAGTAACCACGGGGCATAAAACATAAGACATAGAAAATGATGAATTAGAAAACGCATTTGATCATTGAAATGACTGAGAAAATAACTAACATGACTTAATTCAAGTCAAAAACAAAACCAACTAGCATTAGAGATATTGTGACTAAAAGTATTAGCAAATGGCAAACATCATCAGCGCATGATCAAACACAGAACTTGGCGATAGTGTTCGACCACACTTGAACTACTTACACAGAATAATCATCAAGAAAAGTTTCTTTTCTATTGGAAGAATGATCGAACGCACCATGAGTATGAATGATTTCCATAATCACAAGAGAACAATTGCAATTGTATGGAAGTAGAGGCGCTGACCAATTTGCAAGCAGCCTTGGCAAGAAATAGTTCCAATCCTCTGGTCATTGATAGAAGCAATCTTTTGCGCCGTCATTGCTCACCCAGGAGGAACCCACATGGGATGAACCGGCACCTTTGTTCGCATTACCATGTTTGTCCCTTAAACATGTGCCGAACGGCGGGATCATCAAATGGGTTCAGGTTCCGAATCCCATTGTCATACCAAGGAGTGTTGTCATTGGACTTCTCAATGAATTTCGGATCGAGGAGCAACTGATCATCCTCAAGACTATGGTTGAGGTTTAGGAGGAGATACTCAAGATAGTCATCGCCCTTCATGATCCTTGTCTTCTCGTTCAAACAACGGAACTTCGGATCTTTCCATCTCCGCGTCTGCGTACGCTTGATATAAAAACGATGGCTTTCACGTGCTCCGCCAGAGAAAGGCAATTCGCAGATTTTTCCTTGCCGGTCTGCGACCACAGCATCGACATCGAGCAGTGCCTCATATTACTCTGGACCGAAGGATCGCTGAATCTCCTCCCGAACAACCAATTTGAATCAGAGACAGAGTTGGTGGGATTCATGGCGACTTGGTTCTTGGCGGCGTCGCCGATCAATTTATCTCATTTTTCAGCCATCGATTCCTTTGTATGCACATCCACACCCTTCAGACATCTTTCTCGGACGATCAGCATGGACGGATGTGGGAATACTCCAAGATACGAGAGAGACAAAGAATGACAAAATATATATATATATATATATATATATATATATATATATGCTCAGATTTTCAATCTTAACGACAAAGAAACGTAGGCAAAATTAAGTCTACGCAATAATGAGATTATTAAACCACATCCCCTTCTCAGATTTACACAAAAATCGCAAATTACTTAGCAGGGATGTCTAAAGAGCATTTTGACAAACCGTTCTGTGCGGTTCATCCACTTGACTCCATTGTTGCGAAATAAATCTTTAAAATTGTTAGGAAAATATGGCTTCGAATTGGGTAGAACAATGAAGTCGGATCTTTAGAGTACTCAAGTTGGACTTTGAGACGTGATATCACTTTTTTAAAGATTTATTTGCCCCACTACATTGCTAATGGTCACCGGCAAATTTCCTCCAGGATACAACAAAGTCTCAAGTGAGAATGCTAGATAGCAATTCTAGTATTTCTCCGGGGTCTCTCATGAGAAACAATTAGAAACAATGGCTGTAGTGTCTCTCGAAAGAAAAAAAAAAATGGAAGAAGATATATGTTTGATCTCAAAACAAACGTACTTATCTTTTTCTTTCGAATAAAGGCAACCCTTCAAAAGATTGCAAAAGAACAAAGACAACTTTTCGGGAAAGGTTGTAAAATGAACAAGTATGTATCAAAGATTACGTTGAAAAAACATAAGAAATTCGGAATTAAATAAATAAAAATAATTGTAACTTTTCGTGAACAGTCGCACTATTTCAACAAGACTTTATAATTAATTTTTTATAGAAATAAATCCGAATTTTCAATCAAAAAATAATGATCGTTGGTTAGTGCCAAATCTCGTCCACGTGCGCATTCACATCTTTTCGATGTGGGACAAGGCACCCCTCCATTTGTTTTATAAACAAATTACCAACATTGTTAATATACAGCTCCTCCTGATGTGAAGTTCGACTTGATCTCCAAAGAAGAACCGCACCAGGTCGCCCATAACAACAGGACCATACACTCACCCACAAGAACCCCCAAGGCTGTAGCCTGCTGCCTTATGTGAACAGAGAGTTCCGCCACCGCGAGCCATCTCTAACTGCTCAAACACACTCGCGTCGTATAATAATGCGAGGACAGGTTTTGCAATAGCACGATTTAAAATAGCACATGACCTCACCTATAGGGAGAGAGCCCAATTGCTGACATCAACAAAGGAAGGAGTGGGGTTAGGGTTAGGACTTTGATTTTGATTTCGACGAGTTCAATTTGTCGAGGTGTTCCCTCTAAATCTAAGGGCATTTTTGTCCTTTCAAAATAACGAAGTACTAATTTTTGAAGATCTCTGTCCACATTTTATCGTGTTGTTCATAAACTTTAGGGTTAATATTCTGAAAAACCCAAAACTGACATATGTGACAAATTTGTCTCAAACTATTTTTTTGACCACCAAAAATCCTAAACTGGCATTTATTTGACAAATTTACCCCAAACTGATACACTTGTGACAAATTTACCTAATGTTAGTTTTCATTAAATTTTACTGTCAAATTACTAAGTTAAATGACACGTGACAGTTGATTAGTATATCAATTTGGGATTTTACGCTTCATTTGTCACAATTTACAATTTTTGTAATTTTTTTGTGATATTAATCCAATTTAGTGGAGAGTATATTTGTCACAAATTTACCGATTTTGGGTCTTTTGCAATCGAATAAATTAGTTTTGAGTAAATTTGTCATAAATGTACCATTTTATGATTTTTTTTTTGTATGGTCAGTCGGGATAAATTTGTCACTGGTATACCAGTTTGAGGGTTTCCATTGTCAAAAAAATGGTTTTGGGTAAATTTATAACATATGAACCAATTTGTGACTTTTCAGGGTATTAATGATGTTATAAGAAGAAGTGAGGTGAAAAGTATATTGTAAAATGTTCACATGGCGTGGAAATGAAAACACAACTTATCATATCAAAATCCATAAGAACATATATCATAATGATGTTTTCTCTAGGTGTTGCCTTTAATTATGCGAGCTAAGATTATAGATGGTTTTTTTTTTTAACATGATTATAGATGTATATCTCATATAATCTAATCTAATCTCCACCGGATATCTCTCTCTCTTTCACATGCGAGGACAGCAATAAATGTGGAACATGCGGATTGGTCTTTAACCATTTAACTGTCGATTCTGCATGTCAATGAGTTGAAACGTTTTTTCTCCGCCGGCTGTAAGAAGAAGAGCCAGAAACCTCGGAGGAGAAAAAAGTCCCCGTCCTTTCTTGAGATGCTTTCTCAAACGGAAACGGAAGCTCGATATGGCGGTCAGATATGGCGCCGAGGCCCGGTGCCTGAAAGCGGGCCTGGAACGGCCCCTTTCCCCACTGGGCCCTTCCCCGGTCCGGCCCGGTCTCGGTAGCCTGCGGCTAGTGCTGGGCCGGAGGGAATTTTTTTTTTTTTTTTTTGTGCCTTTGGGTTGGGGCCCGAGCGTTGGCCGGTAGGATGTTTCGCTAGGTAACTGCCGGGGTTTGGACTTGAAGCGTGGACGTCAATCGCCGGTTTGCTGAAGAAGAAGACTCCCCTTCTTTTTTCCTTTTCTTTTTTTTTTCTTTTTTCTTTTCCCTCGCTCCTCACTTGTCTCTCACGTCACTTCTTCTCTGCACTTTTTCTCTTTTTTTTGCTGACTTTTCCCTTTCTTTTCTTCTGCAGGTTGTCAGAAGGGGAAAAAAAAACCTCTTCTTGGACGACAAAGAGGGGGTTTCCCTCTCTTCTTTTTTCTTCCTTCTCACTTTCACGAATTCTCTCACGCTTGCTCTTTTCACGATTTTTTTTTTTTTGCGAATTCTCCCCCCATCGTACGAGAAAAGCCCCCCTTTTTATATGCAACTAAATTGAGCCCATATATGAAAGAAGCAAAATTTCCTTCTTCTTTTCTATTGCATCTCATGCGGCCAAGGCATAATTTTCACGATTTCATTTCATTTTCTTTTCTTTGTTCACGCTCATCGACAATTGAAAGATTTGATATTTTTTTTATTATGTCGAAAATACATATTACCCAAAGATTAACACCAAATATATATTACATCTGAATTATTCCATCGAAATCTTTCAATTTTCAATGAATATACTTCTTGATATATATCGTTTGAATATATAAAAGATTTACTAAATATATCAAATACGCCTAAAATTATATACTGTGCAATTTTATTTTATTCTTTTTTAGGTAAAATTAACTCATTTTTTATGCAAAAAATTAGGTGTCAATACCAAAGCATTGCTTATGGCAAAACTTTTCTTGTAGAAGATAAGTGGGCATGATGGATCTTCTCACGTGAGGTGGAGGGGAGACTGTTGGCGGCTGCGTCTGCCTCATTCGTGGGGCCTAGCTAACATTGAAAAAAGGAAAAAGAAATAAATAGAACAAAAGAAAAGTCAAAAAGCAAGTTAAAAGAGAGAGAAGGCTACGTATGTGTGTCGGCAAGTAAGGAGAGAGAAGAAAAAGTGTGCCCAAAAAAGGTGAAGGGCAGCGGAGAAAGAAGGCGAGAAAACAGAGCTCCCGAAAGCGTTCGTGGATAAGAGGAAGAAAAAGGCCCGAATCTGTATGGCCTTGATTAGAAAGTCAGACGTTGGCGGAATTGGCTCAAATTTGAGTATGTTGTTTGTGAGACCTAGAGTTATGAGGTGATTGGTTTTGTTTGTTGAAAATCGCCTCCAAATTCTCCAATTGTGGTTAAGATTCTCTTACTCTGAATTTATTTATCCATTTGTGTGGTGAGAAAATATAGTTATAATATTGATGTTGAGTCTCTAATGTGTGACTAGAGAAAAAATACTTTATATATCCTGCTATTCTTGGTGATTAATTGATATTTTTTAGCGGTCCATGATTTTTCTAGTATTGGATTTCCATATTAAATTCTTGTTGTCATTATTCGCTTTGCCTACTTATTATTTCGGCATTATATTTCCATATTGTTAGGTTATATATTGCTGGTCATTGCTGAAGTTAAGAGAATTTCGATTGATTTAGTTTCAGGAGAAAAATTGATCCTGGATTGAATTTAGTTTGTGGTGAATTGTGTCCCTAGGTTCTCCCTAGCATCTTGAACCACTTAATATTTTCTCCACATGTAGTGGGTCTTTTGGGGTTTCAAATGTTGATTTTCAGGACCGCTATGTATTGCATTGGTTCACGAGAAGTCATGGTCTTTATAAACTTTTGGTGATGTTCGGCCTTAAAATTATGAGGTATACCCATCGTTAATCGAACCATTTACATTACAGGAAATTTGTATGGATACTCATGTTTTGAATAGGGTTTAGTATGGGTCTCATTATTTCTTGATACATTGCCTATTGATAATGCATTTTAATCTTATTGGAAAGACTAAAAAATAAAGCAATGTCCTATATAAACTGCTTCTCACTCCTATAGCATAATATGAAGGAAGTTTAACATGTATCAAATATTATTTCTCTGCATTTTACGTCCTCGCAGAATCACAATTATACAACGGGTACAATTCTACTATTCCGTACTAAGAAAAGAGTTGGTAAGTGTGAAAAAACAAAAACTGACAGCTGGCCAAAGTTATGTATCCTGTTTCATTTGAATTGTCCTCTTTTGGACAAGAAATACGAAATTCTTCATTCTTATTATTTATAATGTATGATATACCTGGATTTTGCAATAATTGAAAATTCCTCTTTGTCGCTGTTATGCACATAGGGATGTATTTCCTATGCAATCGACAAATATTGCAATTTTGAAAGATGATGATGATGACGATGATGATCTTCAAAAGAAATACTTAATAGGAATAGTTACACTGCTGATTTGTAACATTAAGACTCGTAAAAACTAATGGTATTGAATGGGGCGAGCACTTAGAAAATGGAAGAATCTTAGTTGGAAGCATGACGAGTGAAAAGCGTAAGAAAACTTCTCATTGCGAGAAAAACGAGCAACGTCTTGTTAATTACAAATCCAAGCGGCACTCAGTACTAGAATACTTGCATTGACATATTTATGTAGACATAAATTAGTTTCTAGGAATCCGACCAAAAAAGGAAAAATAGTTTCAAGGAATAAAATTTACAATAGATTATTTGTTTCTGTTACAATGGAAAGGTACACATTGCCGATAATCAGAGAAGCTGAATTTCTGCAACATGATAATTGTGCGGTGGCCGGTAGCCCCTTCTCGTAAATTTCATGGTTAATTAATGGTGATTTGATTAGAATTTAAACAGGTTATGTGTCAAATTAGGACACGTTCAAGAAGTCAAGGTCTTGGTCGAGTACCCAATTCCAAAGTCTAAGGTAATTGAGCTTCATTTTCATGTACATGGGTCGTCTACACAATCAAGAGAAGTCTTGGTCTTCTGTTGATTATGTGATGTCTGATCTTTAGCTAATGTGAAGGAAACATCAATTTCGAAATTTCCCGTCTTCAACTAAAGAGAAACGATCCTCCAAATACGTAGCGAATTTCCTTAACAAGCCATGCATTCATGGTAACAACAACACATTATCACTCATCACACGTTTCGATCTTACTAAAAAGACAGAAAAATAAACGATCATCTAATAAATGCTTCTCACTACTTGGTAATTGTTACCTAGGAAAATTTTAGCCTAGCTAGTATAAAAAAAATTAACATGACTTAAAAATTACAAGGGCCGCATACTTCATGACCTCAACCATGTTCGCCAATTTGCAGCATCATTTCATCAACCGACTCTTCACTCGGTGAAACTTATTTGTTTGTTTTGGGATAAGTGCTTCATAATCCTTGCTCTTCCAGTGGGTTTGAAGAATTTTCTGTTGATCCACCTTCCCACCATACTTCTCGATTGTTTCCTTGGAGCTGTGCAAGTGAGATTGAATAGAAGGGCTTGGCCAACGCTAGTTTTGGAGCCATAAAAGCTTCCGAAACTTGTTTCATCCTGGGCCGCAACTTTGGATTGCTATTTAAGCAAGCAAGCGCTAGAGAAACTACTAGAACGACACTTCTTGCGATAGAATTCTCTCTTGGGATTGGCAAGCGCGGATCCAATATTTGATGTAGCATAATATCTTCTTTGAAGAGAGTGGACAACATTAAGATGATCTTACTTGGATGTTCACCCATTATTATTTCCATTGCTACCACCCCGAAGCTGTATACGTCACATTTCTCATTGACGACTAAAGTGTAAGCGAGCTCTTAAGAAAAAAAAAAACAGAAGGTCATAGATTAGCTGAGGCTCGAAACAAAGTTCACAATCTTAGTTAGTGCATTATCAAATGATAAATATGTAAGTGTGCTGAAGTGTCAACATGTTATTACCACATGGGGGTGTTAAGTATATTGATCTAGCTACGTGCCTCCAATAATAACATTCCACAAAAATATGGACGATTGATGCTTACCCGGTGCTATATATCCATGAGTGCCTGCAATATTTGCAGTGATATTAGATGAGAAATTAGGTTCTAGGAGTCTCGCTGTGCCGAAATCTGATAGGAAAGCTTGCATTTTGTTGTCTAGCAAAATGTTGTTGCTAGATATGTCTCGATGAATGATTGGCCGAGCGCAATCATGGTGCAGGTAAGACAAGGCATGTGCCATATCCCATACAATGACAAGTCTTTTAGACCAGTCTAGTTCCACTGCTTCAACGTCATCTCTCAGAGCACAAAATAGACTCCCCCTTTCCATGTACTCATAAACCAAGAACATGCTTCGCTTGTGTAAGCAAAAACCATGGAGCTTAATTATGCTTCTGTGTCTTACTTCAGTCAAGTGATTCACTTCATTTCGGAAGCTCTTGTCAAAAGATGGGTCCTCTGCTTCATGGTGGTGAAGTTTCTTCAATGCCACAATTTTCCCATTAGGCAATCGCACTCTATAGACACTACCGTATCCACCAGTTCCAATGCAATATTTGATGTCAAAGTCTTCTGTTGCATTGATTATGTCTTCGTATGCAATTCTCCCATCATAATTCCATATTGACAAGAAATCTCCATTTTTTTTTTTATTATCTCTGATTGAGTGCTCTTCATTCTATGTTGAAATACGATCAAAGGTCTCAAAACTAGATAGAAAATGAATGATATAGCCATTAGTGGTATAAGTATCGTCACAAGTACAACCCTAGACATTCTTCTGGATCCATCAGTCTTTTCCAAACCTTCATTGCCAATGAAAGCTCCATAAGGAATGTGGGCTAGGTTATCTAGAATTTTTCCCGTGAGATAATTGTACGACAAGTCGATGTTATCTATGTGACCAAGAGTTGTAGGGATTGTCCCCCAAAGTGCATTATAACTCAGATTTAGGTGGATTAGACTCTTTAGATTTCCCAGTTCGGGAGGGATAGGACCTCCGATTTTGTTATCATGAATGTCAATTAATTCTAACGTGGTGAGGTTTTGGAGACAAAGAGGGAACTCACCGATTAGCCAACTGCGGGACAAGTTGAGGTTTTTGAGCTTTGGGAGTGCACATATTTGAAGGGGAAAGATATTAAAGTAATTATAATCATGCAGCCCAAGAAAGGTCAGATTCGAGAGTAAAGAGAAATTCATGTTGCTCCAATAAAATGCGCCCTTGTAGTTGCGCATGCGTCCTTGTATTATGTTTATTTTGACAACGTTTCCAGAGTCGTCACATGAAATGCCAGGCCACATGCAATATGCTAAGGAAATGTTGCTTGTGAGGGGGGTAGACCACCACCCACTGTAACGAAGAGCATTTACCTGTGTCCTCATGGCAGTATATTCCAAACCTTCATTGCCTTCAAAATTTGCATAATAAACATTGAACAGATTTTGTGGAACTTTTCCCGTGAGATGATTGCACGATAAGTCGATGTACTCCAAGTTGACAAGCTTCTGAAATTTAGGAACTGAACCATGAAGAGAATTGTTTGTAAGATTGAGATTGTTTAACATGACCAAACTCTCAAGTTCATGAGGGATATTTCCCGAAAAGTTGTTGAAGCTCAAATCCAGATAAGTGAGATTCTTCAAATCTCCTATTTGCGATGGAATGGGGCCAGTGAAAGAGTTTAAGCTCAACATCAACATAATCAAGCTCTTCAATTGACCTATTTCTGATGGGATAGATCCACTTAATGTGTTCTCTTCCAGTCTTAGAATTCTCAAGTTTGTCAAGTTCCCTATTTCCGAAGGAATGGATCCAGTGAAGGAGTTCCCACCCAAATAGAGTCGCACCAAGTTCTTCAATTTCGCTAGAGTTGTAAGGATCGAGATCATGTCATTTAGCGAATTGAAACTGAGATCTAGGTAGATCAACCTCTTCAAATTACCCATTTCCGATGGGATAGATCCACTGAATGCATTATCTCTCATACTTAGATATGCCAAGTTCGTCAAGTTCCCTATTTCCGAAGGAATGGATCTAGTGAAGGAGTTCCCATGCAAATAGAGTCCCATCAAGTTCTTCGATTTCGCTAGAGTCATAGGGTTCATGCCATTTAGCGAATTGAAACTGAGATCAAGGTAGATCAGCCTCTTCAAATTACCCATTTCTGATGGGATAGATCCACTGAACTTGTTCTCTTGCATACTTAGATATGCCAAGTTTGTCAAGTTCCCTATTTCTGAAGGAATGGATCCATTGAAGGAGTTCCCATGCAAATAGAGTTGCACCAAGTTCTTCAATTTCGCTAGAGTCGCAGGGAACATGCCATTTAGCAAATTGAAACTGAGATCTAGATAGATAAGCCTCTTCAAATTTCCCAATTCAGGAGGGATTGGACTATTGATTTGATTTTCATGAATGTCAATAACTTCTAACATGGTGAGGTTTTGGAGACAAAGAGGCAACTCACCGGTTAGATCATTGCTGGACAAGTCGAGGTGCCTGAGATTTGGGAGTGCACATATTTGAAGAGGAATAATATCGGTGACATAATTACCAGACAACCGAAGAGAGGTGAGATTCGGGAGCAAAGAGTAATTCATGCTGCTCAAATTAACTGTGAACCAGTCATAGTTGTTGTTGTCTAGTCGTGGTATGTTTATTTCAACAACGCTTCCAAAATCGTCGCATGAAATGCCAAGCCACATGCAATGCGACATGACAAGGTTGCTTGCGATTTAGTCAGGCCACCACCCACTGCGACGAAGAGCATCTGCCTCTATTTCAGTGGCAAGGGCAGGAAAGTTATGGGAGACAACCAGCACAATAACGATCCATGTAGCTATAGTCATTAGTTGGCAAACATGTAAGCTGATGGGTTTGCTTACAATATTCATGCTAGAGAGAGAGAGAGAGAGAGAGCCTCTTCTTTTTGCTTGAGAAGTGGAGAGCCTGAGTTTGCCATGATATATGGAAGAAGGGTGATCCACAATAAAATAACTTGAGCGGAGAGCAATTCAACATAAAGACTTGGAAGTCTCCCCAAGTCTCCCTGTATGAGACAACATGATGATGTGGTCATCAGACGGTGGGGCTCATGGTTTTAGTGCAGATCCAATTCACACTTTGCATTCCATGAACCATGCTCACGAGATCCCATTGAATTTTAACTTTTTAGATAACCTCGATCTCACATGTAGCACTTTTTTGTGTTTGAGTATTGTTGCGAAATACACGTTACTTTAATTTAAAAAAAAAATATTAAAAAATGATAATTTTCATATAGTGCTCATTTTAATACCAAAATATTTTGAGCGATTAATTGAGTACTATATCGATGAAAAAACAATCACTTAAGTGTCTCTAACGATAAATTCCAATAATTCATCTTACGTGGCATTTTAAATTAAACAGAACAATAATGCTTCATTTAAAATTGGGGAAATTTCTCTCTCTCTCTCTCTCTCTCTCTCTCTCGTTGAAAGAGCTCCGTTTCTCCAAAGCAAAGCTCTATTTTCTCGATGGAGAAACAGAGTTCCCTGTTTTAGCCTTCCGTTCGTCTTCATGAGCTCCAGTTCTCGTTCGGAGCATCTAAGGACAACGAAACTCTAAGAATCGGCGAAAAAGAGACGGGTTCTTCAAGCTCGGGGGAGGAAGAGGAGGCCTTGCAGTGAAGATGAGGCCATGAGTTTCAAATTGAAAATTTTATCCTGAACATTACGTTTGACATTCCAACAGGTGATTTTCGTGGCAAATAATCCTAGAAAAGACCACTTATTGGAGTAGCTACCCACGACGCCTTGCTGCAGAAAAAGAAAAAGAATGTAAACAAGCATGGGTACGAAGGAACTTGTGCGCATCCATCAAAAAGTCAAGGTCTTTGTGGGGTTTCATATGTGTTGACTTTTGGATCAGTGCGTGGCCGATGGTTCATGGGAAGTCGTGGTCTACACAGCACTTCAATTGGTGATGTTTGGCCCTCAAAAAATTTTAGCCCATCGTAAGGGAAAGGTTTGTCTTATCAAACTTTCTACATGACACTTTTATTGGTGATGTTTTGACCCTAAAAAAATTCTAACCCATCATAAGGGAAATGTTTGCCTTACCAAACTTTATTAAACTATTCAAATTTAACAGCAAATCCTCCATTGAAGTCGTTCGAGCTTAAATCTAGACAAGAGATTAGTCAAATCTCCTATTTCCAACGGGACGGCGCAGTCCAAGCTAAGAGGCAGGATTGGACTCAAGAACACTTGAGCTTCTGAAATTGACCAAAGATGGAGGAATGGGGCTAGTCAAGGAGTTTAAGCTTAGTTTTTTTTCCCCAATTCCGTATTATTGATGATGATACTGTTGGAATTTTGTTTGTTAAAACAAAATGAGTGCTTTTTATTTTGTCCCACATAGAAAATGTGGGAGCAAGTGGGTCAGTTTAAATATGTGGGATTTCCTTTTGTAGTTAAATGAGTGATTAGGTGGGGCTAGACCCCACCATACCCGCGTGCGGGTGCGCGATTTTGGCGCACTTAGCACTTAGCTTAGCACGTGCACTTGGCACGCCCGCGGTTTAATTAGCATTAATCCCTTGCTATTTATTATTTTATTTTTTTTAGTTCAAAGGTTGCCTTTTAATTTGAGAATTCCGAAAATGAAATATAAATGAAAATTCGAAATTCTATTTAAAAAAAAAAAAATTATTTCGAATTTTGTTTGTGTCTTTTCAAGACAACCTTTGGAAAATTACTTATTCGGTTTTTAACTTTCCTGAAGGGTTGCAATTGTTCGTTTTTCGACTTCTTCCGAAGAGTCGCATTTGTTTATCCGAACAATTTTCTAAAGACGTGTTTGTTCGCAATTTTCACGAAGAGTTGCAAGACTTTTTCATATATATACTTGTCATTTTTCGGAAAGAAATGTGTGGTCATTTTTTAGTCTTCTTTCTGAAAAAACAGCAACCAATTTTTCGATTGTTTCTTAGAGAGACCCTGGAGAAATACTAGAATTGCTATTTAGTATTCTCATTCGAGACTTTGTTGTATCCTGGAGGATTTTTGCCGGTGACTATTAGCAACGATGTGGGGCAAATAAATCCTCAAAGAAAGTGATATCACGCCTCAAAGTCCAAATTGTTTTACTCGATCCGATTTCATTGTTCAACCCATTTCGAAGTAATATTTTACCAACATGATACTACATACGATTGGAATAAATCACTATTATCATCTATTAAAATTTCGAATTTTAATAAAATTACTAGGTCTCGGGTGAATAACCATATAAGCACATCAATTTTCTTAAGTAAAAGCCACACGAACTAGATTTTAGCTTAAAAAAGTTATTCAGATTCTTCGTGTAACGTTTGGATTGGACTGGCCTAGCTTGACCTATTTAATTTAACAAAGTCATGTTGTTGGGGCCAGATTACCAATTGACTACATGGATCATATTCCGGCCAATCCATTTAAGAGTATCCCCTTAACATGACACCACATGAATACTGGCCGTCGACACAGATTGACAGCCCGACTTTCGTCCTTAATTCGCTCCTCATACATGGCATTAGTCCTCGATTCGCTTGATTACTTTAATCCCAAGAAGGTTCCTGATCTCTTCCAAAGCATGTTCATGCGATATGCTCAGAAATTTATAAAGACAGTATGCTGCATGCTCTTTCTTTTCAATTCGAATTCCCATGAAGTAGGGAGAAGACAATGATACCGAATTTGCTCTCTTCATTTCGATTTCTGGTTCCCAATTCTCCGACGACCAATGAATTTGTCACCGCTGCGAGTGTTGATTGGTTTACTCGAGAGAGCCAAGTGTCACGGCGCGACTAGAACATGGTTACGTCGGATCAAACCGGTCCGGTAGCTCGAGATCCTATTGTCTTGGACTTTGATGCAGCCTAGCCTAGTGCGTGTAAAAACGGGCACGCGTTCAACAGTTGGAGGTCTTCGTCGTGCACGCTTGCACTCAAGAGTCAGAGTCGGAGAAGTCGTCGGATCGACACGGACCACATCACCGCACCGCACGAGACGCACGGCCAAAGACAAAAGTGGATGCCTTTTTTGACTTCATTTGGCGGACGCAGAAATTTAGTTTGAGGAGCGAGACAAGGAGACAGCACCGAGCACAGAAATTTCGTATGAACTAGACGAATTGGAACAGATGTTTTGTGAAAATAACGCTGAGTCTGATTTTGTGAATTTTTAGTGCTCGAGTCATCCGCCATCACAATGGGGTAAGGTCCTCGCACAGTGGTGGATGTCCCACTCAATACAACTCATATGTTCTTGTCCCGGAATGCGGAGAATTGTTGGTTGATCAATCAATTCGCTTGGTATATCCCGCTTCGACAGCTCAACTCTTTCCGCTTAGACTCCATCCACAATTTATCGTTTTCTACTATGAGATTGGGCAAAGCAAGCTTAGTGTTATGGAAATAAGTAATCGAATAGTAAAATAGACAGTGCAAAGATATAGATCTAACATCGAATTTACGCAACTCAGTCAAGATGACCTACGTTCATGAGGAGAGCATGACAATATCTCACTATAGATCAATCGATAAAACAAATATTATAATCATTCTTGAGTCACTCAAACACTCTTGATATTTCTCAGCCCAATTATGCCCAACAACTCTTATAGTGTTTACCCCTCACAAATTCCTCACAAAATAGTCTCTCAATTTCATAAAGGAATTAACAAATTTTACCCACAAGATGTAATTTCTCAATAACACTTTTTGATAAGCCACAATAGATGATATGCCACGATGGATTTTCAAGTAAGGAAAATAGCCGGTGTAATTTAGGTGATAAGTTTTTTAGAGTCATAGTAAAAAAAATTTGACAAGCAAAATATTTTACTTATGCAATCTCTAAATTAAAGAGTTTTATGATTCGTTTACAATTTAAACTAGCATACCTGCCAAAAGAAAAGGATTTAAACAAGCTTGCAACATGGACAGAACTTGCACACATCCGTCAACAAGTCAAAGTCTTTTGGGATTTCATGTGTGTTGACTGCTGGATCAATACGTAATCAACGGTTCACAAAAAGTGATGGTCTTTACAACACTTTTATGGTGATTTTTGGCCCTAAAAATTTCTAACCCATAGTAAGGGAAAGGTGGTGGACCAATTTTTTCAGCCTCTCTTCTTTTGACTAACAAGCCTTCAACTTAGAAAGAGAGATCCTAGTCATTCCAATCACATGGTGTGGAAATAATACCAAAGCAGGTTGCGCATCCCAAACGATAGTGTGACCCTATTGGAATCATTTTTCAAAACACAAATTAGACTCCCCCTTCAATCAAGTAATCATAAACCCTAAATACACGGCACTTGTGTAAGCAGAAACCATGGAGCTTCTTTATGCTTCTAAATGGTACTTTTGACAATTGTTTCACTTTGTTTCGAAAGCTCTTGTAAAAAAGATGGGTCCTTGCTTCAACATGATGAAGTTTCTCCAATGCCACGATTTTCTCATTGGAAAATCACGCTCTATAAACACTATTGTAACATCCACTCACTATGCAATTTTGATGTCATCATCTTTTGTTGCATTTATTATGTCTCCATATGCAATTCTCCCATCTTTGTTCCTTATCGAAAAGAAATCTCCATTTTTCTTTGTTGTCTCTAATTGCATGCTATTCGTTGTAGTTATAATAAGAAGCATGGCCTAAGAACTAGATGAGAAATGAGTGTTATAGATAAATGAGATTATCCAAACACATACATTAAAAAATGTCCAGTTCAACAAGAGCCACAATTCCGGATGAATAAGATCAAAAATTTTCTCATGGACCATATAATATTCTCCGGTCCCACCCAAAGGTTAACTCCCAATTATCTTAGGTGACCCTTTATGTTTCTGAAATTGGTTATTATTGCTTCGAGGACATTGTAGTTGTTGAGTAATTAAACATATGTTGTTCCTTCTAATCTTCCATTAATCCATTCATAAACCTCCATTTCAATTATTTCATTTAATGACACAAAAGACTGCTGAGAAATTGCAAGGAACTACAATGAAAAAGACTATATGCTGAAATTGTATGGTCTCTGGAACAAGAAAACTCGAGTCAAAAACAACTTCCGATATACTTTGCTTAAGTTCGATTTTGGCGGCCCCCAAAACCTATTTACAATTTTTCTACCCCACCCATAGTATCTGTTAAGAGTCTTATTTCATTTGATTTCTTTGAACCCCATGTGATCATAGTCTAAGGAGATCACAAAGAGTGCATGTGGCACGAGCAAAGAATGTTGAATAGGATTTACTTTGGATGGTTTGTAATAGCATCTCTAAGCACCATCGGAATCTTTGCTTCTCTGGGGTACACACTAGTTGTCAACACTCGGGGTGAGCAACTTAGAACTTGAGAACCAGCCGATGGGAACCTATCGGGTTCTAGGTTTCAAGGTATGTAGGGTACATTTCAAGTTCCAAAATCTAAATAACATATTTCGACAGGTAAATTTCAAGTTCTATGTCGGTGAAACCTGGAACCTAGAATCTCCAATAAGTTTGTGTTTTTTTTTTTTCCAGTCTATGTCTTCACGCAATTCTACACTATTTCATGGTTTTCATTTTCTTGCTGACACGAAAAAGATAAGCCGGATGAGATTGTCGAGAGTCTACCAAGCGCAGAATGTATCATCTTTATTGCACAAGTGCAAATGAGGATTACTTTACTAGAAAAGTTGCACTCACGCTTTCCAGTAATTTATCTAGGATGGGCAAAGCTTGTGATTCGACGAAATTGATCTTGTGTTCAACATCGGCCTTCTTGATAAACGGCAATCCGATCTCGTATGCTTCTCGTTCTACATTGATCGCTATGATCTGCAGTGGAAACATTTGAGTAATGTGCTGATTAATTCTAGCCTGAGAAATAGACTTTCCAAATTTTTTCCGATTGTCAAGCGAGAGAGACGGCAGACCTTGCCATCTTGCGGGATCGTGAAAGCCATCAGGAGGAGAGAGTATCTGGTGAAGACGCCGATCTCTATAGTCTTCTTCGCGTTCAATAGATTCAGGAGCAGCGCGACGAACTGACCCCTGCTGGCACAGTCGCAAAGTAGGACCTGTTCAGTAAGATTCCCACCAACACTGTATAGACAAACTTAAAGACACTCTCTGGTTTTAAGTATATGGACAGCAGCTTTCGGTCATTGAATTCTATGGTTATGCCATATTTACTCAATTTATCATCATCATGACATGAATGTGCGCCTCCGAAAGCAAGTAATGAACATGTTCATACACTCTAAGTCGATGCAGAATCATTTTGAGTAATGAGTATGGAATAGAATTGCTGTGGATGGTTTGCAATGGCATCTCTAAGCTCCTTCAGAATCTCTGCTTCTCTGGGTTAGACACTAGTTGTTAGTACATACTGCCATGACAATACAACAACTTAGAACATTCTCAAAACGTTACAGCTACTTCATTCAACAGAAGAAACTGCTGCAAACAGAACAAATCAAAAAGGAGAAAGAGAGAGAGAGAGAGAGAGAGACTCTACATTGTATAGTTCATCACTCTGCAACAACCCTGATGGACCCTGGGAGACTACTTTCACAGTTGGTTCCATCTCTGCAAAGCCACTAGATCAATCAAAAATGCTGGTAAAGCATATGCAAAAGAGAAAATTGTCTAATTCCTGTATGTTTTGTAATGAAGAGTATGTTATAACTCATAAAAACACCAATCAAAACAGAAAAATTTCTGTTTTTGAGAGAGAGAGAAAGATGAAAAACAGAGCACTTCATACGTCTTGTGCTTAAGAAAAAAAACTGTCAAGTACAACCCCTAAATACAAAACAAAAACTGCTCACGTACGTGCAACACATAACTGCACACAAACGTGCTATTAACTTCCTAGAAAATAACAAAAACACTAAACAAATAACTACATTGAACTTGGCTGTTTTTTAATAAAAAAACAGAGTAAAACAGAGTAAAAACAGCAGAAAACAGAATAAATAAAAGAAAACATAAAACAGCAACGGAGACATTATAATCCAACAGAGTATATGAGGTACTCATAGGCATTACAAGACGACTCTTATCGATTATAGCACGATTATTTGCTGATGGATATAGCTAGGTGATATTCCCAGCTTGGTTGTGAAGAAACGTTTTCAGATCAGGCTCTGCTCCTTTGTCCAAATCAAACTATCTGAACCATAATCATCAATTACTATGCCTAAGAACTAGTGGAACCGCCATTTTTCACAACACTTTATCCTGTAAAGAAAGCAGAGCAGAAGATACAGATGCTGAAGACTTGTCGTCATCCATGCGTCAAATGGAACGATCAACCAGAATTATTCCTGACACAGGGACTAGGTAGTGTAGATTAAAGAAATTGACAAGAACGGTCTTTTAGTGGGTGAACAATCGTCTGAAGTTTATTGAAAGCAGTCAAAAGGTTATAACACAACAGACTCACAATCTGTATTAGAAACTATTGTGCTCCAATCTCAAAAGATTGAGGAACGAGTGCTTATTTTGATGTATGCCATAAATTTGATCAAAGGGCATCAATAGATGCGCCTGCAGATCGTCATCCCATCACCCAGTGCAACTTGAGATATATCGACCCGAGGATCACCCGCTATCATCTTGTTGAACTCGATCGTGTCCTTCCACGCGAATTGCCTCATTGGGTGAGCAGAGGATGGGTCGGCCAAGGCCACAGTGCCTCCCCAGAGAGTGTTGTCATACATGATCACACCCCCAACCCTCACCAGCCTTAGTAGCCTCTCGTGATAGTTCTTCAGGTTTGCCCGGTCAGCATCGACGAACGCAAAGTCGAAGCTGCTTTCATTTTCTTGCTGATACGCAAAAGAGAAGCAAGATGAGATTGTTGAGAGTCTAACAAGTTCAGAAGATGTCATTTTCATTGCACAAGTTCAAATGAGGATTACTTTACTAGAAAAGTTACACTCACGTTTTCTAGTAATTTGGTGAGGACGGGCAAAGCTTGCGATTCAACGAAGTCGATCTTGTGTTCGACATTGGCCTTCTTGATAAACGGCAATCCGATCTCATATGCTTCTCGGTCTACATCGATCGCTATGATCTGCGGTGGAAACATTGCGCAGATTAATTCTAGCTTGACAAATAGACTTGCAAATTTTTTCCTTTTTGCAAGCGAGAGATGGCAGACCTTGCCATCTTGTGGAATGGTGAGAGCGGTGAGGAGGAGAGAGTATCCGGTGAAGACGCCGACCTCTATAGTCTTCTTCGCGTTCAATAGCTTCAGGAGCAGAGCAATGAACTGACCCCCATCCGGCGCAGTCGCAAAGTAGGACCTGTTCAGTAAGATTCCCACCAACACTGAACATACGAACTTAAAGACACTCTGGTTTTAAGTACGTGGATAACCGCCTTCGGTCATTGAATTCTATGGTTATGCTGGATTTACTCAATTAATCATCATCGTGACACGAATGTCCGGGTTTGAAAGTGACTAATGAACATGTTCATACACTCTAAGTCAAAGCGGAATCATTCTGAAGTCATAGTCAAAGGAAATCAATGAAAATGAATGTGGAATTGAGTAATGAGTATGAAATAGAATTTACTGTGGATGGTTTGCAATAGCATCTCTGAGCTCCTTCAGAATCTCTGCTTCTCTGGGGTACACGCTAGTCATCAGCACATACTGCCATGACAAAACAACAACTTAGAACATTCTCAAACTGTTACAGTAACTTCATTCAACAGAAGAAATTGCTGCAAACAGAAAAAACATAAAAAATAAAAAATAAAATAGAGAAAGAGAGACTTTACATTGTATAGTTCATCACTCTGCAACAACCCCGATGGACCCTCGGAGACCAGTTTCGCAGTTGGTTCGATCTCTGCAAAGCCACTAGATCAATCAAACACAGATAAAAGAATGTGCAAAAGAGAAAAATTGTGTGATTTCTGCATGTTTTATACTGAAGAGTATATGAGGTAGTGACAGGCACTCAAAATAATTATATCGATCATTGCACAATCAGGGAAATGCACAATTCAAGAGATACCGGCACCATCCTAACAGATGCAGAAGATCCCTTAGATATCTCTAACCTCCACAACCATTTAAGGCTAAGAAATGCTGCATTTTTTCCTCATTATGCAGCAGCAGATGAGAAAAATCATATAGTTTGGGTGCTAATGCAGAATACAGGTGAAAGGAAAGCGTTCTGCTTCATTTTCACCGTGCAGAGGCAGAAACTTGAGTGAAGCCAAAGATGACCTCCATGTCTCAACCCTTGAGGGATTTCATGGAACCCCAGAAAGATTGCTGTGAGAGAAAATAGCAGCAAAAGATAGAGTGAGATCGGCAAACTTCATACCTCGTACTCTGGAGAAAGAATTGCCCAGATCACAATCTAACTTGGGAAAGCTTCCGCAGTTCCATGGGAAACATGGGCATCGTATAAAATAGTTCTCTTCCAAGAAATTGCCAGAGCAGGCTTATCCTGCGTCATTCGGGTGTTGTTTTGTCAGCTGAATAATATTATTTTATGATCAATACGTTTGACCGGGCTCGGCGGCTGCAGCGAGAACACGATTTCATTCGAACACCGTGAAAAAGAACTGATTCTCTTCCAGATAACATAAGATTTCCATCATGCCGGCATTGATCCAGACATTTTTAGTGCTTGTTTTTGACCGATGCAGGTGTTGGAATGCGATGATTGTCGTTCTCATTCCTCTCTCTCCCCCTGTAGTCACTAGAGACGTTTGGTCAGAGGATTCCCTCGTATGACATGAAGTAGAGTACGATAATGTGAGACTGAATCTGTTGGATCCCTCTGTGCATTATAACTAGGCAAGACCAGAGAACCTTCCGGATGGTAAATGCGAGAGTTGCTGTTCTACGTGCTATCATCATGGGATGACCACAAAACTAGCCACGCATAAGGTATTAAGAACAAGGAGAAGAGTCAAAAAGGAGAGGTCAAGATTGGCCACCGCTAGAACAGAATAATTATCTACTACAAATAAACTTTTAAACCAACTTATTTATAGTAAAATACATATAAGAGATGTCAAGAGAAATGAATCGATCTCTATTGAGTATATATAAAAAGCCTCGTCTTGGGAGACTCAACAACATGATTAGATAGATTGGGCACGAAAAAAGTGATTTCATAATTATCGTTGTTAAAAGATAAACCGGGTCTCACCTTCAGTTTTATTAGATTAATCGACAATCGAGAATGTCAGTCTCATTTTGTGCCCAAAATGTCCAAAATCACAAACTTCTTTCGATTGGCGATATCAGTTTTCCCATGCTAGCTTGAAAAGCATCATTGTTAGCAATCTAATTTTGACTCTGTTGCCAGATTGTTCCTTATTTTTTTCCCCCATAGAAGCGTCCCGGAAGATTATATCTATAAACTATTATATATTTTCATTTAGTCAAAAAGGATTTATTGTTGGTGAAACGTTATGGAAAAGTTGTGAACCTTTTTTGTACTTTTATTTGTAAGAGTCGTGCAAGTAATCTCTCTAAGATATGGCTCATCACATGACTCACTAGCAGGTCTCATGCACAGACTCGCATTCAACATTTTTTCCAGGACCTGCGTCGACTGTCGATGTATGTTCCAGTCCTACATTTCCTTCGATAAGATCCAGTCTCTCTCTCTCTCTCTCTCTCTCTCTCTCGCATCCATCACCGAGCATGTATTTGGGTGCTCGTGTCGAGGTTTCGTCAACATACAGCTCCTGATGTAAGTTCGATTCGATCTCCAGAGAAGAACCGCAGCAGGTCGCCCATAACAACGGGACCATACACTCACCCACAAGAACCCCGAAGGCTGTAGCCTGCTGCCTGATGTGAACAGAGAGTTCTTCGCTGCCACGAGCCGTCTCTAACTGCTCAAACACACTAGCGTCTTAAGAGTCTCGACTTACTGAACGGAAAAGATAGAAGACCAATAAAACAAATGAAACGATGCAACTCTGGTTCAATGAAGAAGTGGCCAAGAAAATTCACACGATTATGTATCAATTTATTAAGAGATCAAATAAAAGAATAGCTCAATATCACCACTCAGCCAGCAAAGCCGGAGTATTACTGCACAAATACATAAGAATCCAAGTTTATTCCTCCCTCAGAAATTAAATAATATCAAAACCATGCACAAAAATGACCGACGTGAATGTACCATATCCACAAAGAAAGACCAAAAGAGTTACTTCCGATTAGCTCGAAGTGACTGCATAGTGGCAGCAAAAGTATCGTAGTCGGGAAGCTTAGGATGAACGTGACTTGCTCGATTGAAGGAATCCTCCCTAGATGCAGACTCCAAGCTCGGAGTTGCAGCCTTAGAACTTTGACTCATCTCTGACTTAGCAGATGAAACCTTCTTTCGAATGGGCAAGGAAGGTTGCTCTCTTGCAGTAGACTTTGGACTATCTTCACTCATACCTGACTTACTGGATGAAGTTTTCTTTGAAATTGAAGACGAAGGTTGTTCCATTGCAGTAGAATTTGAGGTCTCCTCATGAGACGATCTTTTGGTTTCCGAAATGGGCTTGCCCTTTGCTTCCTTACTGTACCTCGACTGTTCAGAACTTCTTAAACTATAGGCTTCATCGGCCGCAGAGTGAGGCCTTGTTGAAGTTTCAGTTGGATAAGAGCTCCTCAGAGAGGATCTTGAATCCGCACTACGTTCTTTGGATTCATCAGAGGCAAAAGTTGACTTCAAGTTGGTATTTCTGTGAGCACTTGGAGCACCTGCCTTTGTCCTTCGAGAAAGCCCAGCACCTATACGTTCTCTACTGTTTGTGGATGAACCAGTGGAGCCTGATCTTTTATTCAATTCAGACTCCTCCTGAGTATAAGGTTCAGAACCACTGTTATAAATCTGTTCTTTCATAGTTCCTTCTGGAGCATAAATGCCATCAGAGACCAGAGATGGGATCACTGGCCTCATGCTTGCTCTTCTTGTCAAGTTGTCATCCACTTCTGGCTGCATCTTCTCTATATACCGTTCCCGGTGGGTTCTTGAACCACGCTGTTCTTCTCTTAATTCAAAAGATGCACTTGAACCTCTGGAACTTGATCTTTCAGTTTCATTTACTTCTGACTCCTGCTGAGGGTAAGATTCCGGATGGCTGTCTGAAATTTGGCCTTGGCTAGTCCTTTCTGAAGCATAACTGCCATAAGGACCAAGAGATGGGATGACCGGCCTTGTGCTTGCTCTTCTTGTAAACGTATCATCCGCTACCTGCTCCACCTTCTGAACCTGCCGTTCTCGACGGCTTCTGGAATTATCTTGCGAAACAGTTTTCTCTGGAATCTGATCACTACCAGAACCAAAAGATGTGAAAGCTGGCCCTCTGGAACCCACTTCCACACTCTCCGGTTCTTGCTGAACTACAGAATCATCTGATAAATTAAGTTGGAAAGAAGAGGATGTTTCCTTTGCAGAGTATTCAGCTGTTTGTTTAGATAACGAAGCATCACCTGCTGAGCTCCTCAAATTTGCGGGATGCCTATTACCTCTATTTTTCAGACCACCAGTCAATCTTCCAAATGTCAAACCCAAACCACTATCGTAACTATCTTCATGTGAAGATTTAGAATCATCTATTGTACCGTGTTCTGAAAATACAGAAGCACTTTCCTTGACTTCATGAACCAAAGCATCTTCATAAGCATTGAAGGGCTGACTCTGGTGCTTCTTATCTACAGGATCATCAGAGGTATCCAATCCTTTATTCTTTGAATTAAGCGAGTATTTCCCTGAACTAGAAGGTAAATCACCAATTCCAAACTTTTTCTGAGATCCAAAACTGGAATATATCTCTTCCTTATAATCGCTCTGCTCCACTTCACTTTCTGAACTTGGCCCATCTGACTCATCAAAGGTCACAGGCGCAAGTTCATCTGCTTGTGAATGAACCGTAGACTCAGCTAAATCGCCAGAAAATATAGGACCGTGCTGGCTAGTGGAGAAACTTGATTGGGGAGTTATCTTTGTAAATGTGTCAACTGTGGTCCTTCTGGGGCTTGGCGAATTGATACTTGCTGATGGATAGCTAGGTGATTCCCAGCTTGGTTGTGAGGTCTTCACACTGGGCTCTGCTCCTTTGTCCAAATCAAACCCATAGTCATCACCATCTGAACCATAATCATCAAAAGCTACTGCAGTGCTTTCAATTGCTGATTTATTATCTTTCTGGAAGTTTTCTTCATCAAAATCGGCAAAGGGGTTTTCAGCAACATCATCATCCTCCTCCTTCTGATTACTCATAACATCTTGCTCATCAACGTAATTGCTTGAGTGTGACAAATGAGAATGATAGGAAGCACGGGTAGAATATTTAGCAGATATAAAATCATCCTGCAAATCATTAGCAGATTCCACTTCACCAGAGTATCTTCTCTCACTCAGTTCATCTAAAGTGCCCCTAGTCTCTGGTCGAAAAGAGTGTCTCATCCCACTTGATTTATCCAAAACATTGCCACGCTCAGCTCCAGACAAGCTGTTCTGGGTATTTCTGCCTGCTATTTCATGTTCATTCACAAGTGAGTCGACACCACTGAAATCTGCACTAGACTTTCTAGAATTAGACCTGCTGGATTCACTGCTTCTCCTGTTACCCACTCTGTAAAATCTCTCATTCACCCCTGCAAGCCTATCAGTGTCTCGGACATCAGCTTGACTGCGATGTATGCTTGGAATTCTGGCCTCAAAAGTATCATTTACAGGAAGCCTATCAGAGGATAAACCCTCTGATTGTGAGCTCACGTATCTTTCGAACTGAATGTTGTTTATACCATAACTAGAGGACTCTGCAAATGCATTGTTGTCCATGGGGTCCATATTAGACTTCTTCGAAAAATACTGGCTAGGTCTGTCATTGCTTGTATGGCCATCTTTATAAAACCTCTCACCTACTTCTCCAACGTGCTCTTCTTTTGCATAATTCTGTTTATATGTTGTGTGAGGTTGAGCATTTCTTCCATCAGAAGCCTTATTACCTGCAACTTTAGCATAGGCTTCATCTTGAAAACTGGAGCCTGCAGATCTTCCAGCCTGTTCATCCATAGGACCGTGAGCAGAAGACCTTTGTGGCTCTGTAGAGTATTGCGTAGAAATCCTCCCACGGCTAGAAAGTTGTGCAGCAGCTCTGGCAGCCATGCTTGCCCGTTCAGCAGATTCTGCAGCAGCTTGAGCAGCAGAGGTTGCATCCTTGAATTCCATATTCCAGTTTTGCCCGCCCATGTAATCAACATTTCCTTCCCTGTGATACATATGTCCAGCTTCAGCATTTCCTTCCATTGCATAACCTGTAAATGGAACTTCCCTTAGGACGAATATCAAAGCAAGTTTCTCAAGTAATAAAACGATTAAAAGCAAACCTTTCGTCAAATGGTACAACTCATCATACCTGGAGTTTTCGGCTCCGGATGTGAAGTGATAGGAACATTAGCATATCCAGGGGGAATATTTTGGTGGTTAAATGATGACCTGCTACTGTTCTCATGCAAGTTTACAGAGGCATCCTCCTTTGCTACTTTTTGAGGTGCGACATGCACATTGGTTCTTTCTCTGTCAATATCAGGCACTTGGAAGTTTGAAAATTGTGTCTGCAGGTTACTGGCTTTTTCAAAAGTACTCGGTCCATTCTGCTAAGCAATAATACACAAATGTTGTATCAACAAACAGAAGAAGAACATGCTAAATTACTAGTGCATAGCCAGAACTCAGAAGCAAGACTACTAAAGCAAACATAATTCAGAAGTACCAACAAATCTCCATGATTATGTGAATCTTTATCCCCAAATGAATTAGGATCCCATTTGATGTTGTGTTCCTCCGCAATTGAGGTTAAAATCTTTACTTTGGTTGGACCATCAGGTGCTTTGGCAGAGAGTTTCTCAACTAACTGATAAAACAAAGGGCAAGAAAAGATTCCATCAAGCCCAATGAAAGAAGTGCAACCAAGAAACTTTGGCACATTTCAATTCATTCATAAAAATAAAGGAATGTAAAGGAAGATGAACAATCATGGACTTACAGAGCGGTTTACACCACAATCAGGACGCAACTCAACAGCTGCAGTAATGAAATCTTTTCCATATTTTGCGGTAAAATGCTTGCGGATATCCATAAGTTCAGGAATGTCTGAGCATCTCGGAGAGGCAAAGACTACGCTTGAAACAGCCTCCTTCAAGTCAATTGGGCAGTTTCTGGAAACACACGGAGAATTAATTACACATTTCTCACCGAAAATAATTACATAAAAATTTATGCAGAAATTAAAAGGCAAGACTATCATTTCTTTGGGAACTCCCAAGCATCGTGGTGGGCCCACTTATGTCCCTGTTGTGCTAACTCAGTGGAACCAAACCGTGGACTACAGGGAGAAGGTTAGAATTCCAGCCAATAGGATGGGCGAGGTCTGGCAAGAAAGAGGAGAGGGGGTTGGTATAGTGAATTTTACACAAAGGAAGTAGAGCCCATTGTGCAAAAGTAAATGAAGGAAGAAGAGGCGAGATTCTACACATCTCAGATAAAGCTTATTATCAATCAATAACGGGGAGCAGCAAGGTGCCACAAGAGTTGCCTCCATAGAAAAAATGCATTTGCATGAGAAGCCCTTTCAAAGACATCCTCGAGGCACATAATTCTACCGTGGACACTATCTTTAAGCCAGACGTGGAAGAAATATCAGATAATTCATCATTTCGTTTGACGACCAATGGTACTTGCTCTAGCTATGTGCTGTCTTCTCATCTCGGCACCTATATCCAAAACCCGATAATCTCACACCCAGTAATCTTGTTCTCAATGACAAAAAAAAAAAAAAAAAAAAAAGACTCAGGATTAATGAAACGAAATAATCATCGCTACATACTTCTGTGACTCGATTATAGGCAAACGAGCTGCAATAAGTTCACAGAACAGCTCAACAAGCTCGTAGGCTGCCATCATCTTCTCTTCCCTCACAACATGTTCAACCTGAAAGCAACACGAGAACAGACCACGTTAGCAGGCTGCTTCCTCTGAAATCACCAGTTCACATGCAACAATCTCACGAAAAACAATACAAAACCCTAGACAATTCAGGTCTTTCCGTCGCACAAGGACGAGTGCAAGACAGATTCAATCAGCTCCATTCTAAGCAGGAATTCACTTGCCACGGGAAGAGACGTAATTCGGTAGGAAAGATACAAGCTTTTCGAAGAAAAGAGTCGCAAAATTGAACGATAATTCAACGAGAGAAAGGAAAAGGCACAGTTCAACCGGCTTCAGAAAAACGACGGCGCAACAGATTTTCACATCGAACCGCCACCTAACCGAAACCGCGACTCGACGATTACGATCCGAAATCGAGCCCGTCTCAATCTCCCAACGAGGCGACGAACGAACGACAAACAAACTCACCCGAATCCTAGCGGTCTGGTCCTGGCCGGACTCGAGCAGCTGAGCGAGGTCCCGCCTCATCTGCTTCACCTGGACCTCCTTCTTGTTCCTCAGCAGCTTCAGCCGCGACGCCGCGAGCTTCAACGCCGTCTTGCTGTACCACCAACAACGCCGCCGCCGCCGCCAAAAAAAAAAAAAAATCAACACACAGCACAGCACAGCACAACACAAGCCGCCGGTCAACAACCGATCGGGCGGGGGGGACGGGCTCACCATTTGGCGGGCTTGAAGCTCTTGTGGAGACCCTTCATCTCGTCGGCGCGGGAACGGAGGACTCGGGGCGCGATTCGGAGGAGCCGGGAGCGATCGCCGATCGGAGGGAGCGAGCGGGGATCGCGATCGCGGGGGACGGGGGACGACACGCGGCACCGGAGGCGTGTTCGGGTCGCGGTTTTGGGGATTGGAAAGCGTACGGGGGGAAAGTCCGAATTCTATTCGGGCATGGGAAGCTACCTTTCTTCCGAGAGCGTTAAGTAATCGCGGGAGGCGGAAGGGGGGAGGGGTTCGGTGCGGGAAGATGCACGGGAGTTACTGTGGGCCGCGTCGGTCAGCCTTTTCCGCTCCGTTGACTTTGACTTGGGGATTTTCAATCACGACGCGGAGTGATATTAAAAGTCGTTTTTCCGGGCTCTTATTACCAAAAGCCTTAGATCATGACTACTGTAACTTTTTTGTGTTATCCAAACTCCTAAATTATAGCTACTATGACATCAGTACCCAAAATTTTCTTTTATATCGTCAAAATCCATAATCTCATCCATGAGAAATCGAAACTTTTAATCCTAAGAAGTTTCCAAGAATTTTGATGAAAATACCATCCCTCATTTATATCATTAGACCCACTAGCTCTTAGCCTCTTACCATAATGGCATAAATTCTTTACATCTGTCACAAGGAATCTCAAACACCAGACTTAAAATAGTTTCCAATGAATTCTAACAAAAGTATCATCAATCATTCAATATGTGCTTGGGGTGTTAGTGACTTGAAGGAAAATGTTGGGGCATTAGTGTCATGAAAAGACAAAGTTTGGGATTTCCATCTGTAGATGGGTAGTATTTTTGTCACACTAAGGATAAGTTTGAGGTACTAGTGACATGACATAATGAAAACATTTGAATGTTAGAGTCGCATGGACAAAAATTAAGGGTTTTTAGTAGTAAATGAGGTATTTTTGTGACATTGAAACAAGTTTGGAGGAATTGATTTTGAAAAAAAAAATTGGGGCATTAGTGTTGAGTATAATTAATGGGTTTTTTTTGTGATTTTTTATTTATGTTTTACTTATTTTTTGTTTTGATTATTACAACGAAAAACTCCAAATCAATATGCTTAGAACAAATTACTCTAATCTACACTCATAACATATTTAGTCTCCCATATATAAAATGTCATCATGACATTATTGAACCAAATGATATATAACAATAATTTAATCGTGAAAAAATCATTTCTCAAATTTGTTAGTGATATATCAATTTGGTGTTTTTGATAACAAAAAATACTGATATGGGATAAATTTTCCACTCAAAAATTGATTCGGGCTAAATTTATAAATATTCCACACATATGCCAATTTGTGAATTTTGGCAACTCAAAAATTGATTTGGGCTAAATTTGTAATGTTATCAATAAGATACTAGCCTTTTCTGGTTTACAAGTTTCGTCGTTTTCTTGAGTAATGGAACCAATCGTGGTGGGGCCGGGCGACCTGTACTTACGTTAAAACGGTGGGGGCCCAGGTTCGTTCCATGTCGCAATCAAATGGACAGCGAAACGACGTCCCGGATTTCGTTGTCTTTTTCTTCTTCCTCCTTTCCTTCGCGATCGCTGTTGATGTTGCCCCTACCAAGAGGATTACCTCGACACCGCGCAACCACGGTGATGTCCCCTTCTTCTTCTACACATCTGACGTTGGACCGCCGATCCACGTGTCGCGTCCCGATTGACTGCCGCCTGCCTGCTGGTTTTACTCGTCCGAAAAGGTTATTCACGTTTCATCTAGAAGAAATTGGGTGGGGCCCGCATGAAGGGGGCGATGTGCAGTGCTCAATCCATGAAATCTTTATTCTTTCGTTTATATGTTGGGAATTTCCAAACATTCCATCCACATTGTATAATCTTTGAATTTCGAGCCATGCGCGGATGGATTCATTGTTCGATAAAGGAAAATATTTAAAATTGAAAAATCATTTATAAAGAAAATAATTAATTTTGATTTATTTTAGGGTTTATAGTTCCTTCCTTATTAGGAGGCAAAGTCATTTTACTCTTAAGCTTGTATTCTGGCATTAAAATACTTGAGAGTTGAAAATAATTTTGCAAAGGGGCCGTTTTATAAAAATAGGTAAATTAAATATATATTTAAAAGTGATCATTTGTATCGTTTATAAAAGTAGATTGATAAAAATGCTTTTATTATCTACAAAAATATTTATATGTACATTCTTGTCATTAAAGAAAATGTTCTTCATTGACAACAAACAACCACTTTTAAGAAACATTTTATAAATAATTCATTTTTTGCGAAATAAATGGAATCTCCATCTACCATATGAGTTGGACTCTTGTGTTATAAACATAGAAGAGCGCAATTTGCATGTAGACGCATCTTTCATGAAAATTAACATACCTTGTAATTAATACTAATAGCAATACCTATAATAGAAAAAGAAAAGGGCGATGAGTGAACAGATGAAGCCGCTTTCGGAAGATTACCAAGGCCTTTGACTTTTGGGACACGTCCGGTCTCTATTCAAAAGATTCAACCGCTTGTGGACGAAGGTTCTTCCGACGTTTGATCAGGTTGATAAGTCAACATACATATCCCGCAATAATTGACAACGTTCTAATTGAAATTCATGCTTCGCATGACCAGCCATATTGGACATTTGCGTTAACTGATAAAGCTACAGAAAAGAGGGGGACAAAAAAAAGATTAAAAAAAGTAATAAATAACCAAGGAAATTGCCCAATTGACAATGTTGTGAGGCAGAAAAATTTTGCCTTGACTAATAAAGCTACAGAAAAGAGAGGACCAAAAAACAGATAAAAATTAGTAATAAATAGCCACAGAAATTGCCCAATTGACAATGTCGTGCAGCACAAACCATGGCGATTGTGGAACGTCGCATTGACTAATAAAGCTACAGAAAAGAGGGGAAAAAACAGATTAAAAATTAGTGAAAAATAACCACAGAAATTGCCCAATTGACAATATTATGAGGCAGGAACCAGTGCAATCGTGGAATTTTGTGTTGGCCAATCAGCATTTGCACGTTCTCCTTTCGTATTAAACACGAAACCAAAATCAATTTGATGATTATTATAACAGAGATGATTATTTAACTGTAATAATCCAAGAATGATGATTATTTTAATTAATCATAGCAGAGAGGAATATGCTCAGATGATGCCCAGAACGAAATTGCGCACCAGAACGTCACATCTCTCAATTTTCGGAGATCGATTAAGGAAAAACACCATGACCCATCATTACAGAAAGCATGAACAGTTGTTGAATCACGATGTCCCATTTTAAGGATGTTTGGCTTGGGCCCTTTTCTTTTTCCGGTCTCTGGTGTTTTTCCATGTGCTTACAGATTAGTGCAATTCCATCAAGAATTTACATGCGCCTCAAGAAGGCAGAAAGTGGACTCACTAAGCTGAGGCAACACCATCCAAAAGACCCTAGAGAAACCAAACTGACCCTTGCTTGATTTTGAGAGACCACAAGAAGGCTATCGAAACCTTAAAGAAGGCCAAGATTTCCCGGGGGATATCTCATCGGTTTTCAGACGTGGTAGCTGGCGATGGTGAATCCCCGTCCCACGATCTCGCCTATGCAGAACCATCCGTAGCATTCCAGACCGAACAAGGCGGCGATGCCAACATCCTCCACCTTCAAGTCCCCTCTGCGCCTCCACAGATGTTTAACACTATCGAGTTCCTTCCAGAATGCCTCGTAACGAAGGGGAATGCTGCGAAGCAAATGAACAGCGTTATGACCGGTCAAAGCAGCATAACTATCCAATCAAGTTGTCTGAGACATTGAAAACTGCAATCTATAAGAAAAAAACAAGTTGGTTCTGTTCGAGGATGAAAAGCAACCTTGGGAATGTCATAAAGGTCGCATGACACATGGAATTTCATGTTCCCCCTTTAAAAAAATGCATTGCCAGTTGATGCTCTCAATTAGAAGTGCTCCACTTGTTTGGTTTTATTACCCTAATACTTTTGTACAGATTCGTTTGACGCAAAGACGGAAGTGTCTTTTGATATTATCAAAAGACCCGACAGTCACGCATATTACCCTAATGCTTTCATAAAGACTCACGCAAAGACCGAAGTGCATTTTGATATTATTAAAAGACCCAACAGTCATGCATTTGAAATGCTCATGCTAAGTTCAGGCAAAAAAGTATAGTTTTGACTAAAGAAACTTGAATAAACACGGATGTCATGATAAGCGTTTTAGCCAATGAATATCTCCAACTGCCTAATTAGTGATTGGTACCTTGGGGGGTGCAAAGGACAAACGTGCTAAGGGGGAAAAGCCGAACCAAAACTCTTGTGCCCTCGGTCTACGTTACAAGTCCGACAATTCTCTTTCCGACAATTCTCTTTCCGTGCAGTTACTATTGACAAGAATGGTCCCAACTTCCACGGCAGAATGCTTTTCTCCGTTTTATAGATGAAGATTATCAACTAGGTATAGGAAACGCCAGTTAAAACCCCAACAGAACAATTATTAGTCAACCAATGTAGTCAACCAATGTGCAAGAACAGACACAAAGTATGCTGCACATACAAGACACCAACTTGCCAAAAGGTTTACCTTGCAAGGCGAGTATAAAACAGCTGCTTCGATAATAGATTACATTTCTCCACCGTAGGTGGCTCCTGTATATATTGCTTGTTCTCCTCCAACAGCTTCTTGTAGTATGCAGTTCCATGCTTGGCAACAAACTGCGTCACTTGATTGGCCTTTGCTTTTAGCTGATGGAGCTTTGATGCCATCAATCCTAGAATGCAGGACAGAGAAATAACTATGACAAAGAGCGAGAGTAAGCAATTAAATTTTTCCCATAAGAACAAAACACCAGTTTACAGCCTTAGATGTTTGGCACTACATATTAGGATAGTAAAGAAACCATGTACAGTTGCCCAGATTACAACGAGAACAATCATCCTACAAGATTCACATCACATGTACCAAACGTAGAGCTCCGACTTTCAGTTGCTGATGCCTTCCAACCTCACAGAAGCAACTTTGCAAAGACTATGAATATAATCTACTTGCTGGAAATAGATCTGCTGATCAATTCTCAGGAAACTGGATCTGACTGGCCGACTGGTCCAATTGATAGGGAGGAGAAATGGTCTAAGGTTAGGGTCGATTAGACCACTGGATTGTAGGGTCAAAGACCAGATTGAACTGGCATTGGCCCAATTGATCAGGTCCAAACATGACAGTTTAACGAGGTCAAGAATAATATGAAGCCCATTCTGTCAAAGAAGGAACGGACAAATAAATGCAGCAGTGCTGTGACCTGGTGCCAGATCGTTAAATAGCACCATGGGCCACTAGAAGGTGTACACTAACTCAATCAACAAGCAATAATTGCAAGGCAAAATGCAATACGAAACACTCGTGTGCCAGTTTAAAGGCTGGACGCACGACATGGCGTGAAATACACCGCCAAGACACTTAAACCTAAGCAAACCGGTTTGAGCATGAATACGTTCACCTAGCGATAACCAAACAGTTAAACTGGCCGTTTGTCCACTGGAACCCCTGGTTCTGTTTCGAGACGCTGCTTTGAAACATAAACTGTGCAACAACAAATGATGGCGATTCTGGGCAAGATTCCAAGAAAGCCATGACCAGATGTATAAAACATCCAGTCCTCAGCAGTTCAGATCAAACAGTGATCGTCTTATCTCTACTTGGAATTTTGTCAGGAAACGGATTAATAATACAATTAACAGCAGATAGCTCAACGCTCCCCTCATGGGTAAGCCCGTCCTTGCACACACGAGACAGGTTCTGGCCAAATCACATCAACACGATTTATAGGTAGAGCAGTAAAATGGGAAGGAGGTGCCAGGATTTGAACCTGACCTCTGTCCAGACACCCTATTTCCCCAAAAGCTGAAGCTGTTAGGAAACCGGCTAACAATTTATTTACAGCAGGTTACTTGACGACAAGTACACCCGATATTCCTCCCAACTAAATAGCAGAAAACTTCTATAGTTCTATGACTAAACTAGGCCAAAGCATGCCAGCAACAACACCACAACAACCGATTTAAAATAGCGAAGAAAAGTGGAACGGCTCGTCTGAGATGGGCAGCAGACACCAAACCGTAGAGCCAAAAGAAATGGGGAAAAAAACGCAAAAGAAAGATACTGCCTAGAAAGACATTGCTGTCTTTCCAGGTAAGAAACAGGAGAATTGACGTCTCCCACGAGCTAACCAGTCGAGCTCACTGAGCTAAAACCTCCACGGCACATTACAAGAAAACCTCCTGAAAACTTGAGATACACATCGTCGCCAAAGTTCTTAGAAACTCGACCAGAGACAAAAGAAGCACGAAATCTGGATGAGAGAGAGAGAGAGAGAGATAGAGAGAAAAAGTAAGTTTCTGTAGTGCGTACACGTGAGCTCGGTCCCAACTCGCAGTCGACGATCGATACGAACGAACTGAAGCGAGATTTCAAAGCGGGAAGTAAAAGGGTGGTGCTCGCGAATCGGAAGGAAGAGGCTTGCCTTCTTCGTTTGACGTTGCTGCAGGCGAGAGTGATGCCCGCGCTTGTGCGGTGCTGTGCTCTGGGCTAGCCGCCGCGTGGCGAAGCGGTGGCGGTGGCGGTGGCGGTTCCGGAGATCGCCGCCGAAATCTTGGGCGCAAGGAAGGGAAAATGGCCCCGGGCCCGGGCCTGGACGAGGATTATTTTGGCCCGGTCCGAGATCATTCTCTTCGGGCTAAAGCCCGAATTCTTTCTTTAATTTTTTTTCCTTACGGAAAAATATTTAATATTCATATGCTTTTAATATTCAAGGCTTATCCGCTTTACAGATGAAATTACTACAGAGAAACTAACCAAATAGTAAAGACATAGGAACTAGAAAGCACATTTAAAACACATTGATGCTTGATATTTGTTTCTTCTAAATTCGTATGCCATTCTTGGAAAGTCAAATAGTCACTCTCAAAGATTAAGAAATACAAAAGGAATTTATCCAAAACAATCTCCAATTGCCAATTAATTGATTAGTAGTCTCGAAGTCGACAATGAACATGTAAATCAATATCTAGGTGATCGATCAACAATCATGAAAATCGATAAATCCATCTACTGAATCGATAGCTTTTTTGCAGAATCGATATCTTCAATTTAGACTCATCCGATTAAGTTATAGTTTAAATTGGTTTTTGCTCATAAGAACAAGGATCAACTTATCAATTCGGAGTTGAGCTTAAGAATTAATCGATAGATCCCGATGCTCCCACAACTTCGTGCTCCGATAGGTGAGCACTTCTTCATTCCCCGGTAACGATTCCCCCGGTTCCTCTTTCGCTTTACGATATGATCATATGGTGAAAAAAGGCCAAAGGCGCCTTGCTTCCAGATGCAGCGATTGAATCCTGAACGTCGTCGTTGTCACTTCGTCCTTTCTCGTGCATATTCTATCTTGAAAAAATGTCGCGTCGCGTCCCGCTTATAAATCCCGTTTTCCGTCAATAAACATTTTTGCGGCCATCTATTTTTCCGGGCACTCTCGGCCGGGCTGCGATCGCGAGAAAGCCACTCCCTCCGATGGCGCCGCCCTCCGCCGCCGCGCCGCCGGCACCATCGTCCCTATCGCCTCCTCTGGTTCCGACAAATCTCCACGTCCGGAACCGCGACAAGCTCCTGAGGTCGCTCCGCCTAGAGCCTCCGCGACGCGGGCTGCCCTCTCCACGGCTTCGTCATCCTTCAGGTTTCGACTATCGAGTTCCTCCTGCGCGCGTGCGTACTGAATCTCTGATATCTGCGATGCTATTTTTTTTTTTCTTAATCTCGGTTCTTTTGTTGTGCTTATGATCCGATCGTGGGAAGGGAGGGGAGGAGCAGGCGCGCCACGACACCGATCACACCGAGCTCTTCAGGTGCGTTGTTGTATCTGCAATTTGGTTAGGATAGGAGGTAACTATGCGCGTGCATGTATGTGAGTTATGGTGAATTTGCTGGTAAAATGAAGGAGGCAAACTGCAACTGTGAAATACACAAGTCTTTGGTGCCTATGCCCATTATGGCTATCTTGGCTTGGAGAGCAAGAATAAATCTCAACCATTCAATCACCTATCAGTGTCATTATCTTATCAAACGGATTCTAAAAATTATGAAAATTTAATATGTTGTAGAAAATATCTTAAATAACATTTTCATTAAAGAAAACAAGCGTAAATCATTTTGTATAAAGAGGAGAAAATAACCAAAGACAACTTAACATTTCGTCCATCGGACAGATTCAACGACCGTAGAAGAAAATTCATTTCGACATCCAAATGTTCATAAAACACTTTGAAATTTTAGTATATTGTAGACATGGATATCCTCTACAACTTTTGTGAAGGTAGAATGTTCAAATTCCAAAGGAAAAATTTTATAAAAAAAAATAAAATGAGAAGACAAATAGATCACTATTTTTACTGCAATGGGCAGTTTTCACACGGTAAAAGAATAGGCTCTCGTACTAACCATTTCACCTCAGAAAAATCTCAAATTAAATTATGTTATACATCAAGATATTTTGAATGAATTTTATGGAAGAAGTTTCTCCAAATTCGAACCACAAGAAGTTCTATAAAATCGGAAAACAGTGAGGGTCTAGGAATTTCGAAAATTGAAATCAAAGTGGAATTTAAGAAACCAAAGGCGGCAAGTCTTCTTGCAAGACCAAAGTCTTTATCTCTTGTAATCATGGCTTCTAGAGGACATTAATAAATCAAGACTTTGAAGGCAAGCCTAAAATTAGGCTTCTAGAGGTTAAGTTACTATTCACGCACACTATTCATTAGGGGCTTGGGTTTGGGCTTGACAAACTTGGACTTGGGCTTAACTCATCTAATTTGGGCCTTTAATTTGGGCATGAGGCCCATTGGGCCTTCGCTTGGCCTAGCTCCCTTTCCAACTTCCAATTCTCGACCTACTAATCCTTGTCCAAAGATTAAGGTTTCTCGATAAATTGATAGATAAATGAGGCGACGTCTGATAGGTTGATCTTGGAATCCTTGAAAGTTCGATACTCGAAATTGGATTAAAATCCATAGTTGAAATCGATCAAATGCAACTTTAATACGATTTAAACTATTAGGTGGCTTTCAGGGGTTTTCACGCATTTGACTCGTGTTCGATAATTTCGATCCACGTTTGTGCCTCTTCAAATCATGGATAACCCTCGATCATCATGTAATCATGAGGAATCAATTACTCACCTTGAATACAAGATCAATAGAAAATCGATTTACTATTGTTCATAGCAAGCATTGTAATTGTATGGAATCACCCGCAATCCGACTACATACCTCTATCGAATCGATTTATATCCATTCACTAATTGACTTGTAACAATGTAATATTGTCCCTTGTTGATCCTTATGGTTGAGCGATCTATCCTTGATTGAATTCTCCGGTCATTCGCATTTTTAGCCCTTTATGGCATCATCCAATAGATTACTTAACTTATGAATGATTAGTTCAGAGTAAATTAACTATCAGTGCATTGATGAAAATAGTTATTTTCATCAATTAACTTATGAATAATTAATTCAAAGTAAATTAACTATCAGTGCATTGATGAAAATAACTATTTTCATATATTTCGAAATGGGTCAAATTTCAGGATATCATGACCTATGTGGTGAGAAATATGGTTATAATGTTGATGTTGAGCCTCTAGTGTGTGACTAGAGAAAAATACTTTGTATATTATGCTATTCTTGGTGATTAGTGGATATTTTTAGGCGGTTCGTGATTTTTCTAGCATTGGGTTTTCCACGTTAAATCCTTATTGTCCTATTCATTTTGTCTACTCATTATTTTGGCATCATATTTGCGTATGTGAGGTTATATATTGCTAGTTATTGCTGAGAGTTAAGAGAATTTCGGTTGATTTAGTTTTAGGAGAAAAATTGATCCTGAATTGAGTTTAGTTTGTGGTGAATTGTATCTCGGGTTCTCTCCGGCATCCGGAACCACTTAATATTTTCTCGACATGTAGTGGGTCTTTTGGGGTTTCATATGTTGGTTTTCTGGACTGCTACGTATTACATTGGTTCACAGGAAGCCATGGTCTTTATGGACTTTTGGTGATGTTTGGCCTTAAAATTATGAGCTATACCCATCATGAATCGAACCATTTACATTACATAAAATTTGTATAGGTACTCGTGTTTTGAATAGGGTTTAGTATGGGTCTCATTATTTCTTGATACATTGCTTATTGATAATGCATTTTAATCGTGTTTGAAAGACTAAAAAATAAAGCAATGTCCTATATAAACTGCTTCTCACTCCTATAGCATAGTATGAAGAAAGTTTAACATGTATCAAATATTATTTCTCTGCATTTTACGTCCTCGCAGAATCACAATGCTTCAACGGGTACAATTCTACTATTCCATACTAAGAAAAAAGACGGATCTTTTCTATATTAATAGAATTTGAAAAGAGTTGGTAAGTGTGAAAAAACAAAAACTGATGGTTGGCCAAAGTTATGTATCCCGTTTCATATGAATTGTCCTCTTTTGGACAAGAAATACGAAATTCTTCATTCTTATTGTTCATAATGTATGATATACCTGGATTTGGCAATAGTTGAAAATTCCTCTTTGCCGCTGTTATGTACATAGGGATATATTTCCTATGCAATCGACAACTATTGCAATTTTGAAAGAAGAAAATAATAATAATAATAATAATCTTCAAAAGAAATACTTAATAGGAAAAGTTACATTGCTGATTTGTAACATTAAGACTCGTAAAAACTAATGGTATTGAATGGGGCGAGCACTTAGGAAATGGAAGAATCTTAGTTGGAAGCAAGACGAGTGAAAAGCGTTAGAAAACTTTTCATTGCGAGAACAACGAGCAACATCTTGTTAATTACAAATCCAAGCGGCACTCATTAAGGACAGTACTAGAATACTTTGCAATGACAAATTTATGAAGACATAAATTAGTTTCCAGGAATCCGACCAAAAATAGAAAAATAGTTTCCAGGAATAAATTTACAATAGATTATTTGTTTCTGTTACAATGGAAAGGTATACATCGCCGATAATCAGAGAAGCTGAATTTCTGCAACATGATAATTGTGAAGTGGCCGGTAGCCACTTCGTCGTAAATGTCATGGTTAATAACTGGCGATTTGATTAGAATTTAAACAGGTTATGTGTCAAATTAGGACACGTTCAAGAAGCCAAGTTCTTGGTCGAGTACCCAATTCCAAAGTCTAAGGTAATTGAGCTTCATTTCATGTACATGGGTCGTCTACACAATCGAGAGAAGTCTTGGTCTTCTGTTGTTTATGTGATGTCTGATCTTTAGCTAATGTGAAGGAAACGTCCATTTCGAAATTTTCTATCTTGAACTAAAGAGAAACGATCCTCCAAATACATAGTGAATGTCCTTAACAAGCCATGCATTCATGGTGACAACAACGCATTATCACTCATCACACAATTCGATCTTACTAAAAAGACGGAAAAATAAACAACTGTCTGATAAATGCTTCTCACTACCTAGTAATTGTTACCTAGGAAGATTTTAGCCTAGCTAGTATAAATTATTTTAGCATGACTTAAAATTGCAAGGGCCGCATACTTCATGACCTCAACCATGTTCGCCAATTTGCAGCATCATTTCATCAACCGACTCTTCACTTGGTGAAACTTATTTGCTTGTTTTGGGACAAGTACTTCATGATCCTTGATCTTCTTGTGGGCTTGAAGAATTTTCTTTTGATCCACCTTCCCACCACACTTCTCGATTGTTTCCTTGGAGCTGCGCAAGTGAGATTGAATAGAAGGGCTTGGCCAACGCCAGTTTTGGAGCCATAAAAGCTTCCGAAACTTGTTTCATCGTGGGTCGCAACTTTGGATTGCTATTTAAGCAAGCAAGCGCTAGAGAAACTACCAAAACGATACTTCTTGCGATAGAATTCTCTCTTGGGATTGGCAAGCGCGGATCCAATATTTGATGTAGCATAATATCTTCTTTGAAGAGAGTAGACAACATTAAGATGATCTCACTTGGATGCTCACCCATTATTATTTCCATTGCTACCACCCCGAAGCTGTATACGTCACATTTCTCATTGACGACCAAAGTGTAAGCAAGCTCTTAAAAAAAACAAAAGGTCATAGATTAGATGAGGCTCGAAACAAAGTTCACAATCTTAGTTAGTGCATTATCAAATGATAATTATGTAAGTATGCTGAAGCGGCAATATGTTATTACCACATGGGGTGTGTTAAGTATACTGATCTAGCTATGTGCCTCCAGTAATAACATTCCACAAAAATATGGATGATTGTTGTTTACCTGGTGCTATATATCCACGAGTGCCTGCAATATTTGCAGTGAGATTAGATGAGAAATTAGGCTCTAGGAGTCTTGCTGTGCCGAAATCTGATAGAAAAGCTTGCATATTGTTGTCTAGCAAAATGTTGTTGCTAGATATGTCTCGATGAACGATTGGCCGAGTGATATCATGGTGCAAGTAAGACAAGGCATTTGCCATATCCCATACAATGACGAGTCTTTTAGACCAATCTAGTTCCACCGCTTCAATGTCATTGCTTAGAGCACAAAATAGACTCCCCCTTTCCATGTACTCATAAACCAAGAACATGCATTGCTTGTGTAAGCAAAAACCATGGAGCTTAATTATGCTTCTATGCCGTACTTCAGTCAAGTGCTTCACTTCATTTCGGAAGCTCTTGTCGAAAGATGGGTCCTCTGCTTCATGATGGTGAAGTTTCTTCAATGCCACGATTTTCCCATTAGGCAATTGTGTTCTATAGACACTACCATATCCACCAGTTCCAATGCAATATTTGATGTCAAAGTCTTCTGTTGCATTGATTATGTCTTCATATGCAATTCTCCCATCATAATTCCATATTGACAAGAAATCTCCATTTTTTTCTATCATCTCTGATTGAGTGCTCTTCATTCTACGCCGAAATAAGATCAAATGCCTCAAAACCAAATAGAAAATGAATGATATAGCCATTAGCGGTATAAGTATTTTCATAAGTACAACCCTAGACATTCTTCTAGAACCATCAGTCTTTTCCAAATCTTCATTGCCTATGAAAGCTTCATAAGGAACGTTGGCCAAGTTACCTGGAATTTTTCCCGTGAGATAATTATACGACAAGTCAATGTTATCTATGTGACCAAGAGTCGTCGGGATTGTCCCCGAAAGTGCATTATAACTCAGATCCAAGTAGATCAGACTTTTCAAATTACCTATTTCCGAGGGGATAGATCCATTGAATGTGTTCCCTTTCATACATAGATATGCCAAGTTCGTCAAGTTCCCTATTTCCAAAGGAATGGATCCATAGAAGGAGTTCCCTCGCAAATCAAGTTGCGCTATGTTCTTCAAGTTTGCTAAAGTTATAGGGAACATGCCATTTAGCAAATTCAAACTGAGATCTAGGTAGATCAACCTCTTCAAATTATCTATTTCTGATGGGATAGATCCACAGAAGGAGTTTTGTGCCATATTTAGATATTCCAAGTTCGTCAAGTTCCCTATTTCCAAAGGAATGGATCCATTGAAGGAGTTCCCTTGCAAATAGAGTCGCGCTAAGTTCTTCAAGTTTGCTAAAGTTATAGGGAACATGCCATTTAGCGAATTCAAACTGAGATCTAGGTAGATCAACCTCTTCAAATTTCCCAATTCGAGAGGGATTAGACCGACAATTTTATTATTATGAATGTCAAAAACTTCTAACGTGGTGAGATTTTTGAGACAAAGAGGCAACTCACCGGTTAGATCATTGGTGGACAAGTTGAGGTGCCTGAGCTCTGGGAGTGCACATATTTGAAGAGGAATGATACCGGTGAGATAATAACCAGACAGCGTAAGAAAGGTGAGATTTGGGAGCAGAGAGTAATTCATACTGTTCAAATTAATTGATTTCTGGTAGTAGTAGTAGTAGTGGTAGTCGTCATCTTGTTGTGATGCATTTATTTCAATGACACTTCCAGAATCGTCGCATGAAATGCCAAACCACGCGCAATGCGACACGGAAGTGTTGCTTGTAATGGAGGAAGGCCACCACCCACTGCGACGAAGAGCATCTGCCTCTATTTTGCTGGCAAGGGCAAGGAAGTTGTGGGAGAGAGCCAGCGCAATAACGATCCATGTAGCTGTAGTCATGAGCTGGCAAACATGTAAGCCGATGGGTTTACTTACAAGATTCATGCTTGAGAGAGAGACAGAAAGAGAGAGGTCCTCTTCTTTTTGCTTGGGAAGTGGAGAGCCTGAGTTTGCCGTGATATATGGAAGAAGGGCGATCCGTGGAGAGCAATTCAACATAAAGATTTGGAAGTCTCCCAAAGTCTCCTCGCACGAGACAATATTATGACGTGGTCATTAGACGATGGGGCCCATGGTTTTAGTGCAAATCTAATTCACACTTTGCATTTTGTGAACCATGCTCACGAGATCCCACTGTATTTTAACTTTTTAGATAACCTTGGTCTCACATGTGGCACTATTTTGTGTTTGAATATTGCTGTGAACCACACATTACTTTAATTTGAAAAAAAAAATATTAAAAATATCACAATTTTCATGCGGTGCTCACTTTAATACCAAAATATTTTGAGCGATCAATTGAGTATTATATCAATGGAAAAATGATCACTTAAGTGTCTTCGACAATAAATTCTGACAATTCTTCCTACATGGCATTTTAAATTAAACTTTGGCTCGGACTTGTGTTTTTTTTTTTTTCCTATAAGAGATATTGAAGTCTAATGTGAAATATTCTTTGTCTAACTAGGCAAAATGAGCAGCACAATAACGCTTCATTTAAAATTGGGGAAACTTCTCTCTCTCTCTCTCTCTCTCGCTGAAAGAGCTCTGTTTCTCCAAAGCAAAGCTCCATTTTCTCGATGGAGAAACAGAGTTCCCTGTTTTAGTCTCCCGTTCGTCTTCATGAGTTCTCGTTCGGAGCATCTAGGGACAACGAAACTCCAAGAATCGGCGAAAAAGAGACGGGTTCTTCAAGCTCGGGGGAGGAAGAGGAGGCCTTGCAATGAAGATGAGGCCATGAGTTTCGAATTCAAAATTTTACCTTGAACATTACGTTTGACATTCTAACAGGTGATTTTCGTGGCAAATAATCCTAGAAAAGACGCCTTGCTGCAAAAAAAGAAAAAGAACGTAAACAAGCATTGCGTATGGAGTAACTTGTACGCATCCATCAAAAGTCAAGGTCTTCATGGGGTTTCATTTTGTGCTGACTTTTGGATAAGTGCGTGGCCGATGGTTCATGGGAAGTCGTGGTCTACACGACACTTCTATTGGTGATGTTTGGCCCTCAAAAAATTCTAACCCATCGTAAGAAAAAGGTCTGCCTTACCAAACTTTCTACACGACACTTCTATTGGTGATGTTTGACCCTCAAGAAATTCTAATTCATCGTAAGGGAAATGTCTGCCTTACCAAATGTTATTAAACTATTCAAATTTAACAGACAAAATCTCCATTGAAGTCGTTCTAACTCAATCTAGATAAGGGAGATTAGTCAAATCTCCTATTTCCAATGGAATGGCGTAGCCCAAGCCAAGAGGCGGGATTGGACTCAAGAACACTCAAGTTTGTTGAATTGACCAAAGATCGAGGAATGGGGCTAGTTAAGGAGTTTAAGCTCAGTTTTTTTTTCTTCCAATTCTGTATTATTGATGATGATATTACACACAATCGGAATAAATCACTATTATCATATATTAAAATTTCGAATTTTAATAAAATTAGTAGGTCTTGGGTGAATAACCATATAAGGACATCAATTTTCTTGAGTAAAAGCCACAAAAACTAGATTTTAGCTTAAAAAAGTTATTCGGATTCTTCGTGTAACGTTTGGATTGGATTTGCCTAGCTTGACCTATTTAATTTAATAGAGTCATGTGGATTGGAGCCAGATTACCTATTGATTACATGGATCATATTCCGGCCAATCAATTTAAGAGTCTCCTCTTAACATGACACCATAGGAACACTGGCCGTCCACACAGACTGACATCCTGACTTTCGTCCTTAATTCGCTCCTCATACATGGCATTAGACCTCGATTCGCTCGATTACTTTAATCCGAAGAAGGTTCCTGATCTTTTCCAAAGCATGTCCATGCGATACGCTCAGAAATTTATAAAGACAGTATGCTGCACGCTCTTTCTTTTCAATTCGAGTTCCCATGAAGTAGGGAGAAGACAATGATACCGAATTAGCTCTCTTCATTTCGATTTCCGGTTCCCAATTCTCCGACAACCCAACAAACATCAATGAATTCATCCCCGCCGCGAGTGTTGATCGGTTTACTCGAGAGAGCCAAGTGTCATGGCGCGGCTAGAACATGATTTTGATGCAGCCTAGCCTAGTGCGTGTAAAAACAGACACGCGTTCACCAGTCGTGCACGCTCGCACTCAAGAGTCGAAGTCGTAGAAGTCGTCGGATCGACACGGACCACATCACCGCACCGCAGGAGACGCACGGCCAAAGACAAAAGTGGATGCCTTTTTTGACTTCATTTGGCAGACGCAGAAATTTAGTTTGAGGAGCGAGACAAGGAGATAGCACCGAGCACAGAAATTTCGTGTGAAACTAGACGAATTGGAACAGATGTTTCGCAAAAATAACGCTGAGCACAACGTGGCCACATCGTTGCGGAGGACTTGATGGATCATGCACCCACTCGAAAAGTAAAATGGATCGTCTTCTTCCTGTCTGATTTTGTGAATTTTTAGTGCTCGAGTCTTCCGCCATCACAATGGGGAAAGGTCATCGCACAGCGGTGGATATCCCACTCAATAACTCATATGTTCTTGTCCCGGAACATGGAGACTTGTTGGTTGATCACTCAATTCGCTTGGTATATTTCAACTTTCTGCTTCGACCCCATCGACAATCCATCGTTTTTCTACCATGACATTGGGCAAAGCAAGCTTAGCGTCATGGAAATAAGTGATCGAACACTAAAATAGACAGAGCAAAGATATAAGTCAGACATCGAGTTTACATGATTCCGTTGAGATGACCTATGTTCGCAAGGAGAGCATGGCAATATTTCACTATAGATCAATTGATAAAACAGACATTATAACCATTCTTGAGTCACTAAAACATTCTCAGTATTTCTCAGTCCCAATTACGCTGAACAACTCTCACAATGTTTACCCCTCACAAATTTTTCACAAAATAATCTCTCAATATCAAAAAAGAATTAACAAATTTTACCCACAAGAAGTAATCTCTCAATGTCACAACGGATTTTCATGTAAGGAAAATAGCCAATGTGATTTAGGTGATAAGTTTTTTAGAGTCATAGAACAAATTTTTTTTTACAAGCAAAATATTCTACTGATGCAATCTCTAAATTAAAGAGTTTTATGATTTGTTTACAATTTAAACTAGCATACCTGCCAGAAGAAAAGGATTTAAACCAGCTTGCACACATGGACAGAACTTGCACACATCCGTCAAGAAGTCAAAGTCTTTTAGGGTTTCATTTGTGTTGACTTTTGGATCAATACGTAATCAACGGTTCATGGAAAGTCATGGTCTTTACAACACTTTTTCTAATGATATTTGGCCCTAAAAATTTCTAACCCATCGTAAGGGAAAGGTGGTGGACCAATTTTTTCAGCCTCTTCTTTTGACTAAGAAGCCTTCAACTTAGAAAGAGAGATCCTAGTCATTCCAATCACATGGTGTGGAAATAATACCAAAGCAAGTTTGGGACCACATGGCGTTGAAATACTACCAAAGCAAATTACGCATCCCAAATGATGGTGTGACCCTATTGGAATCATTTTTGAAACACAAATTAGACTCCCCCTTCCATCAAGTAATCATAAACCCTAAACATGCGGCACTTGTGTAAGCAGAAACCATGGAGCTTCATTATGCTTCTAAATTTTACTTTCATTAATTGTTTCACTTTTTTCGAAAGCTCTTGTAAAAAATATGGGTCCTTTTGTCACGCCCCGACCCTCGGGTACCCACCCATCCTTCGACTAGTCGATTAATAGCGATGTCCCAGGACGCATCACCGACCCTGTCTTTTTAAATATGCACATGTGAAAGCAATTATAAATCCCCAAACAATCAAACAATGGGATAGAAAAGTAGGGCCATATATATATATATATATATATATATATATATATATTTTCAAACTGAAATTCACAATCATACTTTTATAAACACAGAGGTTCATTTACATGTTCAAGTCGATTACAAAAGTATCGGCTTAATAAAAAATGGACTATCCTATGACTATCGAGTCAGACAGGTTTGTCGATTATGTTTCCTTCACTTCCCTAAACTCCGGGACTTCTGGTCCTCCACCAATATCAACTATGGACCTGAAAATTATTATACAATAACCAATGAGATAACGTCTCAGTAAATTTTACTCTCCTAAGACTTCATTAGGAAATCAATACACCTTAGGGCTGCCTATGCACAACATGAGTCAGAGGACTTACCTTGGCCTCAGTTCCATCCTGCAAGTCAAAGTTATATACAAATGCCTCTTATCACGTCAATCAACCAATTAGTCAATTTACGACATTAGATCAAAGTATTGATCAATCGATCTAGTCGATTACGTGTCACTTAGACCATTCCCCAGTCATTTCATTCAGTACTATCTATGAATCCGATCAACATCCAGGATTCCTCAATCTATAATGAAATATAGATAGTACTATCCTATCTCCAGATAACAAATAGAGCCATCGAACGAGTATGTATAACGTTCTATCTCCGAGACGACATATAGAGTCATCGAGCCATTATAACATACCTGTGCATAACGTTCTATTTCCAAGACAACATATACAGTCATCAAGCCGTTATAACACACTGTTGGGTAATACCATCCTATCTCTAAGATGACATATAAAGTCACCGAGCCGGTATACAAACAACTCTTTCTCAAGATGACATGAGAGTCATCGAGCTGTTAAATCATATTGTCCTATCTCTAAGATGACATATAGAGTCACCGAGCCAGTATACAAGCAATTCTTTCTCAAGATGATAGGAGAGTCATCAAGCTATAATAATATAACGTCCATTCTCCAGATAACATACGAATCATCGAGTCGTTATAGTATTTTTGTTCTGAAGACACAATCAATTTTACCATTTTTATCATACTTGATAAAAGTACATGTTTGTGGGTATACGGTTGGCCTTAGCCAAAATACAATAATTTCTTTTTCACAAATCCCACCATTTTCTGTAGTCCACCAAAATATTTTTTGGCGCTGTCAACTGATGCCCAATTATTTTTCAATTAATTACCACAATTCAATTCATTTATGATTAAATCCTAAAAATACATAATTAAATCCTCAAATAAATAAACAAACTGCACCATGACAATCAGCATAAAATTTCGGTCATCGGCTATCCCTACCTAATTTCCAAAAAATAAATAAATAATTAATTAATTACAAAATTTAATTATTAAATACTAATAAATCCAATTTAGGCCTGTAATGCATGATTGGGCATCAAAACGGATTAGGAAAAATCCCGAGATACATTCAATAAATACTATAGACTATGTCCATGCTAATCACACTAACCATTTGTCTAACATGCATTGAAAGTAACTAATATTTACTAATATAATCTAACCACCTAATCACACTTAACTTAAACTAATCAACCCTTAAGCATCATTAGTTTACTAAGCGAGGTTTAGTGAGCTAAACTCACCCATTTAACAATTCGCTCGGATTGAAACGTCGGGAATGTTGCAATGGACATTTTTATCCAAAGCAGACCTAGGAACCGAGGCCTATAACCACCTCAAAACGGGCCTTGAATGGTGCTGAAAACCCACTGGAAAAGCTTCTGTTCTTGGCTGGAAATGGGAGGAAAATAGCTCGGTTTAGGCGGGAATTGCTCGGGAAAGAGGGAATAGGCCAAATCGGGCCTAGGTTTAGACTTACGAAGGTCGAACGAGCTCGGGATGGCTCCGGATGAGCTACAATAGACTCAAGATAGCAGTTGGGAGGCGTGAGGGAGGCGGCCAAGGGTGGACGGCGTGCGGCTGGCGGCACGCGTGCGAGCGAGCGCGCGGTGGAGCGGACGGTGGCGATCTGGTGTCCAGGCGATGGCGAGCTGCTCCGATTCTTCTCCTCAATTGCTGGCTCCGAAAATGGAGGGGGAGATGAGGTATGGCCGGCCAAGAGAGGGTAAAGGAGAGATAAGATACAGATGAGGGAGAGATGGGGGCCACAAGCCAAGTTTTTCACCATCTTGTCCCCTCTCAAGCTTGCCTATCACACTAACATCCAAGGGCAGTCATTGAGCCACACATGCATGCCCCCACAACCTCTTAAGTGGTCCAAAAATGCTAGGGAAAGGGGGAGTTACGAATTTGCAAGAATTGACTTCAATTGGACACCGATCTTTGCTCGATTCAATCCCATTTAGCTTCCATAAATCCAATTGGTACCTCAATGCCTCAATTGATAATTTTCCTCATCCAAAAATCCATCATGCTTCTCAATTTTGTGACCAAAATTAATCTCCGGCCTTAATTGAACAAAAATGGTCATAAACCGACTTTTTTCCAAAAAGTCTCGGTTGTCAAAAAAATCTTCTGAGACTGAGTCATGGGTCCTAGAATTTATTGTGACATGACAGAATCTTCAATTTCTGAAATTGAACTCAAATTGGCGATTAATTTTCATTCGGTGCATTTTTAGCGTGACTTAGACTACCGAATAGTTTTCAGAACTTTTTAGGGCAAATGACTCGTGGTCGATTTTTTTCAAACCACAATGCATCCACTCGACACATTAGCGACTCTCGGTTATCGTGAAAAATTTTGAGGATTCAAATACAGACACATGGTACCAAAATGATAGTAAAATCAAGCTAATGTCGGTCGATGAGAATTTTCCAATTTACTGGAGTCACCCATGATCGACCACACATCTCAGTTGAATCGATTTATCTCTAATGTCAAATCGATTTTATATTGTGCCGTAATGGCCTATAAAGATGAACACGGTCGAGAAACCGATTCCTGGTCGAATTCTCAAGTTTATTGCCTTAAAATGCCTTAATGACTTCTCTAGATAATTTAGTTATCTCGAGAGTAATCAGCTCTGAGAACAGCCCTATAAGCGTATCGATGAAATGCCCGATTAATTTAGTAGAAAACATGGTTGAAAATTCAGGATGTCATACATCTGCTTCAACATGGTGAAGTTTCTCCAATGCCACAATTTTCTCATTGGACAATTACACTCCATAGACACTATTGTAACATCCACTCACTATGCAATTTTGATGTCATAGTCTTTTGTTGCATTAATTATGTCGTCATATGCAATTCTCCCATTATAATTCCTTATCGAAAAGAAGTCTCCATTTTTCTTTGTTGTCTCTAATTGCATGCTATTCATTGTAGTTGAAATAAGAAGCAAGGCCTAAGAACTAGATGAGAAATGAGTGTTATAGATAAATGAGATTATCCAAATATATACATTAAAAAATGTCCAATTCAACAAGAGCCACTATTTTGGATAAACAAGATCAAAAATTTTCTCATGGACCATATAATATTCTCCACTCCCACCCAAAGATTAAATCCCAATTATTTTAGGCAACCCTTTATGTTTCTGAAATAGGTTATTATTGCTTCGAGGACATTGTAGTTGTTGAGTAATTAAACATCTGCTGTTCCTTCTAATCATCCATTAATCCATTCATAAACCCCATTTTAATTATTTCATTTAATGACACAAAAGACTGCCGAGAAATTGCAAGGAGCTGCAATGAAAAAGATTATCTGCTGAAATTGTGTGGTCTCTATAACAAGAAAACTTGAGTCAAAAACAATTTCCGACATACTTTGCTTAAGTTCAATTTTGGTGGTCTCAAAACCTACTTACATTTATTCTATTCCACCCATAGTATATGTTAATAGTCTTCTCTCATTTGATTTCTTTGGACCCCATGTGATCATAGTCTAAGGAGATCACAAAGAGTGCATGTGGCATCAAGCAAAGAATGTTGAATAGGATTTACTATGAATGGTTTGCAATAGCATCTCTGAGCACCATCAAAATTTCTACTTCTCTGGGGTACACACTAGTCGTCAACACTAGGGGTGAGCAACTTGGAACCTAAGAACCGGCCGATGGGAACCTGTCAAGTTCCAAGTTTCAAGTTATGCAATGTACATTCCACATTCCAAAAATTAGAAAACATGTTTCGACGGGTAGGTTCCAAGTTATGGGTCGGTGAAACCTAGAACCTAGAATCTCGAATAAGTTTTTGTGTTTTTTTTTTTTTTTTGTCTGTGTCTTCACGCAATCATGTTGTATTTCATGGCGTATGATGATGAGTGTATAATTTGAAACCACTAATCCTGTGACAACCTGAAATTCGACCCGGTCTCGAATATATGAAATGGTTATTTCGTCGACACACCTATGGTCATTTTACTCTAAGCGGGCCCCTCATGAGTTAACTATTCTATTAGGTGAGGTCGTTAAGGAATATAAACGTAATAGACTAGAGATTTCGATTGGAAATCGATCGCTCAACCCTAATAATCGGCAATGGTCAATACGACATCGTTATAATCGAATTGTAAGTCGATTCAATGGAAACACGTAAGTGAATTGTGGGTGATTCTGCATGTTGTGAAATTCGCGTCAAACGGCACTAACCCGATTTTCTGTCGATTTTATACTCGGGACATGTAATTAAAACATTGTGATTTTTACGACAATCAAACGTCATCTACAAGTTGGAGATGCACAAACGTGGATAAAAAATTACCGACCACAGGTCAAACACACTAAAATCTCTAAAAGCTACCCGATAGGTTAGGTCGTACTAAAGTCGCGTTTGGTCAATTTTAACCACAAAATTGAATTCGGTTTCGGGAATCGGACATTCAAGCGTGTTACGATTCATTTTTAGGACGTCGTCTTATCTTTCAGAGAAATTTTGTCAAGTTCGGAATTTTGCGGAAAAGTCGATTTCAGACAAAAAGGAAAATAAAGGTGAAATTCAGGTGGGAGGAAGTGTGGGCTATTTTGCTGCCCAAAAAGGTTTTTGGTTGTGAGGAAATAGAGGAAAATGGCCAATGAATGGCCACTTGACTTCTATGCATGAAGACTTTGGAGGCAATGGTCATGAGTGGCTTGATATTTATCAAGGCTCCCCATTGGCCCTCCCCTTGACCTTCTTGTTCTCTCCAATTCCCTCTCTTTCTCTCCAATCTCACCCCCCATACGTGAACCCCTCAACCAACCAGCTTGCTTCTGCCCATTTTCCCTTCCGCTTCTCTTCTTATTTTCTTCCTTCACATTTCTTCATCCCCTTTCTCCACTTAGTTCTCCATTTCCCTTGGTTTGTGCTGTTGTATCATCCATTGCCAGTGCCCAACTTCACACCAACTCACCGCCTCACGCCTCACTCCATCTCACGCACAGCCGCACCAACTCAACCTCAGCCCACAGAAATGTCTAGCCTTGGCCGAGACTTGCTGAGCTAATTTCCACCTCGGTTGAGCCTCCATTGGAGACACGGTAGTCTCGGGTTCTCGTCGCTATCACGTCATCGTTGCTGTGAGCCTGCCGCCATTAAATTTCGGTGAGTTAACTCCCTAATCATTTATTAGGTTGTTAATTGCACTTAGATGACTAGATTAGTGTTAATTAGCATGGTTAGATTAGTGTTAATTAGCATGGTTAGATTAGTGTTAAGTTGGATTAGCTTAACTTTGAATCTATTTATTAGACGCTCGCCATTTGCTATTTTCGAGGATTAAAATGTGCTACGATTTTGAGGTTGCTTCCTTTTTGAAAAATGTTTTAAACATCTTCAGCTATAACATATATTTTACTCAAGATTTTATGGATTTAAAAGAACATGATTTCAGCTTCATTATAGGCAAAGCAAAATCTTGATTGGTGTTGGAACCAGTGACCTTTTGGTTTTTAAAGGATTTTTATTAACTCTTAGGATTCGATTTTCGAAAAAGTTCATTCACAAAAGTTTTTCATCACATCTTGTAGTTTAATAGTCAAATTTAAGATCAAACGGATAAGTTTTGGACCTCGAACCAAACTAATTTTGGAAAACAGAATTTTTGGATACGTGCACAGTTTTGGTAACAGTTTGGGTGACTTACTGCTCTTATTCTAGACAGATTTGGGTCAAGGTGTCTCATGAAAAATGTTTGTCTAAGTGTCCTTTATAACATATTCAAATTTGAGAATTTAATGAATTCGTTTAGTTAGGTTTCTTGAATTAATCATAGAGACGCACGAGTTGACCCGGTTACTGCTAGTTGGGGATGGTTGTGGTGTTGTAGTTGTTCAAGGTATCTCGCTTGCTGGGAAATGAATAGGTTGTGATTTGGTTGATATTTGGCGTGTTGAGAACTCATGCGTGATATTATGAGGATGGCTATTCTATGATGATTGTTTATTATGATTGTAAGAGATGGCCTTTGGGCATTTAAATAGAAAGAAAATTTAGGTGTCGGGTTTGGACACTAAAACTTATTTGCTCGATAAAACAATAAGGTTTTAAACTTGGTGTGTGCAAAGTTTGATAGATTAATTTTGAGTACGCAAGCACCTACGAATTTATTTTGAAAAGTTTTGAACAAAGGAAAAGAGTGCATGGTTTATTGCTTAAGAAGGGATTTTGGTGTTTTGGGCTAATTGATGAAAGATAATAAATGGGTTGATTGATGATGTGCTTGCATGGTCACTAAGTGGAACCCGTCCTGATGCTGTTTAGGCGAAGGATGCTAGACGTTGCCATTCGCGGATGCATTTCAGAACGAAACTCTTGTATGGAATGCCGTCTAAGCAGGGATTTAGGACGATGCCATGCCCAATAGAGCAGGACGATGCTCGGTTATGCTGAATGACTGCCAACTTTCGAGTTGGCCGTGGCCAATGGGTCATAATAACTGGAATACACCTAAGTGGTTGTGATAGCTATGCCTGATTATGGGACAAAATTGTGTGGCACGGTATGTGACGTGTCATAACAGTTTTGCCTTATAATCGAGACTCATGTGAATATTTGAAGAGTGAAACGTGTGTTCCAATTATTAAATTATGCTTGCTACATTGATAATAGCATATAACGTGCAGGTACACGCTGAGGCAAGGTGAGTTTTGTATGGTGGGTGTTTAGGACCGCCTTCAAGGTGAATTTGTATCTGAATCGGGGTTTAGGGTTTTGACTCACTGAGATTTTATCTCACCCCATTCGTGGGCTAACCTTTTCCAGGGCGTAGTGTGGAGATCTGCTGAGTGTGGATGTGGTGGGCGCGAGATGCGACACCTTTTGGCTGGCTCTGCTGTTAGCGAAATTTGGGGTGACCCTAATCCCTGAGGTTTTTGAAAAGGGTCGATAGGAAATGGCCGTAGAAAGGCCAGTAAATCATTAAACTCCTTAGGGACAACAATGGTTGAATAAATAAGTTGTTTTCGGCAACTTTTGTGGTGTGTTTTTACTATCCCTGTTTTTGATGATTGACTTGGTGTTGTATTTAATTCGCTTTCGCATGTGCTTAAGTGAAAGAAAAAAAAGAAACGGTTGGCGACGTGTCTTGGAAAGTCGCATTTTTAATCAACTGTCGAGAGATGTGCGCGTACCCAGGGTTCAGGGCGTGACAAATCCGAACTTCTATTTTATGACTAAGACTTTTACTTACTTAATGTTTCATATTTTTTGAGTCTAAATATAAGTTATGATTAGTGAATTGTAGTAGCGAGCGGTAGTTATTAAAGTGACAATTCACTACAATCATTCAATTAGTAATAAAGATGAAACCTAGGTAGATCTTGGAATCTATGATGAGATAGATTTTAGGATATGCAAGGTAGGTTCCAAGTTCCTGAAAATGATGAATATGTTTTAATGGATAAGTTTCAGGTTTTAGGTAGAATTTGTACGAAACTTAAAACTACTTATCCCTAGTTAGCACATGCTACCATGACGGTACAATAACTTAGACAACTCTCAAACTATTATAACATCTTCATTCAACAGAAGAAATTGGTGTAAACAATGAAGAAAGAAAGAGAATTTACATTGTATAGTTCATAACTCTGCAACAACCTTGATGGACCATTTGATACTATTTTCTCAGTGTGTTCGACCTCTGCAAAGCCATTAAATCAATCAAATGCACATAATTTTAGATAAGAAAATGCGAAAGATAGAATTGTATAATGAAGAGTACATGGGCTATTTATACTCTTTACAGGAAGAAAAAAGATATTATCACAATCTGAAGTGATTAGGCGAATCAACATAGATACCTAGATATATCTTGCAACAGTAGATGAGAAAAACCATGTGGCTTTGGTACTACATTAAAATGGGGGCAGGAATGTGTTTCACTTCATTCTTGCTATGAAGTGACTTTTCCTCCATTAAAATGGGGGGTAGGACCTTGAGTGAAGCTAAAGATTTCCTCCATGTCTTGAGGGTTTTTATGGAACTGTAGAAAGATTGTTGTGAAAGAAAGTGGCAGGAAGACTGAGATTAGAGAACTTTACATTCTACTTGGGAGAAAAAGTTGCCAAAATCACAATCCAAGGAACATTGTGACATTCTGATTTTTCAAGTTCTGATTTCGATTGGATAAGTTGAGTCTTTCATCGACATGCCTATAGTGCTTTTCTCTAAGATGGTTACTCATGAGATAACTAGATTATCTAGGAAAGTCATTAAGAGATTTTAATATAATAGACTTGAGGATTCGACTAGGAATCGGCTGCTTAACCGTGCTCATCTGCTGAAATCATTACAGTACATATATAAATCGATTAGAAATTAGAGATAGGTTAGTTCGATTGAGATATGTGGTTAAACATGGGTGATCCCACTAAATTACAAAATTCTCGTCGACCGACACTATACTGATTTTTCTGTTGTTTTGGTACCTTGTGTTCGTATTTGAAATATTGAGATTTTCACAACAACCGAGAGTTGCCAATGTGTTGAAGGGGTTTATTGTGGCTCGAAGAAAATCGACAACGGGTTATTTGCACTAAAAAGTTTTGAAAACTATTAGGAAAATCCCTTATGATATTTTGAACATGACAAAATAAATCAAAGGCTACTAACGTGTTTAATAGTTGAGTAACAGACTATACAGATGATAAAACATTAAATGACATTATCAAAGTCTATGCTTGGAAGAATAAGAAGACAGACTTTATACTGAAATTGAACTTATTCGGACTGTGTCCAGACCTTAAAGCTAAATCTGTTTGGAAGCAAAAAATATTCAGACTCAGATTGTAAAGTCTATTGCACTCAGACTTTACTTCAAACGGAAGACACTCTCGGACCTTACATCCAGAACGAGACAATTTGACAGAACGTAACACAAGCCCCAAACATATAACGACTAGTGATCTAATTTGGATTTTATATCAAGATTGATTTGATTGACTCAATCTAATTGATTGACAATTGGATCTTGAAGACAAGAACTTTTTAAATGAAGAAGCTCTATTTATGGAAACCAAGATTTTGTTTGTATGTGCAATCAAAATCAATTTGAGATTTTACTTTTGTCACTTAATGGCTACCAAATTTTCTAAATATAGATTTTTCCAATGGGTAGGTTGGAAACGATCCTCAAGATACTGTCCAACGGCTAGTTTGGAAGTGGAGGAGTATTTAAAGAGATTAAGGACCGATGAGCAAGTAAGAGACGAAGCGTAGAATTTATAATTCCAAAGTCTGAGCAACCTTCGATCATACATTTGTATTTTGTGAGCTTAAATGTTTGTGATCGTGAGAGAAATATCAAAAGAGTAACTTAGTGAGATAGTGTGATTTACTACTAAGTGTTTACACTCAAAGTTGTAATTTCTTGTTGATTGTATAGTGGAATCCAGCAGAAGGCTGTTAACGTGAGAGAGTGGACGTAGGCTTAATCTAAGCCAAACCACTATAAATCTTGTATTCTTATTCTCTTCCCTAAACTCCTTTATTTTGTTCGTAATTCTATTTAACTACTAAAGTCTAAACTCGCTCAAAGTCTGTTGTTCTTCAGACTCAGTTTCAAAAGTTTATTGTTCATCAGACTCAAATTCAAAAGCATAATATTTTACTACATTTCGTGAAAAATTTTCTTCACACCTATTCACTCCCCTCTAGGTGTTCATACTATCACTTTTAAAAGCTATCCGATAATCTAGGTTACGCTAAAACGCGCCAGAGCCAAATTAATCGCGAATTTTAATCTGATTTCAGAAATTGAAGGTTTTGTCATGTTACAATAAATTCTAGGAACGTCGACTCAGTCTCAGAAGATTTTTCTGCAACCTAAGACTTTTTGGGAAAAAGTCGTCTTAGGGCTATTTTGTCAAGAAAAAGTCAATGACCGTTTTTTATCACAAATTTGGGATGCAAGATGGTTTAATTGGTGATGAAAAATACCATTTTGAGTATTAACTCGATAACGGAATTTATTGAGGCTAAATGGTGTTGAATTAAGAAGGATTAAGTGCCCATTTGGAGGGAAAACGCTTGAAATTCGTATGTCCCCCACCCCCTGAACTTATGGACCTCTTCGACCTTCTATATGGGAGCATAGGTGGCTGATTTGTGGCCTAGGAACCCAACTGTGGTGGAGGATGGGTCAATGGAACATTGGAAGGGAAAATTTAGCCATGGTGGTCCCCTTTTGTCTTTTAGTCCTCTCCCTCTTCTCTCCTTAGCAGTAGACTAGCCCCTCCCTTCCCTTCATTATGCAATTTGTGGAATCAGTAACCAAGGAGAGAAGCCATCGGAGCCATCCCATCCCCGCCGCATGCCGCACGTTGCTGGAACATTGTCCGCCATCGCACGTGAGCCCTCTGCCTCACCGTGTGTGTCTTCGTCTCCCTCACGCCCTCACGCCATCCTAGCAAATTCCTCAGCCCGTGCTGGAGTTGTTTGGCCTGCCTCCGACCATCGTAATTCCTCACCGTTAGCCATCGAGACTCCCTCAACCCATCTCGGTCCTTGTTTGCCTCAACCAAGCTTGTTTCCTCTCTTTTGCAGTAGCAAACAAAGAGTTTGTTAGTGGGTTTCCAGGGGTGCTCTAGGCTCATTTTGAGATGGTTCTGAGCCTCAAAACCTAGGCCCGCTTTGAAGAAAGTCGTTCCCCGTTGCGTTCCCGTCGATTTGAACCGACCGGCTCGCCAAACAAGTGAGTTTGCTCACTAAACCTTACTTAATATGTTAATTATGCTTAAGAGTTATTTATGCTAGCTTAAGTATGGATTAGTGATAAGTTAGGATAGTTAGATTAGCCTTAGAATGGATTAGTATAACTTAATTAGTGAGATTTGTACAATTGATGATGGATTAGTTGAATCCAATGAATCCTGTAGTTTTGGTTTCTGGACCCTCGCCGTTTGCCATTTTTGTGGATAGAAATGGTTATGAATTTGAGGTTGATGTCTTCTTGAGAAATAATTTAGACATCCTCAGCTTCAACAAATATTTTTCCCAAGATTTTTAGGGACTTAAAAGAAGGAGACATCAGCTCCATCATTTTCAAACAGAGCCTCAGTTTTCACTGGAATTAATGACCTTTTTAGGATTTTAGGGGTTTTTCTCAACTCTTAGAGTTCGAATTTCAAAATGGTTTCTTCACAAAAGTTATTTTTCACATCTTCTAGTTTAATATACTCAAATTTCAGATCAAACAGACATGTTTTGGACCTCAAATCAAATTGATTTTGGAAAACAAAATTTCTGAAAATAGACCTAGTTTTTAGTGCTGAATTGAGCGATTTACTAGGCCAAATCTAGGAGGATTTTGGTTAAGGTGTTTTCATGAAAAATGTTCATTTATGTGTCCTTTACAATATACTAAAATTTGGGAATTTTCCGAACTTATTTGATTTGGTTTCTGGATTTAAACTTGGAGACGTGCAAGTGGGCCCATTCTGCCGGTTAGGGCTGGTTATGATTTTGTGATGGTTCTTAAGGCTATATATGGCTGGTTTGTGACATGCCAAGAGATTATGCTTGATGATTGTGTGAAAGTTAAGAGAATCCGTCCCTAGCGTGTGTTGGTGGACGTTAATAGTTAAGAGAACTTGTCCCTAGCGTGTGTTGGTGGAATTTAAATACTATTCTTCCCCGGCGCGTGTCGGTAGTCATTACTTTTTCCTGGCGTGTGTCGGTAGTTATTACCCTTTCTCGACGTGTGTTGGTAGTTAGTACTTTTCCCCGACGTGTGTCGATGGATTTTACCCATTTTCCCGGCGTGTGTCCGTAGTTATTAGTCTTTCCTGGCGTGAGTCGGTAGTTATTAGTCTTTCCCGATATGTATCGGTAATTATTATTCTTCCTCGATGTGTGTCAGATAAAACTGCTTGTGTTGATAGTAATAGTTAATTAATTCGAACGTATGTTCAGTTGAATTGATGGATTGACATGTGTCGATAATTCTTACTTTGATGTGTATCGGTAATTCTTACTCGTGTGAGTAGTGATTTAATTATAATTATTGCTTTGATGTGTGTCGGTAGTTATTGCTCGTGTGAGTAATGATTAGTTTGAACGTTCCAAATTGATGTGTGAATTTGCTATATACACATGGTTGTGATATGAACTGTGCTGACCTGCAATAAGGAACTGAAGCCAAGGTAAACCTCTATGATTGTATGATTGGATGATTAAAACGTCTTAGGCGTATTACCCTCCTAATCGGGGTTTAGAGCATGAACTCGCTAAGATTTATATCTCATCCCGTCGTGGGCTTCATTTTTTAGGACCGTAAAGTGGACGACCTGGAGCCGGGTTGAGGGGATCTGAAGTGTAGGTCAGATAGGACCGTTTCTTTTTAAGAGTCAATCATGGCAGAAGTATAGCCCAAGTGCCATAACTTGGTACGGAGAGACACTTAAGTGCCAAAACTTTAAAATGGTACACTTGAGTGTCAGTTTTGAAGTTAAATGGGATACTTAAGTGCCATTCCGGCGAAAATCCGACCAAATGGCTGAGGTGGTCATTTTCTAGCGAGTTTGGTCCAAAACGGCATCGTTTTGCACGCTGACGTTAGGGGTGAGCGGTTCCAGGTTCCGGTTCGGTTCCGTCTGGAACCTGGAACCTACCCGTAGGAACCAAGAACTTGGAACCTACCCTATCACAGGTTCCAGGGTCGGTTCCAGGTCACAACATGTTTTTTTTTTTTTTTTTTTTTTTTTTTTTTTTTTTTTTTTTTTTTTTTTTTTTTTTTTTTTTTCAGATTTGAACTATAACATATGCGCACGTTACCCAAAAAAAATATAACGTACGCGCACGTTACCAAAAAAACTATAACATACGCGCACGTTACCAAAAAAACTATAACGTACGCACACGTTACCAAAAAAAAAAAACTATAACATATGTGCACGTTACCAAAAAAAATATAATGTATGTGCATGTTACTAAAAAAAACTATAACGCGCACGCACGTTACCAAAAAAAAAAATATAACGTATGCGCACATTACCAAAAAAAAACTATAATGTACACGGTAACTTCCCATTAACATGTTATCTTGATACATTAACTTCGCACTGCACAACAATAATAGAATATAATTAGAAATTTCAAAACAAATAGCAAACTAGAAAGTAGAAATAAAACACCACTAGAACAAGAATGTCTAGAGGTATAAGTTTTGAAAACAATTTCGATTAAACCCTTAAATGAACTCAAAAAATTCTGAAATGACACGTTGTATTTAAGACCTAGAGGTACAAGTTTCATGAAGAAATCGTAGTCCAATTCGTTCTGGATTAAAATATAAAATCGATTTACTTTTCCTATTCTCTACTTGCACAGTTTTCGAAAAAATTTTGGTTAAATAGACAAATGAACTACAAAAATTACGAAATTTAAATATGTTGTAGAGAAGACATGAAGAGAGATATTTCATGCAGAACCATTTCCAAAAGAACCTCATACAAAATGATATAGTCCACGCATTGCAACTTACAAGATCCGAACACATCAGATTGCACAGTTTTAGAAACATTTCCGATTAAATACCCAAATGACCTTCAAAAATTATGAAATTCGACTATGTGATAGCCAAGACCATAAGGTAGATACTTCATGAAAACATCGAAGTCAAATTCGTCTTAGATAATTAAATATGGACGGTTAAAATCCCTATTCGTAGTACCGTAATTCCAGATCTAACCATCTCCAAAGGACCACGATTTCACTTACCTATTCTTGTTTTTTTTCTCTAAAGTTTTGATATGTTGTACCTCAGGATGTCTTTTACAACTTTTGTTAAGAAACCGAAGTGAAATTTGGACAAAAAGGTTGCCTTACAGTCCATGCATTCATCAAGGGTCGGTCCCAAAATCTCCAGATCCAGTCTTTCCAAAGAATAACGATTTCACCCATTTATACTTGTTTGTTTTGTCCCAAATTTGAGTATGTTATACTCCAAGAAGTCCTTTACAACTTTCATTTAGAGGCCGAAGCCAAACTTCAACTAGAACATCACATACAAGTCACTAGAACATCCAAGGTCGAGCTTTTTCTGCCCTAAGTAACCAGTTCCGGTTCCGGTTCCCAGAAAAAAGGAATCGGAACCGGAACCGGGAACCGAACCGGACCCTCCTCCAGTTCGGTTCCGGTTCCCGAGTAACCCGAGAACCGCGCTCAGCCCTAGCTGACGTGGCGGAGAAAATGTAAAAACGACGTTGTTTCGTGTCTACGTGTAAATAATAATATAAAAATTAATTAAATTAGATTTAAAATTAATTTTATTTAAAATATTCAAAAAATTTTTAAAAAAAAGAAAATTTAAAAATTAATAAAAATTTAAAAATTTTAGAAAAATTTAAAAATTTTAGAAAAATTTAAAAATTTTAGAAAAATTTAAAAATTTTAGAAAAATTTAGAAAAATTTAAAAATTTTAGAAAAATTTAAAAATTTTAAAAAATTAAGAAAAATTAAAAAAGGGGGGTCGAACGGGGCGGCGAGGGCTAAGCCCTCATCGTCGCCGCCTCCCTGCCATTGCCAGGAAGGGCCAGCGACGGAGGGGGGAGGGTTGACCGGGGTCGCCGGCCCCCGGCCGACCGACGGCGAGGGCTGCGAGCCCTCGCCGGATCGCGGCGAGGGCCGCGACCCTCGCCCTAGATCTGGGCGAGGCGACGCCGGCCGACCCTCCCTACTCCGTCGCCGACCCTTCCCGGCGGCGGCGAGGAGGCGGCGAGGGCTGCAACCCTCGCCCAGATTCGACGAGGGCTCGCGGGCCCTCGCCGCCTCCCCGCTGTCGCTGGGAAGGGCCAGCGACGGAGTGGGGAGGGTCGGCCAAGGGCCGGCGACCCCAGCCGACCCTGCCCCCTCCGTCGCCGACCCTTCTCGGCGATGGCGGGGAGGCGGCGGGGCCAAGGGCTCGGCCCTCGGCCGCCCTGTTCGACCCCCCCTTTTTTAAAAAAAAAAAAAAAAAAAAAATTCTAAATTTTTTAAAAATTTTTAAATTTTTTAAAATTTTCTTAATTTTTTTAAATTTTTCTAAAATTTTTCTTAATTTTTTTAATTTTTCTTAATTTTTTTAATTTTTCTTAATTTTTTTAATTTTTCTTAATTTTTTTAATTTTTCTTAATATTTAAATTTTTTGAATATTTTAAATCTAATTTAATTAATTTTTATATTATTATTTACACGTAGACACGAAACGCATCGTTTTTGCATTTTCTCCGTCACGTCGCGTCTTTTGTCTGACGCACGCCGTTTTTGGACCAAACTTGCCGGAAAATGGCCACGTAAGCCATTTGGCCGGATTTTCGCTAGAGTGGCACTTAAGTGTCCCATTTTACTCCGATATTGGCACTTAAGTGTACAATTTTAAAGTTTTGGCACTTAAGTGTCCCTCCGTGCCAAGTTATGGCACTCCAAGTGTCCCAACCTCGTTAATCATTGAAGTCTTATGGCTATAAACTTTTTGTATTTGACTCGGTGTGTATTTAAAAGCATGTTTGTTTGAAAATCTATTGTCCTACTTTTCTATCTAAAAGTAATTACTGTCAGGGGATTTATTATATGTTTCCGCGTGTGCATAAAAAAAAAAAAAAAGGGTCGGCGACTCATTTTAGGAAGTTGCAAAATTTTTATCGACCACTGAGGGATGGGCACGCGCTTGAGGATTGGGGCGTGACAAACACTTCCTGAAATTTTAATTGGCAAAAATTGGCATTTATATGAGTAATGCTGTGTCTCCAACGATTGTCTTGTTTGCTAAATTATGTGAGGTCATGCTTGTTCTTTTGATGGACATTTTGCTGTTATAGTTGATTTCTAGGTGCTGTTTTATTCCGGATGGTAAATGTGAGAGCGGCTGTTCTCCGTACTATCATCATGGCATTACCACAAAACTAGCCATGCATAAGTACGTAGAAGAAGGAGAAGAGTCAAATGGGGGAGGTCAAGATTAGCCGCCGATGGAACAGAAAAATTATCGAGTACAAATGAATTTTCCAATTTCCAAGAAACCAAATTATTTATAGTATGTCAAGAAAAATGAATTGATCTCTATGAGTATATATAAAAAGCGTCGTCTTAGGAGACTCAACAGCGATACTGGATAGATTGAGCACGAAAAAAGTGATCTCATGCTCATCAAAATTAAGAGATATAACCAAGTCTCACTTTCAGTTTTATCAAATCTCTCACTTCGAAACAGCAGTCGAGAATATCAATCTGATTTCGTACCCAAAATGTCCAAGATCACATACTTTCTATTGATCCGCGATGTCAGTTTTACCACGTTACCTTGAAAGACAATCATCGTCAGCAAACTTACCTCCCTCCCCGGATAAGCGTCCCGCAAAATTATATCTATAAATTATTATATATTTCTATTTAGTCAAAAGGGTTTATTGCTGGTGAAACGTTATGGAAAGGTTGTAAGAGAGTCGTGCAAGTATCTCTCTAAGGTATGGATCGTCACATGACTCATTAGCAGGTCTCATGCACAGACTACATTCAACAATTTTTCCAGAACCTGCGTCGACTGTAGATGTATGTTTCAGTCCTACGGTTCCTTCGATAAGCTCCACTCTCTCTCTCTGTCTCTCTCTCTCTCTCTCTCTCACACACACACACACATCCATCACCGAACATATATCCGAGTGCTCATGTCGAGACTTTGTCTAAATGCAGCTTCTGATGTGAAGTTCGATTCGATCTCCAGAGAAGAACCGCAGCAGGTCGCCCAAAACAACGGGACCATACACTCACCCACCATCACCCAGTGCAACTTGAGGTATATCGACCCGAGGATTGCCCACCATCATCTTATTGAACTTGATTGGGTCCTTCCACGCAAACTCCCTCGTCAGGTCGACAGAGGACGGGCCGGACAAGGTGACAGTGCTGCCCCAGAGAGTGTTGTCATACATGATCATGCCCCCGGTCCTCACCAGCCTCAGCAGCCTCTCATGATAGTTCTTCAGGTTAGCCCTGTAGGCATTGACGAATGCAAAGTCGAAGCTGCTTTCATTTTCTTGCTGACACGAAAAGATAAGCCAGATAAGATTGTCGAGAGTCGACCAAGCTCTGAAGACATCATCTTTATCCCACATGTGCAAATGAGGATTACTTTACTAGAAAAGTTACACTCACGTTTTCCAGTAATTTATCCAGGACGGGCAAAGCTTGCAATTCGATAAAGTTGATCATGTGTTCGACATTGGCCTTCTTTATAAACAGCAATCTGATCTCATATGCTTCTCAGTCTACATCGATCACTATGATCTGCGGTGGAAACATTGTGCAGATTAATTCTAGCTTGACAAATAGACTTGCAAATTTTTTGCTTTTCACAAGTGAGAGATGGCAGACCTAGCCATCTTGCGGAATCGTGAGAGCCATGAGAAGGAGAGAGTATCTGGCGAAGACGCCGACTTTCATTTGCTGATGCCTTTCAACCTCACAAAAGCAACTTTGCAAAGACTATTAATATAATCTACTAGTTGGAAATAGATCTGCTGATCCATTTTCAGGACACTGGATCTGACTGGCCGACTGGTCCAATTGATAGGGAGGAGAAATGGTCTAAGGTTAGGGTCGATTAGATCACTGGATTGTAGGATCAAAGACCAGATTGAACTGGCATTGGCCCAATTGATCAGGTCCAAACAGGACAGTTTAACCAGGTCAAGAATAATATGAAGCCCATTCTGTCAAAGAAGGAACGGACAAATAAATGCAGCAGTGCTGTGACCTGGTGCCAGATCGTTAAATAGCACCATGGGCCACTAGAAGGTGTACACTAAATCAACAAGCAATAATTGCAAGGCAAAATGCAATACAAAACACTCGTGTGCCAGTTTAAAGGCTGGACGCATGACATGGCGTGAAGCACACCGCCAAGCCACTTAAACCTAAGCAAACCGGCTTGAGCATGAATACGTTCACCTAGCAATAACCAAACAGTTAAACTGGCCGTTTGTCCGCTGGAAGCCCTGGTCCTGTTTGAAGACGCTGCTTTGACCCATAAACTGCGCAACAACAAGCGATGGCAATTCTGGGCAAAGATTCCGAGAAAGCCATGACCAGATGTATAAAAAATCCAGTCCTCAGCAGTTCAGATCAAACAGTGATCTTTTCTTATCTTTACTTAGAATTTTGTCAGGAAACGGATTAAGAATACATTAACACCACAAGAACCGATTAAAAATAGCGAAGAAAAGTGGAACGGCTCGTCTGAGATGGGCAGCAGATACAACACGTAGTGCCCAAAGAAATTGGAAAAAAAAAAAAAAACGCAAAAGAAAAATACTGCCTAGAAAGACGTTGCTGTCTCCCAGGTAAGAAACAGGAGCATGGACGTCTCCCACGAGCTAACCAGTCAAGCTCACTGAGCTAAAACCTCCACGGCACATCACAAGAAAACCTCCTGAAAACTTGAGATACACATCGTCGCCAAAGTTCTTAGAAACTCGACCAGAGACAAACGAAGCACGAAATCTGGATGACAGAGAGAGAGAGAGAGAGAGAGAAAGTAAGTTTCTGTAGTGCGTACACGTGAGCTCGGTCCCAACTCGCACTCGACGATCGATACGAACGAACCGAAGCGAGATTTCAAAGCGGGAAGTAAAAGGGCGGTGCTCGCGAATCGAAAGGAAGAGGCTTGCCTTCTTCGTTTGACGTTGCTGCAGGCGAGAGTGATGCCCGCGCTTGTGCGGTGCTGTGCCCTGGGCTAGCCGCCGCGTGGCGAAGCGGTGGCGGTGGCGGTTCCGGAGATCGCCGCTGAAATCTTGGGCGCAAGGAGGGGAAAACGGCCCCGGGCCCGGGCCTGGACGAGGATTATTTTGCCCGGTCCGAGATCTTTCTCTTCGGGCTAAAGCCCGAATTCTTTCTTTAACATTTTTTCCTTACGGAAAAATATTTAATATTCATATGCTTTTAATATTCAAGGCTTATCCGCTTTACAAATGAAATTACTACAGAGAAACTAACCAAATAGTAAAGACATAGGAACTAGAAAGCACATTTAAAACACATTGATGCTTGATACTTGTTTCTTCTAAATTCGTATGCCATTCTTGGAAAGTCAAATAGTCACTCTCAAAGATTAAGAAATATAAAAGGAAATTATCCAAAACAATCTCCAATTGCCAATTAGTTGATTAGTAGTCTCGAAGTCGACAATGAACATGTAAATCAATATTTAGGTGATCGTTCAGCAATCATGAAAATCGACACATTCATCTACTGAATTGATAGTTTTTTTATTGAATCGATATCTTCAACTTAGACTCATCTGATTAAGTTATAGTTTAAATTGATTTTTGCTCGTAAGAACAAGGATCAATCGACCAATTCGGAGTTGAGCTTAAGAATTAATCGATAGATCCCGATGCTCCCACAACTTCGTGCTCCGATAGGTGAGCACTTCTTCATTCCCCAGTAACGATTCCCCGGTTCCTCTTTCGCTTTACGATATGATCATATAGTGAAAAAAGGCCAAAGGCGCCTCGCTTCCAGATGCGCGATCGAATCCTCGAACGCCGTCGTTGTCACTTCGTCCTTTCTCGTGCATATTCCGTCTTGAAAAACTGTCACGTCCCGCTTATAAATCCCCTTTTCCGTCAATAATTTTTTTTTTTTTTTGGTAAATAAACATTTTTCGGCCATCTATTTTTCCGGGCACTCTCCCTCCCTGGCGCGCCCCGTCCCCGGCCAGGCTGCGATCGCGAGAAAGCCGCTCCCTCCCATGGCGCCGCCCTCCGCTGCCGCACTGCTGGTGCCAGCACTGTCGCCGTCATCCCTATCGCCTCCTCCAGTTCCGATGGAGCTCCACATCCGGAACTGCAACAAGCTCCTGAAGTCGCTCCGCCAGAGCCTCCGTGACGTGGGCCGTCCTCTCCACGTCTTCGTCTTCCTTCAGGTTTCGACTGTCGAGTTCCTCCCGCGCGCGCGGGTACTGAATCTCTGATATCTGTAGTGCTATTTTTTTTTTTTTTTTGAGATCTCGGTTCTTTTGTTGTGCTTATGATCCGATCGTGGGAAGGGAGGGGAGGAGCAGGCACGCCACGACACCCATCACATCGAGCTCTTCAGGTGCGTTGTTGTATCTGCGATTCGGTTCGGATAGGAGGTAACTATGCGCGTGCTGGTGAATTTGCTGGTAAAACGAGGGAGGCAAAGTGCAACTGTGAAATACACAAGTCTTTGGTGCCTATGCTCATGATGGCTATCTTGGCTTGGAGAGCAAGAAGAAATCTCAACCATTCAATTACCTAAGCTTGTCCTTCAAGCTTGGGTGTGTGGCCCTCTGTCTCCAATGTGAAGATCAGTTTTGAGCAACTTCCGAAATTAATGTCATTACCTTATCAAACGGATTCAAAAAATTATGAAAATTTAATATGTTGTAGAAAAGATATTAAATAACATTTTTCATGCGGGAAGACAAGCGTAAATCATTTTGTATAAAGAGGAGAAAATCACCAAAGACAACCCAACATTTCGTCCGTCGGACAGATTCAATGACTAGAAGAAAATTCATTTTAACATCCAAATTTGATAAAACACTTTGAAATTTTAGTATATTGTAGACATGGATATCCTCTACAAGTTTTGTGAAGGTAGAATGTTCAAATTCCAAAGGGAAAATTTTATAAAAAAAAAAAAATTGAGAAGACAAATAGGTCACTGTTTTTACTGCACTGGGCAGTTTTCACACGGTAAAAGAATAGGCTCTCGTACTAACTATTTCACCTCAGAAAAATCTCAAATTAAATTATGTTATACATCAAGATATTTTGAATGACTTTAAGAAAGAAGTTTCTCCAAATTCGAACCACAAGAAGTTCTATAAAATCGGAAAACAGTGAGGGTCTAGGAATTTCGAAAACTGGAATCAAAGTAGAATTTAAGAAACCAAAGGCGGCAAGTCTTCTTGCAAGACCAAAGTCTTTGTCTCTTGTAATCATGGCTTCTAGAAGGCATTAATGAATCAAGACTTTGAAGGCAAGCCTAAAATTAGGCTTCTAGAGGTTAAGTTACTATTCACGCACACTATTCATTAGGGCTTGGGCTTGGGTTTGGGCTTGAAAAACTTGGATTTGGGCTTAACTCATCTAATTTGGGCCTTTAATTTGGGTGTGGGGCCCATTGGGCCTTCGCTTGGCCTAGCTTCCTTTCCAACTTCCAATTCTCGACCTACTAATCCTTGTCCAAAGATTAAGGCTTATCGATAAATTGATAGATAAATGAGGTGACGTCCGATAGGTTGATCTTGGAATCCTTGAAAGTTCAATACTCGAAATTGGATTAAAATCCATAGTTGAAATCGATCAAATGAAACTTTAATATGATTTAAACTATCAGGTGGCTTTCAGGGGTTTTCACACATTTGACCAGTGGTTGATAATTTTCGATCCACGTTTGTGCCTCTTCAAATCATGGATAACCCTCGATTATCACGTAATCATGAGGAATCAATTACTCACCTTGAATACAAGATCAATAGAAAATCGATTTACTGTTGTTTGCAGCAAGCATTGTATTCGTGCGGAATCACCCGCAATCCGACTACATACCTCTATCGAATCGATTTATATCCATTCACTAATTGACTTGTAACAATGTAATATTGTCCCTTGTCGATCCTTATGGTCAAGCGATCTATCCTTGATTGAATTCTCTGGTCGTTTGCGTTTTTAACCTTTTACGACATCATCCAATAGATTAGTTAACTTATGAATAATTAGTTCAAAGTAAATTAACTATCGGTGCATTGATGAAAATAGTTATTTTCATCAATGCACCGATAGTTAATTTACTTTGAACTAATTATTCATAAGTTAATTGATGAAAATAACTATTTCATATATTTTGAAATGGGTCAAATTTCAGGATATCATAACCTATGTGGTGAGAAATATGATTAGAATGTTGATGTTGAGCTTCTAGTGTGTGACTAGAGAAAAATACTTTGTATATTATGCTATTCTTGGTGATTAGTTGATATTTTTTGGCAGTTCGTGATTTTTCTAGCATTGGGTTTTCCACGTTAAATCCTTAGGGCCTGTTTGGCAACTTGCCAAACAGTACTAGATTCTGATTTTTTGTTCTCATAATCGGTTTGGGACGAAATCGCGTTTGGTAAAATTTTTGTTCCCGGGAACGATTTTGGACAAGATTTGAGAATAAAAAAAAAATTTGATTCTACGTCCGAGAATCAAAAAAAGAATCAAAACGGTAAAACCCTCGTTCTTCTCGTTCATCATCTCGGTTGCCGTTCGCCATCGCCCGCCGCCATCCGCCACCGCCTGCCGCCGCTCGCCGGTCCGCCGCCGGTCGCTGGAGGCTCGCCAGGCCAGGGCGAGGTCCGGCGAGCTTGCCGGAGGCAAGCCCAGCCATCGGCGAGGCTCGGCCTCGCCAAATCTGGCGAGGCCCAGCCTCGCCGGTGGCCAGGTGAGCCTCGCCGGCAGCTGGGCGAGGCTCGGCCTCGCCAGATCGAGCGAGGTCGAGCCTCGCTTAGCTGCCGACGAGGCTCAATCGACGAAGGCCGACCTCGCCGAGGGCCGGCGACGCTCCGGTGAGCGTCCCGGCAACCGGCCAAATGAAGAAGAAGAAGAAGAAGAATAGGAAAAAAGGAAAAAAAAAAAGGAAAAAAGAAAAGAAAAAGTAAAAAAGTAAAGAAATTATTTAAAATTTATTTAAAAATCAAAATAAATTAATTTGAAACATAATCAATTAATACGGTACCGTACGCAATTCTATTCCAAAATCAAAAATTTTGAACAGTTACTAAACACGTTTTTTTTACTCGGAATCGGTTCTTGGGAACAAAATCAAAAATAATCATTTCTAGTCAGAATCAGCTCCCAGGAACAGAATCGTTGCCAAACACGCCCTTATTGTCCTATTCGTTTTGTCTACTCATTATTTTGGCATTATATTTGCGTATTGTGAGGTTATATATTGCTAGTTATTGCTGAGGGTTAAGAGAATTTCGGTTGATTTAGTTTCAGGAGAAAAATTGATGTTGTATTGAGTTTAGTTTGTGGTGAATTGTGTCTTGGGTTCTCTCCAGCATCCGGAACCACTTAATATTTTCTCGACATGTGGTGGGTCTTTTGGGGTTTCATATGTTGGTTTTCTGGACTGCTACGTATTACATTGGTTCACAGGAAGCCATGGTCTTTATGGACTTTTGGTGATGTTTGGCCTTAAAATTATGAGCTATACCCATCATTAATCGAACCATTTACATTACATAAAATTTGTATAGGTACTCGTGTTTTGAATAGGGTTTAGTATGGGTCTCATTATTTCTTGATACATTGCTTATTGATAATGCATTTTAATCGTGTTTGAAAGACTAAAAATAAAGCAATGTCCTATATAAACTGCTTCTCACTCCTATAGCATAGTATGAAGAAAGTTTAACATGTATCAAATATTATTTCTCTGCATTTTACGTCCTCGCAGAATCACAATGCTTCAACGGGTACAATTCTACCATTCCATACTAAGAAAAAAGCCGGATCTTTTCTATATTAATAGAATTTGAAAAGAATTGGTAAGTGTGAAAAAACAAAAACTGACGGCTGGCCAAAGTTATGTATCCTGTTTCATATGAATTGTCCTCTTTTGGACAAGAAATACGAAATTCTTCATTCTTATTGTTTATAATGTATGATATACCTGGATTTGGCAATAGTTGAAAATTCCTCTTTGTCGCTGTTATGTACATAGGGATGTATTTCCTATGCAATCGATAACTATTGCAATTTTGAAAGAAGAAAATAATAATAATAATAATAATAATAATAATAATAATAATAATAATAATAATAATAATAATCTTCAAAAGAAATACTTAATAGGAATAGTTACATTGCTGATTTGTAACATTAAGACTCGTAAAAATTAATGGTATTGAATGGGGCGAGCACTTAGGAAATGGAAGAATCTTCGTTGGAAGCAAGACAAGTGAAAAGCGTTAGAAAACTTCTCATTGCGAGAACAACGAGCAACATCTTGTTAATTACAAATCCAAGCGGCACTCATGAAGGACAGTACTAGAATACTTTGCAATGACATATTTATGTAGACATAAATTAGTTTCCAGGAATCCGACCAAAAATAGAAAAATAGTTTCCAGGAGGAAATTTACAATAGATTATTTGTTTCTGTTACAATGGAAAGGTATACATCGCCGATAATCAGAGAAGCTGAATTTCTGCAACATGATAATTGTGAAGTGGCCGGTAGCCACTTCGTCGTAAATGTCATGGTTAATAACTGGTGATTTGATTAGAATTTAAACAGGTTATGTGTCAAATTAGGACACGTTCAAGAAGCCAAGTTCTTGGTCGAGTACCCAATTCCAAAGTCTAAGGTAATTGAGCTTCATTTCATGTACATGGGTCGTCTACACAATCAAGAGAAGTCTTGGTCTTCTGTTGTTTATGTGATCTCTGATCTTTAGCTAATGTGAAGGAAACGTCCATTTTGAAATTTTCTATCTTGAACTAAAGAGAAACGATCCTCCAAATACATAGTGAATGTCCTTAACAAGCCATGCATTCATGGTGACAACAACGCATTATCACTCATCACACAATTCGATCTTACTAAAAAGACGGAAAAATAAACAACTGTCTGATAAATGCTTCTCACTACCTAGTAATTGTTACCTAGGAAGATTTTAGCCTAGCTAGTATAAAATTTTTTAGCATGACTTAAAATTGCAAGGGCCGCATACTTCCTGACCTCAACCATGTTCGCCAATTTGCAGCATCATTTCATCAACCGACTCTTCACTTGGTGAAACTTATTTTCTTGTTTTGGGAAAAGTACTTCATGATCCTTGATCTTCTTGTGGGCTTGAAGAATTTTCTTTTGATCCACCTTCCCACCATACTTCTCGATTGTTTCCTTGGAGCTGCGCAAGCGAGATTGAATAGAAGGGCTTGGCCAACGCTAGTTTTGGAGCCATAAAAGCTTCCGAAACTTGTTTCATCGTGGGTCGCAACTTTGGATTGCTATTTAAGCAAGCAAGCGCTAGAGAAACTACCAAAACGATACTTCTTGCGATAGAATTCTCTCTTGGGATTGGCAAGCGCGGATCCAATATTTGATGTAGCATAATATCTTCTCTGAAGAGAGTGGACAACATTAAGATGATCTCACTTGGATGCTCACCCATTATTATTTCCATTGCTACCACCCCGAAGCTATATACGTCACATTTCTCATTGAAGACCAAAGTGTAAGCAAGCTCTTAAAAAAAAACAAAAGGCCACAGATTAGATGAGGCTCGAAACAAAGTTCACAATCTTAGTTAGTGCATTATCAAATGATAAATATGTAAGTATGCTGAAGCGACAACATGTTATTACCACATGGGGGTGTTTAGTATATTGATCTAGCTAAGTGCATCTAGTAATAACGTTCCACAAAAATATGGACGATTGTTGCTTACCTGGTGCTATATATCCACGGGTGCCTGCAATATTTGCAGTGAGATTAGATGAGAAATTAGGTTCTAGGAGTCTTGCTGTGCCGAAATCTGATAAAAAAGCCTGCATATTGTTGTCTAGCAAAATGTTGTTGCTAGATATGTCTCGATGAACGATTGGTCGAGCGCAATCATGGTGTAGGTAAGACAAGGCATGTGCCATATCCCATACAATGACGAGTCTTTTAGACCAATCTAGTTCCATCACTTCAACGTCATCTCTCAAAGCACAAAATAGACTCCCCCTTTCCATGTACTCATAAACCAAGAACATGCATTGCTTGTGTAAGCAAAAACCATGGAGCTTAATTATGCTTCTATGCCGTACTTCAGTCAAGTGCTTCACTTCATTTCGGAAGCTCTTGTCGAAAGATGGGTCCTCCGCTTCATGATGGTGAAGTTTCTTCAATGCCACGATTTTTCCGTTAGGCAATTGCACTCTATAGACACTACCGTATCCACCAGTTCCAATGCAATATTTGATGTCAAAGTCTTCTGTTGCATTGATTATGTCTTCATATGCAATTCTCCCATCATAATTCCATATTGACAAGAAATCTCCATTTTTTTCTATCATCTCTGATTGAGTGCTCTTCATTCTACGCCGAAAAAAAGTCAAATGCCTCAAAACCAGATAGAAAATGAATGATATAGCCATTAGTGGTATAAGTATTGTCATGAGTACAACCGTAGAAATTCTTCTAGAACCATCAGTCTTTTCCAAACCTTCATTGCCTACAAAAGCTTCATAAGGAACGTTGGCCAAGTTACCTGGAATTTTTCCCGTGAGATAATTATATGACAAGTCGATGTTATCTATGTGACCAAGAGTCGTTGGGATTGTCCCCGAAAGTGCATTAAAACTCAAATCCAAGTAGATCAAACTTTTCAAATTACCTATTTCTGATGGGATAGATCCATTGAATGCGTTCCCTTCCATACATAGATATGCCAAGTTGGTCAAGTTCCCTATTTCCAAAGGAATGGATCCATAGAAGGAGTTCCCTTGCAAATAGAGTTGCGCTAAGTTCTTCAAGTTTGCTAAAGTTATAGGGAACATGCCATGTAGTGAATTCATACTGAGATCTAGGTAGGTCAACCTCTTCAAATTACCTATTTCCGATGGGATAGATCCACTGAAGGAGTTCCCTGCCATATTTAGATATGCCAAGTTCGTCAAGTTCCCTATTTCCAGAGGAATGGATCCATTGAAGGAGTTCCCTTGCAAATAGAGTTTTGCTAAGTTCTTCAAGTTTGCTAAAGTTATAGGGAACATGCCATTTAGCGAATTCAAACTGAGATCTAGGTAGATCAACCTCTTCAAATTTCCCAATTTAGGAGGGATTAGACCGACAATTCGATTATCATGAATGTCAAAAACTTCTAACATGGTTAGATTTTGGAGACAAAGAGGCAACTCACCAATTAGCTCATTGGTGGACAAGTTGAGGTGTCTAAGCTTTTGGAGTGCACATATTTGAAGGGGAATGATATCGGTGAGATAATAACCAGACAGCGTAAGAAAGGTGAGATTCGGGAGTAGAGAGTAATTCATGCTACTCAAATTAAGTGAGGACGAATAGTAGTAGTAGTTGTTGTTGTAGTCTTGTCGTGATGCGCTTATTTCAAAGACGCTTCCAGAATCATCGCACGAAATGCCACGCCACATGCAATGTGACACAGAAGTGTTGCTTGTAATGTAGGAAGGCCACCACCCACTGTGACGAAGAGCATCTGCCTCTGTTTTGGTGGCAAGGGCAAGGAAGTTGTGGGAGAGAGCCAGCACAATAACAATCCATGTAGCTGCAATCATCAGCTGGCAGACATGTAAGCTGATGGGTTTGCTTACAAGATTCATGCTTGAGAGAGAGAGAGAGAGAGGTCCTCTTCTTCTTTTTTTGGAAAGTGGAGAGCCTGAGTTTTCCGTGATATATGTAAGAAGGGCAATCCATAAGAAAATAACTTGAGTGGAGAGCAATTCAACATAAAGATTTGGAAGTCTCCCAAAGTCTCCTCGCATGAGACAATATTATGACGTGGTCATCAGACGATGGGGCCCGGGGTTTTAGTGCAAATCTAATTCACACTTTGCATTCCGTGAACCATGCTCACGAGATCCACTGAATTTTAACTTTTTAGATAACCTCGGTCTCACATGTGGCACTATTTTGTGTTTGAATATTGTTGTGAACCACACATTACTTTAATTTGAAAAAAATATATTAAAAATATCATAATTTTCATGCGACACTCATTTTAATACCAAAATATTTTGAGCGATCAATTAAGTATTATATCAATGGAAAAACGATCACTTGAGTGTCTTCGACAATAAATTCCAACAATTCATCCTACGTGGCATTTTAAATTAAACTTTGGCTCGGACGTGTGTGTTTTTTTTTTTTTCTATAAGAGATATTGAAGTCTAATGTGAAATATTCTTCGTCTAACAAGGCAAAATGAGCAGCACAATAACGCTTCATTTTAAATTGGGGAAACTTCTCTGTCTCTCTCTCGCTGAAAGAGCTCTGTTTCTCCAAAGCAAAGCTCCATTTTCTCGATGGAGAAACGGAGTTCCCTGTTTTAGCCTCCCGTTCGTCTTCATGAGCTCCAGTTCTCGTTCGGAGCATCTAGGGACGACGAAACTCCAAGAATCGGCGAAAAAGAGACGGGTTCTTCAAGCTCGGGGGAGGAAGAGGAGGCCTTGCAATGAAGATGAGGCCATGAGTTTCGAATTCAAAATTTTACCTTGAACATTACGTTTGACATTCTAACAGGTGATTTTCGTGGCAAATAATCCTAGAAAAGACGCCTTGCTGCAAAAAAAGAAAAAGAACGTAAACAAGCATTGCGTATGGAGGAACTTGTACGCATCCATCAAAAGTCAAGGTCTTCATGGAGTTTCATTTGTGTTGACTTTTGGATAAGTGCGTGGCCGATGGTTCATGGGAAGTCGTGGTCTACACGGCATTTCTATTGGTGATGTTTGGCTCTCAAAAAATTCTAACCCATCGTAAGGGAAATGTCTGCCTTACCAAACTTTCTACACGACACTTTTATTGGTGATGTTTGACCCTAAAAAAATTCTAACTCATTGTAAGGGAAATGTCTGCCTCATGCAATGCATTAGATCAATTCAAATTTAACAGACAAATTCTCCATTGAAGTTATTCGAACTCAAATGTAGATAAGGGAGATTAGTCAAATCTCCTATTTCCAATGGAATGGCGCAGCCCAAGCCAAGAGGCGGGATTGGACTCAAGAACACTCGAGCTTGTTGAATTGACCGAAGATGGAGGAATGGGGCTAGTTAAGGAGTTTAAGCTCAGTTTTTTTTTTTTTTCCAATTCTGTATTATTGACGATGTTATTACACACAATTGGAATAAATCACTATTATCATATATTAAGATTTCGAATTTTAATAAAATTAGTAGGTCTTGGGTGAATAACCATATAAGGACATCAATTTTCTTGAGTAAAAGCCACAAAAACTAGATTTTAGCTTAAAAAAGTTATTCGGATTCTCCATGTAACGTTTGGATTGGATTTGCCTAGCTTGACCTATTTAATTTAATAGAGTCATGTGGATTGGAGCCGGATTACCTATTGATTACATGGATCATATTCCGGCCAATCAAATTAAGAGTCTCCTCTTAACATGACACCACAGGAACACTGGCCGTTGACACAGATTGACACCCTGACTTTCGTCCTTAATTCGCTCCTCGTACATGGCATTAGACTTCGATTCGCTGGATTACTTTAATCCGAATAAGGTTCCTGATCTCTTCCAAAGCATGTCCATGCGATACGCTCAGAAACTTATAAAGACAGTATGCTGCACACTCTTTCTTTTCAATTCGAGTTCCCATGAAGTAGGGAGAAGACAATGATACCGAATTAGCCCTCTTCATTTCGATTTCCGGTTCCCAATTCTCCGACAAACCCAACAAACATCAATGAATTCATCCCCGCCGCGAGTGTCCATCGGTTTACTCAAGAGAGACAAGTGTCACGGCAGCGACTAGAACATGATTACGTCGGATCAAACCGGTCCGGTAGCTCGAGATCCAATTCTCTTGGATTTTGATGCAGCCTAGCCTAGTGCGTGTAAAAACAGACGCGTTCAACAGTTGGAGGTCTTCGTCGTGCAAGCTCGCACTCAAGAGTCGGAGTCGGAGAAGTCGTCGGATCGACACGGACCACATCACGCACCGCTGGAGACGCACGGCCAAAGACAAAAGTGGATTCCTTTTTTGGCTTCATTTGGCAGAGGCAGAAATTTAGTTTGAGGAGCGAGACAAGGAGATAGCACCGAGCACAGAAATTTCGTGTGAAACTAGACGAATTGGAACAGATGTTTCGTGAAAATAACGCTGAGCAGTGAGCACAACGTGGCCACATCGTTGCGGAGGACTTGATGGATCATGCACCCACTCGAAAAGTAAAATGGATCGTCTTCTTCCTGTCTGATTTTGTGAATTTTTAGTGCTCGAGTCATCCGCCATCACAATGGGGAAAGGTCATTGCACAGCGGTGGATATCCCACTCAATAACTCATATGTTCTTGTCCCGGAATGTGGAGAATTGTTGGTTGATCACTCAATTCGCTTTGTATATCTCAACTCTTTCTGCTTTGACTCCATCGAGAATCCATCATTTTTCTACCATGAGATTGGGCAAAGCAAGCTTAGCGTTACGGAAATAAGTGATTGAACAGTAAAATAGACAGAGATATAAGTCGGACATCGAATTTACATGTTCCGTTGAGATGACCTATGTCCGCGAGGAGAGCATGGCAATATTTCACTATAGATCAATTCATAAAACAGACATTATAATCATTCTTGAGTCACTTAAACATTCTCAGTATTTCTCAGTCCCAATTATGCCAAACAACTCTCACAGTGTTTACCCCTCACAAATTTTTCACGAAATAATCTCTCAATATCAAAAAAGAATTAACAAATTTTACCCACAAGAAGTAATCTCTCAATAACACTTTCTGATGAACCACAATAGATGACATGTCACAACGGATTTTCAAGTAAGGAAAATAGCCGATGTAATTTAGGTGATAAGTTTTTTAGAGTCATAGCACAAATTTTTTGACAAGCAAAATATTCTACTTATGCAATCTCTAAATTAAAAAGTTTTATGATTTGTTTACAATTTAAACTAGCATACCTGCCAAAAGAAAAGGATTTAAAGTAGCCGGCACACATCAGTCAAGAAGTCAAAGTCTTTTAGGGTTTCATTTGTGTTGACTTTTGGATCAATACGTAATCAACGGTTCATGGAAAGTCATTGTTTTTACGACATTTTTTCTAGCGATATTTGGCTCTAAAAATTTCTAACCCATCGTAAGGGAAAGGTGGTGGACCAATTTTTTTAGCCTCTCTTCTTTTGACTAAGAAGCCTTCAACTTAGAAAGAGAGATCTTAGTCATTCCAATCACATGGTGTGGAAATAATACCAAAGCAAGTTTGGGACCACATGGCGTGGAAATACTACCAAAACAAATTACGCATCCCAAACGATGGTGTGACCCTATTGGAATCATTTTCAAAACACAAATTAGACTCCCCCTTCCATCAAGTAATCATAAACCCTAAACATGTGGCACTTGTGCAAGCAGAAACCATGGAGCTTCATTATGCTTCTAAATTGTACTTTCATTAATTGTTTCACTTTGTTTCGAAAGCTCTTGTAAAAAATATGGGTCCTCTGCTTCAACATGGTGAAGTTTCTCCAATGCCACAATTTTCTCATTGGAAAATTATGTGAAAGTTAGTACGAGCACCTAGAGAGGGATGAATATGTGCGAAAACAAATTTTGCAGAGTAAAGTATATAATTTTGCTTTTATACCAACGTTGCTTAATAATAGATTATGAAAAGGAAATTAGACTCTAATAACCAAATAGAATTATCATAAAAGTAAATGAGATTAGGGAAGAGAATAAGAATATAAGATTTATAGTGGTTCGGCTTAATCCAAATCTACGTCCAACTCTTCCGCACTAATAGCCCATCGGCTGGATTTCACTAAGAATCAAAAGAATTGTTACAATATAGCTCTTCCTTAATTCCACAGTATAGAGACTCTGCTACACTTCCTCAAGGCCTTACAGAAGTATAAACTCTCTTTTAAATACAACTTTTCGCTCAACAATTGAATTGACAAAGAACAAGCTTTAGACTTTGGAATTTCTCTATCATGCACACACTTGAATAACTAGAACATCTTCCTTATATACTCCTTCATGCCATCACACCCGTTGGCACTTACCAAAGGAGTTCTTCCAATTTACCCGTTGGATAGAATCAATTGAGGAAATTTCAAGTTATTTAAGGAATATGACGATAGCTCACAAATCCTGCTCGCTCATACAATTAGGATCTAGGTTTCCATAAGTAGAATCTTCAAAGTATACTTCACCAATCAACGGATCCAAAATGCTTAAATCAATCTCAAGATGAATAATGGATTCCGAGATGCTATACCCAGCCAAGAGGTCTTCTTTAGTCGATATAATCAAATCCTTAAGGAAATACTTAATTCTGGGTAAGTTTTCTTCGATAGTCTAGAAACTATCAATGAGAATAGACTTTAAATCTTGAGTTTGGTGGTCCGGTGGTCTTCAGACTTTGGTGAAAGAGTCCGCAAGTCTTCAGACTAGACTAATGGAAACGTTTTGTCAGCTTCAAAATACGCAAGAAAGTTTTCTCCAACAATCTCCCCATTTTTTATGGTGACAAAACTTTCCTGCAGATTTGGATATCTTTGACCTGTAAAACAGTGCTCAAGCAAACATGGACATCTCATAAAAGATAATTGACTTAGTAAAGACAGTATTAAATCTGCATCCACAGGAAATGAGTTAGTCTAGTAAATAAACAATTATCTTTTCCAGGAAATATCAACAGTGCTTAAAATACTGCAGCAAACATTTAAAAAGTTTTATGATTTGTTTACAATTTAAACTAGCATACCTGCCAAAAGAAAAGGATTTAAAGTAGCCGGCACACATCAGTCAAGAAGTCAAAGTCTTTTAGAATTTCATTTGTGTTGACTTTTGGATCAATACGTAATCAACGGTTCATGGAAAGTCATTGTTTTTATGACATTTTTTCTAGTGATATTTGGCTCTAAAAATTTCTAACCCATCGTAAGGGAAAGGTGGTGGACCAATTTTTTTAGCCTCTCTTCTTTTGACTAAGAAGCCTTCAACTTAGAAAGAGAGATCTTAGTCATTCCAATCACATGGTGTGGAAATAATACCAAAGCAAGTTTGGGACCACATGGCGTGGAAATACTACCAAAACAAATTACGCATCCCAAACGATGGTGTGACCCTATTGGAATCATTTTCAAAACACAAATTAGACTCCCCTTCCATCAAGTAATCATAAACCCTAAACATGTGGCACTTGTGCAAGCGAAACCATGGAGCTTCATTATGCTTCTAAATTGTACTTTCATTAATTGTTTCACTTTGTTTCGAAAGCTCTTGTAAAAAATATGGGTCCTCTGCTTCAACATGGTGAAGTTTCTCCAATGCCACAATTTTCTCATTGGAAAATTATGTGAAAGCTAGTACGAGCACCTAGAGGGGGTGAATAGGTGCGAAAACAAATTTTGTAGAGTAAAGTATATAATTTTGCTTTTAAACCAACGTTGCTTAACAATAGATTATGAAAAGGAAATTAGACTCTAATAACCAAATAGAATTATCATAAAAGTAAATGAGATTAGGGAAGAGAATAAGAACACAAGGTTTATAGGGGTTCGGCTTAATCCAAATCTACATCCACTCTTCCGCACTGATAGCCCACCGGCTGGATTTCTCTAAGAATCAAAAGAGTTGTTACAATATAATTCTTCCTTGATTCCACAGTATAGAGACTCTGCTACACTTCCTCTAGGCCTCACATAAGTATAAACTCTCTTTTAAATACAAGTTTTCGCTCAACAATTGAATTGATAAAGGACAAGGAGCTTCAGACTTTGGAATTTTTCTATCGCGCACATACTCGAATAACTAGAACGTCTTCCTTATATACTCCTTTATGCCATCACACCCGTTGGCACTTACCAATGAAGTTCTTCCAATTTACCTGTTGGACAGAATCAATTAGGGAGGTTTTGAGTTATTTAAGGAATATGACGATAGCTCACCAATCCTGCTTGCCCATACAATCATGATCTAGGTTTCCATAAGTAGAATCTTCAAAGTATACTTCATCAATTAATGGATCCAAAATGCCTGAATCAATCTCAAGATGAATAATGGATTCCAAGATGCTATATCCAGCCAAGAGGTATTCTTTAGTCAATAAAATCAAATCTTTAAAGAAATACTTAATTCTGGATAAGTCTTCTTCGACGATCTAGAAACTGTCAATGATGATAGATTTTAAATCTTGAGTCTGGTGGTCCGGTGGTCTTTAGACTTTGGTGAAAGAGTCTGTAAGTCTTCAGATTAGACTGATGAAAACGTTTTGTCAGCTTCAAAATACGCAAGAAAGTTTTCTCCATCAATCCTCCCATTTTTTATGGTGACAAAACTTTCCTGCAGATTTGGATATCTTTGACCTGTAAAACAGTACTCAAGCAAACATGGATATCACACAAAAGATAATTGGTTTAGTAAAGACAGCATTAAATCTGCATCCACAGGAAATGAGTTAGTCTAGTAAATAAACAATTATCTTTTCCATGAAATACCAACAGTGCTTAAAATATTGCAGCAAACATTTAAACAACCAAACAATCCAAATCCAGTCACAACCAAACAACCAAACCAAACAAAAGTAAAGTTAATCATAAAGTCAAGAGTTAAATCTCAAATCTCAAATCTGCACAACATCGCTCCCCATTTTTGTCAGCATTAAAAAAGTAGAGATGAAAAGAGAATGAAATTAGGATTGCTTTGGAACACGAATAAGCTGGAAATCTCCCATTGGCTGGACAATCCCTTCTAGCTTTTTCAAATCCTCCTTCAGTTGAGTCACAACTTCACCCTTGGCATTTGCTTGATTTTGAAAAGCAATGGCATGGATTTGATCATGTAAGGAAACTGAAGAGGCTTGACTTACATTATGCAAATTCTGAACTTTGCATCCCAGAGTATAAATTTGGCCTTGCATCCCCATAAGAACATCAAGCACTCTGCGAAAGCCTGCTGAATTATCAGTCTGAGTACTGGTTTCTGCACGATCAGTAGGTGTATTGGCAGATGATGGCAACTCAGCACGATCACTCAAATTTTGCAATGAAACCTCATGACCTTCCTCAGGAAATTGAGAAGCATAGATGTCTTTTGGATTTGCATGTGAACAACTAACTCCTTCACTAGTAGCAGGAATTGAAGATGTACCTCTTTTCTCAGCAGCTCCCCCTATTTCATTGCCTTCAGGCGGTGAGAAATACTCTTCATGCTCTGTTTCCTCTTGTTCTCCTCTACCCTCTTCTTCTTTTGCAATCATTTCTTCCTCTGCTTCTTTTCCATTGATTCTCTCTCTCCACTCCTTTGTTCGATCTCATCTCTGTCTTGATCCTATGTCTCCTCTATCTCTGGAACAGAACGACGTAAGTTTTTCAATGCAAGAGCGAAAATTGTGATATCATCCTCATCCTCTTCATCCTCCAAGATAAGTGCTCTTCTTTTCCTGGATGGAGCAACCATGGGCTCCTTCGCTTTTCGCTTTGCAATTGAAGAGACTGGGTGAGTCTTGACAGGGGTTTTCTCCTTAAATTTCTCCAAAGCCTTGTTAAGTTCCTTCAAACGCATTTTGGAAATCATTTTTAGTCCCACTACCATTTGATCACATGTTCGAACACATAAAATCCCAGGTAGCTGAACATTCAAATGTCTGAATAACTTAGGTCAAGTGCTGCATAAGGAAGTTGTCCCTTGTCTTTTACCATCATTCTGTACATGTAGAACATGATAGTGTGTGGAAGAGAGAACTTTTTGACAATATTAATGGCATACATCAGCTTTGCCTCTGAGTTTGAAACATCAGTCTTCGAAGTCGATTTGAGTCTGAGGCAGTTGATCACTATCTTGTGAAGAAAAATATTTAAGGCATTTGTCCTCGAATATGAAATTCATCCTTCCGCCATTCCATCCTTAACAAGCGCTACCGTCGCACGTCTAATAGACACACTGATTGGTTGAAATTTCCCTCTTTCAACTCCAATCACATCAGCTAATGTATCCATGTCAACTACATAGTCCTGATCTCGAACACTGAACGAGAATCTATTCGCATCCAAGAAACTTAAATTAGAATAGAAGTAAGCAATGAGTTCAGCATGAGCCTCTGTTGTTTCAGAACAAAACCATTCTAGTTGAAGAAGATTAAATTTCTCTCGCAGCTTAATATTCAGAGAATCAAGAAAATCAAAATCCACACATCTAGGGTTAATCACTCCACGCTTTAGCAACTTAGAGTATAGTCGCTTGTGTTCCTCCAAGTGAAACAAATTTGTCCTTTTGCTTTGAATTTTCCCCACAACACCTATTCTAGGCTTAAAATGAGTGTACATCTTATTATCATCATTCCCATCAGGTTGACTCAGCCCTCCAACATGTGGATCGCTTGGGATATTTGCAAATGCTTCTTCTGCTGACCCCGCAAGGGCAATTTCTAATCGTTTCATTGTGCGTAAAAAGTGGGTTTCATTTCGATACCCTTTCTCTTTTAAGAATTCATCAATATAGTTCAAGGGAATACCACCCTTCTTCAAGGCACAGTAAAGCTTAAAAATAAAAGCGGGCTTTGAGTTCTTACGGGTTCTACATCTTCGATGATTTCTTCATCTTCTCGATGTTCAATATCTTGAGGTCTAGATGGAGGAGATGGACGTTGTTGAGAATTTTGTGGGCTCTGTTGCTGTCTAGGAGATTCTTCTTCCTCGGTGAGGTCACAATGGGTAGGTCCCTCACGCATTTGTTATGGTCCCCTGTTCGCGATCCTTGAAGACTTTCTTTGAGATGACATTCTTCAAAATCTTTTAGAGATTCCAAGCTTGTTTCACAAGAAATGTGAAAACTTTTTGAGGATTAAACAAGAGAAGAAAAGAGAGGTTGAAGATTTGTGCTTTCTTAGGGTTTTGTGAGTAGAACCGAGAAAAACCAACAGTATATAAAGCAGTCGAAACGAGGCATACGGAACGACGTAAAAGGAAAAATAAAAATGCCTTTTCAAGATGATCGTCAGAGTTTGAGTATCTTTATACTTTTTAGTCCTGAGTCTGAACTTCTTCAAACTTTAAGATGTTGAGTCTGGAACGAATAACCTCGAATTGACTTTTCTCCAGAGGTTTTGTAAAAATGTCTGCCAGTTGATTCTTTGAATCAATAAACTTTATCGAGATTTCTTCATTTTGAACATGATCTCTAATGAAATGATGTCGAATCTCTATATGTTTTGCTCTTGAATGAAGAATTGGATTCTTGGTGAGATTGATTGTGCTGATGTTGTCACATTTCATCTCAGTGCATGAATCTTCAATTCCAAAGTCTCTTAGCTGTTATTTTATCCACAGAACTTGTGAACAACAACTTCCAAGAGCCACATATTCTACTTCTACTGTAGAAAGTGCTACGGTACTTTGCTTCCTTGAAAATCAAGATACTGTCATGTTACTAAGCAATTGACAGGTACCCGAAGTGCTCTTTCTATCGACTCTGCAACCTGCTAGGTTTGCGTCTGAATACCCGAGAAGAGTAAAGTCTCATTTTTTAGGATACTAGAGACCTAAATTAGAGGTTGAAGCAATGTATTTGATGATACGTTTTGCAACACTTAAATGAGATTCTTTAAGGTTTGATTGAAATATGGCACAAATACAAATACTAAATAGAATGTTAGGTCTAGAAGTAGTAAGATAAAGAAGTGAACCAATGATACTTCTGTATAGCTTCTGGTCAACTTTCTTTCCTCTTTCATCTTTGTCCAGCTTCAAGGAACTTGACATTGGTATATCAGTCTTTTTGCAATTCTCCATTCCAAACTTTTTGACAAGTTCTTTAGCATATTTTTCTTGGTGAATAAAAGTTCCCTTCTTCAGTTGTTTCACTTGAAGCCCGAGAAAGAAGGTTAATTCACCCATCATGCTCATTTCAAATTCATTATGCATAGACTTAGAGAATTTTTTGCACTGATTTTCATTAGGAGATCCAAAAATAATATCATCAACATAAATTTGAACAAGTAAAAAGTTTTTGCTTTCCTTTTTTATAAACAGTGTAATATCTACTTTACATTTAATAAAGCCATTTTGGATTAAAAACTTACTTAGTCTGTCGTATCAAGTTTGAGGTGCTTGCTTTAAGCCATATACTGCATTTTTTAGTCTGAATACAAAGTCTGGTTTCCTTGAGTCTTCAAAACCGAGAGATTGTTCTATATAGACTTCCTCTTGGATAAATCCATTTAGGAAAGTATTTTTGACGTCCATTTGGAATAAACTGAAATTCTTATAACAAGCAAAAGCAAGTAATAATTTAATTGCTTCTAACCTTGTTATTGGTGCATAAGTCTCATCATAGTGTATCCCTTCTTCTTACGTATATCATTTGGCCACGGGTCTTACTTTGTTCCTTACTACTTTTCCTTTCTCGTTCATCTTATTCTTGAAAACCCATTTAGCTCCAATGATAGATTTGCCTTTTGGTTTAGGAGTCAATTCTCAAACATCATTGATGTTGATTGCCTAAGTTCTTCTTGCATAACTTCAATCCAGCTTTCATCAGTTAAAGTTTCTTCTATGCTCTTGGGTTCTATTTTAGAAATAAGAGCCACAGCACTAGACTATTCACGCCTTTTGGATCTTGTGTGAATTCCTTCATTAATATCACCAATAATGAGTTCTTTGGAATAATTAGACTTATGCTTCCAGTTGTTGGTCGATTTGTCAGACTATTGATCTTTTTCTTCATTTGATTCTTCAATGATTATTTGTTGTTGGTTTTTTGAAATCTGAGCTACTTTTGGAGATTCAGACTTTGTAGAGTCTGGAGCAGGTTCAGATTCTTTAGGTTGAGTCTGAATCGATTGATTTTGTATAGAGTCTTGAAATTTGACATTCATCGACTCCTCCACAGATTGAGTCTTTTTGTTGAATACTTTGTGAGCTTTGCTGGTTCGTTTGATTTTTTTTTCAAACTTACCAACTTGATCATTTGCATTTTTCAATATAAAACATTTGCATCCAAACACATAAAAATAGGAAACAATTGGCTTCTTTCCTTTGAATAACTCATAGGGAGTTTTCTCCAAAATAGGCTTTAAGAAGACTCTATTAATAATATGGCAAGCTGTAAAAACTGCTTCAGCCCAAAAACAAGAGGAAATGTTACTTTCAATTAAAAGAGTTCTAGCAATTCCCTGCAGTGATCTATTCTTCCTTTCCACAACTACATTCTACTCTGGAGAATATAGTGAGAAGAATTGAGCAAAGTCTTGATTTCAAATTCACCTCCATGATCTATTCGTATACTTGAAATAACACACCCCTTCTCATTTTGGACTTTTTTAGCAAATTTTATAAATTATGAAAAAATTTTAGACTTACTTGCTAAAAAATATACCCAAGTGAATTGTGAATAATCATCCACAATTACTAGGTAATATTTCTTACCTCCAATGCTCTGACTTCTGGTTGGTCAAAATAAATCCATATGCAAAAGCTGTTGTACATGATTAGTGGACACTTGATTAATTGGTTTGAATGAATTTCTTACATGTTTTCCCAACACGCATAGTGTGCATAGATCAGACTTTTGGTATGTCAGTTTGAGTAGTCCACGAGCAAGCTTCTTTACTGAGATTTTAGCTATTTGCTTCATGTTGATGTGCCCAAGTTTTCTATGCCATAGATTCGCTTCCTCTTGAATTGAGATTAAATATTGGGATTTTTCTGGTTTGATATTTAAGAAATAGATATTCCCATGTCTTCACCCCGTGAAAGTCTAAAAGGATTCTTTACTGGTTCCTGAACATATTCCTTTTTGAAAGTTGATTTTGAAACCTGTGTCGCACAGCTGGCTGATACTCAGCAAGTTATAGTTAAGTCCTTCCACTAAGGAAACATTACTGATCATGAGACTTCCAATCTTTACGGTTCCGTATTCCACAATCTTGCCTTAGCTATTTCCTCCAAAAGAAACTTTTCCACCATTAACTTGCACAAGCTTTATATAGCAATTTGAGTCTCCCATCATATGTCTCGAGTATCCATTATCCAACTACCATTTAACATTTTTCTTGATAGTGACTTGCATTTAAGAAAGAAACTCAAGCTTTCTTTGGTACCCATACTTTCTTGGGTCCAATGGTGTTAGTGTAATATACGGTCTTTGCCCAAACCCTTTGAACATGTTTCCAAACCATAGGACATTTTTTTTCAAAATGATCTGAGCTATTACACTTAGAACATTTAAGAGCACTGCGGCCTACAGGTTTTATAAAAACTTTTTGGAAATGATTTTTATAAGAATATTTTGTAGGTCTTTGTTTAATTATTTCTTTTACCTTAGGAAAATCAATTAGAGGAATGGTTTCAGTAGTCATTCCCAAACCTGATTTGTTGAAATAAAGTCTTTCCACTAAAAGAATCTTTTCCAATTTCTTAGATCCTATAGAAAACCTTTTAGAAATACTTGAGATATTATTTTTCAAAAATACATTTTCTTTTGAAAGATTGTCTGCATTTTCTTTCAAAGTAATAATGCTTTTATCTAAACTTTCGACCTTTTTCTTTCCAAACAATCTCCTATGCTTCAGTGCAAAATTTTCCCTTTTAAGTTCGGAAATCATCTTGAGAGAGGTTTTGAGATTAAGATACAATTCATCAATATATTTAGAGACTTTAGTAGAAATTTTTAAATTACTTACCTCGATTTCACTTTGTCTAAGTCTAAGTTTGTTTCAGAGTCTGAACCTGAGTCTGATTGTGCCATGAGACAAATATTGGCATAATCATCATCACTATCCTCACATTCGGTATCACTCCAAGTTTCTGCTTTAAGTGTTTTTTGATATTTCTCAGCTTTTCCTTTATTTCTCTTCAGTAGAGGACAGTTAGGTTTGATGTGTCCATTTTTCTTACATTCAAAGCAGATTACATTTTTGTTGGATTCATCATTCTCAACTGATTTATTTTGTAGCTTTTGAGAACTTTGTTTATTTGGATTGAATCTTCTTCCCTTTCTATTCAATTTTCTGTTCTTATCATGAGAGCAAGCTCTTCATCGTGCATATCGTCTTCAGAATCTGTGACATCAGAATCATCATTAGATTTTAATGCAATGGATTTCTTACCTTTAGGATCTTCATCTTCATTAATTTGCTCTACTTCATAAGACTGAAGAGTGCCAACCAAATCGTCAACAGAGAGTGACATGATTCTTTGTGTCTCATTTATTGAGATCTTTATGTGATTCCAATCTTTCGAAAGTCCACGTAGTAACTTGTTAACCTTCATGGGTCTAGAGATTGGTTGACCTTGATATTCAAGATCATTCACGATTTCTGTAAAATGACTAAACATATCAGTGATAAATTCTCTTGGTTTCATCTTGAATGCTTCATATTGACTGAGCAGAATATTGATTATGCTTTCTTTCATTCGATCAGTTCCTTCATAGGTAATGTGTAATCTATCCCATACTTCTTTAGCTGTTTCACAAGAAGATATTCTATTATATTCAGTAGGAGATAATGCACAATATAAGGAATAAATTTCTTTTGCATCAAGAGCTTGTCTCTTGATTATCTCTTATTGAGTCATTTTACTGGACTTAATAGCTTCTTTTCCTCTTTTTAAGACTATTGTAGCTTTAAGAATGATTCATCTGTCTACCACGTCCCATTCCAGAGGATCTTTTGATCTTAGAAATGTCTTCATCTTGTTTTTCCATATGCTGTATTCATTTCCATCAAAATAAGGCGGTTTGATATTGTTTTGCCCTTCAACCAGACCTGGAGCCAATATACTAGCCATGGATCGTTAACTCTGAAGTGAAAACACTTCAACTTAAATAAATACATAGGCTCTAATACTAATTGTGAAAACTAGTACGAGCACCTAGAGGGGGTGAATAGGTGCGAAAACAAATTTTGCAAAGTAAATTATATAATTTTGCTTTTAAACCAACGCTGCTTAACAATAGATTATGAAAAGGAAATTATACTCTAATAATCAAATAGAATTACGATCAAAGTAAATGAGATTAGTGAAGAGAATAAGAACACAAGGTTTGTAGCGGTTCGGCTTAATCCAAACCTACGTCCACTCTTCCGCACTAATAGCCCACCGGCTAGATTTCACTAAGAATCAAAAGAGTTGTTACAATATAGCTCTTCCTTGATTTCACAATATAGAAACTCTAATATAGCTCTTCCTTGATTTCACAGTATAGAAACTCTGCTACACTTCCTCAAGGTCTCACGGAAGTATAAACTCTCTTTTAAATACAAGTTTTCGCTCAACAATTGAATTGACAAAGAACAAGGAGCTTTAGACTTTGGAATTTCTCTATCATGCGCACACTTGAATAACTGGAACGTCTTCCTTATATACTTCTTCATGCCATCACACCCGTTGGCACTTACTAAAGGAGTTCTTCCAATTTACTCGTTGGACAAAATCAATTGGGAAGATTTCGAGTTATTTAAGGAATATGATGATAGCCCACCAATCTTGCTTGCCCATATAATCAGAATCTAGGTTTCCATAAGTAGAACCTTCCAAGTATACTTCACTAATCAGCAGATCCAAAATGCCTGAATTAATCTCAAGATGAATAATGGATTCCGAGATGCTATATCCAGCCAAGAGGTCTTCTTTAGTCGATAGCATTAAATCCTTAAAAAATACTTAATTTTGGATAAGTCTTCTTCGACGGTCTAAAAACTGTCAATGAGGATAGACTTTAAATCTTGAGTTTGGTGGTCCGGTGGTCTTTAGACTTTGGTGAAAGAGTCTGTAAGTCTTCAGACTAGACTGATAAAAACGTTTTGTCAGGTTCAAAATAAGCAAGGAAGTTTTCTCCAACAAATTACACTCTATAGACACTATTGTAACATCCACTCACTATACAATTTTGATGTCGGAGTCTTTTGTTGCATTAATTATGTCGTCGTATACAATTCTCCCATCATAATTCCTTATCAAAAAGAAGTCTCCATTTTTCTTTGTTGTCTCTAATTGCATGCTATTCGTTGTAGTTGAAATGAGAAGCAAGGCCTAAGAACTAGATGATAAATGAGTGTTATAGATAAATGAGATTATCCAAATATATACATTAAAAAATGTCTAGTTCAACAAGAGCCACCATTTCGGTTGAACAAGATCAAAAATTTTCTCGTGGACCATATAATATTCTCCGGTCCCACTCAAAGGTTAAATCCCAATTATTTTAGGTAACCCTTTATGTTTTTGAAATTGGTTATTATTGCTTCGAGGACATTGTAATTGTTGAGTAATTAAACATCTGTTGTTCCTTTTAATCATCCATTAATCCATTCATAAACCCTATTTTAATTATTTCATTTAATGACACAAAAGACTGTTGAGAAATTGCAAGGAACCGCAATGAAAAAGACTATATGCTGAAATTTTGTGGTCTCTAGAACAAGAAAACTCGAGTAAAAAACAATATCCGACATTCTTTGCTTAAGTTCGATTTTGGTGGCAAAACCTATTTACAATTTTTCTATTCCACCCATAGTATATGTTAAGAGTCTTCTCTCATTTGATTTCTTTGAACCCCATGTGATCATAGTCTAAGGAGATCACAAAGAGTGCATGTGGCATTGAGCAAAGAATGTTGAATAGGATTTACTATGGATGGTTTGCAATAGCATCTCTGAGCACCATTAAAATCACTACTTCTCTAGGGTACACACTAGTCGTCAACACTAGGGGGTGAGCAACCTGGAACCTAAAGACAGGCTGAAGGGAACTTGTCAAGTTCCAAGTTTCAAGTTATGCAAGGTACGTTCCACATTCCAAAAATTAGAAAACATGTTTTGACCGGTAGGTTCCAAGTTTTAGGTCAGTGAAACCTAGAACCTAGAATCTCGAATAAGTTTTTGTGCTTTTTTTTTCATGTCTTCATGCAATCCTGTGGTATTTCATGGTGTACGATGATGAGTGTATAATTTGAAACTACTAATCCTATGACATCCTGAAATTCAACCCTATGTCAAATATATGGAATGGTTGTTTCGTTGACGCGCCTATGGTCATTTTACTCTAAGCAGGCCACTCACGAGTTAACTAATCTATTAAATGAGGCCATTATAAATGCGACAGACTAGAAAATTTGATCAGAAATCGATCACTCAACTGTAATAATCGGCAATGGTCAATACGACACCGTTATAATTGAATTATGATTGGATATAAGTCGATTCAACGGAAACACGTAATTGAATTGCGGGTGATTCTGCATGATTGCGAAATTCACATCGAATGGCATTAACCCGATTTTCTATCAATTTTATACTGGCGAAAAGTAATTGAAACCTTGTAATTTTTACAACAACCAAACGTTGTCTACGAGTCGGAGATGCACAAATGTGGATCGAAAATTACTGACCACGGGTCAAACGCGCTAAAATCCCTTAAAGTTACCCTATAGGTTAGGTCGTATTAAAGTTACGTTCGGTCGATTTTAACCACGAAATTGAAATTCTGTTTCAGGAATCGGACATTCGAGCGTGTCACAATTTATTTTGAGGACGTTGTCTCATCTTTCGGAGAAATTTTGTCGAGTCCGGAATTTTACGAAAAAATCGATTTCAGAAAAAAAAAAAAAAAAAAAAAAGGAAAATAAAGGTGAAATTCGGATTGGAGGAGGTGTGGGCTATTTTGCTACCCAAAAAGGTTTTTGGTTGTGAAGAAATAGAGGAAAATGGCCACTGAATGGCCACTTGACTTCTATGCATGAAGACTTTGAAGGCAATGGTCATGAGTGGCTTGCTATTTATCAAGGCTTCCCATTGGCCTTCCCCTTGACCTTCTTGTTCTCTCCCTATCTCCAATTCCCTCTCTTTCTCTCCAATTTCACCCCCCATACGTGAACCCCTCAGCCGACTAGCTTGCTTATGCCCATTTTCCCTTCTGCTTCTCTTCTTATTTTCTTCCTTCACCTTTCTTCATCCCTTTTCCCTACTGCTGACCCCCACTCCTTCCATTTCCTCTCCACTTAGTTCTTCATTTCCCTTGGTTTGTGCTACTGTATCATCCACCGTTGGCGCCCAACTTCACACCAGCTCACCGCCTCACGCCTCCCTCCATCTCACGCACAGCCACACCAACTCAACCTCAGCCCACAGAACCGCCTAGCCTTGGCCAAGACTTGCTGAGTTGATTTTAGCCTCGATCGAGCCTCCATTGAGACATGATAGTCTCAGGTTCTCACCACCATCGCATTGCCGTTGCTGTAAGCCCGTCGCCGTTGAATTTCGATGAGTTAACTCCCTAATCCTTTATTAGATTGTTAATTGCACTTAGGGGGTTAGATTAGTGTTAATTAGCTTGGTTAGATTAGTGTTAATTAGCCTGATTAGATTAGTGTTAAGTTGGATTAGCTTAACTTTGAATCTATTTATTGGACGCTCGCCGTTTGCTATTTTCGGAGATTAAAATGCACTGCAATTTTGAGATTGCTTCCTTTTAAAAAATGTTCTAAACATTTTCAATTATGACATATATTTTACTCAAGATTTTATGGATTTAAAAGAATAGAATTTTAGCTTCGTTATAGGCAAAGCGGAATCTCAATTGGTGTTGGAATTAATGACCTTTTGGTGTTTAAAGGATTTTTATTAACTCTTAGGATTCGATTTTCGAAAGAGTTCATTCAGAAAAGTTTTTCATCACATCTTGTAGTTTGACAAAATCAAATTTCAGATCAAACGGACAAGTTTTGGATCTTGAACCAAATTGTTTTTGGAAAACAGAATTTCTGGATACGGATACAGTTTTGGTAATAGTTTGGGTGATTTACTACTCTTATTCTAGACAGATTTAGGTCAATGTGTCTCACGAAAAATATTCTTCTAAGTGTCCTTTATAACAGATTCAAATTTGAAAATTTTATGAACTCGTTTGGTTAGGTTTTTGGAATTAATCGTAGAGACACGTAAGTGGACCCGGTTGCTGCCGGTTGGTGACGGTTGTGGTTTTGTAGTTGTTCTGGGTATCTCACTTGTTGGGAAATGAATATGTTATGATTTGGTTGATGTTTGGCATGCTGAGAACTCATGCGTGATATTATGAGGATGGTTGTTCTATGATGATTGTTTATTATGATTGCAAGAGATGGCCTTTGGACATTTAAATAGAAAGAAAATTTAGGTGTCGGGTTTGGACACCTAAACTTATTTGCTCGATAAAACAATGATGTTTTAAATTAGGTGTGTGCAAAGTTTGACGGATTAATTTTGAGTACGCAAGTACCTACGAATTTATTTTGAAAAGTTTTGAACAAAAGAAAAGGGTGAACCCACCCCATGGTGGCCGAGTTGGTGGAATCGCACGTTGGCCAGACGCAAGGCCGAGGTTCGATTCCCCAACTCGTCATAATGCATGACTAATGTGGGGAGCCATGGGAGATGGGTTGCTGCGCTAGCACCCCCCGTGGTTTACGCGTAGCTATTGTCGACAGTGAGGCGGTTTCACGATCATATAAAAAAAAAAAAAAAGGTGCAAGGTTTATTGCTTAAAAAGGGATTTTGGTGTTGTGTGGAATGCCGTCTAGGCGAAGGATGCTAGACGTTGCCGTTCACGGATGAATTTTGGAACGAAACTCCTATGTGGAATGTCGTCTAGGCGGGGGTTCTGGACGATGCCGTGCCCGACGGGGTAGGACGATGCTCGATTACGCTGGATGACTGTTGACTTTCGAGTTGGCAATGGCCAATAGGTTGTAATAACTGGAACATGCCTGAGTGGTTGTGATAGCTACGCTTGATTATGGGACAAAATTATATGACACCGTATGAGACGTGTCATAATAGTTTGGCCTTATAATCGGGATCCATGTGAATGTTTGAAGAGTGAAACATGTGTTTCAAGTATTAAATTACGCTTGTTGCATCGATAATAGCATATGTGATGAGCTAGCATGCAGGTACGCATCGATGCGAGGTGAGTTTTGTATGCTGCGTGTTTAGGACCGCCTTCGAGGCAAATTTGCGTCCTAATCGGGGTTTAGGGTTTTGACTCGCTGAAATTTTATCTCACCTCGTCGTGGCTAACCTTTTTCAGGGCCATAGCATGGAGATCTGCTAAGTGCAGATGTGGTGGGTGCGAGATGTGACACCTTTTAGCTAGCCCTACCATTAGCGAAGTTTAGGGTGACCCTGATCCCTGAGGTTTTTGGAAAGGGTCAATAAGAAGTGGCCATAGAAAGGCTTGTAAATCATTAAACTCCCTAGGGACAACAATGGTTGAATAAATAAGTTGTTTTCGGCAACTTTTGTGGCGTGTTATTAATATCCCTGTTTCTGATGATTGATTGGGTGTTGTATTTAATTCACTTTCACATGTGCTTAATTGAAAGAAAAAAAGAAAGGGTCGATGACGCGTCCTAGGAAGTCGCATTTTTAATCGACCGCTGAGAGATGTTTACTTACTTAATGTTTTATGTTTTTTGAGTCTAAATATAAGTTATGATTAGTGAATTATAACAGCAAGTGGTAGTTATTAAAGTGACAATTCACTGCAATAATTCAATATAAAGACAGAAACTAGGTAGATCTTGGAATCTATGACAAGATAGGTTTTAGGGTATGCAAGGTAGGTTTCAAGTTCCTGAAAATGATGAATATGTTCTAACGGATAAGTTTCAGGTTTTAGGTAGAATTTGTACGAAATTTAGAACTACTTATCCCTAGTTAGCACATGCCACCATGACAGTACAATAACTTAGACAACTCTCAAACTATTATAGCATCTTCATTCAACAGAAGAAATTGGTGCAAACAATGAAGAAAGAAAGAGAATTTACGTTGTATAGTTCATAACTCTGCAACAACAACCCTGGTGGACCATTTGATACTACTTTCTCAGCGTGTTCGACCTTTGTAAAGCCATTAAATTGATCAAATCCACATAATTTTAGATAAGAAAATGCGAAAGATAGAAATGTATAATGAAGAGTACATGGGCTATTTATACCCTTTACAAGAAGAAACAAGATATTATCACAATCTGAAGTGATTAGGCGAATCAACATAGATAACTACATATATCTTGCAACAGCAGATGAGAAAAACCATGTAGCTTTGGTACTACATTAAAATGCGGGCAGGAATGTGCTCCGCTTCATTCTCGCTGTGAAGCGACTTTTCCTCCATTAAAATGGGGGGCAGGACCTTGAGTGAAGCTAAAGATTTCCTCCATGTCTTGAGGGTTTCTATGGAACCGCAGAAAGATTGTTGTGAAAGAAAATAGCAGGAAGACGGAGATCAGAGAACTTTACCTTCTACTTGCGAAAAAATGTTGCCAAAATCACAATCCAACCAAGGAACACTTCCTGAAATTTTAAGTGGCAAAAATGGGCATTTATATGAGTAATGCTGTGTCTCCAACGATTGTCTTGTTTGCTAAATTATGTGAGGTCATGCTTGTTCTTTTGATTGACATTTTGCTGTTATAGTTGATTTCTAGGTGCTGTTTTATTCCAGATGGTAAATGTGAGAGTGTCTGTTCTCCGTACTATCATCATGGCATTACTGCAAAACTAGCCATGCATAAGGTATGGAGAAGAAGGAGGAGTCAAATGGGAGAGGTCAAGATTAGCCGCCGATGGAACAGAAAAATTATGAGGAGTCAAATGCGAGAGGTCAAGATTAGCCGCCGATGGAACAGAAAAATTATCGTGTACAAATGAATTTTCCAATTTCCAAGAAACCAAATTATTTATAGTATGTCAAGAAAAATGAATTGATCTCTATGGGTATATATAAAAAGCGCCGTTTCAAGAGACTCAACAGCAACACCAGATAGATTGAGCATGAAAAAAGTGATCTCATGCTTATCAAAATTAAGAAATATAACCGAGTCTCACTTTCAGTTTTATCAAATCTCTCACTTCGAAACGGCAGTCGAGAATATCAATCTGATTTTGTACCCAAATGTCAAGGATCACATACTTTCTATTGATTGGCGATGTCAGTTTTACCGCGTTACCTTGAAAGACAATCATCGTCAGCAATCCAATGTTGACTGTCACCAAACTTACCTCCCTCCCCGGATAAGCGTCCCGCAAAATTTTATCTATAAATTATTATATATTTCTATTTAGTCAAAAGGGTTTATTGTTGGTGAAACGTTATGGAAAAGTTGTAAGAGAGTCGTGCAAGTATCCCTCTAAGATATGGCTCATTAGCAGGTCTCATGCACAGACTCACATTCAACAATTTTTCCAGAACCTGCGTCGACTGTAGATGTATGTTTCAGTCCTACAGTTCCTTCGATAAGCTCCACTCTCTCTCTCTCTCTCTCTCTCTCTCTCATCCATCACCGAACATGTATCCGAGTGCTCATGTCGAGACTTTGTCTATATGCAGCGTCTGATGTGAAGTTCGATTAGATCTCCAGAGAAGAACCGCAGCAGGTCGCCCAAAACAACGGGACCATACACTCACCCATCATCGCCCAGTGGAACTTGAGGTATATCGACCCGAGGATTGCCCACCATCATCTTATTGAACTTGATCGTGTCCTTCCACGCAAACTCCCTCTCAGGTCGACAGAGGACGGGCCGGACAAGGTGACAGTGATGCCCCAGAGAGTGTTGTCATACATGATCACGCACCCGGCCCTCACCAGCCTCAGCAGCCTGTCATGATAGTTCTTCAGGTTAGCCCCGTAGGCATTGACGAATGCAAAGTCGAAGCTGCTTTCATTTTCTTGCTGACACGAAAAGATAAGCCGGATAAGATTGTCGAGAGTCGACCAAGCTCAGAAGACATCGTCTTTATTGCACAAGTGCAAATGAGGATTACTTTACAAGAAAAGTTACACTCACGTTTTCCAGTAATTTATCCAGGACGGGCAAAGCTTGCGATTTGACGATGTTGATCTTGTGTTCAATGTTGGCCTTCTTGATAAACGGCAATCCAATCTCATATGCTTCTCAGTCTACATCGATCACTATGATCTGCGGTGGAAACATTTGAGTAATGTGCAGATTAATTCTAGCTTGACAAATAAACTTCCAAATTTTTTCCTATTGTCAAGCGAGAGAGACGACAGACCTTGCCATCTTGCGGGATCGTGAGAGCCATGAGGAGGGGAGAGTATCTGGTGAAGACGCCGACCTCTATAGTCTTCTTCACGTTCAATAGCTTCAGGGGCAGCACGATGAACTGACTCCCGTCTGGCGCAGTCGCAGGGTAGGACCTGTTCAGTAAGATTCCCACCAACACTGTATATACAAACTTAAAGACACTCTCTGGTTTTAAGTATATGGACAGCAGCTTTCGGTCATAGAATTCTATGGTTATGCCATATTTACTCAATTTATCATCATTGTGACATGAATGTCCGGCTCCGAAAGCGAGTAATGAACATGTTCATACACTCTAAGTCGAAGCGGAATCATTTTGAGTAATGAGTATGGAATAGGATTACTGTGGATGGTTTGCAATGGCATCTCTGAGCTCCTTCAGAATCTCTGCTTCTCTGGGGTAGATACTAGTCGTCAGTACATACTGCCATGACAATACAACAACTTAGAATATTCTCAAACCGTTACAGCAACTTCATTCAACAAAGAAATTACTGCAAACGGAACAAATCAAAAGGGGGGGGGTAGAGAGAGAGACAGACAGACTCTACATTGTATAGTTCATCACTCTGCAACAACCCTGATGGACCCTGGGAGACTACTTTCACAGTTGGTTCCATCTCTGCATAGCCACTAGATCAATCAGAAATGCTGGTAAAGCATATGCAAAAGAGAAAATTGTCTAATTCCTGTATGTTTTGTAATGAAGAGTATATGAGGTACTCATAGGCATTACAAGATGACTATATCGATTATTTACAATCGTTTGCTGATGGATATAGTGAGGTGATATTCCCAGCTTGGTTGTGAAGAAACATTTTCAGATTGGGCTCTGCTCCTTTGTCCAAATCAAACTATCTGAACCATAATCATCAATTACTATGCCTAAGAACTAGTGGAACCGCCATTTTTCACAACATTTTATCCTGTAAGGAAAGCAGAGCAGAAGATATAGATGCTGAAGACATGTTGTCAGCCATGCGTCAAATGGAACGATCAACCAGAATTATTCCTAACAGAGAGACTAGGTAGTGTAGATTGAAGAAATTGACAGGAACGGTTTTTTAGCGAGTGAACAATCGTTTGAAGTTGATTGAAATTATTCAAAAGGTCATAACACAACAGACTCACAGTCTGTATTTGAAACTATTGTGTTCCAATCTCAAAAGATTGAGGGACGAGTGCTTATTTTGATGTGTGCCATAAATTTGATAAAAAGGCATCAATAGATGCGCCCTGCAGATCGTCATCTCATCACCCAGCGCAACTTGAGATATATCGACCCGAGGATCGCCCGCTATCATCTTGTTGAACTCAATCGTGTCCTTCCACGTGAATTGCCTCATTGGGTGAGTGGAGGATGGGTCGGCCAAGGCCACGGTGCCTCCCTAAAGAGTGTTGATACATGATCACACCTCCAACCCAAACCAGCCTCAGCAGCCTCTCGTGATAGTTTTTCAAGTTTGCCTGGTCAGCATCGACAAACGCAAAGTCGAAGCTGCTTTCATTTTCTTGCTGATACGCAAAAGAGAAGCCGGATGAGATTGTTGAGAGTCTAACAAGCTCAGAAGATGTCATTTTCATTGCACGAGTTCAAATGAGGATTACTTCACTAGAAAAGTTACACTCACGTTTTCTAGTAATTTGTCAAGGACAAACAAAGCTTGCAATTTGACGAAGTCAATCTTGTGTTCAACATTGGCCTTCTTGATAAACAGCAATCTGATCTCATATGCTTCTCGGTCTACATCAATCACTATGATCTGCAGTGGAAACATTGTGCAGATTAATTCTAGATTGACAAATAGACTTGCAAATTTTTTTCCTTTTCACAAGTGAGAGATGGCAGACCTAGCCATCTTGCTGAATCGTGAGAGCTGTGAGGAGGAGAGAATATCTGGCAAAGACGCCGACCTCTATAGTCTTCTTCACATTCAATAACTTCAGGAGCAGGGCGATGAACTGACCCCCGCTGGGCGCAGTCGCAAAGTAAGACCCGTTCAGTAAGATTCCTACCAACACTGAACATACAAACTTAAAGACACTCTCTAGTTTTAAGTATGTGGACAACGGCTTTCGGTCATTGAATTCTATGGTTATGCCGGATTTACTCAATTTATCATCATCGTGACATGAATGCCCGGGTTCAAAAGTGAGTAATGAACATGTTCCTACACTCAAAGTCGAAGCGGAATCATTCTGAAGTCATAGTCAGACGAAATCAATGAAAATGGATGTGGGATTGAGTAATGAGTATGGAATACAATTTACTGTGGATGGTTTGCAATAGCATCTCTGAGCTCCTTCAGAATCTCTGCTTCTCAGGGGTACACGCTAGTCGTCAGTACATACTGCCATGACAAAACAACTTAGAACATTCTCAAACTGTTACAGCAACTTCATTCAACAGAAGAAATCTCCGCAAACAGAAAAAACATAAAAAAAAAAAAAAAAAAAAAAGAGAGAAAGAGAGACTTTATATTGTATAGTTCATCACTCTGCCACAACTCTGACGGACCCTCGGAGACTAGTATTGCAGTTGGTTCCATCTCTGCAAAGCCACTAGATCAATCAAACACAAAGATAAAAGAATGTGCAAAAGAGAAAAATTGTGTAATTTATGCATGTTTTATAATGAAGAGTATATGAGGTACTGACAGGCATTACAATTACATCGATCATTGCACAACCAGGGAAATGCACAATTCGAGAGATATCGGCACCGTCCTAAGAGATGCAGAAGATCCCCTAGATATCTCTAACCTCCGCAACCATTTAAGGCTAAGAAATGCTGCATTCTTTCCTCATTATGCAGCAGCAGATGAGAAAAACTTTATAGTTTGGGTGCTAATGCAGAATGCAGGTGAAAGGAAAGCGTTCTGCTTCATTTTCACTGTGCAGCGGCAGAAACTTGAGTGACGCGAAAGATGACCTCCATGTCTCGACCCTTGAGGGATTTCACGGAACCCAAGAAAGATTGCTATGAGAGAAAATAGCAGCAAAAGATAGAGCGAGACCAGCGAACTTCATACCTTCTACTCTGGAGAAAGAATTGCCCAGATCACAATCTAACTTGGGAAAAGCTTCTGCGAAGCTTCTGCAGTTCCATGGGAAACATGGGCATCGTATAAATGCAGTTCTCTTCCAAGATATTGCCAAAGCAGGCTTATCCTGCGTCATCCGGGTGCCGTTTTGTCAGCTGAGTAATATCATGTTATAGTCAATATGTTTGACCGGCTCTGCGGCTGCGGTGAGAACAAGATTTCATTCGAACACCGCGAAAAAAGAACTGATTCTCTTCCAGATAAACATAAGATTTCCATCATGCTGGCATTGATCCAAACATTTTTAGTGCTTGTTCTCGACCGATGCAGGTGTTGGAATGCGATGATTGTCGTTCTCATTCCTCTCTCTCTCCCCCTGTAGTCACTAGAGACGTTTGCTCAGAGGACTCCCTCGTATAACATGAAGTTGAGTACAATAATGTGAGACTAAGGGTGTGCATGGAAACGCTCCAAAGAAGGGTTTCCGGAATACTTCTGTACGGATTTGTTCCTGGGAACAAAAAAAGAACAGAAACGCGTTTGGTTGTGTTTACGTTCGTTTCTGTTCTTTTTTTGTTTTTTTGTTCCCGGAACAAAATAAGAACAAAAAAAAGAAACAACAAATTGTTGTTTCTTGTTCCAGAAACAAAAATGAAGAAACGTTTCTCTTCTCTCTCTTCTTCTTTTTTTCTTCTTTTTTCTTTCGCCGATCGCCGGCCTCGGCCATGGCCGGCGACCGGCCGTCAAGGGCCAGCGATGCCGTCGAGGGTCAGCGACCTCGCCGGAGCCTCGCCTTGGCTGGGCGAGCTTGGCCTCGCCGGATCTGGGTGAGCTCGTCGACCCTCGACAGCGCCTCGCCTTGGTTGGGCGAGCTCGGCCTCGCCGGATTTGGGCGAGCCCGAGCTCGCCCAGCCAAGGCGAGGCTCGGCCTCGCTCGAGGGGAGATCTTCGGCTAGGGTTCTGGCGAGGGGCTCCGGAGGACGGTGCGACGGTGGCACGGCACTAGAGGCTTCGGGATCGGGATGGCGTTGAGTTGCGGGCTTCGGGGCCGCGTCGAGCTGTGGGCTTCGAGGCACAGGTGCTCGGCTCTGACGGCAAGGCGGCGTCGAGCTGCGGGCTTCAGGGCACAGGTGCTCGGCTCCGACGGTAGGGCGGCAAGGCTCGACCTCGCCCGCGCTAGTGATGCCGACCCTCGCCTTGCCTAGGCGAGCTCGGGCTCGCCCAAATCCGGCGAGGCCGAGCCACGCCCAACCACGGCGAGGCTCAGCCTCACCGAGCCTCGCCGGGGACCGGCGAGCCTCACCATGGCCGGGCGAGGCCAACGACCGGCCGAAAGAAGAAAGAAATAAAAAAGAAAGGAAAAATGGAAAATAAAATAAAAATATTAAAAAATTAAAAGAAACAAAAAAAGAATAAAATTTACCAAACGTGTTTCTACTCATTTTTTATTCCCGGAACAAACGTTACCAAACGCGTTCTTTTGTTCAAAAACCGTTCCCCGGAACAGAAACATTTTTTTTGTTTCTGTTCCCAACAAAAAAAGAACAAAAACGTTATCATTCGCACCCTAAGGCTCCACATGAAAACATTTATGTTCCTCCATATTTCTGTTTTTTTTTCCTTGGAAAATAAAAAAACAGAAATCCGTTTGGTAATGCCAAGATATTTTTCTATTTCCCATAATAGAAAGTTAGCACGGGAATAGATTTGGAGCAAAAACGAAAAAAAAAAGTTGGTTCTTATTCCCGGAACAATTTCTAGAAATAAGCTAATTTTCTTTTTTGTTTTTCTTTTATTTCTCTCTCTTACCGTAGCCACCTCTAACTATCTGGAGCCACCTCTAACTATCTGGAGCCATCGCCAACTACTGGCCGCCCCTGTTGCCGCCGCCATCGCTGCCTCCGCCTCTAGCCGTCACCGCCGCTACTGCTGCTGCCTCCGCCTTTAGCCGTCATTGCCGCCGCTGCCGACGATTAGTGGTTGGCGATCCATGAGCAAGAATAAAAAATGAATAAATATAAAAAAAGAAACGGTTGCGTTACCAAACGTATTTTTATTCTTTTTCTATTTGAAGAGTAAAAAATTTTATATAGTTATCAAATAGGTTTTTTTACTTAGAAATTATTCTCCGAAATAGAAATAAAAAAAGAACTATTTATGAAAAAAAAATGCTTTCTCAACCAAGAAGCGTTGTCATGCTTGCCTTGAATCTTTCGGAGTCCTCTATGTATTATCACTATGGTAAGACCAGAGAACCTTTCAGCCGGTCGGCCGGCCACCCGGGAGGGAGTCCCGCTCAGACCTCTCATTGGGGGTTTATCAGCCTAGTATGCTAGGAGATGACAGGGACCTCCCTCCAGGTGGGATCCCGGCACCAGAGGCACCGTGGCCGGAGAGGGGATAAGGCACCGTGGGATGCCCTGCTCACGGTGTAGCAGTTTAAGGTCATGCTAAGAACTGAGATGGTAAATGTGAGAGTTAAAAAAAGGCCAAAGTCGGCTCGCTTCCAGATGCGCGATCGAATCCTCGAACGTCGTCGTTGTCACTTCGCCCTTTCTCGCGCATATTCCATCTTAAAAAACTGTTGCGTCCCGCTTATAAAATCCCCTTTCCCATCAATAAACATTTTCCGGCCATCTATTTTTCCGGGCACTCTCGGCCGGGCTGCGATCGCGAGAAAGCCGCTCCCTCCGATGGCGCCGCCCTCCGCCGCCGCGCCGCCGGCGCCGTCGCCGTCGTCCCTATCGCCTCCTCCGGTTCCGATGGAGCTCCACGTCCGGAACCGCGACAAGCTCCTGAAGTCGCTCCGCCAGAGCCTCCGCGACGCGGGCCGCCCGCTCCACGGCTTCGTCTTCCTTCAGGTTTCGATTGTCGAGTTCCTCCCGCGCGCGCGCGTACTGAATCTCCGATATCTGCGGTGCTACTTTTTTTTTTTTTTCTGAGATCTCGGTTCTTTTGTTGTGCTTATGATCCGATCGCGGGAAGGGAGGGGAGGAGCAGGCGCGGCACGACACCGATCACACCGAGCTCTTCAGGTGCGTTTGTACTATCTGCGATTCGGTTCGGATAGGAGGTAACTATGTGCGTGCATGTATGTGAGTTCTGGTGAATTTGCTGGTAAAATGAGGGAGGCAAACTGCAACTGTGAAATACACTAGTCTTTGGTGTGACATGATGCTGTTTTGAAGCTTAATTCAGTTGATTACAAAGGCATGGTAGGTGTCTCGGCTTCTCGGCGGGTCGCGAAACGATGCAGTTTTAGGAAAATTTTGTTGTGTTGGTTGGTGTATGGTTTGATTTCGTGCCTATTGCAAATAAAATCTATATGCCAGCCTTGCTTTGATTCGTGGCATGATATGGCACACATGATTTACTACAGAATGCTCATATTTACTTTTGGCCAATGATGGGATATCGAATTAAGTTGCAGGGTAATGGAAACAGTTTAACTAGGATCCAATGTGAGGAAAAACGAAGCATAAGAAGAGATCGTGGATTTGGTCATCTTTTGCCACTCTTCCCATCACTCATAGTTTTCCTGTTAACTGCGAGAAACTATGCAGAAGTTAGCCTTAGTTGATTCCTGTGTTGTACATTGAAACGTTATAGATTCTTTTTTGTGCACTTGTTTGGGTGGCACGCGTTTAAAAGTTATTTGGCAAAGAGTACTTTTTTCTCAGTCAGACTCTTTTTCTTTAAATGCTAGTCCATTTGTTATTTATTGCTTGACTTTGTGTCTGTCATCTCACTGTTCTCTAAATTTGATTAGAAATGGTCTTTTAGGTTCAATAAGCACCATTGCATTTGATGTTGTGAATCATGATTGTTTAACCTGATTGGTGGCTGAATTGATTTTCAGGCAGGAGAGCTATTTTGCTTATTTATTTGGAGTAATAGAGCCTGGATTTTTTGGAGCTATTGTGAGTTCCTTGATTTTTTGAACAATCTTTTTCCTTTTATGTTGATGGAATGGAAATTATGTTATTTTTTTCTATTATCGCCTTCTTGATTGTCGGTTGCTTGTTAGTTCACAAATAAAACATACACCAGCAAGATGCCGCAATGTACCTAATTGATAATGTGAAAATGCTACCTGTTCCTTTTCTGTTGCACTTGCTGGAGAACTGATAAACACCGATTGACTTGAACCAGAAAATCATCTGTGCATACATATGAGAGGTTAGGACATACAAACTAATGGCCTTTAAGTATTTCTCAAGTAGATGTAATCTAATGGAGTATGAGTTAGGAGGATTGGAGAAGTTTAAATAGGACCTTGACTCGGGATTCACTGTAATAGGGTATAATGATGTCTAAGGATCGTTGTAGCCAACATCAATAAGTGGAAAAAGGCTTAATCGTAGTTCTCTTATTCTATGAACAAATATCATCAGGCATGCATTTGTCATGGCTTATGGAGTTTTACTTACAGGGTTTTACCACCTTGTTTGGGTGAGTCGAATGCAACCTCACGACAGCTAGTCTTTATTTATTTAGTTATGATCATGAATGCAACATGGATCAATGGCAATTGCTTTACCTTTAGAATACTTACTAGTATGATTACTTTTCCATTTGACTGTTGAAAATGGATGTTGGGCTGTATATCTCATGGAGTCCTCTTTGTCCAATCTGTTTCATAAGATGAGAGCTTGATTCTGGTTTCTGTATGAATATCTTGCTAGTCTGGAAGACACTCATTAGTGGTTGAATTATATACATAGTCATGTTGGTGATCAATTCATTACACCACTGTCTTGTTTTTGCAGCAATACATTGAAGAGCAATGATTTGGTTCAAAATGTGATGATTGGCCTCGTTTTAGTCTTTCTGATGCATGACCTTCATCAATACTACACTCTATAATTGTTCTATTTTCACCTGTTATTCTCTTTGTATCTACAGATATATGTTTTATCTCTCTCTCTCTCTCTCTCTCTCTCTCATTTTCAAGCTTTTCGGTTTGGTGGTGCTTGCTTACTTCTTTAAAGTACTGATTTCTGATATGAGCACAATTCTTCGTTGTCTGCATGCTTGTCTTCACATGGTCCATGCACTTTGTTCTTAGCCAGTGGAATATCAGGATTGATAGTTGTTTCAATGTGCTGCTGGAGAAAAATGACCCATAAAGACTTTGGTTTGATGTTAATCACGAATTCTTTTGAAGGATATCACGAGTGGAAACTCTCTGCTTTTTGTGCCTCGGCTACCCTCAGAGTATGCTGTTTGGCTGGGAGAAATAAAGCCTCTGTCATTCTTTGAGGTGACTGCCTGATCTGCCTGTCCACTTGTCAATGTAAATCAGGAATGATTTGGCTGATGGCTTACATTTTCTGCTGTGTAGGAAAAATACATGGTCAACAAGGTGTTTTATACAGATGATATTGTAAAGGTTCTCCAAGAGCAGTTCCAAGGACAGGGAAAACCTCTATTGTTTCTCTTGCATGGGCTTAACACTGATAGTAACAATTTTGCAAAACCAGCTGAGTTTGAGGTTATTTCCTCTTCTGTTTTCTTTGCTTCTTCGAAACTAGTTTCTGGTTACAATTGCATTTATTATGTCCAGCAGCATAATGGTGTTCCTAGTCTTTGTATAGCATTGTTATAAGTCTTTCTCATTCCCATTTTCATTGATTTATCAACTTTTGGACATTCCTTTGACTTCTTGTTAGGGAGTGGAAAACTTTGCAACGGACTTGACTACCCTACATCCTATTTTGACCGAATGTCGTGTTACAAAGTCCGATCTGGAGCTTGCTGTAATTCAGTTTGCCAATGATATAAGCTCTGAAGCTCATGTTGAGGTAATTGGTTGTCAAACAATTTGATGTTTTCTACATGAAATCCTCCAATCATCCTAGAGTGATTTATCTTTTGGATAAGTATATGAAATTATTCATTTATAGTAGATGAACATATGGGCATATTATAGCACATTGGCAACCTACTACAGTGGATTAAGGAGAGGAAAGAAAATGCTTAAGAAACTCTGTTTTTGCTTGTTTTGATTGTGCTTTACTGTCACTTACCTTCTCTCGCATATTTTGGCCAAACATTATGCATGATCAAATTACTACTGACAATTTAGTGGACTTTTACATGTATACATTTATCAGCCAAGACAAAACATGTATATGTCTAAAGAGATGTATGCACTTGAGACCACTTGGGAACGTTCATTTATGAAGAATGATGATGGGATAATTCAGTTGGTTGCCATTGTTACAAAATTGATTATTTCTGAATATCTATCTCATGTATTAAATGCATCCTGTAGAGATCTCATGAACAGTGCCAATTGCTTATCTAGCCAAATATAAGTAGAGGAGGTATTGTCACTATGTTGTATATTGCTTTGCATGTCTGCATAATGAAGAATTTGTGAAACATAAATATTGCAGAACAAAAAAACGTAAGTACTGGTTCTTTTATTGGTTTTTGGGGCAAGACGATGATATCTGCCTTCAAAAAAAAAAAAAAAAACTTGTCTAGCATTCTCACAATTTTGGGAGCAACTTTAATCACAAATGCTATCAACTCAAACGTCAAGGTTGGAAATGCAATAATCTGTTTCTTCTTTATTTGAGTTTTATGGAGCATTTCCTCCTATCTTTAGCTTGTTGAATCATCTTCATTTAGGCCCCATTTGGTAACCATTATATTTCTCTATTTTTCTGTTCTTTTGTTCTCTAGAACAAAAAAAGAACATAAATCCTTTTGGTAACATTAGTTAATTTTTATATCTCGGAATAGATTAGTGGCTAAGGAATAGATTTGGAACAGAAACAAGAAATAAAAAAAATTTACTTCTTTATTCCTGGGAACAAGTTTTGAAACAAGTTTTTTTTTTTTTTTTTCTTTTTTCATTTTCTTCTTCTTCCTCCTCCTCTAGCTGGTTGTTGGGCCTCGGGGGAGCCTTGCCAAGGGCCGGTGAGGTTGCTGGCTCGTCTCTGGCTGGTTGCCGGCCAACACTAAGGCCTGACAACCGGCTAGAGGAGGAAGGAGAAGGGACAAAGAAAAAAACAATTCAAAAAAATTAGAAAAATCTCAGAAAATTATTAAAAAAAAAAATTCTACATCAAAAAAATTTAAAAAAAAAAAATGAGAGTTATACCAAATGCATTCTTGTTTTTTTCTATTCCAAGAAAAGCAATTTTGTATAGTTATCGAATGTGTTCTTTTGCTCGGTGGGAAATAGAAATGTTAAGAATTATCTCTAAACAGAAATTGTTCCCATGAATACGAAATGTTATCAAATGCACCCTTAGTCTATTATGTGTTTTTCTTTCTGTGACTTAGCTGTGTCCGTTCTTCTTTTGTTCAGGTAATGAGGAAGATTAGGGTTGGCATGAAAGAGTACCAACTAGAGAGCATCTTTCTCCATCACACATATATGTATGGTGGGTGCCGCCACTGCTCATACACGTGTATTTGTGCCACTGGTGGAAACAGGTGAGATTTAGGATACAAAAAGTTAGTTTGGTTCTTCTGGCTTGTGCATGTGAAAGATCTGGTGTGTGAATTGAAGAACCTCAAATTCCTTAAAGGAATTTTCACAATAATTTGAATATTACAGGAAGCAAACTGGGAAAAAAATGCTGAAAGGAATTGGGTTCCCATTTTCTGGGGGGCTAATTTGACTTTCCAACCGGTTTAACTCATTTATAGGGGACAACAAATGAGAGAGAAAACCACCCCCCCCCCCCCCCCCCCCCCAAAAAAAAGCGCAACAAAACCCAAGGGCGGATATTATAGGGTGTTCTTATTAGTAAAGATAATTGAATGTGTTATTGGCACGTAAATAGTGCTGACTTGAGTTGATTGGTTTGCTCACTGCATTTGTGGAATTGAATTTTTCTGACAATTGTAGACTTATATTCCTATATTGATCATTATTTTAGTTACTGGATTTTCAGAGGATTCTTCAATAGATAAAACTTCTTTCCCATGCAATTTCCCTGTGTTGAACAGTTTTGTCTCTTCAAATACAGAGGGTTCTACAGTGTGAGTGGCACCTTTGATAATGAAGTATATTTCCAAGACCTGCTGATGTTATTTCAATTTTTGAATTACTGCTGATTTACTCATTCTCTCTATGGCATGCTACTGATATTTTGATAGTCTGCATCTCTGGAATAGAGAGAGTATAACTTGAGCAACAGATTAGTTTTTTTTTTGGTTGTTGTTGTTGTTGTGTATTTCCTTTTTTTTTCTGTGATTAGACTGCTCATAATCTTGCCAGTGTGAAGTAACAATAATTTTTTTCTATGTATTTTAGTGCTGTTCTTCACTATGGGCATGCAGCTGCTCCAAATGACCGGGTAAGTTAAATTTCGTTACTTGGGGCAAAATGCCTGGCCTAAAGTAGGCATTGCTCTAGGCAGAGGATGTTCACTTAGGTAAAGTAGCATGCATTATGCAAATGCACATGCAAAGTAAGCTTAGGCTAGCATGGTTTCTTGATATAAACTTGGCTTTTGGGAAAGGAAAAGATGAGTAAGAATCGTAAAATCATCCTGCAGCTGATTTATGCTATTGTGGACTAAGTAGAATAAACTTTTGTAGAAAACTTGTCAATATGTTGGAATCTTGATCTGTTGCCATTAAATGAAACTCACCAGTGCTTCCAGATGTAAATCTGCCCATATAACTGCACTTGGTCTGGGATATGGCTACTAACCAGAATTTTAGGCTAAGTTTGATCGTGAAACTGATTTAGCTTAAAGCTTAGACTGTCCATTGTCAGAGTTAAACAAAAGCCAATGTGGCCAATTTGGTCTGACCCACTAGGCATGTCAAATTTTTTCCTTTTAGCTTTTGTTTGATTTTCATCATCAGATTCATGAAAGCTAAATATATGGCTCATCAGATTCATGAAAGCTAAATGGTAAGTTCTAATTCTTGTGGATATCTTTGCAGACATTGGAGGATGGAGATATGGCATTGTTTGATATGGGAGCTGAATATCATTTTTATGGATCTGATATTACCTGTTCATTCCCAGTGAGTTTCTGGTTCTTGTGTGCTTTTGTGGGGTTGACAAGAGATATTGTTTCTCCTAGAACTTCTTTCCACTGGATTACATTGGTTTTCTGTTTTCCCTCAACTTATTTTTACATTCTGCTATGGACTTACCCAATTTCTTTCAAAGGAAAAGAAAGTTTGATGATTTATCATAGACAAGGTAAAAAAGCAAAAAAAAAAAAAAAATCTCACGTATCTTCTTCATGGCTAAGGCCTGCTTATTCCTGAAGCTATTGTTATATTGATCCATGTCACTACAATGGCATAGTTGAAAGGCTCTCCCAGGTTCAAACAAGTTGTTATTGGCTATTTAAAAAATTCATAATGTCTCAGTCATATTTTACGAATGTTTATCCTATATCTTCTGCCAGTGGGTGGTTTTTGTGGATAATTATTGATAGAGATGACAGAGATCTCCTTGGCTTTAGAAGGAAGCGGAGTTTACAAGATCAATTGTCTTCTTTTTGGATCAGAGTTACAAGTATCCCTTCTTACCATCAGCTTCATTTTGTGCAGGTGAATGGAAAGTTTACAAGTGATCAGAGTCTAATATACAATGTAAGTTGGTTACTTAAATCGACTATGAACAAAGCCAACTGTAGTTGCAGTAGAAATTAGCTACGAACAAAGGCAACTGCAGTTGCAGTAGAAACTATTACCTAGATTGTCTGGGTATATGGGTGGAGAGAATGGTGGGACAGTTTTGCTGATCAAATGTTTATTTGCAGTCTCAAAAGCCTGATCATATGGAGTTTTGATCTTTTTGTTGCTTTCTCAGGCAGTACTTCAAGCACATGATGCGGTGATTGCTGCTATGAAACCTGGAGTTAGCTGGGTAGATATGCACAAGTAAGAGTTGCAAATTTTTACTAGAGGGCTTTTAAATTTGAGTAATAGTCAAGAAAATTCTTCTTCTATAGTTCAGGGATGCTTAAACAAAGAGTGCTTCTATGTTGTACCATCACCTTGTTCTTACAAACCAAGTGAAACTCTCAACTGCAAATTGGCAGTGGCATTTTAGCTATTTGAAACGACAATTTTTTTCTTTCTATATCTGGATATAGTTTACTCCAATAAAGTAGCTTTATGAATTAAGCGTATTCTCAGTGGATGTTTTGGCAAAGCTTATTAGAAAAATTATCTTGAGATTTGTATGCTTTCTGGAATTTGACTTTGCCATATTTCCAGAGAAGAGCAACTCTCCCCTCTGCTCTCTCTTGCTATTGAATTTTTTCTTTAGAGGTTTAGCAGTTCTTAATCTAGAGTCATCGCATTGATTCTAGCATAAAAACAGTCCCCTGTTTTTGCTGTTGCTTCTGATGTGAAGGGACAGCTAGTGATTGTGGATGGTTCATTGCAGTCTCACAAGTCTAATTAACTGTAGCAAATTTCTTAGAGTGACTCACTGCTGCAGAGATTTCCTAGCCTTTGCTGTATCCCCTTACCCCCCCCCCCAACGTGGGTGGCTGGGGCGGAAACAAAAACCCCCAAACAAAAACCTTGCACTTGTCATGTAATTCCGTTTGCTCCATCTGGTTGCAGATTAGCAGAGAGGACTATTCTCCAGTCACTGAGGGAGGGAAACATCATATCTGGGTAACTACTTCACAAGGATATGTTGTCTTGCCAACGTCCTGTCTCTATGAACTAATGCTTGTCTGTTTTTTGTGGATTTCAGTGATCTGGATCATATGATGGTTGAGCGTTTGGGAGCAGCTTTTATGCCCCATGGGCTGGGACATCTACTGGGTATTGATACTCATGATCCCGGTGGCTACCTGCAGGTCTTTAGACTTTAAAAAATCACCTTCTTGTTTATATTCTTTGCCGGTTCTGATCTCCAGCAGTTGTGATCCTAAGAATCTCCATGATCTCTAGGGGTTGGAGAGACCAAAAGAACCTGGATTGAGCTCATTGCGGACCGTCAGAGAACTCCTGGAAGGAATGGTTAGTATTAGTTCTCTCTGCTGTAAATATTAATCATCATTTGGGGGAGAAATATTGGGGCAAGGAGACCTTGAGAGTACTCTTTTTGCTCTGTTTTCTGTTCTTAGTGTGCTGATCTCACAAGGTATTTTGTTTTAATTTGTTTCGTTAGCATACCATCTATGTATAACCAGCAGTGAATTGACTTTGATTCAGGTGATAACAGTGGAGCCCGGATGCTACTTTATCGATGCTTTATTGGATCCAGCAATGGACAGCGCAAACACATCAAAGTTCTTCAATCATGATGTTATTGGAAGATTCAGAACGTTTGGTGGAGTGAGAATTGAAAGTGACGTGGTAACTCCATTTTCTAAACTCTCTTTGGACACCTTGACTTAGGATAGATAGTTTCTGGACATATATACTCTATGTCAGTGCTGCTTTCAATTCGAGTTGTCAGCTTAAAGTCAGAATGAATATCATATCTGCAAAATGTTTAATCTTTCTTAAGTGATTTCTTCCCCTTAGTCTGGTATTCAAAAATTTAATCTAGTATTTACTACAGAAATGTGCTGCATCTATCTGTTTTAAGAAGTTCTATGCCATTACGGGTCAAGCCTTAAGATTTGGATTGGGGCACGAGAGCATCCTATCCAATCAGATCCTGTGTCTTCTCGGTCTTCCTTTGGAGTTCCCTATTATCCATTGATAATCCAGTTGTAGGTTTCCTATTGGTCATCTGTATGCTTTCCGATCAGTCTGTGCTTGACTTTGATGTTAAAAAGCCGGGTCCAAGTAGCCAAATAATAAGCAAATTATTTGAATGTGACAGTTCGAATCCTAACGAGCTTCTTGTATGACTCATCAAAGGGTCGGAGCAGTTGGCAAGCATTTTTTCAGTCTTTCTATGTTTACCTTAACTTATACATTCTCGTTTTCCTTTCAACTGTCGCAGCTCGTTACCGCTACTGGTTGCAAGAACATGACGAATGTCCCTCGTCAAACGTGGAGATTGAAGCTGCGATGGCAGGAGCACCATGGCCGCCGAGCAAGTCATCTGTTCACCTCGAGAACAGAGAGAGCAAGTCCGAAAGCTAGTCCGCTCCGTGCCTTCGAGTTAAAGAGAATAAAGGGCATTTACATGCCAAACTCCGATGGTATTTCAAGATGTTGTAAGACACTGCTTGTTTAGCTCTGTTATATAGGGGGTTTCAAGAAAATAAAAGGCGTTTGTACTTCAATCGTTAAGTTGATGCTGGGCGAGCCAAAACTCAAACGTCATTCCAATTTGATGCGCGCATTCATTTGACAACTAATTTTTTCTCTGGCCAAAATTTGACGACTACTTATATGCTATGCTTTTAGGAAAAAGGGCACTTTAGTGACTTCTAATTAGGTGCGATCGATTTCAGGGTAGGTCAGTTTCCACTTGAAATCTGAAATTGAATTGGATGGGTTTGGTTTTCAGTTTGTGGAGTTCGGAATTGGTCCACCCAGTCCTGGAAGTGGACCGACCATGCCGATTCCAAAATCGAAACCGGTGATTTCTTTTCTTTTCCTTTTGGTTTCTTCTATTTATTTTTGCTTTTACCGTTCCCTCTGATTATCATCCATAATAGGTTGGTTTAGTTTTCGGATTGGATCAAGAGTAATGCACACCCCTATGGCATATCACTGGACGCTACGACATATAAAGGCAATTGACGATCGAAAAGGAGGATTGGTAACCTATACGGTAGTTGTTGCATTTTAAAAAGAAATACCAACCTAAAGATAATATATGGTTCCAAAACATTTTATGAGCACAAAATTTTGATTCGTGAACGAGGGATCTTGAAGAAGGATGGAAGTCCTCCAGGCAGAGGAAGTCCAATTGTGCGGCCAAGGAGTTTATTGGAAAGGGACCTTACACTGGCACCTCTATGCCTGGAGCATGAACGATCGGGACGAAGGTGTGATTATGTCATTTGATCTTTTGGAAGAGAAATTTCACCGGGTTCTTCTGGTCCCTGAAGTCGATGAGGACGTATGTCTCCTGGGACTCGGGATTCATGGGGCAAATCTGTTCACATACAACTGCGCCCATGATCCCTGCATCGAGGCATGGATAACAGATGAGTACAGGAGAGGAGCATCCTGGACGAAATTGTTCAGTGTTGATTGTAGTGCCATCATAAATTTGGATAGGCGCTTTGGGCAGACCCCTCTCGCATACACATGGAGTGGAAAAATTGTTATTTGGATGGATATGGAGCGGATGATTATGTTTAATTCGGAGGATAATACTTGTAAGGATTATCTCTTAGGGACAGACATTGTTGTTGAATATGCCGTCTATTTGGAAATTCTTATTTCTCCCTATCTTAACGGTGGAGCTATCGAATGATCTTGTGGATTTTGAAGAAAAAACAAAGAGTGATCTTGTGGATTTTGAAGAAAAAACAAAGAGTGTTGAAAGTCTATAGTAAGTTTATCGTGGTTTTAGTATATTAAGTTTATCGTGGTTTTAGTACTCTGTATGGGTTAGATGTTTGCTCGATGAATGGCCATTCAACATTCTTTGTCTGGGTTAGATGTTTGCTCGATGAATGGCCATTCAACATTCTTTGTTTTGCTAGAATGATGAGAGACTGCAAGTAGAGTTTGAGTTTAAATGTGCTTTGTGCCAACTGAATTCGAGGATGAACTATCTTGTAATACTATATAGTTAATATCAATGACTCTTTTTGAAAAAAAAAAAAAAAAAAAAAAACAAGGGATTTTACTATATTACATTTACATCTTGTTAGGAAATTTTAAATATGTAGTAATTTTCTTTCCAACCCCATGGTCAATAAGAGACATTAAAATATTTGTAATTCACCAATTCAAAAGGTAATTGGTCTCGACCCAAAAAAAAAAAATGACAATTGGTGATATGTTTCAAAATTAATATGAAGGACGTGATTCTTCTACTTCAAATCTAATAATCTAAATATAGATATAGGATTTGTTTCGTAAAATAGCATGTCGGACTTTAGGGTTTTCCTTAAAAATATAGGAAATAATGGTAATATAATTATTGTGGACGATGCCAAATTCTTCGAACACTCGAATACAAATGTCTGGTTTAGGGGACATTAATCATGATTACCTACCTTCTTTAATAAGTTTGAACTTCCGACAACAATAATGGAAAAAGAAAACAGTATAGATACACACATACACACACACACATATTATATATTATATTTTGTTTTTAATTTATAATTTTTTCCTCATAGATTCCGCAATAGTGGAACCTGCTCATCATGCAAGGAAAAAGCACCATAAACCCCTCCTCATAAGCAAGCTGGAATTTTTTCCTTTCGCCTCCTCCCCGTAAAACCCTAGTCCCCTCCCCCGCCGTCGTCCATGGGCCGTCGCAAGAACCAGAGCCACCCCGCCGCCGGCGACGGCCAGGGCTCCGACCAGCCGCCGCCGCAGCAGCAGCCCACCAAGATCCGGTTCACGGACGACGGCAGCGGCGGCGACGGCCAGGAGGACGGCACCGCCACCGGGAGCTCCAACCTCGACGAGGTCATGTGCGACCCCGACGAGTCCACCACCGTCGCCGACATGACGGTCGACGCCTCCGCATCCGCCTCCGCCTCCGCCTGCGAGGCCAACGACTCGTTCCCCGATGACGGCGACGACCACCAGACCAGCGCCGATTACTACTTCGATTCCTACTCCCATTTCGGTGCGGTTCCGGTTCCGTTTGGTGTCGTTTTCCAGCTTTGTTGGAGCTTTGATTTTGTTCCGTGATTAAAGTTTTTCGTTTTTCTTGTGTAAAGTTCGTTCCTTTCGTTCTTCGTCTTTGGCTTTTGAGCTTTCTTGGAGTATTGATTTTGTCCCGTGATTAAAGATTCGTTTTTCTTGCGTAAAGTTCGTTCCTTTCGTTCTTCGTCTTTGGCTTTTGAGCTTTCTCGGAGTACTGATTTTGTTCCGTGATAAAAGTTTCGTTTTTTCTCGTGTGAATTTTGTTCCTTTCGTTCTTCGTCTTAGGTTTATTGCTACATTACATTAGCATTTATTGCAGAAGCTTACATTTTTTTTTCCTTTTTCTTTGTGTTTTTTTTTTTTGGCAGGAATTCATGAAGTAAGTGTGCTGCATTTGAATTGGAGCAGTTTGGTATCGGTTTCGATATGTTATGCTGCTAATAGTTTTTGTTACTGACGTCTTAACTTGAATTTCGTCTACGTGGTGGTTTGTTTTTTACTTTACATGATACGATTACATTAATTCTATTGCTTTGGTGTTTGGCCATAATTATGAGTGTTTTGGAAGAAAGATTTCAGAAATAGGGCATGGAAAAGATTCTAGTAACAGTTGCATTGTGATCTCAATGTAGGTTGCAGTGATTGTGTGTTATGGTTTTATTGGATTTTACCTCTTCTGATTTGAACAGGGGCAGCTTGGTTTTGATAATTTCGGTAGATTCTTGATTGCTTGCTCAGTCAGAAAGAGAGGTCATGAGGTTTGATGCCATGTCATAAAGTTCTCCAAAAAAATGAGATGTGGTCTAGGGCTGTGGGTTGTTTGTTCTAGTTAATGAAGAACAACCTATTTTTTGAACTCCTCTGTATGTTTCTGCTCTGCTTTTTGGTTTTTACCATCTTGGATTATCATCCTACTTTGAGAACAAGGGATTTTCCTTGCGGTAGTCAATCTTGCCAAGACCCAAGAAGTCCTGTTTTGATTCCTAAACATTGCCTCCCCTTCGCACATCTATAGAAGGGATCTCAAACTTTTACATATTCGTTTTTTGTCGACTTAGTAGATCGACATCTCTCTCTGTAGCAATGAGGAGCTGAACATGTCCTTTTTGACAATATTCCTGACACTATACTGTGCCTATACTTTCATTGCAGGAAATGTTGAAGGACATAGTAAGAACGAAGACATATCAAAATGTCATTTACCAAAACAAGTTTCTATTTAAAAACAAAGTAGTTCTTGATGTGGGAGCTGGGACTGGAATACTATCCTTATTCTGTGCCAAAGCCGGGGCGCAACATGTCTATGCGGTGTGTTTCGATTTTTCTTGTTCATTGTCTTCCTAATCCGTTCATGCTGTATTCCATCTCAATGTTGCCCTTCTTCTATAAGTTTGATATTTATTGTTGTTTGACTCATTTTGTAGATTGAGTGCTCCCAAATGGCTGAGACAGCGAAGGAGATTGTGGAATCGAATGGTTTTTCTAATGGTAAGATGCCTTCATTAGTCTGATTTTGTATCTGTGGATTCTTAGAGCATCTTTGCAACTGAAATTTGTTTCTTTATTAATGTTTGTTCCATTATTTGCAGTTATAACAGTTTTGAAGGGGAAAGTCGAAGAAATTGATCTTCCTGTCGCAAAAGTTGACATAATCATTTCTGAATGGATGGGATATTTCTTGTTGTTTGAGAACATGTTGAATACTGTCCTGTATGCTCGTGACAAATGGCTTGTAAGTTGCTTGCCTTGCTTTTTATGCAAATTATTTTTCGGGGACTGGAAATTTTTTACTATGTGTTGTCGTATGGTTCTGTTTGAAAAGTACAGCATGTGAATTGCTAGATGTGGAGATTCAAATACCAGCCAGTTCGGCATCTAACTGGGTCATTTTCCCTTGATTATTGTTTTTAGAAGTAAAGAGAAATTCACTATGAGGTACCATAGGGCTATTCTCCCCTAATCAAATTGGTTGTGCAAATTTTGGTACTTCATATTTTTTCCTTTGGCCAAACTATTTCTAGTCAAGAGATTGTAGGTCTATTGTATTAGTGAGGAAATGCAACAGGTTGAAATCATGGTTGGTCATTCATAACTTCTAATGCATTTTTGATTGTCATGATGTTTCTCTCTGTTCGTCCGAAGTTCGTGAAGTGAAGGTGACTTGCTGCTTCACAAACAATTTATTCACTATTCTTGGTTCAAAAGTGTGTCAACAAATTAAAATGTACAAAAGCTTGCTTTGATTAAAAAACAATAGATTAAAATCATAACCTTGCATGTGCTACTCATTCTTGGACTTCCTAATGGTGTTATATGCCTGTTGTAAATGATAAATGAGTGTTGTCTAAATTTCCGTAGCAGGCCTTGCAATGTTTGCCTTTATTTGCCTTTTAATGTCTTTGTTTGGTCAGATTACCTTTGGTTGCACTGTTATTCTTTTAGGCTTTTGTTATGGTAGTTCACCTGTTTAGTTGCTACATTGTGTTTGCATAGCTCTTCCTAGGGGTTGTGACACAACTCTTCCTAGGGGTTGTGACTATGCGCAATTTGTCACTCTACCATCTTTCTCCGCTCACAGGTCAATGATGGAGTCGTTCTACCTGACAAGGCTTCACTCTACTTAACAGCCATTGAGGATGCTGAATACAAAGAAGACAAGATTGACTGTGAGTTTAGCTTCTAGTTATTACTGAAAGAATATTGGACCTTTTGAATTTTATTTGCTAAGTCCTTTACATGTACAGTTTACTCTACCCCTGCTTTAATATGTTTCTCTAATTTGGGACTGTTTGTGCAATTATAGTTTGGAACAATGTGTATGGGTTTGACATGAGTTGCATCAAGAAGCAAGCCATGATGGAACCTCTTGTTGACACAGTTGACCAGAATCAACTTGTTACACAATGCCAGCTACTTAAGGTGAGAATTCCTGGCATGCGATTGAATTGATAGTATTCATACCCTGCATCCCAAGACCCAGTGGGCTTGAGCAGTTATCAGATAGTAGGATCTCTTCTTGTGATTCATTTCTCATCAATGTCAGCGAGATTTTTTCATGCATTGGCTGCTTTTCTTTCCCAGACAATGGATATTTCAAAGATGGCTCCCGGAGATGCTTCCTTTACAGCTCCATTTAAGCTTGTGGCAGAACGTGATGATTACATCCATGCTCTGGTGGCATACTTTGATGTGTCATTTACCAAATGTCATAAGTTGACAGGCTTCTCTACTGGTGTGTACTTTTTCCTTGGTTGGCTGTGCATCTCTTTATCTGCCTTCATTTTAATTGGGTTTGTTTAACACTAAATGACTTCTAAGCTTTGATGCATCTCCTTTTTTCTCATGATGACTATAAAAGAACGTTTTTTCATTCAAGCCTTTGTTTACTTAATGTTTACAGAAAGAGTTACACAAAACACCTTGGAGTGGAAATGTATATGATAATTAATAATTTATGGATTTTTTGCCAAGTCATCAGGGTGCCATCTGGCTGCATGACGAACAGCCACATGAGTGATTTAATAAAATGTTGAGGTGGCTCTGTTTAGTCTCTTTCTTATCCATTGCATCCATGTGCAGGGCCTCGATCACGGGCTACGCATTGGAAGCAAACAGTCTTGTACTTGGAAGATGTGCTGACTATATGTGAAGGTGAGGCATTGACTGGGAGTATGACTGTCGCACCAAACAAGAAGAATCCTCGTGATGTGGATATAAAGGTCAAATACTCGCTGAATGGTAGACGTTGCTCCGTCTCCAGAACCCAAGTCTACAAGATGCGATGACAGGGTAATGATTGTGGCATCTTATTCTTCTTCTGCAATTTTCAAACCTGCAATTGCTAAAGTTTGCCAGTGCTTGTTCCTCAAATGTACGGAAGCTGAGGCAACCGTCGAGGGCTTATTTAATTTTTCACTCTTACGTGGCATCTTTGTTTGTATCACTAATTTATTCTTTCCTGACATTTGGAAGTTCTTAAGAGCTTTCAAATCATTATCCAAAGTTAAGAAAATGCTTCTTTTTTATGAGCAATCCTTCTTGTCCGCCTCTCTGCACCTCTCATTAGTTACTAGACACTGTACTTCAACCATTTTCTAAACTCCTGCAGCAATTAGCCCAGATAAGTCGAGTTGCGTTCTGTATTTTTCGATGCATGCCGTGTCTGATCCTCATGACCTGAAGAGTCCAAAGTCATTCATTTTTCTTACCAAATCCTCCCTACTTAAGAAGGGAGTTCCTTTGACATCTTGTTTCACCATTCGCTGTTCTTTGCTCATGCTACATGCCGGTGTATCGACAATACTTTGTGAATTGCAAAATCCTAGCAACTAAAATCTTACGTAGTTGTCACTCTCAGATGGTTAGAAAAGAGTGATCTGTCTGCTTGAGACTAGACAGCATTTCAAGTTTATCTTGATGTGTGAAGGTCGCTCTCCCGGGCATATATTCTCCACTTCCACGACTTTTGTAGCTTCCCATGCTATCATGGGTCTGGCATAACTATGCCTTTTGCAGATTCGTCTGTATCTATAACCATTCCCACTCTTTGAATTAGACCGATGGGTACTCATCTTTCCCTTGATCGTCCGGACAATCCCTGGATCGAAACCCGGCAATCCCCAGATCAAACCCTGGCCCTTGATATATCCCTCATGCTAAAGGAAATTGTCTACCATCGCTAATGGGTACTCTCCTTGGCCACAAGGACCTACCGACATTTGCTCCCAAACACCCTACCAAATTTCATCGGAATTAATGGGCTGGAAGTCCTAAAAGTTATAGTGATAGGGCAATACAGTATTAGCACTTTCAAAGTGCGATCGAGTCTAACTTATCATCTCATTACAAATTCAATTAATGCCATCCAAATTGAGTAATAGAAAATGCTAACGAAGCATTTGGTAATATTCGCCCAAGACATTTGGGCTAATATTACAAAGAATGAAGAAGGTAAAAACTAAAGAATAAAGAAGTTGGGGAAACAAATTTCGGGCCGGACCGGGTTTCCGGGCTGGCAGATCATTTGCACATGTGAGGATTCACGACAGTCAAGACGACGTCGCACGTGCTCCTTCTGATTTAGGGTTTAGGGTTTTACGTCTTCCTCCCTCTGCCTCTCCCTCTGTTACTTGGAGCTGCTACTTGATCGTCGGAGAAGCAATCCTCCCATCAATTCTCAGCCCTCCGCCATGGAATTGCTAAGAAATGAGGCTCTCGAACCGTCAAGGCCCGGCCTTCTCGCCGGCGAAAGCTTCGATCTCGCTCTGAAGCGTGCAATGGAGGACCTTTCGGCCGAAATCCGCAAAGGAACCCTGGAAACCACCACCGCTTTCGTCGACTCATTCTACCAATTGATGCAATCGAGAGCCGACCCAACTCTCGCGTCCATCTGGGTCTACGCCGCATTGTCCTTTCGCGGCCGCAGTCGCGCGGGAGCCGACGTTCTTGATCGCGCGGCGGCCGCGAAAGACTCGTTTTTGCTGATCAAGGCGTGCTCCTCGTCTTGTAGCCGTAGAAAGAGCGTATCGCTGCTCGCGCCGGTGGTGTTCGAAGCCTACGCGATCATTTCCGAGTTGTTCGCGAGGGGCTCGTCATCGAAGAGGGACAAAAGGGCGATGAGGGAGGTCGGGTCCTTGGTCGATGCGGTTCTTGGGTACATGGGCATTTGCAGTTGCGACGGTTTGCACGAGGGCGGTGATGAATCGGGGATGATCACGGATTTTGCGGATTTGATCCGTGTTTGGTTGGGTTCGGGGGAGGACCTGGAGAGGTTCTTCCCGCTCTTGACCGATGACATGAGCAGAGCTCTCATACAGGGAGGTTGCGGGGTTAGTTACTTGGTGGGGGCGGTTATTGCAGAGGCTTTCTTGTTGAAAATGTGCTTGAAACTTCATGTCAAAGGAGCTGTGAGATTGGAATTGGAGGAGTTGAGGAGTTGGGCTGTTGCTTCGATAACTGGTTTTCAGGACTCTTACTTCTTTGGTTAGTGTTTGCCTTTGTTTGTGTCTGATATGTGAGTTTGTTGGAAGTTTTGTCAAGGTGCTTGTTTTGTTGGTGTCACTCGAGTTTACAGAATGTCTAATGAGACTAAACTTTTACTATGTACAAAGAGATGTATCCTGGAAATGTAATTTGTGGGCATCTCCCAGTAAAGTCAATCCTTGCACCTGGGAGGCTTTATGACTTCTTTTCTGCAAGGGATAATTTGTTGTTATGATCTTGTTTCTTGTCATTTAGTTTCACTTTCACTTGTTAATTTCCATCATTTGCTTGCAAACTAACAAGTCCTGTATTCTTGACCAGAGATTCTCGTTAGGATGCTTATTCAGAGTTCTTTAACTGGCATCTCCTTGTTGGTGAGTTCTGTTTTCACTAGAGATCTCATTTCGATATTCTTATTGGTATGCTAAGGTGTCTATTGGATCTAAGCAGGAAAAATCATTTTTGGCTAGACATATGCTTCTTTACTTGCTGATAATGTTGCATGTACATAGTGACTGTAAAGGATTAATTATATGTTTATTATACCTTCCAAAAATTGAGGTCATATTAAGGATATTCCAAATCTAGTATTGAGCTGATATCTATACTGTGAAGCCAGCTGCAATTCAGCTATATTTTTTTCCTTGAGAAATTCTCTTTCTGATTTCAGTTTCAATTTGGCCAGGGGTCAGAGTATCAAGATTTACTTAGGAAAATCCTATATGATGCGATTGTACTGGTGGAGTACTCTTTCCTCGGTCCTGAGAAAATAGCTGATTTGCCTACTGAACATGTTAAGAATCTTTTGATGACAAGACTGGTTGTGGCTTATGAAGCCATAGAGTATTTCAGGTACCAACATTTTGATGGTGTTCATTTGGATTTTGATGCAATAGCCTCTTGGCATCTCATCTTTGACATGTTTTAGGAAGCATGGGGACCAAACTCTAGCCATCTCTTACATAAATGCCTTCTCTAGTTCTGCTCTGCCTTCGCAAATAATGAAACTGGCGAGGAGAGAGATTGGGGTGGAAATCAATGCAAACAGATCAGTAGGGTCATCACCTAAAGCTCTCATAAGTAAGTGGCTCTAAAATGTTTGTTTTTGCATCAAATGTTTATCTTGTGTATCATGAAGTGCCAAATGTGCATGAGCCCTTAAATTTGTTTTATTTTTTCTGTCCAGAGTGGTTATTGGAACTCGAGGACCAGGATTGAAGTTTTTCGATGATAACTTGTTGAAGTGCCGTGCTAAATTGGTCTTTGATGTTTCTGTTGCTGAGAAACCAGTCTTGGAGTTGGAGGATAAGAAACAGGAAGATAATGTTCTCTTTTACATTGATAACAAAGGGGAAGAGAAAGATAAAGATGGAGATGATGGAGATGGAGAGGGCAAAGACATAGATGAATCAATGAGCGCCGCATTTATAGCAGCTGCACATGTGATGGATATGACTGAAAATGAAGGTAAAAAGAGGAAACAGAGAAAAAGGGCTGGGAAGGAAAAACGGATAAAGTTTCTTAAATATGAGCTTGCTGAGAATGCTGATTTACCAGGAGAGAGGTCCAAAGGGGTTGGTGGTGATGGCAGTGCAAGTGAAGTTGATAATCCAAGTTCAGATGAAGACGAGTAAATTGTGAGTCCATAAGGAAGAAATATGAAAAATGTTGACAACCTATACCTATTCATTGCTTCTGTGGCGACACATGCTGAATTTTTGGTATGATCCAGGTGTCTAGAGATTGATAATCCAGAGCTAACAAGCTGGTGAATATGTTTGTGTTTTTGCCCATGATTTACTTAGCTGTGCATAGAGCACATGCTGATTTTCACATCACGAAGTCATATAGAAAAATTTTGTAGGTTCTCCGGTGTAATGAAAGTTAGTTAAGCTCACTAGAGAGTCGAAAATTCTTTTCCTTTTCTTTCCTCAGATGGTATCATGTCTTTTAATGTAAAATTCAAGAGCTCTATGTTGTACAAGACCGGCTTCAAAACATCTGTAGTAATGCCATTGCATTTATAAGTTCTTTACAAATTCACATTGTTGAGCAGGTTGTACGAGTGGTTTTTCGTCATTCATGAAATTTTGCAGTCTCTGGGAAATGCAAATTTTCATCATGTTTCATTTCGGAATAACAATCAGTGTGGCGCATATGTAGTAACCAGTGAGGCTTTCAGGCAACACAAATGGAAACCTGGAAACCTGGGAAGTGTATTCCCCAAATTATTTTCAGTCTCTTGCAATGTCATGAACAATACATGCAGGAGAACATGTTGGGGCCATGTTTCATTAGCTGCTGATGTGGTAGAAAGAACAATATGATGCTGGAGTGAGCTTGACTGGGGATAAGGCCGTGATGAGTCATTGAGTCAGACGAACGGCAAGCAACAACACAGATTCGTTGCTTCGGCCGTCAAACACTACCCAAAAAGACCTACCAGAGCCTTCCAATCTCGGGAGGGCCATTTGGCCCCATTAATAGATAGACAGATTAGCAATGCGTGATATGATTGGTTTTGTCAATACCAAGTGCATTAATCATGTTGTGGCTGACCTTTCTTTTACTTGAGTCCGCAGTCATGTTTCGACAACACCTTCCACATATTGAGATAGACAGAGAGACAGAGACAGAGAGACAGAGACAGAGAAAATCAAGGGTCATCAAATGAAAAAGATTTAAATGATTGTCAAGATTACCTTATTGATAAAAGAGGGAAAGAGAAAAGACTTAAGGAAGGGTAAGCCGGGAAATGTAAAAAATTAAATTTGATCGTGAAAGGCTATTTTTTGATACAAAAAAAGTGGCATAAAATATTCTTAGAAATCTCCGATTTGCAATATTATGTTTCTCTTTTTTGGCTATTTTTCTTGAGAAACATAAAACCCTCCTAACATAAATATCTCAAATTGTATTTGCGACTCCATGAAAGTGATCCTTTTCAATAAGTTGGCAAAAAAAAAAAGGAAATTATATTTTTTATATAAAAAATATGAAAATGAAATTCCTCTGTAAACTCGAATGATCAAAGTTCGTTTTTTTTTGGCTCCTTTTGGCCAATCCTCGTACGGCCACGTCATGGGGATGACCTGTAAATTTGACCCCCCGTGGGGGACTTTTGACTTTTGACCATGTCGACACACCATGTTTATTTTGCTATTTTCAGTAAATCCCTCCTTTCGTTCTGCTCTGCTTCTTCACCAGCCTCACCTTCTCTGTCACACAGAAGAGAGAGAAAGAAGAGAGAGAGAGAGAGAGAGAGAAAGTGGGGGTTCTCTGGTCGGGTATAAAACACGAAGAAGGGCAATGCATTGAGGAAGAAGCAAGCAGCGCTCGAGAGAGAGAAGGGGCGGCAGTTTCGGGTTCTTGCAGGGGACTCTTGCAGGTGCAGGGAAGCCTCGGCCATGCGCGAATCTGATAGTTCCGTCTTCGTCTACCTAGAGAAGAAGATCCCCCTCGGTGGTGGGAAGGTTCGCTTCATTAGGCTCTTGCCCATTCTCTCTTGCCCCCCAAGTTTTCTTTTTTCCGGGTTTCTTGCGTTTCGGCCCGGTGTCGTTCGCTGCATTTGAAGGGTATCTTCCTATGGTGTTCCGGTCGAAAATGCCGATGATGGGCTGTGTCGGGTTAAGATAAAAATTGCATCTTGGGTTCTTGGCCGAGAGAATTCGTGTCTGCAAATGTCTAGTTTCGGCTGCTTAGACGAGGGGTGTGCCCGTTAGGTGAATTGGTTGACGTGTTTCGAAGAGAGCTTAAGATTTCCTGGAAATGAGCTTCGCTTCTATTATGGCTGTCTTTTTTTTTTCTTGGTTTGGTTTTCTTGCTTGGTTGTGATATAACTTCGTTGTAAAGTTCATTTCTTTTGACTTTTGTTTTTAGGAATATCTTATACGCACTAGCCGTGGTCCTGTATCTGTAATTGTCTACGGAGAGCAAAACAAGCCGGCCCTCATAACCTATCCAGATATAGCCCTGAACTGTAAGTGCGATTCTCTTCGGATCTTGGCGTCGTTTACCATTCGTGATTTTGAGGCATTTGTGTGCTCTCCCTGGCCCTCACATCTCTTTACCTTGTGATGCTTGACCGTGGCTTTAGTCGAGTGTTTCCTTTTGTTGAGATTTAAGGCGGTTAAGAGCATGTCAATCGGCATTCTTTGTTTTGATCCGCAATAAAGAAAGGGATCGGTTCAGCATATTTTGGAGTCGTTTCTTTGCTGGTTCGTCATCTTCTGCACAGTTGTTCTGTTTGCCACCTGCCTAAATTCTGCTGTGCCTGGACAATGATATGCATCTTCCTTATGCACATTGGTCTTTGACTAAATCTCTGTTTTGTTATAGTAATGACAGGCTGACAACCTTTTCTTGGCCAATGTGAAATGTTTAAATACGTTGTCTAGGATAAGTGGTATTCAGCAGTCTCATTCTTTCTTTGTTTAATTCTCAGATGTTTCTTGCTTCCAAGGATTATTCTTGTGTCCTGAAGCATCTTCTTTGCTGCTCCACAACTTCTGTGTTTACCACATAAGCCCACCTGGACATGAGGTTAGTGATTGGTTAACCAAAGAGCCTTGTTGATATATTGAATTTGTTTCTTTCTGAGTTCTCTTTTAATGTACTACTCTAGAGCTACTGGGGACTATTACTCATGAGTTTATTTTCTGGCACTCTGTTAAGAGATCTTACAGTTTGGAGCTGCAGCGATATCTCATGATCATCCAGTGCTTTCTGTCAATGATTTAGCAGATCAAATTCTTGAGATTCTCAACTATTTTGGGTAATTATGATGCTACCATTTCGTGTTGCTTTGCTCAACTAATGACATGAAAAACCTGTCAGTGGTCGGTTTCATTACTGTGCTTGGACACTGCTGCTCATTAGGAGAGGCGTAGAAGTAGAATTTGAATTTCTAAACTGAATATCCCTTTCTGAGATAGAGTGAGTTCCTGATTGGATACTCTCTCCTTGTCCAGGCTTGGCAGGGTTATGTGCATGGGTGCGTTGGCTGGTGCTTACATTCTGACTTTGTTTGCGGTATGTGCTCAGGGCTTGTAAATTTTTGCTCCAGGGTTGTTTCTAATGTTATTAAACTAGCTTTTTGTGCTCAAAATAGATGAAGTACGGGGAACATGTTCTTGGTTTGATACTTATATCTCCTTTATCTGGACACCTTTCCTGGTCTGAATGGTTTGGCAATAAGGTATTTTATCAGATCTTGTTGTCAATTTTTTTTTCCACAATGAGAGAATCGCATTCCTCAAACTTCAGTTGCATTTTTTAGGTCATGTCACATCTTCATTTCCATGGAATGTGCCACTTGCTGAAGGAATACTTGCTGAAACGCTACTTTAGTAAGGTATAATATACTTCTGTGTTCCCAAAATCTATTTACTTTCGCTTATCGACTTATTTTCAATAAAATTGCTGATTTTAACAGGAAGTTCGTGGTGATGCACAAGTTCCTGAATCTGACATAGCTCAGGCTTGCATTAGAGTGAGTACTCACTGTCTATTTGCTTCACTTTCAATTGAACAGGTTTTGTTGTCCATTATATGAAGGTAAACTGATCCATTTTTTTTCTACAGTTGCTAAATGAGAATAAAAGTACAAATGTTTTGAGATATCTTCAAGCCATTAACAGGTATATGCCAGCAAATCTCTCTTTGCTATGATTTTAATGTTTTGGACATACTTTTAACTGCTTCCTGGTTTGCTACTTCTAGGAGACATGATCTCACCAAACGCCTGAAGAAACTTAGCTGCCGCACTCTTGTATTTGTTGGAGAACATTCTCCTTTCTATGAGGAGGCTCTTCACATGACATCTAAGCTTGATAAAAAAAATTGTACGCTGGTTGAGGTACCTATTTGTCCTGTTCTCTATGAAGTACTATGTTGTATCTGGCATTTTAGATTCATAAGAATAATTAGCTCTATTATATTGTTATATTTCTTGGCAATTCAATAATTGTTGTAACTTGTTGTACTTAACATTTCTAGTGCAAGTATACCTGGATATTAGTTTTTGAGATTCCGACTGGCCAAGAAATGAGAAATGCTATTTACACTTACAATCTAAACTTGTCAACCTCTTCGACCCAAAAAAAAAAATCTTGTCGATGTCATTGTAGAAGCGGGCAAATTATGCAGCTATGGTAATTTCACTGCTAGAGCTCTGATTGTTAAAAGATTCGGTTGTCTCCTGCAGGTCCAGGCTTGTGGATCATTGGTGACAGAAGAGCAGCCTTATGCAATGGTAGTTCCTATGGAGAATTTTCTCAAGGGATATGGCCTATATAGGCCATCTCTGTTCAGCCATAGCCCGAGAAGCCCGCTCAGCCCTTCTTACTCCTGCCCTGAACTTCTCTATCCTCAAAGAATGGGCTTGAAGCTCAAACCGATAAAAACGAAACTTGCATCAAAATAGAAGCCCAAGGTTGAAGGGTGGAGTCCGAGGAAAAACTTGAAAGCACTTCTGTAAATCTGTTAATAAATATTCTTTCTTGCTTGGTTCTTTGGGTATGTAAGAAAGGTTAGAAGCTACTAAAAGGGGGTTAGATAGATAGGAGAGGAGTTTTTGTGGGTAAATAGGGAGAATTCTTCTTATTCATTCATTTGTAGTTCATAATTGGATTATGCCAGACCTATCTGTGAATGCTCCAAGGGGCCAAAGTTCGATCTTGGACAAGCAAATAATAATGGAAAGGAGTACATATCATGGAGTTCTGCTTCTCAAAATCTCTCTCTCTCTCTCTCTCAATGCACTTGGGCATCTACTCTCTCGCGGGCCTGACCTGTACATCTGAATTCTGATCAAGTTATATATATGACCTTCATTGTTAATCTTGCCAAAACTTAAAGCAAATTGGGGAAGATATCCTTAGCTGGTTCGCCTGATTGAATTCCTTGTATTAGTATCAAACACTGAGGGACTATCTTAGAGACCCACAATTTCTCTCGCCACAAATGCCTATGTGTTGCATTGTCCAAACTTGACCTGTATCATGAACTTTGAAACAAAGCTTTGATAAGCAGGTCATGACTTCGATTTTCTCTTAGTTTGGATGGAAATCTTTGTGGGCTCTCAAATGGGCGAAAATTATTTTCTCCTCTTTCTTCAAGCACTAGACATATTTTTCTAGATAAATTGTTCAACTCTCTCCCTTTTATCCCATATGCGTTGAGCAGGTTGAAAGTTTAACTACGTTTTGAACTGAAGCCGCTTTGAGCTGATACACTGATTCAGCATGAAACATGAGAAGAAAAACTTCGGTACTACTGGATCTTCTGAAGATCATCAATAACAACATGTCATAGTTCAACTGGATCATATAGGATAAGCAGCATGACTGAAATACTTCAAAGGTAACTGTCATTGACACCGAGACCCCTAGAGTGCTAAAAGTTGGTACAAATGGATACTTAAGTGTCAAAAGTTATAAAAGTGATATTTAAGTGCCAAAATTGGAGCAAAATGGATCACTTAAGTACCAATTCGGCCAAAATGCTGACGTGGCGATTTTCTGGTGAAGCAAGTGCAAAACGGCATCGTTTTGGTGCTGACGTGGTAAAAAATTAATATAAAAATTAATTAAATGAAATTTAAAATAAATTTATTTAAAACATTTAAAAAAAATTAAAAAAAAAAGAAAAAAAAAAAGGGGTGGGGGGGGGAGGGGGAGGCGACGGAGGGGGAGGGTCGGCCGGGGTTGCCGGGCCCGGCCAGGGCCCGCGACCCCGGCCTACCGGCGGAGGGCCTGCGATCCTCGCCTTGATTTGGAGCGAGGGTTGTGGCCCTCACCCAAATTTGGGGCGAGGGCTCGCGACCCTCGCCGCTGGTCGGCTGGGGTCCGTCGGCCCTTCTCGGCGGCAGCGGCAGCTCGGCTCAGCCCTTAGCCACCTCTTTTTTTTTTTTAAAAAATATTTTTATTTTTATTTTAAAATGTTTTAAATAAATTTAATTTAATTAATTTTTATATTAATTTTGTTACCTCGTCAGCACCAAAACAACGTTGTTTTCGCATTGTGTAGCCACGTCAATATGCAAAACAACATCGTTTTGCACTTACTTCGCCGGAAATTGCGCACGTCAGCATTTTGGCCGGATTGACACTTAAGTCATCCATTTTGTTCCGATTTTGGCATTTAAGTGTTACTTTCATAACTTTTGACACTTAAGGGTGCGCATGACAAAATTTCTAGAACATAAATTGATTTCTCAATTTCTATTTCAGAAATTGAGAAGTTAAAAATTTTAGTTTCTATTTTCTTCTTCAAATCAATTTCTAGAATAGAAATTTGTTCTAGAAATAAAAAAATCAAACTACGTTACCAAATGAATTTCTGTTCCAAACTTGTTCCGATGAACAGAGAAACCAAAAAATAAAGAAGTAGAAATTTTATTACGCGCAGCCTTAAAAAAACAAGTATGACCTCATATAATTTAGCAAACAAGACAATCCCTGGAAGACACGGCATTACTCATAGAGATGCCCATTTTTGCCATTTAAAACTTCAGGAAGTTTTCCTAGTTGGATTGTGATCTTGGCAACTTTTTCTCCCAAGTAGAAGGTAAAGTTCTTTCATCTCCGTCTTCCAGCTACTTTCTTTCACAACAATCTTTCGGGGGTTCCAGAGAAACCCTCAAGACATGGAGGAAATCTTTAGGGTGTGCATGACAAAATTTCTATTCCAGAAATTGATTTCTCAATTTCTATTCACCGGATAAGTTTCGAGCAAAGAAACCTGTTTGATAATGACTCAAAATTTCTATTTTTGGAACAAACCGTTTGATAACAGAATAAAATTTATATTTCTAAGAATAGAAATTGATTAGATAACAATATAGGAAATCCTCAAATACAAAATAATAGTCCAAATAATACTAAAACAACATAGGATATCCTCAAATACAAAATAATAATCGAAATAATACTAATATATTACAAAAGGTTAAATACAATTTCATGGAAATACATTATAAACAATGCATCGATCGAGCTCAGCACAAGAATGGCCAAGAACAGCGAAACCCCAACCAAGGAAAACAGAACAAACAAATCGCACATAGAGAGAGAGAGAGAGAGAGAGAGAGAGAGAGAGAGAGAGAGAGAGAGAGAGAGAGGGAAGACCTCGAATCAGAGAGGAAGGAAGGCGCAATCCAAATCCGAATGGGGATGCGGACGGAGGAGGCGAGTCCGATGGGACGACTAGAGCAAATTGGACGGTCTAAGGACGGCGACGACGAGATGAGCGATGATCTGACCGGCAAGAGGATGGCGACGGCGTTAGAGTCAACAGTGGCAAGAAGGATGGATTCGGAGTCGACGGCGAGGATGGACAGGTTGTTCGAAGTCAACGGTGTTAGGGTTTGGTTGAAGCGTTGAGAGGAGAAGGAGAAGCAACACCCAAGTAGAAAAGCCCGTGAACAGAGAAGGATGCCCAAATGGAGAAAATAAAAAATAATTTTTATTTTTACCTTAACAAAAAAAAAAATTATATTTCTATTTCAGAAACTAAGAAGTTAAAAATTTCAGCTTCTGATTTTTTTTAATTTCTCTATTTTTGGAATAGAAATCTGTTTCAAAAATAGAGAAATCAAATTACGTTACCAAATGGATTTATGTTCCAAACCTGTTCCGAGGAACAGAGAAACATAAATTTTATCATGCGCGCCTTTATCTTTAGCTTCATTCAAGGTCCTGCCCCCCATTTTAATGGAGGAAAAGTCGCTTCGTAGCGAGAATGACAAGGAACACATTCCTACCCCCATTTTAATGTAGTACCAAAGCTACATGGTATCTGCGTTGATTCTCCTAATCACTCCACATTGTGATAATATCTTGTTTCGTCTTGTAAAGGGTATAAATAACCCATGTACCCTTCATTATACAATTCTCTCTTTTGCATTTTCTTATCTAAAATTATGTGGATTTGATTGATTTAATGGCTTTGCAGACATGGAACACGCTGAGGAAGTAGTATCAAATGGTCCGTCAGGGTTGTTGCGGACTGATTAAGTTCTCTTTTTTACTTCATTGTTTGCACCAATTTCTTCTGTTGAATGAAGATGCTATAATAGTTTGAGAGTTGTCTAAGTTACTATATTGTCATGGTGGCATGTGCTAACTAGGGATAAATAGTTTTAGGTTTCGTACAAATTTCACCTACAACCTGAAACCTATCCGTTAGAACGTATTCCTCATTTTCAGGAACTTAGAACCTACCTTGTATACCCTGGAACCTAGAACCTACCCGTCACAGGTTCCAAGATCTACCCATGTTCCATCTTTATTATTAATTGAATAATTACAGTGAATTATCATTTCAATAACTATCACTTGCTGTTACAATTCACTAATTATAATTTATATTTAGACTCGAAAAATATGAAATATTAATAAAGTAAAAGTCTTAATCATAAAATAGAAGCTCGGATTAGTGGTTTCAAATTATATACTCATTATCGATGCCATGGAATACCATAGGATTGTGCGAAAACATAGACAAAAAAAAAACACGAAAACTTATTTGAGATTCTAGGTTCCAAATTTCAAGTTCCAAGTTTCACCGACCTAGAACTTGGAACTTACTCATCAAAATAGGTTCTCTAATTTTTGAAACCTATAATGTACCCTACATATTTTGAAACCTCAAACCTGACATCGGTTCTTAGGTTCCAGGTTGCTCACCACTAGTGTTGATGACTAGTGTGTACCCCAGAGAAGTAGAGATTTTGATGGTGCTCAGAGATGCTATTGCAAACCATCCACGGTAAATCCTATTACACATTCTTTGCTCGATGCCACATGCACTCTTTGTGATCTCCTCAGACTATGATCACATGGGGTTCAAAGAAATCAAATGAGATAACTCTTAACAGATACTATGGGTGGGGTAGAAAAAATTGTAAATAGGTTTTGGAGCCGCCAAAATCAAACTTAAGCAAAGTATGTCGGAAGTTGTTTTTGACTCGAGTTTTCTTGTTCCAGAGACCATACAATTACAGCGTATAGTCTTTTTCATTGCAGTTCCTTGCAATTTCTTAACAGTCTTTTGTGTCATTAAATGAAATTATTAAAATGGGGTTTATGAATGTATTAATGGATGATTAAAAGGAACAACATATGTTTAATTACTCAACAACTACAATGTCCTCGAAGGAATAATAACCAATTTCAGAAACATAAAGGGTTGCCTAAAATGATTGGAGGTTAACCTTTGGATGGGACCGGAGAATATTATATGGTCCATGAGAAAATTTTTGATCTTGTCCATTCGAAATTGTGGCTCTTGTTGAACTGGACATTTTTTAACGTATATGTTTAGATAGTCTCATTTATCTATAACACTCATTTCTCATCTAGCTTAGGCCTTGCTTCTTATTTCAACTATAACGAATAGCATGCAATTAGAGACAACAAAGAAAAATGGAGATTTCTTTTTGATAAGGAATTACGATTGGAGAATTGCATATGAAGACATAATAAATGCAACAAAAGACGATGACATCAAAATTGCATAGTGAGTGGATGTTACAATAGTGTCTATACATCATGATTGTCCAATGAGAAAATTGTGGCATTGGAGAAACTTCATCATGTTGAAGCAGAGGACCCATCTTTTTTACAAGAGCTTTCGAAACAAAGTAAAACAATTGACGAAAATATAATTTAGAAGCATAAAGAAGCTCCATGGTTTCTGCTTACACAAGTGCCGTGTATTTAGGGTTTATGATTACTTGATTGAAGGGGAGTCTAATTTGTGTTTTGAAAATTGATTCCAATAGGGTCACACTACCGTCTAGGATGCGCAACCTGCTTTGGTATTATTTCCACACCATGTGATTGGAATGACTAGGATCTCTCTTTCTAAGTTGAAGGCTTGTTAGTCAAAAGAAGAGAGGCTGAAAAAATTGGTCCACCACCTTTCCCTTACGATGGGTTAGAAATTTTTAGGGCCAAAAATCACCATAAAAGTGTTGTAAAGACCATGACTTTCCATGAACTGTTGATTACGTATTGATCTAGAAGTCAACACACATGAAATCCCAAAAGACTTTGACTTCTTAATGGATGTTTGCAAGAAATTTAATTTAGAGTTGTTGGGCATACTTTTCTTTTGGCAGGTATGCTAGTTTAAATTGTAAATGAATCATAGAACTCTTTAAATTAGAGATTGCATAAATAGAATATTTTGCTTGTCAAAAAATTTGTACTATGACTCTAAAAAACTTATCACCTAAATTCCACCGGCTATTTTCCTTACTTGAAAATCCGTTGTGGCATATCATCTATTGTGGCTTATCAAAAGGTGTTATTGAGAGATTACTTCTTGTGGGCAAAATTTGTTAATTCCTTTATGATATTGAGAGATTATTTTGTGAAGAATTTGTGAGGAGTAAACACTATAAGAGTTGTTGGGCATACCAAGCGAATTGATTGATCAACCAACAATTCTCCACATTCCGGGACAAGAACATGAGTAATTGAGTGGGACATCCACCACTGCGACGACCTTACCACATCGTGATGGCGGATGACTCGAGCACTCGAAATTCACAAAATCAGACTCAGCGTTATTTTCATGAAACATCTGTTCCAATTCGTCTAGTCCACACGAAATTTCTGTGCTCGGTGCTATCTCCTTGTCTCGCTCCTGAAACTAAATTTCTGCGTCTGCCAAATGAAGTCAAAAAAGGCATCCACTTTTGTCTTTGGCCGTGCGTCTCCTGCGGTGCGGTGATGTGGTCCGTGTCGATCCGACGACTTCTCCGACTCCGACTCTTGAGTGCGAGCGTGCACGACGAAGACCTCCAACGGTTGAACGCGTGCCTGTTTTTACACGCACTAGGCTAGGCTGCATCAAAATCCAAAGTGGAAACCAACAACTCCTATCTTCTATTGTGGAGTTTTAAGCTACCCGCTATTTAAATTTGTCGTCTCTGCAATGGGATCTCAAGCTACCAGACCGGTTTGATCCAACATAACATTGTTCTAGTCGCGCCATGACACTTGGCTCTCTCGAGTAAGCCGATCAACACTCACGGCGGTGACAAATTCATTGATGTTTGTTGGGTTGTCGGGGAATTGGGAACCGGAAATCGAAATGAAGAGAGCTAATTCGGTATCATTGTCTTCTCCCTACTTCATGGGAACTCGAATTGAAAAGAAGGAGCGTGCAGCATACTGTCTTTATAAATTTCTGAGCACATCCCATGGACATGCTTTGGAAGAGATCAGGAACCTTCTTCGGATTAAAGTAATCAAGCGAATCAAGGTCTAATGCCATGTATGAGGAGCGAATTAAGGACGAAAGTCGGGGTGTCAATCTGTGTCGACGGCCAGTATTCATGTGGTGTCATGTTAAGGGGATACTCTTAAATTGATTGGCCAGAATATGATTCATGTAATTAATAGGTAATCCAGCCCCAACCCACATGATTCTGTTAAATTAAATAGGTCAAGCTAGGCCAGTGCAATCCAAATGTTACACGAAAAATCCAAATAACTTTTTTAAGGTAAAATCTAGTTTTTGTGGCTTTTACTCAAGAAAATTGATGTGCTTATATGGTTATTCACCCAGGACCTACTAATTTTATTAAAATTCGAAATTTTAATATATGATAATAGTGATTTATTCGGATTGTGTGTAATATCATCATCAATAATACAGAATTGGGGAAAAAAAAAACTAAGCTTAAACTCCTTGACTAGCCCCATTCCTCCATCTTTGGTCAATTTAACAAGCTCGAGTGTTCTTGAGTCCAATCCTGCCTCTTGGCTTGGACTGCACCATCCTATTGGAAATATGAGATTTGACTAATCTTCCTTGTCTAGATTTGAGCTCGACTTCAATGGAGAATTTGTCTGTTAAATTTGAATAGTTTAATAAAGTTTGGTAAGGCAGACCTTTCCCTTATGATGGGTTTTTATAATTTTTTTAGGGTCAAACATTACCAATAGAAGTATCATGTAGAAAGTTTGGTAAGATAGACCTTCCCCTTATGGTGGGTTAGAATTTTTTTAGGGCCAAACATCACCATAAAAGTGTCGTGTAGACCACGACTTCCCCTAAACCATCGGCCACACACTGATCCACAAGTCAACACATATGAAACCCCATGAAGACCTTGATTTCTGGATGGATGCGTACAAGTTCCTTCATACCCATGCTTGTTCACATTCTTTTTCATTTTTGCCGCAAGGCGTCGTTGGTAGCTACTCCAATAAGTGGTCTTTTCTAGGATTATTTGCCACGAAAAACACCTGTTGGAATGTCAGACGTAACGTTCAGGGTAAAAATTTTTAATTTGAAACTCATGGCCTCATCTTCGTTGCTAGGCCTCCTCTTCCTCCCCCGAGCTTGAAGAACCCGTCTCTTTTTCGCCGATTCTTGGAGCTTCGTTGTCGCTAGATGCTCCGAACGGGAACTGGAGCTCATGAAGACGAACGGGAGGCTAAAACAGGGAATTCTGTTTCTCCATCGAGAAAATGGAGCTTTGCTTTGGAGAAACAGAGGTCTTTTAGCGAGAGAGAGAGAAGTTTCCCCAATTTTAAATGAAGCATTATTGTTCTGCTCATTTTGCCTAGTTAGACGAAGAATATTTCACATTAGACTTCAATATCTCCTATTAAAAAAACACACACACATTGGAGCCAAAATTTAATTTAAGATGCCACGTAAGATGAATTGTCGGAATTTATTGTCGAAGATACTTAAGTGATTGTTTTTCCATTGATATAATACTCAATTGATCGCTCAAAATATTTTGGTATTAAGCGCCGCATGAAAATTGTGATATTTTTAATATTTTTTTTCAAAGTAAAGTAACGTGTGGTTCAAAACAATATTCAAACACAAAAAAGTGCTACATACAGGATTGAGGTTATCTAAAATGTTAAAATTCAGTGGGACCTTGTGAGCATGGTTCACGGAATGCAGAGTGTTAGATCTGCACTAAAACCACGGGCCCCATCGTCTGATGACCTCATCATAATGTTGTCTCATGCGGGGAGACTTTGGGAGACTTCCAAGTCTTTATGTTGAATTGCTCTCCACTCAAGTTATTTTCTTATGGATCGCTCTTCTTTCATATATCACAGCAAACTCAGGCTCTCCACTTCCCAAGCAAAAAGAAGAGGACGTCTCTCTCTCTCTCTCTCTCTCTCAAAAGCATGAATCTTGTAAGCAAACCCATCGGCTTACATGTCTGCCAGTTGATGACTACATCTATATGGATCGTTATTGTGCTGGCTCTCTCCCACAACTTCCTTGCCCTTGCCACCAAAACAGAGGCAGATGCTCTTCATCATAGTGGGTGGTGGCCTTCCTACATTACAAGCAACACTTCTATGTTGCTTTGCATGTGGCGTGGCATTTCATGCGACGATTCTGGAAGCGTCGTTGAAATAAACGCATCACAACAAGACGACAATGACTACTACTATTGGTCCTCACTTAATTTGAGCAGCATGAATTACTCTTTGCTTCCGAATCTCACCTCTCTTACGCTGTCTAGTTATTATCTCATCGATATCATTCCCCTTCAAATATGTGCACTCCCAAAGCTTAGGCACCTCAACTTGTCCACCAATGATCTAACTGGTGAGTTGCCTCTTTGTCTCCAAAATCTCACCATGTTAGAAGTTATTGACATTCATAATAATGGAATCTATAGTCTAATCCCTCCTGAATTGGGAAATTTGAAGAGGTTGATCTACCTAGATCTCAGTTTCAATTTACTAGATGGCATGATCCCTATGACTCTAGTGAAATTGAAGAACTTAGCGCAACTCTATTTGCAAGAGAACTACTTCAATGGATCCATTCCTTTGGAAATAGGGAACTTGACGAACTTGGCATATCTAAATATGGAAAAGAACTACTTCAGTGGATCTATCCCATCGGAAATAGGGAACTTGACGAACTTGGCATATCTAAATATGGCATGGAACTCCTTCTTTGGATCTATCCCATCGAAAATAGGGGACTTGATGAACTTGGCATATCTAAATGTGGAAAAGAACTACTTCAATGGATATATCCCATTGGAAATAGGGAACTTGACGAACTTGGCATATCTAAGTATGGAAGGGAACACATTCAATGGATATATCCCGTCAGAAATAGGTAATTTGAAAAGGCTGATCCACCTAGATCTGAGTTATAATGCACTTCGGGGACAATCCCAATGACTCTTGGTCACATAGATGTCATCAACTTGTCGAATAATCATCTCACGGGAAAAATTCCATATAACCTGGCCCACGTTCCTTATGAAGCTTTCATAGGCAATGAAGGTTTGGAAATGACTTATGGTTCTAGAAGAATGACTAAGGTTGTACTTATGATAATACTTACACCATTGATGGCTATATCATTCATTTTCTATTTGGTTTTGAGGCGTTTGATCGTATTTCAACATAGAATGAAGAGCACTCAATCAGAGATAACAGAGAAAAATGGAGATTTCTTGTCAATATGGAATTATGATGGGCGAATTGCATACGAAGACATAATCAATGCAACAAAAGACTTTGACATCAAATATTGCATTGGAACTGGTGCATACGGTAGTGTCTATAGAGCGCAATTGCCTAATGGGAAAATCGTGGCATTGAAGAAACTTCACCATCATGAAGTAGAGGACCCATCTTTCGACAAGAGCTTTCGAAATGAAGTGAAGCACTTGACTGAAGTACGGCATAGAAGCATAATTAAGCTCCATGGTTTTTGCTTACACAAGCAATGTATGTTCTTGGTTTATGAGTACATGGAAAGGGGAAGTCTATTTTGTGCTTTGAGAGATGACGTTGAAGTGGTGGAACTAGACTGGTCTAAAAGACTTGTCATTGTATGGGATATGGCACATGCCTTGTCTTACCTGCACCATGATTGCACTCGGCCAATTGTTCATCGAGACATATCTAGCAACAACATTTTACTAGACAACAATATGCAGGCTTTTCTATCAGATTTTGGCACAGCAAGACTCCTAGAACCTAATTTCTCATCTAATCTCACTGCAAATATTGCAGGCACCCGTGGATACATAGCACCAGGTAAGCAACAATTGTCCATATTTTTGTGGAATGTTATAACTAGTGGCACTTAGCTAGATCAATATAATTTAACACCCCCATGTGGTAATAACATGTTGACTCTTCAACATACTTACATATTAATCATTTGATAATGCACTAACTAAGATTGTGAACTTTGTTTCGAGCCTCATCTAATCTATGACCTTTTGTTTTTTTTTTTTTAAGAGCTCGCTTACACTTTGGTCGTCAATGAGAAATGTGACGTATATAGTTTCGGGGTGGTAGCAATGGAAATAATAATGGGTGAGCATCCAGGTGAGATCATCTTAATGCCGTCCACTCTCTTCAGAGAAGATATTATGCTACATCAAATATTGGATCCGCGCTTGCCAATCCCAAGAGAGAATTCTATCGCAAGAAGTATAATTCTGGTAGTTTCTCTAGCGCTTGCTTGCTTAAATAGCAATCCAAAGTTGCGGCCCACTATGAAACAAGTTTCGGAAGCTTTTCTAGCTCCAAAACTAGCGTTGGCGAAGCCCTTCTATTCTATCTCACTTGCGCAGCTCCAAGGAAACAATCGAGGACTATGGTGGGAAGGTGGATCAACAGAAAATTCTTCAAGCCCAGAGGAAGAGCAAGGATCATGAGGTACTTGTCCCAAAACAAGCAAATAAGTTTCACCAAGTGAAGAGTCGGTTGATGAAATGATGCTGCAAATTGGCGAACATGGTTGGATCATGAAGTATGCAGCCCTTACAATTTTAATTCATGTTAAATTTGTTTATACCAGCTAGGCTAAAATCTTCCTAGGTAACAATTACCAAGTAGTGAGAAGCATTTATCATACGGTCGTTTATTTTTCCGTCTTTTTAGTAAGATCGAAATGTGTGATAAGTGATAATGTGTTGTTGTTATCAAGAATGCATGGCTTGTTAAGGAAATTCACTATGTATTTGGACGATAGTTTCTCTTTAGTTGAAGACAGGCAAATTTCGAAATTGATTTTCCTTCACATTAGCTAAAGATTAGACATCACATAAACAACAGAAGACCAAGACTTCTCTTGATTGTGTAGACGACCATGTACATGAAAATGAAGCTCAATCACCTTAGAGACTTTGGAATGGGGTACTCAACCAAGAGCTTGACTTCTTGAACGTGTCCTAATTTGACACATAACCAGTTTAAATTCTAATCAAATCACCATTAATTAATCATGAAATTTACGACGAAGGGGCTACCGGCGACTGCACAATTATCATGTTGCAGAAATTCAGCTTCTCTGATTATCGGCAATGCATACCTTTCCATTGTAACAGAAACAAATAATCTATTGTAAATTTTATCCCTGGAAACTATTTTTCTTTTTTTGGTCGGTTTCCTGGAAACTAATTTATGTCTACATAAATATGTCAATGCAAAGTTTTATACTGTCCTTAATGAGTGCTGCTTGGATTTGTAATTAACAAGATGTTGCTCGTTTTTCTCGCAATGAGAAGTTTTCTTACGCTTTTCACTCGTCTTTCTTCCAACTAAGATTCTTCCATTTCCTAAGTGCTCGCCCCATTCAATACCATTAGTTTTTACGAGTCTTAATGTTACAAATCAGCAATGTAACTATTCCTATTAAGTATTTCTTTTGAAGATTATTATTATTATTAATATTATTATTATTATTATTATTATTATTATTATTATTATTATTTTATTTCAAAATTGCAATAGTTGTCGATTGCATAGGAAATACATCCCTATGTACATAACAACGACAAGGAGGAATTTTCAACTATTGCAAAAATCCAGGTATATCATACATTATAAATAATAAGAATGAAGAATTTCGTATTTCTTGTCCAAAAGAGGACAATTAATATGAAACAGGATACATAACTTTGGCCAGCCGTCAGTTCTTGTTTTTTCACACTTACCAACTCTTTTCAAATTCTATTAATATAGAGAAGATCCGTCTTTTTTCTTAGTATGGAATAGTAGAATTGTACCCGTTGTAGCATTCTGATTCTGCGAGGACGTAAAATGTAGAGAAATAATATTTGATGCATGTTAAAATTTCTAAATACTTTGCTATAGGAGTGAGAAGCAGTTTATATAGGACATTGCTTTATTTTTTAGTCTTTCCAATAAGATTAAAATGCATTATCAATAAGCAATGTATCTAGAAATAATGAGACCCATATTAGACCCTATTCAAAACACGAGCACCCATACAAATTTTCTGTAATGTAAATGGTTCGATTAATGATGGGTATAGCTTATAATTTTAAGGCCAAACATCACCAAAAGTCTATAAAGACCATGACTTCTCGCGAACCAATGTAATACGTAGCGGTACAGAAAATCAACATATGAAACCCCAAAAGACCCACTACATGTCGAGAAAATATTAAGTGGTTCTGGATGCTGGGGAGAACCCGGGGACACAATTCACCACAAACTAAACTCATCCAATATCAATTTTTCTCCTGAAACTAAATCAACCGAAATTGTCACGTCTCGAACCTCGAGCACGCGCACACCCTTTGGTGGTCGACTAAAATTTGTGACGTTCTCAAGACGCGTTGCCGACCCATTTATTTTATGCACATGCGGAAGCGAATTAAACAAACACCCTGACAACAATCAAACATGGGATAGAAAAGCATGATACCCAATTTTCACAAATCACTTTATACACATGCCAAACCAGTCTTACAGGTCTATTCACATAAGTCTGTTGTAAAAGGAAACTACCAGGCCACCTACACTCTAGACCCTTCAACCTCGGGCTCCAGGTTCTCCACACTAGGGACTTGAAAATATTTAAACCACAACGAGGTAAGAATAAATCTCAACGAGTCAACACCCTAAACCCCGATTAGGACTAAAATTCACTCAAAGGCGTCCTAAACATGCACCACTTAGAACTTACCTTGCCTCAACACCTTCTTGCACATTAGTGCATCTCATATAACATATGTTGCATATAGTAAATGCATTCAATAACTGGAATGCATCATATCACTCATCAAATATTCATAGGGTCCCGATTATAAGGCCAAATCATCATGACACGTCCTATTCCGTGCCACACAAGTTCGTTCCATAATCAGGCGCGACTATCTCGCTCATTCATGCATGTTCCAATTCTTACAGCCCATCGGCCATGGCCAACTCCACAGTTGGCGGTCATTCGGACCCCGCCGGACATCCGATAAAAATCGGATACCGTCCCGCCTCGTCGGGCACGGCAACGTCTAGAACCCCCGCCTAGATGACATTCTATAAAGGATGACATTCTATAAAGGAGCATCGGTCTGGCCTCAACTGCGACTCAGCATCCGGACCCTCGTTGGGCATCCGATAAAAACGAGAACATGCATGGCTATAAATAATTTGGTTTCTTGGAAATTGGAAAATTCATCTGTACTCCATCGGCGGCCAATCTTGACCTCTCCCATTTGACTCTCCTTCTTCTTAATGCCTTATGCATGGCTAGTTTTGTGGTAATGCCGTGATGATAGGTACGGAGAACGGCCAATCTCACATTTACCATCTGGAATAAAGCAGCACCTAGAAATCAACTTAACAGCAAAATATCAACTTAAAGTGTCCATTTGTGCCAACTTTTGGCACTTGCAGCGTACTTTTGCCAACTGTCATCTTATTCACATTTGATGCCTTTGTGTTTTTGTGTGAGAAGAGATGTAAATTTACAACTTTAGATGCAGAATGCGCCAATTTGGCATCATTAATATGAGAGATCTGCTTACGCTTATCAACATTTTCTGTCTGCATTCTATAGTTTTCCATGCCCCTTCAATTTTGTCTGATGGCAACCTTGTAAGTAGGAGCAGCAATTAACCTGAGAAGCCATGTCGACCGATTTGAACGGGATTATTCCCCCCCAATACTGCATTTATGCAGCTTTTCTATCTATTACAAACTCGATTCTAATGACCACAAAACGAAGTATAGAAGGGAAAGAGAATTAAAGAATTTAAGCTGTCATCTAATGTGGACATGAATATAAAACTAAAGAAATCAAAACTCTTTTCGACAACTAACATTGGTCTTACACAGTATAAACTGGCATTTTTTTGCAGTCATTCTCCCCCCCTCAGCAGCAGTACAACTTCAGAGAAATGTCGTGTTAGCATGTTTGACTTCATACTTCCCTTTGTCAAAGCCGAGTTAGTAGTCACGGCTCCCTTTGCATGTATAAACTTCTACATACTGCAAAAAGAAGATGAATGTTGGTACCCTTGAGCATCATCTGAACAATGGAAGTTGCTTGATTCCAGCTATCAACAGCATAAAAACTAAGAAAGCCGTATGGAGGCCATGCGAAGCGCCAGCCCCATGGCTACCCCCCATTCTTTGGACCAAAGAAACTTGGGTTGGGTCGCCGCCCCATTCCTCAAAAACGACCAATAGATTGCCTGTGGGATTGAGCCACGATCTTGGAATGTGGTACCTGAAAGTTGAGAGCTTGTGACAGATGTTCATCTTAAACAGAAGAACCATAGAGAAAAAAAATGTAGTTTTGACATTTTCTCACCATCTTTGAGAAGCCTCCCCACAATTACTCAGGCACTTGCTTAAATCAAAGGTTCCCGCATAATTGCAGGTGCCGCAAGTGCCATGAGCTGTATAAGCAGGCCAGTGGCGTCCGATGCTCCAACCGTTTATCCATATCTGACCCTTTCCCATGCCATTCATGTCCAACGCTAATGGAGTATTTCCTGCAGGGGCATGGAAAGTTGTCTGCAGACAAAGCATGAAATGATTTTTATAGTGGAACCGGACTCACGGTTATCATTTAGTGAATTTTTTTGAAGGTGATCTTCACCTTGTACCAGATCAGGGGCTGATTTTGGGCCAATGTCGAGCCTCCATCCCATTCAACTGAGGAACTACCACTTGAGGTGTGAAGACTCAGATCTTCGCCCTTCAGACCGACCTGTTCCCAGAAACTACTATTTAGGTTCTGTTGATTTTGTAGCAGATTATTCCCAGTGTCTCATTTGATGCAGTATGCGAGTCATGTCCGAGAGACTAATAACTTCCCACACCTTATAGAAGTGAATCAGAGTAGCAACATTTATCCGTACAAAACCTTGATTATCAAGACTAATCAACCATCGATCATGTTTAGCAGAAATGACATTTTTCTTTTTTTACAGCTCCCCGATTTTGATAGGCATTTTCCACTTTTTTGTTTTTTTTTCTTTGCAATGACGATGAATGCACACTGATTTGGTCTCTTTAATTGCTGGAAATTATTGGTTTGGAATGCTAAAGTAGAACAAAGGAGCAGTGGACAAACTAAAGATACCTTGCAAGACCATTTCCATTTCGTCATGTCCCATTTTCCAGAATTCATACCCTCTAACGTGATTGGCCCGAGAACCCCAGCATTCCATGTCTCATAGTGCAAGCCAATATTCTGAACATTGGAAACAGAAGGGACAACACTCTTTGTCAAAATGTATTTATCCATCTTAACGATATAATCTGTTTCTGAGAACAATCTGGGAAATGGACAACTGACCGGAAGCCCAACAGCTACACTTAGTAGCGACACCTTGTTGATGCCGGCTATCAGCTTCACTTTATCACTATATGTTAATTTCGGATTCTCTTGTCCCCCATATACCGACCCTGTAGTATGGCCAGATGATCAACAAAACATATCTTTTAAGTAGAGATTTCAATGGCTAGAAAGAAATTGCAATTTCAGACATGAGACAGAAATTGGTCTACCTGCTTGTTGACTGTTGACAAAAACATGGAGCGCATGTCCTGCTGATGATACATTGAGAACGGGATATTGTCCATTCGTTAGAAATGCTTCATCTTGACTTATTGTGAAGCTGAACGAGCAAGAACATCAGAGGAAAGCAAAACTTTAAGCATGCGACAATTCAACATTGGAACTTCAATAATGTTAATAAGATGTAACTGGGGGAAGCAAGCAGCACTCACTCGATCGCATACCACAGATAGTCTGAAAAATCTCTAGTGACACTAATTTGCTCTGGTGGTACTTCATTTATAGTTCCATCCTCGCCAAAACAGAAAGTTTCTTCTCTATATGACTGCCAAGGGAATGCGCATTTTATGGGCACCATTTGGACAGGAGAACTCTTGTATCCAACCTGTAGAGGAGTCGATGGCACCATATCAGTCTCAACCTTGATCACTACAAGAAGGATTTTGTGCTCCATCCACCAGCAACAATGGCAAGATGTTGCTTGAAGTGAATCTTGTTTTGGGGGCAGATTTTTGTAATGCTTCTAAATCTTCCAAAATACAGCTTTAGATGGACTTGGTAATTTGTCATGGAGAGTAACAAGATGGGTTGAAATGAAAAAAGCTGACGTGAGATGTTCAAGAAAGTCTCTCCTAACCGTGGCAGTGTTGTAGACAGCAGTTTGGCAGTCAGGAAGAATGCTGATGGACCATGGTGGCAACTCATATTGCCTGTTTCGGAAAGTGACTTTCACAGAATCCTGTGTGTCATAGTTTGCCAGAAAGGCCGCACAAGCCTCAGATCCGGATTCGAAGACATGAGCCTAGAAACCAAAATTTGATGGCTAAATTTATTTCCACAACGGAATACTCGTCAGTGTTGGGTAAAATTAAGGGGGCTGATAAACCAAACCTCCTGTTTGCTTCCAAGCGATGATACTGCAGGATCAGCAGCAACTAGAGCTGATTCGCTTTGCTTTATGGCTAGATGCAAACCTCTTAAGTGACTCCATTTTGGTTCCCGTAATGAACCTGGGACAAAAGTGTGAATTCTGATGTCAGGAAGACAACCTGGTGACTTGTATCTAACTATATTATGAATTACTGCTAGTCTTGGGAACAGTGGATAACGAGCATGATGCACAATTTGCCTTTGGTCAATCAAACTTCCGAAAGCGTAACTCTTTATCCCAATTAGAAGGACTTATTAACAATTAGTGACAATAAGGAAAAGAGACGGATGATAAACTTAAGCTGACCCAGTCACATACCAAATTCATCAATAGGAGCGTCAAAATCATAGCTGGTGGCTATGAAGGGACCCCCGGTGGTCCTGCCAAAGTTGGTTCCCCCGTGATACTAGAGAGAAAAGACAATCCAGCAGAAGAAAAGAAATTAATCGGCAATGATAAGGGAGGAGGCAGAAACCAGATAACTGATCCGAAATGCTATGGGAGTCGAGATTACCATGTAGTAGTTAAAAAATGAACCACGGTTCTGAATGAACCTTGCGACTGCGAATGCCAAGTCTTCTGCCGGCCTGTGAAGCACCGCTCCCCCGAACCCAGTGAACCTGGAAACAATAATGATGATGAGCTTTGAGACTATGGCATGATAAAAAGGAAAAGTCCATGCATGAGTTTGCTGGCATTGGCTGCAGCGACGCACCAGCCTGTCCATACTTCAGTCCACATCTTGGGTTTATCGTTTGAGTTCGGTTCAAAATTTTCGCAGTAGAAGCCATTGCAAGTGTTGATCTGTCACGCAATGAACTGACACAATTCAAGGACCGGAGAAAACTGTTTCCCAGAAAGCTCTTAGTCCTAGTCTTAAGGTAACTCGTCCGAGATTAGTCGAGATTTAACGACTGCAATACCAAGAAAAACCAGTTAAAACCCCACGAAGCAGAAGGAAAATGCAGACCACAGGATCAGGAGCATCCGCCTGCTTGCACATGACCCAGGGGACACCGGTGCCAAGCCCCACAGCCATGTCAGCTGCCCATTTTGTATATGCCTTTCCTGGTTCACCAATTTCCCATTCCACTAGTTCAAACTCATTCTCTATCTGTCCACAGGCCACACGATTCCAAAATATCAGCTAGAAATAAAAAAGTGATAATTTCAGAAATACCCTAAAACTTGCAAAAATTGCACTTCACGTATTTAAGTACTGAAATTTATAACTTTTGAGCCACTTGTGTCTTTCTGCACAAAGTGCATTGAAGTAGTAAATTGTGAAAAAGAGTCACTTTGTAAGAAACTCAATTTTTCTTTTTTTGGTGAGAAAATAACAAATCGTAAGAATTTTCTCACCTGAGACAAAATTATTGGACCTCCCTGGGGCTGAAACAATTTCTCTGCCTTCATCATCTCCACTATCTTCTGCGCGAAACCTTGCATTGCATCCTTCATAGATATAATCGATCAATAACTGTTTAAGACTATTCAAATAGCCCCTTTTAGATGACATTTGACCAGGGTTCCAGAAAAGTTTTATCATAAATATTTTATAATTAGAACAAGCCAGTACACCGCAAAAATTAGCGTCACAGTATGTTGGTTTCAGCTATAAAAGACAATTTCCTACACATCTTTTGTGCCGTGATTTGTTCAGTCGACCATATTATGTAATTTTTCTTCTCAACAAGCTTCCAAAACGGTAGTTAATAAAGTCATCTTAGAATAGCAAACCACTCGTCAGACAATCAATGAGGAATTTTTCTACCCCTAAATGATTAAAATTTACATACAACGCCAAAAAAAGAGTAAAAAAGTAATGGATTGACTGAGACTTTTCTATCGGGGCAGTCAATGAAACGAAGTCCTTATCAAGCAGCGCGAACCTTGAACGGCTCATTGTCTGTCCTGAAAGCGATTCCGGGGACGTATTTCAGCCACACAGGGAATCCTCTGCATCGCAAAACAGAGCAAAAGAAGAACAGGGGATTCATATTTCTGAAGAACAGATTGGATAATGCAGAAGAGCAATGGCAAATTATATTCATGTAATCCTTACCCAAAATTCCACTCGGCGCATACGTAAGGCCCGATCCGGAGGTGAACGTAAAGACCGGCATGTTGCACCAGCTTTATGAACCGAACCAGATCAAACCTGTCCTCGAAATAATACTGCACAGAGGGTCATCAAAACGGGGTGCAAAAAAGAACCAACAGTATTAGTTTATAGCAAATGCTTTAAATTTAAGAGGGCGGGAATGATCTAGCCTTGTAAATTTACTTTTCCTCGAGAAGGTTCATGTCCATTCCAGAAAACATATGTTTGAATAACATCCAACCCTCCCGCTTTTGCCTTCTGTATAAGATCAGGCCACATCTGCAACCACCCAAGAAAGATTCACCGCACAATGCTTTAGACAGAATCAGAAGGAAACAAAGAGAAAAACAGAGACGCATTGTGAATTGCACTGGGCAATTCGGTTACCTCAGGAGTGCTTCTGGGGTAGTGAATGGAACCGGAGATGAGAATCCTCCTCTGCCCATCAATGACGATAGCTTTCCGGTCGTAAGAGACAGAGCACGACACGGAACGAGCCCACGAGATCAGAACCAATGCCAGCACCAATCTAGCTCCAATCACAGGACAAAAAGCATGAAACTTTGAACCCATGACGACGACGACGACGACGACGCTGCTTCCCCTGTTTCAGCTTCAGTCAAAAAGCAACGGCCTTTTATCTTTCCTTTTCCCAGACAAGTTTTGCACGTACCGAGAATTCAACAACAACGATCTGTTGCTGTCGAGTGAATCAAGAAAAGAGCTGGAAAGCAAGCGGGAGAGACGAACTGTCAAATTCCTTTTATTTTAGTCAACAAAGCGAGACAGTTATTCAAGGCAAGTAAATATGCAATGTCCTCATCTTAATGCATTGAATCAAATCTTAAACAATCACGATGTGTTGAATGCAAGATACGAGGAATCTCCGAGCATGTTTCTTACACAATATCCCCTCAAATCCAACGTTGACGCGAATGTAGTACTTGTCATTTTCTGGATTAGAGAACCAAGAAGAAGAAGAAGAAGAAGAAGAAGAAGAAGAAGAAGAAGAAGAAGAAAGAATAGAGAATGCCCAAAAAGAACTCCGTCCGAACGCTCTTTTTCATCGTGTTTATCGTGCTCATTAATAAGATTAAATGCTGCTTAAATAGCACTCACACGGTCGAAGTAAAAGGGTCGTGTGCTTCCGAATGATTAACTTCCTATCAAGGTTACTTGTACTGAAAGTTTTAAAATTTATCATTGAAGTGTAATTTAGTCCCGCAATTTAAAAATGTATGATCAAGTTTTAAAACTTGTCACAAAAGTGCAATTAAATTTTTAAAATTTTTAGAAAGTGTAATAAGGTTCTACAACTTATTAAGTTGGTGCAATCAAATCTTAAAGCTTGTTAATATTTTTCATTTGTCAAGTTGAACAGAATAAATAAAATGTCTTGATCGCATTAATTTATAATTTTTTAGGATTTAATTGCATTTTTTGAAAGTTTTAGAAATTAAAAACATTCTCATGACAAATTTTAAGACTTTCAATACACTTATCCCAAATTAGAATATTATAATAGCAAGTGTGGTGTTTTACTAAGTGACAATTTTTAGTTGGCCGTTTAATTGATTGCATTTGTGGCTTAGGAACCTCTCCTGCCAAACTCAGTTTCGGTTTTTGGAATTGGAACCAAGCCGATTGATGAATTGGCCAATTCAAAGTGAACTAAAAAATTGGCCTACTTTTTTTTATAGCAAAGACATGGAAAATTAATTAACAATTACGATTTTCACATATTGTGGGAAAGTGTATAACACACTTAACTACCAATTTGGTTTTGGCCTGTCCAAAACAATTTCTAACCTTGCCTAGCCTTACACTCTATAGAGTCAAGAACCGAACTGATCTTTGTGTGAATCGGTTTGGAACCAATCAAGGGAAGGTTGGTTTATTTGGATTTTGGAATTGAATCAGTTCAATTGCTCATCCCTAATTTCTTTCTTGTTACTAAATGAATTTTTAATGACCCTTGCATAGCAAAGAGAGAGATTCTCTTGAATCTCTTGCCTTTGAACTTAAATTCAAGATTGTGTAACAGTCTAATTATTTTGATTTTGCAAGAATTTTGAATTCGCAAAGAAACAAGATTAAATTTCTAGGCACGTTTTGTTTTGCTTTTTTTTTTTTTTTTTATATATAACTTGGGAACCCCTGTACGTTGGTAATCGACGAGGTAAATGCAAGAGGACGCTAGCGGATGACTCACCATCCCGACATACTACTTAAGACACTAAATGCCTCCATTAAGCACGTTTTTTTTATTCATCTATCACATAAGAACATTTTCTTCAAGTGGCCATGCGTGTGCCATTTCTAGGAGGAAAGTGCCACATTGTTTTTAAGTAAGCATTTAAGAACTTTGGTCGTTTTTAAAAATTGGAGACCCATTCGATTGCCTTTCATCCTAAAGAGGAAGTTATTGAAAAAAGAAAACACGAGCAAAATAAGAAAAAGAAAATTAGCAATAATTTGTGAAGTTGTGGTTTATGAGTGAATTAAGTTAGCAAGAAAGCACAATGTTATTTTATATGATTTGATTTTGAGACACCAATTTCTATTTAACCCGATCTCACTTCTCTTCAAATTACATTAATGCCGCTTAGTTCATGTTGACATTCTAATTGCACCAAATTACATGCTGCAATCAAAGAAGGAACAAATGGTTAATAAGGCCTGAGGACTATTTCGAATGCAAAAAATTGAGCGTATAATATAAGATAATTTAAATTGTTTCGGAGATGTGGCTGAAAAAAATTTGAAAAATGAGTGAAAATATCAAGTATGCTTTTTTTTTTTGGTTAATACCCTAAAAAACCCCAAACCTGAGTACACTTGTGACAAATTTACCCCAAATTATTTTTTTGACCACCAAAAACCCCAAAAAATTGGTACATACGTGACAAATCTACCCTCCGTTAGCTTCCGTTCAATTTTTCCGTTAATTTTGCGAGACGTGGTTGCTTGTGACGTGGCAAATCATGTGGAAATTCATAAGTTTAATACCATTAAAAACCCCAAACGATATATTTATGACAAATTTACCCCAAACTGGTATATTTATGACAAATTTACCCCAAGGCGATATATTTACGACAAATTTACTCTAATTAATTTTTTTGATCATAAAAAACCTAAATTGGTACACGTGCGGCACATTTACCATCTTTCAATTTTCCCAAATTTGACAGAGTTGTGATGTCCAATAAATTTTATTTTCCGGATTACTCTAACGTTGCCTCCATATCATTAATACTTAATTTTTTTCTTTTTATTGGAATCATTATTAGAAAATATTCAAAGACTACCAAATGTGCACTTCATTCTTGTGCCGAGAGGATGCCCATTAACTAAAAGATGGACAGATCGCTTGCGCACATATACAAAAGTGCACATATTGTGATTCTTCACTCGTTTTTGGTTTGTGACAAACTTGGCTTTATGTTTACATGTCTCATTTTTTTTTGGTTTACTACTTGTCCTTAACTGTTTGTACGCTTACATATCACTCTTACTTTGCTTTGGTCCTTATTAGCGTTACGTAGTCTTTTCTACCTTGAATTGTAAGTGTCAAAATTTTAACATGGAACTTACATGTGAATGGTATGAGTGACTCGTACATCACATGCTCGTTGAAATGCCGGAACCAAAATCACTTATGTTTGTCGCTAATTTCAGGTGTGCTTTGAGTATGATTCTTTTGTATATGTGCGCAAGCGATCTATCCATCTTTTAGTTAATGGGCTTCTTCCCGGCACAAGAATGAAGTGCACATTTGGTAGCCTTTGAATAGTTTTCTAATAATGATTCCAATAAAAAAATCAAGTATTAATGATATGAAGGCAATGTTAGAGTAATCTAGAAAATAAAATTAATTGGACATCACAACTTAGTCAAATTTGGGAAAATTGAAAGATGGTAAATGTGCCGCATGTGTACCAATTTAGGTTTTTTATGATCAAAAAAATTAATTTAGAGTAAATTTGTCGTAAATATATCGGCTTGGGTAAATTTGTCATAAATATACCGGTTTGGGGGTAAATTTGTCATAAATATCTGAGTTTGGGGTTTTTAATGGTATTAAAAACTTATGAATTTCGTAGTTTGCCACGTCGGCAACCACGTCGAAAAATTAATGGAAAAATCGAACGGAAGTAACGGAGGGTAGATCTGTCACGTATGTACCAGTTTGGGGTTTTTGGTGGTCAAAAAATAGTTTGGGGTAAATTTGTCGCGGGTGTATGGGTTTGGGGTTTTTTAGGGTATTAACCTTTTTTTTTTTTAATAGATTAATGTTTTGCTTCCCCCCTCCCCCCTCCCCCCCCCCCGCGCCGATTAAAATAGGTTTTGAGCATCTCGTACTCTTTTATTTTATTACAAATAAATAAACTTCTAGTCACAAGTTCACGAACGCAAGCTGCGTTTCGTCTCTTTCCAGGTTGCGTCCTTTCCAGGTCGTCGGCGAATCTTCGTCTTCGCCGCCGTCGTCCTCGTCGCCGGCGACCATGGCGGAAACTGCGGCTGTTGTTTTCGACTTCGACCGGACGCTGATCGACGGCGACAGCGACAACTGGGTGGTGACGGAGATGGGTCTGACCCAGCTGTTCCGTGAGCTCTACTCCACCATGCCCTGGACGTCTCTCATGGTTCGTTCCGTCTCAAACTCCGCTCTTTCCCCCGTCCCCCGTCGCTTTCTCAGCGAGCGCAATCGGCGGCGTGGAATTCGACTTCCGTGGAGCTCTTGGGCACGTGCCTTTGTGCACATCATGCTCAAAGCTTGTCGCTTTTTCGATCTCTTTACGTGAATTTCAGCAGAAATTGATCTTTCATGATGTTTTCTTCTTAATTTTTCCCCAGAATAGGATGATGGAGGAGCTCCATACGCAGGGGAAGGCGGCCGAGGACATTGAGGAGTGCTTGAAGAGGATGCCTCTTCACCCTCGTGTTATCGAATCGATTCGAGCAGCTCATCGAAATGGGTAATGAATGCATACAGTGTGCTAAGTTGCATATGTGTGGGTGTGATATGAGAAGGAATTGAAGTATGTAGCTAAATTTTTATGTTTATTCTGGGGGTTCTGTACCTGTAGATGCGATTTGAGGATAATCAGCGACGCGAACCGGTTCTTTATAGAGACGATCCTGAAGCATCACGGGCTGTTGGATTGTTTCACCGAGATCGTCACGAACCCGGCTTTCGTGGATGCGGAAGGCAGGCTGAACATTGTCCCTTTTCACGATTCCGCCGATTCTCCTCATGGGTGCAGCTTGTGTCCTCCCAATATGTGCAAGGTAATGTGGCAACGATTCGCACCCTGGACTCTGCTTCACATACGCGATTCTGGTGTTTATGTGTTGCCTAAATTTCGATGCATTCATTGTTGGTGACCCAATTGTTTTTAGTAGGATGATAATTAAGCTTTGTCTGCGTGTGTATTGCTTAGGGCTGCCTGTTGAGAGATGTGAGCGAACCATGATGAGGGTTCCTTTCTGAGAGGATTCTGTGCTTGAATTTACTACGTGCATTTTCCTCTATGAAGAATGTAGATGAAATGTATTATTCTTTCACCAATCGGAATTGGATGAAGTTGAATAGATTGGGGTTACATCAAGAACGACAGAGAATAATCTAATTGGTAATAAAAAGTCTTACCTTTTCAAATAGGCGAATAATCTAATTGGTAATAATAAGTCTTACCTTTTCAAATAGGCGAGGGAAGCATGCACCTCTGCTTTAACAATCTGGCTGCAGATGTGCAGAGGGTGGCTGGAATACCCTCGGATATAACATAGGAGAATTGTAATTAAATGCTTGGATATATGAAAGGCCGTGGAAAAAGGAAAGAGGTCGATATTTGACATAGATGCAACGTTTTGCGTGCTTATTACATGACCTGGGGGTTTCAATGCGAGGGTTTGTTGAAATGTAAAAATCAATCCAAATGCTTGTGAATTTTCAGCGACACAAACGGTGTTTTCAGTGCTAACCGTGGGAAATACACTTTAATCCTATTTGTAATTTATCGCCTTTCTTGTATCCGCAGTAAAGTTATTACTGCTTTTGGATCATCAGATTTCCACAGATGGTTCATTTTGTTCATTGTCTTAAGTAAATCTGCGGATCTTTGGTGTGCCGGCTCATCAAAATTCCTTTCAAGCTCTTTTAGTTTATATGCATGGTGCTTTTCTATACAGGGCCTGGTTCTGAAGAGGATTCAAGCTGCTGATTCTGAAATCAGGAACAGAAGATATATATATCTCGGAGATGGGAAAGGCGATTACTGCCCGTGCTTGAAGCTCGGAACACGAGACTTTGTATTGCCGAGAAAGAGTTTCCCTCTCTGGAAACTCATTTTCAATGACCAAACACTTATTAAAGCTGCGATCCACGAATGGAGCAACGGAGAAGAGCTTGCGGCAATTCTTCTCGAGATTATTGATAGGATCCTAATGGATGAAAATACCAGGACAGGGCTCACGGCCTCGCCTGATGACGGTTGTAAGACAACTCCAGTCTCTAACCCTTAAACCATCTTTGCAGAACCTACCTATTTGATCACCAGGAACTTGGTGAGACATAAAACTGACCTTAACACCGTTATAGTTGTGCTTATCGCCATTATAGATGTGCTGACTAGAACACCATGATGCTGGCAATATTCCATCAAACCAATAATTCTTTTTCTGTAATTTTTTGCTCTGTCGTTTGTGTTTCTGTTTGGCTGATCCATTTCGCCAGTTTTCTAAAAAGAAGTTTGGTTCTCGGAAAGTTTGGTTTCACTTATCTGATCTGCAATCTCATTCGATCTAACTGGATGATTAATTTAGTTCGTAGTGAACATACATTGATCTATAGTTTGGGTTGACTATGATTCCGTTAACATGATTTTGGCTTTTCAAGTTTTGCTTCTACCTGTGGTTATGTGGCTGTGGAGTGGTTATCATCTTTGGTTCTGCTTCAGTAATAAATAAAATTATATAGGGGAAAAATTTCATAATGTTGTACATTTTAGTACTATTTATATCTATATGAATATACAATAACAAGCTGTTTCTTAAGAAACCATGACTTTTAACTTGCAAGGGATCCGATCATCCTTTTGCAATGAGTGCTTCCATTTCTTCTGCTTCAAAGTAGGATTTGTGGTTTCCTCGTTTCATAACATCGGGTTTCGTTCGACAAGACATCAAAATAAGGGAATGTTCTAAAACTTGTTTTTATTTTTCGATCTTACCAAAACTTGATATTAGCATTGCTCAAAGCACCACTTTCCAAATTACCAAAATATTTCTCCAATATATATTGAACCGGGTTTGAAACCAAACCTCTCCTCACGAGGATAGATGGGGCGACTTAGGTGAGATCCAATTTTCTATTCACTCGTGGGATTCAGGTGGTCCAGGGACTCCCACCCCCCAGCTCTTTTCTTCTCGAGAATCTATACATCCCCTATCAGTATATGAGCAGAGTTATCTCTTGAGCACAAATTTGGGTTTGGCCTCGATGGGAAAAGAAAATGGAGTATCTAATAACGTATTTTCATAGATCAAGAACTACAAGATCGCATTTTTCATTATGGGGTGATGGAGGGATCATACCATCCAAACTTCTTCTTTTTTTCATGCTTTTTTGGTTTAGAGAAAGCTGCAATCGATAGGATTTTTCTATTTCTTTCTCCTCTAAGATAAGAACTTGAAATTCTGTTTTTTTTTTTTTTTTTAATTCCTGCAAGGATAAGGAGATTGGATCTCACCGTAAAAAGAATGCTGGTAGACTTTTACGGGATTGGCAGATACAGACGAAAGATCACATGGTTTTCTCACCGGTGTACCTGCCGTCGCACGTGCGGCCGTCTTTTGTCAGACAGTCTAGTTCGACCGTTAACGGCTGTCTTTCGGTCGGGCCGAAGTCAAAGGAAGAAGCGCGCACAAAAAACGGCAGCCCGTTCCGGTCACCGCGTTAGTTCCGATCGGACGCGGCAACGCCCAGCTGTTCTCAGTTTTTCCCCCTTTCCGTTAAAAAACAAACTAAAGTAAATAATTAAAAAAAGAAAAATGGAAAGGCACCGGCTCGCGCGCGCGCGAGGTGCTGACGGTGTAACCGCTTCCCCGTCCAATCGCGTTCCGCCGCGCGCGGCCCGGCCGCCGGGGGCTGCTCATGATTGGGTAACGGAACCGGGAGCAGCGAGACTAAAATTGAGCGGCGCGCACCCGATCGCGTCCCTTCCAACCAATGTGCCACCTTGCTGTGGAGGGTGGGCTTCTCCGACTGGTCAAGATTCTTTTCTTTTTCTCTTCTTCTTCTTCCTTCTCTTCTCTCTCATCCACGACCTCTTCGCGCCCGCCATCAAAAGACGTCTCGATTTCCCTCTCTTTCTCTCTCTTCAACGCGAGAAGGAAGAGAGAGGGAGAGAGAGAGATGAGCGCGGCCATGGACGGCGTGATCGAGGCCATGCCCGTGTTCGCCAAGGAGCTGGTCGCCGGCGGGGTCGCTGGCGGCGTCGCCAAGTCCGTGGTGGCGCCGCTCGAGCGCGTCAAGATCTTGTTTCAGGTACGCCCCCTCCCCCGCTCCCCTCCGACGAATTTCGTCTCTTTTTTTCTTTTTTCTCTCTCCTCGAAGTCCGGATTCCGCCGCGGCTTGATGGGTTCGACTCGGCTCTGCTCGGCGCGATTCGTTTGGGCCGTGTTTTTTTTTTTTTTTTCTGAATCGTTAGTCGACGAGGGCTGTTCCGATTGAAGGCGGACTGTGCTCTGACTGTTCGTAGCGAGTTAATGCGAAGGTGGAAGAGGCGGAAGGAGAGAGAAGATGAACGAAAAGGTTTTACGTGGTTCGATCGGCGAAGAAAAAAAGTTTCTTGGATTCATACTAGACATAGTGTATGATTTTCATGGTAAATACGGCCATTACACGTTGGACCCTGATCCTCATTCTTATAAAGATTAAATTTTTGAGGCCGTAGAAGCTTGTAGTCACAGTTAGTATCGAGATTGGGTGTATTGATTTTGTCTGGCAATTGGCATTACTGATTCCGCGTGATTGAGGAGTTCTGCACAAGCTATTATGCGAGAGGGGCAGCTGGTAGTGAACCCAAGAAAATAAAGGGGAATGTGGTCGATGGCTTGGTTAGCACAAGTGATGGAAAATATATGGTCTTCCCTTCGAGTTTCCATCGTGGTTGCATCAATATTCTGTATGAAATCCGCTGAACTCAATTGTAGCAGAACTTGGATGTGCGACCTTGTCCACCTTGCTCCCTGTAAGACTGATTAGAGCAGTCAGTCGGAGGCTGAATTAACTCTGTTTGGGGTTTAGAGCTCAGTTGTTGATTATTGAAGTTTCTTTTCTGTTGAAATGGACTCTTGCCAGATATTTTATGAGACAATTAGACAATCTTGAGCTGGGGTAGTTAGTGTTGGGTTCATGAGTTCTTGTATGCTTGGTTATCCTGATTTGAAAAATGATCTTAGGACAGTTTTGCTAGAGAGAGAGGGAGGGAGGGACTGTAGCACTTAGTCTTTTGTAGCTGGATTGCTGGATGCCATAATCTCTCTCTCTCTCTCTCTCTCTCTCTCTCTGCCGAATGCACTCTGTTTCCAATTATGTCTGTCTACACCTTTTGTTATAATGGTATATTTTGAGTAATATAATCATTCTTATTTTATGACCTACAGCAGGATATTGGTGTTTGACATGAGTGAATCGATCGATAAAGCTAGTTGCTAAAGCTCCATAGGCTTACTTGGAATCCACTTACAATGAGGCTTACGAAGTTGGATTAGATTCCTTCTTAACAGATATATGTGGTGCGCTTAGTAGCATGCAAGCAAATGAAAAATATAAAAGATGTTTGTGGAGGATTCTTGTTTTTATTTGGAAATGGTGCTGATGTACATTTTGAGGATTATCATTTTACAGTATTATGCTTTAGCCCTGTATTTCAAGATTCTATGCTGTCATAGGCTTAATAAGTGCATTCAAGTTTTTCTTCTAAATGTATCTTACTAGTATTCATTTAGACCAGAAGAGCAGAATTTCAGAGCATGGGGCTTTTGGATCTATGAAAAAAATTGCAAAGACAGAGGGGCTTTTGGGTTTCTACAGGTAGATTGATATTAATTGTCATCATGTTAAAGTTTTTTATAGGATATATTTGGTATTGATTTTCTTGTTTGTTTTTTTTAGAGGAAATGGTGCAAGTGTTGCTCGAATAGTGCCCTATGCAGCACTTCACTATATGACCTATGAGGAATACAGGAGATGGATCATTCATGGATTTCCAGATGTTGGAAGAGGCCCTGTGCTTGATCTTGTGGCAGGATCATTTGCTGGGGGAACTGCTGTACTTTTCACGTATCCCCTAGATTTGGTTCGGACTAAATTGGCTTATCAGGTAAAGCAATCATGTAGGATCCCCATGAGAGCATATGCATGATGATTAAAACTGAGTGACAACAATATGTTCCCTGGTAACATGTTCGACCAATTTGCTGTTTTTGGGCAGGTTGTTGGTTCATCAAACTCTTCTGTAAAAGGAGTGCTTGGTTCTGAACTATTCTACAGAGGAATCCTGGATTGTTTTTTAAAGACATATAAAGAAGCTGGGATTAGAGGACTCTATCGTGGTGTTGGTAGGATTCATCAGCTGCTTTTCTTAAGGAGGATAATATTTCTTCTGTTGCCATTAACATGCGGAAACATTTTCAGCACCATCACTCTACGGAATCTTCCCTTATGCGGGTTTGAAGTTTTACTTCTACGAGGAGATGAAACGCCATGTCCCTGAGGAACATAAAAAAGATATCACGGTGAAGCTTGTCTGTGGATCCGTTGCAGGTTTATTGGGTCAGACATTTACTTATCCGCTTGATGTTGTGAGGAGACAAATGCAGGTAATATGAATAAAAGATGTGGAGTTGATTATGGATACCAATTGGAGGGTGTATAGGGATGATCCAAAAGAAGTTTTTACCTTGACAGGTTCAACGGCTCATGGCATCTAATAGTGCAGAACTTGAGGGAACTATGGAAAGCCTTGTCATGGTTGCCAAGAGGCAAGGATGGAAGCAGTTATTTTCAGGATTGAGCATCAACTACATGAAGGTGGGAAATTAAGCAAGTTTCCATTTGTTAATCACTGTGCATTTTTGCTTTTACTAAATGCCAGTTCGTTTCCTTCAGGTTGTACCATCAGTAGCTATCGGGTTTACTGTGTATGATGTTATGAAGTCAAACCTAAGAGTCCCTTCACGAGATGAGGCTGTGATTGAAGTAGAGTTGAAAGAACAGAGTAGTCATACATCTTCATTGCACTCTTGAGGACGCTGATCGCTAACATCATGAGGCAATCAGAGGACTCCATTCTGCAGCTGGCTTTTGACCCTCTTTATATCCTTTGTACCATCAGGTCATTGGTTGTATATTTCATTTTCCCTTGGAACATTTTGTGATGCTCCAAGCTACAGCATCCAAAAGGACCTCATTTGAGGTCCATAATTTTTGGAATAGTCAATAAGGTTTCATACGGCATTCTTTAGGATTCAGATGGTTTAACCATCCAGTCCAGATTACCTGTATACTAGGATAAGATTGACATGCAAGTTGTACATATGTTAAGGTGTAACCATCCAGATTTCCTAGCGTGTTAGTATAGAGCAACAGATTCTGTTCTGCGAGTTTCTGATCTGATCACCTGGCCTCCTGAACATGTTCTATTTTTTGTAATTGACCCTTCCTTTTCAGTATACGCATCATCAGTTCTTTACGAAAGCAGAGTGGGAAGATTGTTATGCGATCAACTCAATAGGTTGATCTAGACATTTTAGTGCTTCGCAGAGTTAGGCCAATTATGACGAGGAGACTAATCAAAGATTTCCTTTTGCAGCCTTCTTAAAGAAGCAATCTATCGCTTTTTTTTTTTTTTTTTTTTTAAATAACTGAAAGGCAGTTTGGCACCTACTTGCTTTGGAAAGCAGCGACACAAACAATCACTTCTGAACCCGGACATTGATTGTAGGTGTTGTCATTGCTCTCAAAGGAGAAAAAGCATTCCCCAAACTCATGGAGGAGGTGAAAATTGCACAGATGAAAAAGGGACGAGATGAAGTGAAAAACATTCAGACTGCCTTCCAGGATCTCACCCATAGTAAAGGTGCTAATGTCATCGCTATAGGTCCATGACTATGAGCATCCTGTACAAGTTCAAACTCACAGGTCTAGACAATCATTTGATCCTCTGGAAGGAAAGTGGTAGAACTTGGAAGGAACAAGAGCTCCCATCACTAGGGAAAACCAACATCACCAAAAATCTCCACAGGAGCACTGACCATCCCTAAAATGATGGAATCGTTTGTTATCCCTCACAATCAACTCCCTCCCAACGATTTTAGACATGATTTTAATTGCATTGTGACAGTCACCGCAGATTCGGAGATTCTTCATGATCCTCAGCGTTGTTCTTGGTGGTGTGCTAATCAAACCATAAGCAATCGCCAAGCGCTCACTGTGATATTGCAGGGCCTGCTCTTTTGCCTCCTCGTCAATGTCGTGAAGGACGTATCTTGTGTCGGGTACATACCCGGCTTCCCTCATCTGCCCATTCAAGCCTCTAGAATTCCCCCCTTCCTTGTATGGTTCGATGCATCGATACTCGCTCAGCTTATTCTTCTCCTCAATCATATTGACCGCAGAATGCTTCCTTCTTGGAGGTAATGGGAGTTTATTGGCAATTGCCTGGGAAGGATCAAGAGCAACCAGCAACTCCTCGGCTTGGTCCTCAAGCTCAAGATCTCCATGAATCCGAGCATAATTCCTCAGTGCCTCCCAAATCTTCAAAGTGGGTTCGATGGGCATTTTCTCGACAAAATCCCATGCTTCGCACACATGACCCGAACTTCCATACACATCAATAACCCCTAAATAATGCTCGATGCTCGGAACAACACCGAATTCGTTCCTCATCGAATCAAAGTGCATGAGCCCTTGTTTTACCGCTCCTGCATTCGCACAAGCTGCCAAAACAGCCACGAACGTCTCGCCATCGGGGACCAGCCCGGCCTTCCTCATTTGCTCGAACAAAAGCAGCCCATCATTTCCTTGGCTGCTCGCAGCATACCCATTGATCATCAAGTGCCACAGACTCATATCCTTCTCGCGCATTCTGTCGAACACCCGGCGCGCATCTCTCATACTGCCACATTTCACGTACATCCTCACTACTCTCTCGCTCAAATCGACATCGCCCGGCAAGCCAGACCGCCTCAACAAATCGTGAACTCTCTTGCCCAGATTGAGAGACTTCGAATTCTCGCACGATTCCAGTAACCCCCCGAAAACAGCATAATCCGCACGAACCCCACGTTCCATATACCCAACAGCTTCTTCCACCTTACCCTCCTGCAACAAAGCCATCAGATCAACTCCCTCCAAGCCACCTCCTACCGACCCCTCGCCATCTACCCGATTCTCCGCCAAATCAGGAGCATCCTTCGAAGGAGCCTCGCGGCCCTGTTTGCGAGGTGGGTTCTCCGTCCTGTACTTGGTGGCGGAGCCAGGACCCGCGCTTCCTCCGCCGCGGCCGCGGCGGCGGTAGACCCTGGGGTCGTCGGCGTTTGGGGCGGCGTAAGTGCAGAGCGGCTTCAGCTTCAGCTTCAGCCTCAGGTTCTCGGGCGGCCGGAGAGGAGGCAGCGTCCCGGGACGGAGGCCGATGGGGCTCGGCGTCCGCGGGTGCCCGAAGGCCGGAGCGATCCTGGGAGCGGCGGCGTAGAGCGACGGAGAGGCGACGGAGGAGGAGGCCATCACCGCCGCGCTTCGACGGCGGAACGGAAAGCGGGGAGCTTTGTCGCGGCGGGAGCGAGTCTCAGATGTTTGTCGTTTTGTCCCGCAGCCGAAAAGACTCGACTGTGAGATATTCGGTCCGAATTTATAGAGCTGGAAATCCTAGTATCGCGGGATCTATCCGAAGGTCCCCAAGCTCAACTCGGTCAATTCTGGATCAGTAACTTTTTAAGTACACGATTGCTGTGTAAGAATGATTCTTTGTCGGGTGCCCGTCATCGCCGCCCGACTTTCCTAGTCTGGCTGAGCTGTCGCGGGGCGCGAGACCAACACATTGTCACTGATCGCGGCAGTTTTGTGCTCGTCGGGTGGATCGAACAGGACCCTTCTGTCGATCTTCGCTGCTAGGATGGGAGACTGGATAGCCAGCCTGCCCTGTGGCCACAGTTGCTGATTCCATAGCTTGTGCACTGCTCATGATCCTGGTTCGCATGACCAACATATCAATCCACGACATAGATTAAACAATTTCGAGGTTTCATGTTAGAAAAAGATTGATAAAATTTCTATTATGTTGGAAATTAATCAATTTAATCAATGAAAGTCCAGTGACAATATTCTTCTCGAACTAAGCCGGATTGAATCCGAAGATTCCGATGATTTATTTCCACCATCACAAACGTACGGATGAATATCTGAAATACAAAGGCTTGGTGAAGTGACAGATCTCCAAAAGTCCTGGAAAGAGCTGTTTGTCATTCGGTTCTTTTCCCTCTTGTTGTGGAGTCGGAGTTCCGCAATATGCGGACTGAGGCGATTGCAAGTGATATGAGGCATGAGATTTGCAGTCTCCCAAGAACAGTCCGATCCTGAGACACTCATAGTAGCGTTTAGACGATTGATCCGCTTTGCTAGGTAATCTGGTCAGGGAAATGGACTATAAATTGCAGATTTGCTGCCTCTCAGTTGAAGACACTCTCGTTGCGCTCTATTTAACACATACCATCATCACTCCTGAATAATATTGTCTGTGTTTTAGCTGAAGAACTGCAGAAACGGGACACAGAGAACCGGCTCCTCTTTCGACTGCACCCCTTGTTATGCAGGTCGACTTTCAGTCCTTTGCAGAAAATCACTGTGAAAATACGCGAGTTTTACTCATCGGAGGTCCTTTTCTGTGTCTGTCTTATTTATACATCCATCTTCTTTTGTGATTGTTGTCCTGAACAGATGTTATCTGGAACAGACATAAGAGAGGTCTGTGTACATCCTGAATACCGTTGGAGCTCAAAAAGTTTCGAGCATCTTGTTTAGCCTTTGGTATCTGAATAATCTGTCGACAAACCCCTCCTCCAGCAAGACCAGTGAAGTGGTTCATGTTGAACTGGTCAGCCCATTTCCACCTTTTCAAGTCCGATACAGACACAAATTTTTTTTTGATATTTCCAGGAAGCATGCAGGTAAAACCACCAGGAACGTCACAACTGACGTAGTCTGGTAGATTTTCTCAAATTCTTTGTAATAGTATAAGACTGTAAGTGACTTGACGCGGTTTTCTTCCGAGATAGTCAAGTTCAACTCTGGATGTCTGTCCATATCATGAATTGACCGGAAATCGGCACATAAGTGCTCTGAAATGTTGCATTTATAAATCAAGGAGAGCTATATGGACTTGACCACAGAATTCATTGGCTCTTTGTTTTTGCTTCTTTTTTCCAGTAGTTTATAAATATTCATGTCTTGCTCGGACTCTTTATAATTGATGCAGCCTACATCAACGCTAGACAGTTGACCAAATTTTCTGCGCATCATCCGGCTTTTGTTTGAAGTAGTCATTGGTTTTTCCTTTTAGTAGAAAAGGACATTTCAGTTTATAATCACTTGATATAATCACAATCCTCAGATACATTTGACCAGAAAATAATCTGTGATAAACGAATCGACAACCTAAGGCAACCTGCATTACACTATGGAATATCAGATAAAACCTGTGTATGTGTAATCTTATGTTGGGACGGTAAGAAGTTGATATCTGTTTATTATTGTAGCTTTCCTTGAATCGGTCTTCATGAGGATGATGCTGTATAAGATGTCTGGTAGATACATTGAATGAACCTATGTAGGCGTGTGTGCGTACGACACGTACATTTAATCGGTGGAAGGGACTGTATGGAGTTGACAGATCTTAGATTAACATTGCAGCTTTTCTTGAATCGGTCGTCATGAGGATGATGCTACGTCTGGTACATACATACATTGCACCGAGTAACTCTCCTATAAACTAAGCATACAGCACCAGAGCATGACATCATTTTATAGTGTTTGTTAGACAGATTATGCTCATTCGCCTATGCAGAAAGAGGAAACAGGACATGAGTCGAAGTTGAGCTTGCCATTGCAAATTCTACCTTTTGGATCGAAAGAATGCTATGCTTTCTCTTCTGCAAAATTCTAAAATCTTTCGAAAGTTGGAAACTCATTGCTCCGCGAGACAAAGCCATTGGTGCAGAGAGCTTATAAAAATTTCTTCCTTTATGGAGGCTTGGGAAGGAATCAGTGCCTTGCTTTTCTCAATCTCTTTCTTGATTCGTTCTTGTTTTAGAAAGTGACGAAGTGCATGTCCATTAGACATCGCACTTGCTGCACCCATTCATCTTTTTTTCTACTATTTAAGGTCTCGAGTGGCAGTCCATATTATATTGGGGGCGATTTCCATTGAAATTGCACTAGCTCATATAGGACAAAGAGGGCACATGTGCACATTCCTTTCTTTTGTCAATCAGATACTCTTGTTAAACAGCAATCTTTTGAAGCAGTCTTGAGTATTCTTTAATCTTTCTTTCATTTCAATTCCAGGTGGGTCGGTTCTTGTTCGTTCTTGACCAATGACTGTCTTGTCAATGGCTGAAGTCGCAATCAATTTCCTCCACACGTTAATTCTGCAGAGCCCCTTGAAATTGGGAGCATGACAAGATGCATCTTGAGAAATTATTCTAATCCCTAATTGTTGCCAATATATATCTTTTGGACAACCCATCGATCTTGTTTTTGTTAAAGTTGAGTCTCGTCTCAAGATTAGGGTTTTGCATAATCATGGGATAACAGCTCTAATGGTGGCAATAAGGAGCAATGTGTCGTACCTAACATGCACATGCTTTGAATGAATCTTAACTCGAACCTGGCAAATTAGAGGTGAAGATCCACGGCCAATCCAAACAATGAAAAGAAAATCAAGTATAAACCACATAATTCTCCCATCGAAGTAACTTCTTTAATTCTTTTTCATGAGTTAGATATATTTGTATCTCTTAAAGAATTCTAAATCTTGCGAGAGGTCATCAAGATGGTCCAAAACAAGCTGCAAATGCATTCAAATGGCACTTCATTCTTTTTTCCTTCCAATTGCAGATTCCTCTTATCAAATCACTGATGGACATGAAGCCTTCATTGACATGCTGCCTTCACTAAAATAATACCAAAAAAATGAAAAAAGAATACAACATTTAAAGAATTGCCTAATTCTGTTGTCCACTATTATATTCATATGCAAAAGTTCCCCATGATCCATCTTATTCGTAGTCAAACTAGGCTGGGGCTAGCTCTTTAAATAATCAAGTAGCCTAACATACGTAAATCCAAAGAGGAGAGAGTTGATTCCTGCTCCAAACATGGGATAACTAAAATTATCCTCAACTTGCCTTCCGTGATCAAATGTTTGGTTAATAAACTTAATCGAACCTTAATTACGTGCAAGTTGGCTCATGTCTCCATATAATTTTTATAATATTAAGGCAAGACCATATCCAGTTGGAGAAGATATGTATTAGTTATGTGATTAGCCCGTGTCTTAGTCAATTTTATTATTATCTTGCTTGCTTATCTTGCAAAGAGATATTCTGCTTTCCCCTTCTTTGTGTCGGCCCTGCTTTACATTATTGGCAATTATCTAATTAATTTTGCTGAAATAGTAACATGGGTAGGCCTTACTATTTGGGTGCTTTCAAATGGGATTTGGTCACGAAGAATCCAATTGATGAGGTGCAGTGTAATTTAATTTATCTTTGCAATGCATGATAAGATTGATTGAAAGGACAAGTAATCGCTGTCCCAAGACAATTACAACTTCCGATCATATTTAGTATAAATCTAGGCCGGCCGTGTCATTATCTCGTTAGTTGGAAATGCTAATCGAAGTTGAGTTCTATTTTACCGAAGATAATGTTTTTCTCGAGCTGATTTGAACATATCGAATATTTTTCTAATTAAGTGGGGTCGATTAAATAATTTTTTTATGACATCGGGTCCAATTAAGTATTATCCCGAAATACTGGTCCTCAAAATCTTATTATGATTCAAGAGTGGTTCAATTAGGTTAAATCAACTTTTGGTTTGGCCTCTCTTTCTCTCTCTACAACTTTTCCAAGATATTTACTTCATTGTATTTAATTCTTTTCTCTTCAATCAGAGGAAGCATTGTCAAAATGCCATTGTTAACTGTCTGCAATTCTTAACTAAGATAATATATGTTTTTTGAGTATATTTTAAAACTTTGGACCTAAGTAAGTCCTTGAAAGGTTTCGTCCTAATTCAATTTGGACCTCGAGATTTTCGAGATGTAAAGCACTATGAAGGCATTCCATCCTCATGAGGAAGACAACTATACTAAGGGGACTTGTATAATTATTGGGCATGTGGGCATTGGCATGTAAAAATAAGGAATGCAATCCTATCAGCTCACGGGATTGCTTAGAAGGTGGGGTAGCCCCAGCATGGTGAAAAAAGTCATCTCACGTTGACAAAACCGCTACAAAAAATAATATAAAGTCCAATTCAATTTAGATTAATTTTCTCCCATTAATAATACTTAGTCAAGAAAATGTCTCTAATCCTCAACTTTTCCTTAGTAAGTTGTTAATCTAATATATATGAATAAAAGATAACTATAACTTTTTGATTGCCAAATCGGGGAACCCGAAATCCAGCAATTGATGAAAAGTAAAATAGGGAGGTCTAATTGCATGGTCAATGTAATAAACGAAATAAATTGGCCGACTTAGAAAAGCAATGTGATAAAGCACGTCATTATTTTGGTTTAGCAAAAATGGAGAAATAGATGTGGCACGGTTCACTTAGCGAAAATATTATATTGAACGGATTTTTGAAAATTTAGTGACAAAATTAAACAAAAAAAAGTTTAGGAATCAATTCAACATAGGGGAAAAGTTGACAGACCCCTATAGTATTATTTTGTTTTTTTTAGTATATCCTGTTATGGGTTTTCAACTACTTGGTATGCTCTACTAAACTTAGGTGGGAAAAAAGAAAGATAAAATATAGTTTTCCTCTGAAGGAAATGAGAGGAAGCTAACTACTCATTTACCAATCTTTTGGTCATTATGATTCATGACTCAAGTTGGGATAAAAGAAAAGCATCTCAGCAAATAAACTATGTCCATCCAATCATCTTCCTTTCTTGTGCATCCAGTTTCCACCATATATACCAGCCAGACACACATACATTGTACCCTTTCTCTCTCTCTCTCTCTCTCTCTCTCTCTCTATCTGAGTTTGGTGTTTGTGGGACTAGTTTGGTCTGTGAATCTGTCTGGGCAAAGATGGGCAGGAAGTGTTCGCATTGTGGCAACATAGGACACAATTCCAGGACCTGCACAGTCACCTACTCATCATCAGCTACTGTTGGTTTCGATAGTGGTGGGCTCAGGCTCTTTGGCGTCCAGCTTGACATCTCCCCATGCTCTTCTTCTCTCGCCATCAAGAAAAGCTTCAGCATGGATTGCTTGCCCTTCACTTCGTCGCCCGCCTCGTCGTCCTCCCTGTCCTCCTCGCGAATCTCGATTGGCGAGAACTCTGATAAAGTGCCCCTCGGCTATCTGTCGGATGGCTTGCTGGGTAGATCTCAAGAGAAGAAGAAAGGTGAGCTTTTGGAGATGCAAAAGACCCAGTTCTAATCATTGCTATTAGCTAAAATTGAAGTATAGACTTTGTTTGTTTCATTTGAATTTATATGACTTCTGTTCTCATATCAAGATGAGCATTTTCGTTTTCCTGCTATATCTATTTTTCTACTTGTCTTGTTTTGACCAAGTTGGTTCTATCTAAGTTCTTTCTGTCGACATATATTTTAATCAACCTTACACTGTGCCAAGACTAGTTTAAATGCACTTCTTTTGCTTTTTTGGGACTTTCATTTGTTAAAGCTGAGAGTTTTCGATATCTGAAATTTTGTTGGGTATATGAGCAGGAGTTCCATGGACAGAGGAGGAACACAGGACCTTCTTGGTGGGGCTTGAGAAGCTTGGGAAGGGTGATTGGAGAGGCATCTCTAGGAGCTATGTGACCACAAGAACACCGGCCCAGGTTGCAAGTCATGCTCAGAAATATTTCCTCCGGCAAGCGAGCTTCAACAAGAAAAAGCGGCGCTCGAGCCTCTTCGACATGGTAAAAATCATTGCTCCTATAAACTATTACCATCATATCGCTATCATCAATTAGTTTGACGGGGTTTGATAAATTCTTATTGTATAGGTTGATGTCAAAACTGTGGCGGGTGATCGTTTAGGCAGTTTGACGGCCAAGCCGAGTGAGTCAGTTCCTAATTGCAAAATGGGATCCTTGATGTCTCATTTGCAAGTTCATGATGCCAGAACCACTCAGCTTTTTACTGCACTTGGATCCTCAAAAGAGGATGGCAAGCTTAATGTTCAAGAAAGTGTGAGGATGATGACTGGTTCATCAAGCCACGGGTTGATCAGCTCCTCACAAAAGCCATCCAATGCTCCAAAATTGATCCGCGTTTTGCCAAATTCTGGTCTTGATCTTGAGCTCAAATTAGCTGTTTCAAGGCCCTTGGAGCATAAAAAGCCGTCTCTTGAAGCTCCTTTCTTTGTGGGCCCTCTTGCTGTTACATGAAAAATTATTTGTAAGACTAGCAAAGAGATAATAAAAACTCTTCCTTCTGTCCTTTTATTCCCCAAGGCTCGAGAAGAGGAGTGGACATTACCATTAATGCTAGTTTTAGCTTCAATTCATCAGTATGGAAGAGAATTTTTTGTTATATCAACTTCAAAAGGGAAGTCTGTAGCTGTAGTTCAACTGATAATGACGATGACATTACCTTTATAATAAATAGATTAAATTAGTGTTGAAGAATGTTGCCTTTCGTTGTTTCCTCTTTCCATCTGACAAGTGTGCCGAAATTGTATACATATAAGGGATATTGATTAAAGATGATATTCTAGCTTATTCACATATGGCAACTTTTTAACTTTTAGTTTGCTTCATTTGGAGAAAGAAGAGTTGACAAAACACCGACATATAAACATAGAAAAGCAAAGGGATTCACACAGGAGTTAGGTAAAGAGAAGAAAGGCATCTTTCTACGGCAGATAGTTTTCTTGCCAGGCTCATCCAAAGTTTCTTCTTTGGAATCTAGTAGTCCCTTGCATTGTTTACATGCTTTAAAAGCAATAGAATATTGAGAAACACCTGAGGAATAACTTGTCTCCTACAAAACTTTCCAGAGATATATCAAGTGTGGAAAAGATTGGCTGTGTTGAGTGTGGAAAAAGATTGGGAAAACGAAACAAACTTAAGACTCGATACTAGCTTCTTGTTGATGAAAGAACAAACTTATGGATTGAATTGGTAACCAATGAAAACATGTTTCGTATGGCCAAATTAGTGAAAACTCCTTCTAGTAAACTGCACAGTAATTACTTTCTCCTTATATGAGTTATCGGTTTGAAACTTCAAGACTAAGATTGAAGGACATGTATGTAGTCGACATGGAGGCTGGAGTTATATTCTTTTAATTGGAAAATTAGGAAATTAATTTTATAGAAAAAACATAAAGCTCTTTTAGTAGCCACTTTGGCATTGCTGGAAAAACAGGTGGTTTTTAGAAGACGCGATAAGGGAAAAGATATAAGAAAAGAAAAGAAAAGAAGACGAAGCCACATCAAACCAACCATGAGTTAGAACATGCCTTTCCATTCTGCTTTGGTGAAAAAGATGATACATGAATAACACGCTGCAAGAATTGAACTAACAAATGACTGGATAATAGAATGAACCAAGTAACTTTCTGAAGTTTCTTGGCTTGATAATTTATGTTCATGCTCGTTCAAAGTTTTCATTTTCTGGTTCATCCTTTTCTTGTCCAATTGGAATATGCTTGTTCACTTTGCAATGAAAAGCATCAAGTTGAAGGTAACGGTTGATGCATCCAATAAATACGAAGGGGACACAAGTTAGCAATCATATTTGTCCAGCCATGAAGATTGGACCACACGTCAATAGTTATTTCTATAGGCAGTTCTCCACAAGCCAAACCCAAATTATTGAACATTTCTTGAAGCTTCTTCTTCAGGCCAACTCTATGCAATTTGCGAGAATATGGTAGTAATATAACCGGTCTCTTCCCCAAACAAGATTCAGAATGCCTTGAGAGAACCCTTGGACTTTCTGAATATATCTGTTTCCTTTTTCACCAATTTTGTCAAGCAAATGGAGGTTTCTAGGTGAAAAAAAAATATCTGGAAAGAAAGAAATTTCGTTTAGATAAAGCAAACATGAAATCACTCATGCTATAAATTAAGCATGAACATATCGAAAATGAAAAGGCCCGTTGTTGTCAGTTGAAGAAAAGACAGATTAGAAATTATGTGACTACAAAGCTGACACAATTCCAGATATCTAGTGATTTTGAGGAAGATAAGGAAGAAATGCAGCTTGTCCACAAGATCGCAACGAACCAACTTTATCATCTCCTCTCTCCAGGCATTTTCTGTTCCGTCAGTTCATTGAAAAACAAGCCCCTATTATGCTATATCTTTATATGGGACGGATGGCTAGCTGCAAAAAGTATATAAAGGCACATCCTAAGCATAGAAACACCTTAATCCAATCCGCTGTATTTGGCTAATCAAACTCGGGCTAAATTTTTATCCCCACATGCAAATTATGAACATAAGAAAATCCTTTCGTAGGGATCAACAACTACCGGGAAAAAACATTTTTACTGCTGCAAGTGAAGTAAATCAATGAAGTATCTGCGTTCTCAGATCCAGATTATGTTTAGATGAAAAATACAGTCAGAAACACAAAAATTAGTGATTTTCCCCTTGTGCGTCATCTTTCACATGTTTATATCGAGTCCTCATTTCGGCCGTGATCTGAGCAGAAGGATTAGCAACGCAGGACCACGAGTTGAGTATCAAGAGTTGTCCCAATCAGGCTCTTGGGTCTGTCCTGTTGGCTTCAATCGAACCACAACTGGTAAAATGTACGAGACTTTTAACTTTTAGCATCTCACAGGGGTTACCTCTTTGGAATGGTCCGTCTGTGTTGGCATGATTTGTTGAGTGATTATAGGTAGGCTTTTGAAGAAAGTGACTCTTCATCTAACCACTGTGCCTGGCTTTAATACCTGTAGCCATCACTGAGGTGTCGAATCCCTCCGCCTTGGATTCACCCCACAAAGCAAATCATGCACACAACCATTTAAATTCAGCTTATGAATCATGTGGATGGTACAATCTTGTTCTCTAGCTAGAGATACAAATATCCTAATTGCTTTTGTATCCTTGTGCTCCTGTGATTCTAAAAAAGTCCAAAACTGTCATTTTCGTAGTCATTTTCATGAACGAACTCACTGGAAAAACCTAGGTTTTTCTTTAATCCCTCCGTCCTCATATGCAATGTTCTTTTCTTGAAAAAAGAATCAATCAATTTTGGCCTCTTATCTGTAATAACACCCAGCACAGGTCTATGATTTCCTCTCATATAAAATCTGCAGGAAGTCAAGATGCTTGTGCTTTCACAAATCCCCCTTTTAACGACAGCAAAGTAGTGTTTGGCTTTTTCGTTTTGTCAAGGGCGAGTTGCGATCGAGCATTGAATATTATGCCAAAACGCTGCAATTCTAAACTTCACTATCGCCTTCGATAACCACCCACCACCCCCCCCCGGCGGGCCCCAGCAACAATTCCATGGATTCAAAACTTTAGGCATGTCGTGTTTTCTAACTTGCCACCAGGAAAATTTACATACCAAGCGATAGTAACAAATCAATATTCTCACTAATTGTGCAATCTATTGAAGTTTCACGGTCAGGGCAGTAAAGAATAAGAACAATCATCTACTCGGAGCATTTAGTGTAAGAACAAGTACCGACAAAGATGTGAACAGAAAACCGCAGTTTTATTCAGCAGATCAGACAATGGACCATCAGTACATGATCTAAATCTAAGAAAAAAGATGAACTGAGTCATCAGAAAGAAGCTCAAGCGAGCAAAACAGCAACTATTTGCCGATTTGTGCCCAAGCCAGTCCAATGGATAGGAGTTTCGTGGAAGCTGTTGCTAAGCAAAAGCACGTTGCCATGTTGTGAACAATGAAATTATGTTCTGTGGCTAAAAATAACACGCCAACTCTGAGAGGAGATTAGAAAACCAGAACAAAATGGATATCCAGGATTACATCAAAATACATCAGCATGAAAAGGTATTATTATCCGATAAACTGAAGTTCATATTACTCAAAGAGCTACAAGTTCAGTTCCTGCCAACTCAAAATTTCAACTTTTATTCCATGCTGAAGTCGAGTTCTTACAATTATGCTCAGCTGCTGCCACGAATTTCAAGTCATTCTGTATTGCCTAATTTTATCTCGAGACTCTGTCAACTGTATTGCGGCACATGTGAGATCAACCGACACAACCATCTAACGAAGAACTGGCATTGATTTTCCTGTTTTGCCGATACTATATGGTTCCGTTTGATTCATGGACTTAGGCAAAGTGCTATCGGTCTCACTTGAATGGGCCGGTGGCCCTGGTGCTCTGTTTACAGAAAGGCCTGGCACTTGAAACCAACTTCCAAATCCATATGATAACTTACTCCAATCTTTGTAAATTTTTTTACAATTTTGTAAACATTTCCAAATCAGTTTTTGTTACCATCTTTCATTTTTCTTCACGTTGTCGCCTCCACTCGTCAAGAAAAAAAAAAAACAAAAAAACAAAAATGTAGTTGAAGCTTCTTCTTTTAGTTCTCTTTTTCAGTTTTAGTGTTAAATTTGTGTCCTGGCCAGTTTATGTGCATCTCAGTTGATCCACCACTCCAAGTAATATTAAAGGAGGCACTCCAAACATCGGCCTACTGCACTTAGGATTTTACTTCTGGAGCGCTTCCAATAAGATTTGAACCCAAGACCACAAAGATGAAGATTTCATTGACATAATATTTGAAAACTGAATCAAGTTTTGTATGCCAACATTGTGGAAGTGTGTTATTTGATTTCACCACCACATATGGATAAAGTAAATGTGCGATCATTGAATTTGTCCATGGAGCCTAAGATCACGGAGTTGCGGTTTGTAACCTTTAAGTTGAATATCGACCGCTTAGGAGCGTCTACGTCTTGCAATAGGGTTATATAAGCCATGTTGAATTATTTGTACAAGGGATACGAGATCATCAGTACGAATTATGTATCTTTTAATTTATTGACTTGATTTTCTAGTTCCTGCATTTTAACTTTCCGGTTCTTGCATTTGCTTTCTTCTAGAGTAATTAATTATAGTTCTTAATTACACGTGCCACTTCCTGTCTGAATTGGCACGGAACACGATTCGATAGAAAACCAAATATTATCTTCTGGTGAAAGGAATTTCGTCAGGAGGAGAGATTGATCACATGGACTTGGCCTCCACATCGCCTAGAGAATAATGACACTGACATAATTTTTCGGCATTAATCTAATGCAGCCGAAGTTGTGTAGTCAAACGAACAACGACACATGATAGTCTTTGTCCTTTCGAAAAGAGTGATCAAATCACCAACCGACTTTGAAAAGGAAAAAGCTGCAATCAAGCCTTTGTCATTCTTTAGCTCGCTTTCATACCTAATTAAACTTGATTTTGCTAGAAACTTAGATCTCTGGGTGATACCATCGTCATCATTAGATGACTGATGACATGATTTTTTTCCCATTAAGGGAACAAATTCTCTTCCCTTTTTATGAAAACCATTGAATTTTCTCCCTTGTCGGGTCCACTCTTGCCATCATCGGTGGCTTCGTTTATTCTATGGTGTCGCTCCCATTTTGCGTGTGTTTTGAAGTGCACACCGGAGATAGGACAAAACACTTCAGCTTCAGCATCTACTGTCACGCCTCGACCTTCGAGCGCATGCCATCCCTCGGTAGTCGATAAATATACGACGTCTCAGGACGCATCGCCGACTCATTCATTTTAATATGGATGTGAAAGCGAAACAAATCCCCTGATAACCAAAAACTTGGGATAGGAAAGCAGACCATAATTCATAACCAAAACAAACATTTTTATAAATACACAAGGTTTATATACAATACTTTGGGCTATTTACAAAAGACCGGCTAAACAAAAAGGTAACTGTCTTATGACAAACTAGTCAGAAATGTTCGCCGATCCTTCGATCTCCACCACCCCAGACTTCGAGGCTTCGAGTTCTCCGCGACTGCCATCTAAGGACCTGAAAATGGTTATATAATAATTATGAGACAATGTCTTAGCAAGTTCACCCTCTAAATTCTAACTAGGAAGAAAATATGCCCCAAGAACTACCTAAGCATAAGTACAAGTCAAAGGACTTATCTTTGCCTCAGATCATTTCTGCAAGTCAGTTCAATTCATATAATCACCCAAACATTTCAATCCAAATCAACCATCAATCGATCAATCGACTCATTCGACTCCATACTATCGATGCCATCTATAAACTCTATCGATTTGAACACTACTCACCTAAGTTGAAATAGATATATCCATATATCATTGCTCCCCAAAGCTGATGTCTAAATTGCTCACCGAAGTTGCTATATCAATTATCGTTCACCGAACCTGCTAGGTAATATTTGCTCACCAAAGTTGCTAGATAACTATAATGCTCGCCGAAGCTGATATCTATAGTGCTCACCGAAGCTGCTAAAATATTATTGCTCAGCTTCTAAATGCTCCACAAAGCTATTATAGATCTATATTGCTCACCTAAGCTATAATGCTACTTAAAAACCACTTTTGGTGTCAACACTCGACACTCGGTATTTTCTAATTAAAATATCTACATATCACAATCATCACTCAATTCAACAATACAGCATTCAATTACAGAAACTAAACACATCACTGCGATCAGCTCAAAATTCTATCAAGCGGCTCTCCCGGTATAATTTCCGGAAAATATTAATTAATTAATAATTAAATAAATTCCGAAAATTAATTTAATTTAAATATAAAATAATATAATTAAATAATATTTAATTTAAATGCAATAATTAATTAAAAGTCAATTAAGATTACACTAATCTACTTACATAATTAGACTAATTAATCCATTCACTAATCTAATCATGCACATAATCTAATAAACATTCACATAAACCATCATTAGCATAATCTAAACACCCCATAAGCATAATTAACTTCATAAATAGAGTTTAGTTGGTAAACTCATTGGATTAACGAGCCGGTGAGTCCACGGTAATGGCGACGCGGAGACGAGCAATAAACTCCAAAACAACGACACCAAACGGAGACCGGGCCTGGCCAAAAACGGTCCGCAAGGCTAGCTGAAAACAAGGGCTGCTGACTGGGTTCGAGCGGGCCGCGGCGTTGAATCGGTGGGACGAGCTGGCGGTTGATCCGTGCGTGGGCGGTGGCCTGCTGGCCGTGGAGATGGGCCGACTCGGTGGACGCGTGGGGTCTTCGAAGCAGACGGACATGGGATTTGCTTTGATCAATCTTCGGAGGAGAGAGATGGATGGGTGATGGTCTTCGCTTGAGGGACGCGGGGGCAACGAAATCAACGCCTGGAGGAGCTCCGGTGGAGAGCAGGCTTTGAAGGATGAGTCACCAAAATGGCCAAAAGACCAAAGATGGTGGGAAGCAGGGACGCGTGGCAGAGGTTCTTCGATTGGTTGGGGGGGGGGGGGGGGGGGGGAACAAATGAAAAGGAAATGAAAGAATGAAAGTCAAGCAGAAGCCAACGGAGAGGAAGGGGGGTTCGAGCGAGGAAGGAGACGGGGGGGGGGGGGGGGGGGGTAAGAAACCAAAGAAAAAGGAGGGGGGGGAGAGTCAACAAGCTTAGCCAATTCATTGAATGCTTTGGTCCCACCAGCCCTCAAGATTCTCTTTGTCCCCCCATCATTTTCAAGCATATTAAATCACAATTAATCACAATTAAACCCAATTGAAGCCAAAATTCCAGCCCTCATATTAGCATCCGAATTTCATCAACCTTAGGCTTCAATTCTTTATCAAATTCTTCAATTTGATGTCCAATTTTGTTGAAGAATGCTTTTTCTGCAAGTCCCTAATGTCAAATAGCTCAGTTTAGAAGTCAAAACTTCTTTCAATTCAACCAATCCAAATTTTCGTTCGTCTTTTGAATCGTCTATATCGATTTTCCATAAAAATCCCGAACTTGCCGAGAATTCTTCGAAGGATGAGTAGACGTTTCTAAAATAAATCGTGACATGTTAGAACTTTCAATTTCTGAAATCGGGTTCAAATTCGCGGTTAATTTCAATTTGACATGATTTTAGTGTGACCTAATATATTAGGTAACTTTTAGAAATTTTTAGTGCAATTGACCCATGATCGATTTATCTTGAGTTACAATATACATCTTTGACCTATTGGCGATTCTTGGTTATCGTGAAAATCTCAAGATTTTAAATACGGGCACATGGTACCAAAACAACAAAAAAATCGGTCTAGTGTTGATCGATGAGAATTTTGCAATATGGTGGAATCACTCACACTCTGATCACCTATCTCAGTCGAATCGACCTATTTCTGGTCTCTGATAGATTTTCGACTGTGTCGTAATGACTTTTGTAGACTAGCACGGTCGAGCAGTCGATTCCTGGTCGAATTCCTAAATCTATTGCGTTAAAATCCCTTAATGATTTCCCTAAATAGTCTAGTTATTTCAAGAGTGATCAGTTTAGAGAATAACACTATAAGTGCGTCAATGAAAGGCCCGATTCATTCAATTGAAAATAGAATTGGAAAATCAAATGTTACATCTAGTGCTTTAAAAAAAGTCTATCTTTTGTTGCCACATTAGCTTTAAAATTGAGAGTCTCTTTCCCACCTCTCTGTACCTAGTTCGATATTAGCCGATATAAACCAATAGTGAAACCTCTAGACTTTGAACTTTGAACTGACCGCTTGCTTTATAAAGAAGCTTCCCCTAATCCTCATAAGTGCACCCCAAATGGCGATCTCTTCCCTAATAAAAGAGAGATATCAACTATAGGGTGAGAGAAGGCACTACATCCCCACATGCAGCAAATGCAAGGCTAGACGATGAAGCTACACTGCCAGGGTTTCGATTTCACCCCTCAAGCAAAAATGAAATATCATCAAAATACCATAGGATACATTCATTTGATAATGTGATTAATGAGTTCTCGCATGAAATGTTTCTTTCCTTTCATCTGATATTTTTAAAGATATTATTGCTAAGATAAATGAGAAATTTTTTTTTTCTCCCTCTTGTCAAAACTGATACTAAATAAATTAGAGAACCTCCGCCTTGTCCCCATAATGTGTCATTGCCACGAGGCAACGCCACACCTAGAGGTTGGCCACTGGAAGGAGTAAATTGTTTATCAAATTTTCTAATAGTGCCATTTATGACGACATTCTTTGGACTTTCTCTATCGGACAAAAAGTAGGGTTGAATATTCCATGCCCTCCGAACATACAACGCGTAGATTGTAGGGGTAATCGGGTCCAGGGTAGGTAGGGTCTAGACCTAGTTCTGGACCCTATACCTGACCCTGTTTGTATTGGACCCTGTACCCGACTCACCCTGTTTTTTCGATCCGGTTCTAGGGTCAACCCTATTTCTACTGGAACCTGTTTTGCAATATCCCGATATCCTATATGATTGCGAATTTTATATTAATACGCGGGAAAATAACGTAATCCTCCTAATTTGTATTGAAACATTAAGCACTTGTAATAAATAAATACATGAACTTTTGGACTAAACAAAAAATTAAGGATTCACAAGGCTAATTATATTAAATAAAATCATAAGGCAAAGAATTAACAACAAACATAAGTCTAATATTAGTCTTATTCCCACAACTACTACATGAAGTTACTCATTTATGCAAGTAGAACTCCTCCTACAAAAGAGAAATTAGGCGAGCCAATCCATGTGGTACACAAAAATTTGGCGGCAACAAACACCATCCGTCCATCGGACGGTGCAAGAGGAAGCCGCTGAGGGAGGGAAGCAAGTGGGGAAGAGAAATGACAAAGGAAGAGTGCTGTGCGTGTTTGAAAGAGCTAAAAGGAAAAACGTTGTGTGATTGCAGGAGTAAGAATAGAAATCGGGGGAAAAAAAAGGATTTTGGACCTCTACTTACAAAACTAGTCCGGAAACCGGTTCAAAAACCAATCTAAGAACTGGTTTGCAGGTGGGTAATCACTTGGAACTTGTTCCTGGATCAATTTAAACCGGTTCCTAATTTGGGGAACCGGTTCTTGGACTGGTTTCAACAGAAATCGATTCCCGACCCTATTTTCCGGATAGGCCGGTCTGGGAACCGGGTGTACCCGGTCTGGTTGCACATCCCTAGTAGATTGGATTGAAATTTCCCTCTCTCACGTTTTACGAGGAAGCATGACCAATGTTGACCTCCACCTTTATATTGTGAGATATAATATTTCATTAGGCTAAATTAAAGGAGGAGATGTCGATGATGGATTCGTGATTCAAGGAGGAGATGAACCTACAAAGTAGATTGGATTGAAGTTTTCCGTCTTCATCTTTTTCCTGAGAAAGCATAGCCTAATGTTGGTTTCCGACTTCAAATTGCTAGCAAAGATGACATCAATCTAATGTTTTATTAGGCTAACTTAAAGGAGGAGATGTCAATGATGGAGTCACAATTCAAGGAGGAGATGAACCCACGGCATAGATTGGATTGAACTCTCAATTTCTCAGTTGACAATAAGTAAAAATGTTTAAAACTGAATTGGCAATATTGAAAGCAAATATGCAATATATTTAGTACTTTTTGGATAATTTTCTTGGGACGAGCACACTTAGTTAGAATTTGTAGGCTCCATTTGGAAGTCCAAATGGAAAAAGAGAAGGGAAATCGACATAGTGAAGGGACATATGTTAATGTCATCGGCGGGATACTAATAACATGACCTCAAGAAATATTTGGATGGGGAAATATATCTAGGAATCGGCTTAAGAGGATGACTATGCAAACGAAAACCCACGAAATCGGGGAGATGAGTCCGGAGTTCTCCTTCCCTAGACTAGGTTAATTTACGCCCTCTGTCAGGAAAACGGGGCAGGAAAATACAGAGCAATCCAAGCCTGAAGAACCCGAAAAGGGCAAAGAGAATGCCCGACGCATTTTCATGCATCGACAAAGACGTATGAGTGTGGATTCCTCGAATAATGCGGCAAGGATGATAGTGACACGACCCAAGGCTATTCACATATAATGCGGCAAGGATGATAGTGACACGACCCAAGGCTATCGGGCGCCGCCCGCCAAGGAATATGCTATATCGACAAAGTCCTCGGAAACTTTGAGTGACGGGTGGGTTCTTTGTCGGTGGTCATGGAAAAACTTGGTTATGAAGGTGCCATCGGAAAGATCAATCATCTTCGATCTACTGGAAGTATTTGAATTGGGAAGTTTTCGATATCCCTAACATATTTCTCATATGGACAAAGGCCGGTAATGCCAAATAGGTCCAAAAGGGTGATCGGCATCAACCCAGAAGGGAATGAAAAGCAGTTTGTCGACAGCGACCAAAAATTAATTACAGCACCTAAGTGACCGGAATCTATGCGAAAGTCCAAACAACATAATCGAAAAGCTTTGTCGATTTTGGTTTTTTTTTTCTCAGACAGAAGAGATATAGAATTTAGTCTCAAGTACCATCGGTAAAATTTAAGGTCAAAGGCAAGGAAAAGCCCTAAATTAACTAGATTTGGGCAATCAGACACACTCTATCATGGAAATTTCATGGATAGGAAGCTTTTCTCTAACAAGGCGCGGAAATCAACCCTTTAGAGTTGGAGGGATACGATCTGATGGATCTCGTATAAAACAGGGACACAGAGTTACCTGAGTTACCTGATCAGGATTATTCCATAGAGTCGTCGTGGGGCTGGAACATATAGTTGTCACTTGGCTAAGTGAGAAAGATATGCGGAAGCCAAATATTCGGGAGCTTTGGGATTTAATTGAAACACTGGGTTGAAGTATAATGGAGATTTCCAAGAAAAGAGAAACTGGAAAGAGGAGTAGCTTGCATCAAAATTGACGACGAAGATGAAGATGAAGATGAAGATGAAGATGAAGTTGAATGAAAATGAAATCTTGTCAAGTCTCTATACCATTCCAAAAGAAGCAATGACTAATGGTAATGGTTCGCGAAACCTACCGATCAGAGGATGATGTGTCAAGATGTTACAAAGGCGAGGATAAAGTGGTTGTCAAAATGCGGAGTGCGAAGCATCGGAGATATAATACTCACCCATCCAAACTTTTGAGAGGTAATCATCCGTGCCTTTCAAAATTTTAAAAGAACAAAAATGGGAGTATGTGTTTATACCAAAAAATAGCCAAGTCCTTATAATCGACATGATCCTGATCCGAGCAAGCATAACTTGGCATCAAATGTGGTGTGGCTATCGACAATTTGTCAATTACGGGAATTTTTTGTCTACTGCCATGCGCATTGATGACCATGAACACAGTCATTGGTAGACAGTGATGACTGATCAACAATCGAGATTTGTGTAAATTTAAATAAGCGTGGAGAACCAAAGCCGAGGAAGATGAAGATGCCGATTGATGGTTGAATGGAGTGAAGGCTTAAGAGTTATAAGCACTCGGACGAGCGAGGTAACAGCCAGAATTCTACAAGCCTGTATTTATTTAATTTGGCAAGAGGGTTGGCTTTTTATCAGGCTTAATATCATTTCCTCCACGAGGCGACTATTGTAGACATAGAATTGGATGAGGGTCAACTCTTCCTTCCACTCTTCGATTTTCTCTCTCCTTTTGCCTGCTTTAATTAATCATTCAGGAGCTTAATACGGTTTTATGATTGGCATAATCAGGCCGAGTTCAAGGCTTGATTAGACAGTCGTGGGGTACTTCGCTTTTCCCATGATTTATTAGCGCCTCTGTCCACAACCCTTTTTCAGATCCGAAAGAGAATATAAGGATCGAAATCGATCGGTTTTAATTATATCGTGTTGTCAGCAGCAATCAATTTGCAGTTTTATAGCATGTTTTTTTGGATGATCACATTTTGCTTATCTAGGAGATATGTGTGGCCATCGTTTTGATCAGCTTAAGAAGATGTTACCAATGATCTCTTGGGCCAACTCCAAAAGCTTGATCATCAGCTCCATTTTTATTGATATATGTCCGATTTTTAAAAGAATTATTCGATGGAAAACTTCTTGTTTTATTTAATTTAATTTTATGTTGCCTAATACGTTGATCCCACGTAAAAAAGTTCTATGAATGGGAGATTCATAAATGGAAAAAGAAAAGCAAGTACGGTCATGTAACGTTATATATGTCTAATCACGGATTTTTTTTTTTGGAGCAAGTAATCACGGATTATTTAACAAGCAATCTTTTGTTAGTAATAAATTTGTAAAAAGAATAATGGGTCATTCTTCTTGTTTCTAGGTTGAATCATATGAGTAGCTTCTATTTTATTTTATTTTTTTGATACCCAGGGAACTCCGTATAGTCGGCAGCTGGCGGGTAAACTCACCACCCCGATGTCACACTTAAGACACCAAGTGCCTCCACTGAGTTTCGAACCTATCACCTTTGGGCAAGGATCAATGGAGTTATTATCCAGCGAAGCCACCTCAGCCGGTGGTAATATGAGTAGCTTCTATTTATCTTCAAATAAAGTCTCTTTACTAAGCATCTGGTCGGAGTAAGTCTCTTTTCGATTCCTTCAAGTCATTTAAAATGTACCCCGGGGAGACTAGAATTATGGAGATTAGTCGAGTCCACTGCACAACCGAAGGGTTACAGCCGCTTATGGATAGGTTAACGTGCGATCATGGAAATTGTTTAATGGAGTGTCGGATAGTGGAGATGTGGTGGGAAATGATTTGGTTTGATGGTACGTTTTCCCCGGCCCCCTCTGAGAAGAAGAGCAAGATTACAGATGAATGCGATTGAAGAAGATGATTCCTTATTCTCTTCTGTATGATGGTGTATTCACCTCAAAAATACAGAGCACCTTTTCAATGGAGTATTCTCCTCTCTGTTCTCTCATAGACTGTTACAATGAATCAATCGATGAAGAAGAAGTCGCTCTTTATCTATATACAACAGATGCTTAATGAAAAACCGAATGCTAGCTGTCAACGTAAAACTGAATCCATGACTGACTTTAAATAGAAAAGAACTTATTTCACAAAAGCTAAGCTAACAGAATCAACTGCCTCTCTTTTCCTTCTGGAAATTGTTCACGTGATGTCTTCTTCACCGACTTATGTAGATACACAGCTGGCCTTATTTGACAGCATTACTGGTTACACAATTGCGAATTCTACTTCTTCCAAGCTTCTCCAATGACAGCCATAGACTTGTCTTCATTACAGTCTAACTTCCTCTCTGTTCCGAGCTTCAAAGAATGAATGTTCTTAACATCCCCCCTCAAATTGGGAGGGGATGAAAATCCCATGCCCAATTTGGTACGAAGATTAACATGAACAAAACGTGTCAAAGATTTTGTAAAAATATCTGCAAGTTGAAGATGGCTAGGAACATAACTAATACGGAGAGATCCTGAGGAGACTTTCTCCCAAACAAAATGGAAATCTACCTCTATATGTTTGGTTCGGGCATGAAGAATTGGATTGGCTGTAAGAGATATAGCAGACTTATTGTCACAAAATAAGAGAGTAGGAGATAGAAGAGATATACCAATATCACGCAAAACAAAAGCAATCCAAGTAAGATTAGCTGAAGTAGATGCAAGAGCTCGGTATTCGGCTTCTGTGGAAGAACGAGAAACAGTTGGTTGTTTCTTAGCTGACCAGGAAAGGAGATTTGATCCAAGATATGTACAGTAGCCAGTTGTGGATCGCCTGGTGTCAGCACACCCAGCCCAGTCAACATCTGAGAAGCCATAGAGAGCTGTTGAGCTATGTGAATGAAGAAAAAGACCAAGATGAGTAGTGCCTTTGACATAGCGAAGTACTCTTTTTAGTCGATGAAGATCCGCAACTGTTGGATGCTGCAATTTTTGGCACAAGGTATTTGTTGCATAAGCAAGATCAGGTTGAGTAATTGTTAAGTATTGAAGCCCTCCCACAAGACTTCTATACTCAAGAGGGTTCGAGAGCAAAGTAGTATCATCTGTCATAGTAATTAATCGAAGTGGAAGAGGAGTTGATACAGGCTTACAGCTGGTCATATGAGCTCTTGTTAACAGATCAATGGCATATTTGGTTTGACAGAGAAATAGATCATAAGGAGAGCGTTTGACTTCAATACCGAGAAAGTAGTGAAGATGGCCCAAATCTTTCATGTGAAAGTGAAGGCTCAGTAACTCGATCAAAGTGGTTATTAACTGAGTTGAGCTTCCTGTCAGAACTATGTCATCAACATATAGTAATAGTAGAACTGTGTCTGAACCGGAGTGAAGCACGAAGAGAGACGGGTCAGCAGTACTACAGAAGAAACCATTCTCCAGGAGAAAGTTACTAAATTTGTCAAACCATGCTCGTGGTGCTTGACGAAGGCCATATAGGGATTTCTTAAGCAAACATACACAATGAGATTGTTGAGGATCAACAAAACCAGGGGGCTGCTCCATGTAAACTGTTTCATTCAATGTACCATGGAGAAATGCATTTTTAACATCTAGCTGGTGTATAGTCCACTTCTTCATTATTGCAACGAAAGGACTATCCGAATAGTGGCATGCTTGATGACTGGACTAAATGTTTCAGTAAAATCAACCCCTGCTTCTTGATGAAATCCCTTTGCAACTAAGCGAGCTTTTAATCTTTCTAGACTGCCATTAGGTGTTAGTTTAGTTTTAAACACCCACTTACAGCCTATAACATGCATCTGCTTTGTTCTAGGAACTAAGAGCCATGTCTGATTCTCATACAAAGCATCCATTTCCTCCTTCATGGCTTGATACCATCCTTTATCAGCTAAGGCTGCTTTGACTGATTTTGGTTCCAAAGGTACTTTATAGTCAGCCAAATATGCATATTTGGGGTTAGGTTTGATGATACCAGACTTCAATCGAGTTTGCATATGATGGACAGAAGAAGTACCTGAAGAAGTGGCTGTTAAGTTTGGTTGAACTTGATTAAAGATAAGCTCTCCTGATTCGGCAATTTGAGATAGAGCATCTTGTTGCTCTGTAGTAATCGAGTCTGACTGTTGCTGAGGAGAAGCTGATATATGTGGAACACCCTCATATTGTGATATATGAGTGCGATCGATTGTTACAGAAGGAGGTAGTTGAAATGCTGTTGTATGATTAGTGGAAGGGTTGTCCATTGAGGTTGTGTTTGTGGAATCAAGAAGATTAACCACATCTGCCCATTGATTATACAAAGTTGTGTACTGATCATAGTCAGATATTACCTTCCTTTTAAATGGAAAGAAGGTTTCATCAAAGACCACATAGCGACTAACATAAATTCGGCCATTAGTAGGTACAAGGCAACGATACCCCTTATGTCGTTCACTATAGCCCAGAAAAGCACAAGTGAGAGATCTAGGGTGGAACTTGTGTTGAGCATAGGATCGAAGACACGGGTAACAAGCACACCCAAAAACCTTGAGATGGTCATAGCTAGGTTGCTTATTAAAAAGTCTGGAATAGGGAGAAGCCATTTGTAATTTTGGTGTAGGAAGAATGTTGACAATATAGTTGGCTGTTATGAAGGAATCTACCCAGAATTTCAAAGGAACTCGAGAATGATACATCATGGCTAACCCCAACTCGACTATATGGCGATGTTTCCTCTCTGCAATTCCATTATGTTCTGGTGTATGAGGGCAAGACAGACTCTGCTTTATGCCACAATTCTTTAAATGACTCGAAACCCGTTACTAGTAAACTCTCCTCCACCATCACAATGAAACATTTTGATTTGATGATCAAACTGCTTCTCGACTAGTTTCGAAACATGACAAAGATGTCATAAAAGTCGACTTCACTTCATTGGATAGACCTAGTCAGAAGCGAGAAAAATTATCTACAAATATGACATAATACTGAAAGTTCTGTGAAGATTTCACCGGTGAGGGACCCCGAGATGTCACAATGTATCTTTTCTAATGGTATAGTAGATGTAGAGTCGATAATGGGAAAGGTAAAGCTGCACTTTTTGCAACTTGACAGCTGCTACAAATGGATTCGACTTTGTATTACGGAAATCAAGTCTTTATTCTGCAAATGCTTTACTATATTGAAGTTTGCGTGGGCCAATCTTTGATGCCACATATCTGCTGTTATTGCTCTGTGTCTTGAGTAAAGTATGCTGCTGTAGTTTGAGGATCCACACGGAAAGTCCTCTAATTTTCCTTCCGAGCATCTCTCGTCTTGTTGGTTTGGTTGTCCTTTATATAGACACCAATTTTATCAAAAATAAAAGAACAGGATAGTCATCTCGTCGCTTTGAAACAGAGAGAAGGTTCTTTTTGATTTCAGGCACAATCAAGACATCATTTAGAGGTAACGTGTTATTTTCTGTATGCAACTGAGTATTACCAGTATAAGTAATAGGTAAACAAGAGCCATTACCTATCATAACTGTGTCATTTCCAGTATATTGAGTAGAGTTGAGAAGAATACCAGGATCAGCACTAATATGTGTTGTTGCTCCGGTATCAGGATACCACTCACTTCCTCTTGGATCCTCTAGATGAACTGCTGCCAAAGCAGTTGGAATTTCTTCAGCCTGATAAGAGTTATCGAAACGATACCAGAACGAAGAGCATCGTGTCCTGGTCTTTTACAAATCGACATTCTAACCGGATGCTTTCAGTTGGTTTCTCATTTTGCACATGTTTCTGTGGCATCAAGACTTGAGTCGGATAGGATTTAGTGTCTTGATACCTTTGTGAATAACTGGCATATGGACGAAACCCCTGTCCAGGACTAGAATAATCAATTCTCTGCTTGAATTGTTGATCAGTTCGTTCCTGATTCAAATTGTTTGGTCTGTAGTATTGATTTCTTCATGAGTATCCATAACTATGGCTTGCATTATTCATTGCACGGCTTCGACCAAAAAAGCGTCCTCCTCTGTTACCACCTCTTTGACTTCCAAAACTTGAAGTCTGAAAACCGTATTCTCTTTTAGAATTTCCTTTCGCTTGTGTTTCGAACTTCTTTGTCCCAAGTAAGCCAGATTAGGGTTAAATTGATTCATCGAATATGTCTTTAATCTTGTTTCAAATCGTTCAAGCCGTGCTATCACTTCATCATAATCTAGCCGGGGTTTCAAACAAGGTAGATAGTAGTTCTGAAATTCTCATACTCGGACCCTAAACCCTCAAGAACACCAAACATTTTAGTTATCTCATCTATAGGTTTTCCAATCACATTCAGCTGATCACAAATGGACTTATACTCCCTCAGATAAACAGAAAGCGCTCTATCTCGTTTTTGACATGCCTGTAACTTTCCTCTTAGTTCAAACTCTCGAGCTACCGATTTCTAAGTAAACCGATTAAGAAGAGTCTGCCATACCTCATAAGAAGTTTCTAAACCAATAATCAAGCTCAGAATATTCTCAGATACAGCTCCACTAATCCAGGATGAAACTAGCTGATCAGTCCTTGTCCAATCTGTATAATCTGGATTTATGACTTCTGTTTCACAATCTTCAGTTTCAGTGTTTAGGGTTCGAGGAGGTGAAGATATTTCACCACTGATGAAACCGAAGAGTTCTTGACTTCGAAGGAACCTGTGAAACTGTGCTTGCCACAACAGGAAATTATCTTCAACAAGTTTAATCGTGACAAAATTGGAGATGTTAACATGTATTGGAAACGGATACTTCTGTGTCCTTCCTGCCATTGCTGCACTTTCAGAGATTTTTGATGACAAAAGTCGATTTTTGTGACTAAAAACAGGATTACCTGTTGATCGAGATGATGATCTGTTCGTGATACCAGCAAGGTTCAGATCTTACCAGGGAACAGAAGAATCAAACGCAAGATTCTTGTGAGAACTTTCAGTAAATCAGTACATGAAGATGATCAACAGCTACTTTGATCTGCTGCGATCATTGAAATCCAAATACCTTTGATTTGATTTCACGAACAATTGTGTATTTCGTGAAAAATCTTTTCAATCCAGATGATCGATAACGAGCTCTGATACCAAGAGAAGAAGAGCAAGATTACAGATGAATGCGATTGAAGAAGATGATTCCTTATTCTCTTCTGTATGATGGTGTATTCACCTCAAAAATACAGAGCACCTTTTCCATGGAGTATTCTCCTCTCTGTTCTCTCATAGACTGTTACAATGAATCGATCGATGAAGAAGAAGTCGCTCTTTATCTATATACAACAGATGCTTAATGAAAAACCAAATGCTAGCTGTCAACGTAAAACTGAATCCATGACTGACTTTAAACAGAAAAGAACTTATTTCACAAAAGCTAAGCTAACAGAATCAACTGCCTCTCTTTTCCTTCTGGAAATTGTTCACGTGATGTCTTTTCTTCACCGACTTATGTAGATACACAGCTGGCCTTATTTGACAGCATTACTGGTTACACAATTGCGAATTCTACTTCTTCCAAGCTTCTCCAATGACAGCCATAGACTTGTCTTCATTACAGTCTAACTTCCTCTCTGTTCCGAGCTTCAAAGAATGAATGTTCTTAACACCCTCCCCCCCAAAAAGAAACATCTTCCCTAACCCCCCACCAAGAATCATCTCCGGAGAAAAGCGATATCTCCCATATACCAAGACGACAGAGCCATATTTCCATATTCCAACCGTAATACCGGAGAAAAGATTGAGAAAGCGATATTTCCGTGTACCGTGTACCAATAGTAATCTCCGGAGAAAAGATGAGAAAGCAATATTTCCGTGTACACACCAATAATAATCTCCATGCGTGTGAGCAACTCCCACTTGTATTATCCATCTAGAGATGTAGTGATTTTGGAGAAAAGATGAGAAAGCAATATTTTCATGTACACACCAATAATAATCTCCATGTGCGTGAGCAAACTCCCACTCGTATTATCCATCTAGAGATGCGGTGATAACCTTTTAATCGGAATTTTTGGCCGACAAAATTTTTCAGGGCATTAATCCAATACAACAACGAGAGCGGAAGTAACGTAGCCGGATAAACAACTGACATATGATATAGTCTTTATCCCTTCCGATAAGAGGATCAAATCACCTACCATGTTCTGAAGGGGAAAAAAATGCGAACAAGCCTTCATTGTTCTTCAACCCGCTACTATAGCTAATCAAATTTGATTTTGCTAGGAACTCAAACATATGTGGGTAATACCTATCAGGTTATTGTTAGACACTAGAAAGACCATTGTCATTTTATCATTAGGTGACCTATGACATGCTTTCTTTTTTAATTAACCAACCAAATTCTCTTCCCATATTGTGAAGACCCTCGAATGTTTCTCCTACGTCGGTTCCCCTCTTGCCATTATTGCTGGCTACGAGTGGCCTATGCTCTAGATTGATCATATTGATAGGATTCACTAGGAAAATAGAAAAACGCAAATGAGCATCGATCTTTTGGCAATCCTGTTTCTCTCTCCCTCCTTTACATCCTTGCATGCATGTCGACTTTCCACGATACCCAATTTTTCTTCTTTACGTGCATTTAGATGCAAACAAGGCCGCTCATGTGCACTTGGATGAAACGAGACCTCTACCGGTTTCATTTGATTCCAAACCGCAAAATCATACTTTTAACATGTCTGTGTTCCCACGAGTCTAGTTCCACAATACCACCCCTCTCTTCTGAATTTTTGCTGTATATAACTCCATCTACAGCCATCCCTCAGGCCTGCCTCCACCTCTCACTTCATTCTTCTCTTGGCCACTCTAACCACACCGACTCTAATTCCTTCTTCTCAATTCCATTATCCAACTCTCTCTCTCTCTCTCTCTCATGGAGAATCCAAACAACCAGATCGTCCATGCATCCATTAATGTTCCCCCAGAAGATGGCTCCGAATGCTTCGATGACGACCGTCGTCCCAAACGCACAGGTGACTTTATTTTTGTCTTCATTTCTTTCCCGAAAAGAGTGAAGTGAAAATTACCACGACTTGTTATGAAGGACTTGGGCGAGCTACCACAAAGAATCACCTGTCTTCAAGATCAATGGCATCATGTCAATACCGCCAACAAACCAGGGAATAAAGCAACAAAAGTATGAGATATTCTTCACAGGAAAAAAAGGACTATTTCTATAAAACAGAGTCAGTGAAAAAAGAAATTTATCTCGCCAGTAGCCTAGCCCAGCAAGCATTTCACGTCAACCCGTGTTGTGATCTCAGGAGAGTAGCTGAAATTAGGACCTTTTTTTTTTTAAAAATGCTTAAAGATACATTCCACGGTACCCCCCTAATTATACATCTCCAAGTATGTTGTCTGGCAGTATATTCTATTAATAGTAAATTTGAAGATGTGTGGTGAGGATGATACACTTTTCTTGCTTTAGCTAAAGCAGCAATTCTCTTCTCTTTTCCATTTTAAGGGAGTAAATTAAAATGGAAAGCTAGAATGTTTAGTGACATGTTACATTGGGTGCATCATGTGATGATTGACAAATGCGATACATGTTCAATGGGCCCAACTTGTCTAGCTTGCAAACTTTAAGCTGAGCGTCCTCTTCCTCCCGCCCCGACCAAGAAATTATCCCCCCGCAAGCTCTCTCTCTCTTCTGTCGCCCTAGTCTCTCTCTTCCACCAAGCCTTTGGAGGACCGACGAACCACCACGCCGCCCCTCTGGCTCCGGCGTCGCCTGCGCTCGCCGCCGGGTCGCGTTGATCACAGTCCTTCTGGTTTGTCACGCTGGCACACAAGATGCACTGAATATTTTCTTGGCTTGTGTGTGAATAAATGCAGAGACGGTATGGACAGCGAGCGCTCTCATAATCACAGCACTGATCGGATCTGGAGGCCCGTCCCTGGCTTGGGCCATCGCGCAGCTCGGCTGGATTGCTGGCCCCACCATCGTGCTCCTATTTGCCTTTGTCACTTACTACACCTCCACCCTCCTCACCACCTGTTATCGCTCCGGCGACCCCGCCACCGGCGACCGTAACTATGCCTACATGGGTGCTGTCCGTGACAATCTCAGTATGTCGCATTTGTATTTGTGTTCATGTTCATATTCACACGCTAATTTCTGAGTCAAGTCCAATCATGTTGTGTTGGGTGATAAAAGCTTCTCTTTGATTAAATTCTCCAGGTAGCCTCAAAATCAAGCTTTTTGAGCTGGTTCTATACGTGAACCTATTTGGGGTTGCCATTGGTTACACCATTGCATCTTCCACTAGCATGATGTGAGAATATTTGCAGTGAGAATTCTAGTGATTGCTATTTCGATGGTGTCAAAAGTTATGGGAGTTTGATATTATCGGCTTCCATGGTCATTGCAGGGCTATCAAGAGGTCCAATTGCTTCCACGAGAAAGGTGAGGACCCATGTCACATCAACAGCAATCCTTACATGATTGCGTTTGGCTTCGTTGAAATCATTTTCTCTCAGATCCCCAATTTCAATCGGCTGTGGTGGCTGTCGATCGTCGCCGCCTTCATGTCGTTTGCCTACTCCACCATTGAACTTGGCCTCAGTATTGACAAACTTGCAGGCACATGAAATTTTTTCTTGCTAAGCTGCTCTATTTATGTTTCTAAGCTATCTCCGTTGGTGATAGAACCTAGTCGAATTATGAAGTTCTGATTTAGTGTTCTCTTCTGGTTTGTTTTATCTTCAGAGACAGGGAAAATTAAGGGAAGTCTCACTGGAATCAACATCGGGGCCTTGACCTCAACGCAGAAAATATGGAGGAACTTCCAGGCTCTTGGTAACATCGCCTTTGCCTATTCGTACTTCCTCATCCTCGTCGAAGTTCAGGTGACCAGAGCTCTCTCAAATGCATGAAACAAGAAAGTACTAGTGATGGATAATAGTTCTGATGAATTGAAATCATTGACGTGATGAGTTTATATTTGTTTTAGGACACCATCCAGTCCTCTCCATCTGAATCAAAGATGACGAAGAAGGCCAGTCTTATCAGCATAGCAGCCACAACCCTTTTCTACATGATCTGTGGGTGCATGGGCTACGCAGCCTTTGGCGATATGGCACCCAAAAACCTCCTCGCTGGGTTCGGCTTCTACAACCCATACTGGATGGTCGACATTGCAAACGCCGCAATCGTGATCCAACTCGTCTGCGCGTACCAATTCAACTGCCAACCGCTATTCAACCATGTTGAGAAGACCTTGGGTAAGAAATTTCCCAACAGCCAGTTTATCTCGAGGGAGATTGAAATCCCCGCCCCTTGGCGCAGATCTTACAAGCTCAAACTCTTGCGGTTGGTCTGGAGTACGGTCTTCGTGGTCGGGACCATCTTCATCTCCATGCTCCTCCCATTCTTCAACGACATTGTTGGGCTGCTCGGAGCTCTAGGTTTTTGGCCCCTCACGGTCTTTTTCCCGGTCGAGCTGTACATTGAGCAGAAGAAAATACCCAAGCTGGGCACCAAGTGGGTGTGCCTCCAGATTGTAAGTGTGGCTTGCCTTATTATCACCATTGCTGCCGCCGCTGGCTCTGTCGCCAATGTATTTCTCGACCTCAAGTCCTTCAAGCCATTCAGTACGGACTACTAAATAACGTGCAACTGACAGGCATGTCGCAAGTAAGGAAAGGAAAGAGTGAAGGCGAGAGAGATTTCTTTCGTGTTCATGTTCGTGTAAAGGTTTATTGCGTCCGTGAAATTTGCTGTGTGATAAGTTTTAGGGTCAAATTTCAGTTTCACTGTATCGTCTATGTTGGGACGGAAGGGCCATTTTAGTGTCTGCATGTTGTGTGCATCGTCATAAGAGTGTGATTCTTGTGTAAATTATCGATAAAAATTGGATGCTTCAAGAAAAAGGAAGTTCAAGGTCTTCTCTTGCTCATGTATTTTGATTTTGGGGGCTATACACAAGCGGAGTTCGTGAAAAAAAGAAGTATATGATGACTGTTGAATGCAACAATGAGGTTATAATCCGAGCGCATAGTCATGACAAGGACATAATCAATGGAGCTGTCTTTATCTTTTCCACAAAAATGTCTAAAGCCTTTTCGAGCAAGGCATTTATTTGATTTAATTTCTCATGATCTTGATAATGTGCGAATTCAATAGGGCACAAACTCAATCTAGTTAGATCTCGAAAGCAAAGAAACGTGTTCTTTTTTTGGTCCATCTCTCCCAATTTCACCATTAATTCATGAACTTGCAATATGGAATCAACGATTGTCCCACAGTCGTTATGCAGTTTCTGGTCATGCATAAAATCTCATTTGCTTTTAGCAAAAATCAAAACCAACATAACAAGATTCGCACTTATCTCTTATTATGTTAAGGTTGAAGACACAAAAACTAGGGCATTGGAAAAAATAAAAGGAAATGGCTGTTCAAAGTTCTTGCTAATTGAGGGCTGCGTTCCCACCTGTGTACAATGAAGCTGCTCCGTGTTGAATCATCTATGTCGCCCGCTTCGGGCCCGCCTTACAGACAACCTTTGTCGGAGCTTTTTAATGGGAACCGAGAATAAAAAAAAGTTGGGCGGTAGATGTTCCGCGCGTACCGGGCATGCGTGTATTTTCTCTCTCTCTCTCTCTCTCTCTTTTTCTGTGGTTCATGCTCATAATTAGTGGATAAACGTCTCCTTTTTCGATGAGACAAAGTTAAGATTGTTTTGTGATTAAGTGCGTAGCACAAACTAATTTCGTTGGCACTTTATCGAGGAGGCAAGCCAAAAGGCAGGAGTGGGGGTAGGAGGCCGCCACTGCTAGAGACTTTCAGCCACTTAGTCATCGGCAGACTCTCCAAGGAAAATCATTGGAACTTACTTCAGAAAGATCGATTCTTATTTGCGTTTTTCTATTTTTGCTAGCAATGGGAAGGTCATGAAAAAGGGAAACTTCAATCCGATCTACGTGGTGGGCTAGGATGGCGCAGGACGGTGAAAGTCAAAAGTAGGTCTAGTCAATGGCACAGTTAGAAAATTTGCATCAATCTAATCTTGCTGGTCAGGAGTTACATTTTGGGCGCGTTTGGTAACGTTTCTGTTCTTTTTTTGTTCCAGGGAACATAAACAAAATAAAGTGTTTGTTCGGAAACTTTTTTTTGAACAAAAGAACGCGTTTGGTAAGTGTAAAAAAAAAAAACTGTTCTTGAAATAAAAAAAGAACAGAAAAAACGCGTTTGGTAACTGCAGTTAATTTTTGTTCCTAGAATAGAAAAAGAACAAAAACACGTTTGGTAAACGTACAAAATTTCTGTTTTTAAATTTTTTAAAAATTGCTTTTTTTTCTAAATAAAGTTTAAACGAGATGAGAATTGTCATTCTCATGAAATGCTCATTAATTTTGTTTTGTTCATGATGAGTGAAGACAAACATTTTAAACATGATCATATGTCGTACTTGATAGAAAATTTTGTAAGTAAAGTTAGAATCAAATTTTTTTTCGGTACTTTTTTTATTTTTTATTTTTTTAACATTTAAACTTGATTGAATTCTCATTCTCATGAAATTCTCATCAATTTAATTTTGATAATGGTGAGTGAAGAAAAATATTTTCAACATAATCATATATGCATACTTAAAAATTTATAAGTAAAGTTCGTACAATAAGAACTAGCAAAAAAAAGAGTATCTTATACATCTCAACATGAATCCTTCCATACATGACATCACAATAATAAAGCATTATAGTTCATTGTTCAACTTCATCATAGTTAATTAAATTTCCCCAACACATATGCATATGCATACGAGATACATAGATTTGAAGATCGACTAAACAAGAAGATTAATAATTAGACTTGAAGGCCTTCCAAACAATCGGTCCAAACCAATGAGAAATCAAAAGAAGATACAATAGATAAGATCTCTCTACGAGTAATCCTTCTCGTATGACCCGGAAACGTACTATACACCGGCGAAGAGTCACTTCTTAACCTCGCTAAATGGGGAAGGATCCAAAGTAACTCGAATGACGTTCGGCACATAGAAATGCAATACATTCACCAATGATCGGGATGAAGACGGCCCCGCATTTTCCGAGAGAAGCATTTCCAAGCAGCATACCACATGCAAGTACAAAGAGCGACACCGCGGGCACAACCATTCTCACAAGATACACATTCACCGTCTCACACCGGTCTCAACCACGAATTCCGGGAGAGCAATTTGCTTGATACACCCCGATAGATCAACTCATACAGTGTGGCGATCGGATAAGATTGGGAAGGTTCTTCATCTAGTTCTTTTGGTGAACGGCTATTTGGTGGATGTCCATGTCCTTCAACATGACGGAACGGCCACATGAATCACAAGGGGCAGTTCTTGATCCACGATGATGCTCTCATGCTCACACGGACCTCTTAATTTGTCTCTCGGGTCCACTCGTAGTGTCTCCCGCATGGACCATGTCCCCGCAGAAACGACACGCAATCAAGCGTAAGGGGCAAACTGAAGCTTGGTGCTCCACCTGCCAAACAAAGACATAACATAAGTACAATAATTAAGTAGATGTATTCTAGCCTCGATTTTTTCTCTCCTCAAAATGCTCGGTATCCTAGAGATGTAATGTCATGTCTAATATCTAACTGCATTTTTGCCACAATGTGCAGCCCAAACCTATCGTTAGGGTATACTCAGTATATGCACATCTCGACAACATGTTCGAGACATGCATTCATGTTGGACATCCAGACACACTGACCAATTCATGACAGTCAATGATTCAAGATTTTAATAGTCACCATCTCGAGGAGAAATAACACGCAATAAACTCATCCAATTTGGCAATTGTTTTTTGAATGCTACCTTGTGTGACCTCATGCCACCATCCTTTCTGTTAGAGTTGAGAGGTATAAGATGGGCCCCACCCCTTTGTGTTGTGTGAATAATTGGCTCAAAACAGAAGATTTTAAAGAGGCAGTTATTAGTTAATAAAAGAATAGTTCTTTTGGAGGGTATGCCAGTTTTGATTTTCCTTTGATGCTCAAGAAGCTAAAATACGTTCTGAAACAATGGAGTCACAAGAAGGTAGAAAACCTGGGAAATAAAATTAGTGAGACAATTCAACAAGTTGATGAGCTTGATGATAGCGAGATCCAGGTGACTATTGGAGAAAAGCTCATCAATTTGTTGAATTGTCTCACTAATTTTATTTCCCAGTATTCTATTGGAGAAAGGCTTTAGGAGAATAGAATGGGAAAAAGAACTCGCCTCGTTGATTCAAAAATGGAAGAAACCTCCGAGACGAAGTCTCGGTAGATTTGGCTTGATGAGGGTGACGAAACACCAAATTTTTTCATAAGATGTCCAATGCTCGTACAAGATATAACTTCCTCAATAAGTTGGAACTCTTTGCGCAGGTTGTTGAACATTGGATGCCATGAGTATGCAACTATCTGAATTCATGCTGGTTTATATAGGGAGAGATGTGTCGTGAGATCAGAATTGGAGGGGATGACTTTTACTTCTTGATCCTGATATGGCTGAAATGGCAAATACCTTTCGAGGAGGACGAGATTAGAAGGACATTCTCGTATTGCAATGGAGATAAGGCACCAGGTTTGGATGGATTTATGGTGATTATCAAAAAATTTCACGAAATTGGGAGGTTGTTCATGAAGACCTCCCGAAAGTTTTCAAAGAGTTCCATACTTCATCAAATGCTAAACACTTTGCGTGGCTCATGCATTTAAACGAAAGCATAAGATATATGTTCTACCCCGAAAGAAATTCCAAAATGGCCGGAGGTGAAACTAGCTAGTACTGAGACAATCATCCGAAATCTAAATTGAGCATTACTAGCATGCCCCGACCTTGACATACGGGTGTCATATGTTAGTCAAGAACAAAGCATGTAAAATTTGATTTCTTTTCCTTTTAAGTTTTCCAGCAACTAGATTGATTAAATACATAACTTTAAACCTCAGGAATTCCTATGCATGATATCACCACCATAACACCATTCACATGAGAATATAAACTTAAATATGGTTCGCTAGTTGAAAGTTGCTTTACCCATTCAGCATAATAATCGGTAGTTGCCTAAGATGAGAAGGGACATCTTATAGCAAAAATGGCTACATCTGCACCCCTCACTCAATTAGTTACCTGAACATAATCAACTTGGGACTCAGCTCTACATTGCATATCATTCAAAGCGAGATCCTACTTACATGTTCCAGATCTTTTCTAACAATAGCCCTATCCATTTAACTGCTAATATTAATAAGCACTAAGCGAAGGGTAGAAAAATAGCAAGCCACAGGATTACCACAAGTCCGAAAACTGCACAACCTACATATCCAAGATGGTTCATTAGGAGGAAAATTATAGAACACAACCGGAGGTCTCATGACAATGGCAACATCAGTCCATACAAGAACTTCGATCAAGGCTATACGGCACACGCACGGCATTAGTGGCAGCTGCAATAAGATGAGGTCGAGGGCAATACTTTCTCCGCTCCACCGAGACTAAGCAATATATCAAGCTTTAAGCCAATGCCTCAAGTGGAAGTTTTGTGCGAATGATCTAAAACTAGAGCTAAAAACACTAATTCCACAATGAGTATTTTGCTTTGATAGGTAATGAATCACCCATTGACATTTTCACTGATAGCAAATTTGAGTTGGAAGCCTACTTGAGCACGTTCATAAGGAACCACCCACTTCTAAAGGCCACAAATTGTGCCTAAATCAAAGCACCTAAATATCCACCCCACCAAAGAATCGAGCTTTCCCAACTGGTAGCCGGATTCGAACTCAAGTCATGCGTCGAGCAACCAAAGCGATTCGAATTCGATAAAAAGGAATTTACTCAGACTAGGAGATCGCAACGGCCGACCGGAATTCCGATCACCTCATTCCATCGGAACGAGGAGGAAGCGAACAAAGGTACCTTTTCCTGCGCTTCGAGAGCGTCCAGCCTCTGGGATCGCTGGACCGCCTCGATGGCCTCCCCCTTCGCCTTCCTCTCCCTCTCCAGCCTTGCCTTGGCCTGCGCTTTCCGCTCCTTTTGCTCCTTCTCCAGCTTCTCCCACGCCCTCCTCAGCTCAAAATCCATCTCCCCCAAGGCCCCCTTCTTCTCCGCGACGACGACGCGATGAATTATCTGGACTGAATTTTATCGAGGAGATGAAAGATCGAATGGGAATTGCAAGTCGATTTTCCTTCCTTGCCGAGAAAGAAAGGAGAGAGATGGAGGAGCAAAAGCGAAACTTACCGGATTCGGAAGCTTCAGCCGGTGAAGGAGCACCACCTGTTGGCGCCGGAGAGTCAGCCGAGTGGGGAGGCGCCGGAGAGTCGCCGGAGTGGGGAGTCGCCGGAGAGTCCGCCCGAGTGGGAGGCGCCGGAGAGGGGAGGCGTCGGGGGAGAGAACGAGCTTCGCACGGGCACGAAGGAGAAGGGCTTCGCACGAGCTTCGCTTTTGTTCCCGTTTTGTTCCAATTGTGTTTTTTATTTCGTTCTTTTTGGTTTCTCGAAGTGTTTTTAGTAGAAAACAACAAAAAGTTGTTTTCGATTTACATTTGATTTTGTTCGAAAACGAAAAAATAAAAAAAGAACCGAAACGCAAACAAACGCGTTTTACGTTTTTTTTTTGTTTCCCTAACAAAAAACAGAAAAAGTGTTCATAAACACTTTTCGAAGTGTTACCATGCAGGGCCTTTGTGAGTGACCCAACATGGGGAGATGGCAGAGGTCATTTAATTTAATTTGTATCAGTTTTGACGAGAGAAGGGGAAAAAAGAAGTTAATTTCTCATTTATCTTAGCAATAATATCTTAAAAAATATCAAATAAATGGAAGAAATATTTCATGCGAGAACACCACCAGTGGGGTTGTATTAATTGTTAACCCCACCTTGGGGCTCTGACATGAGTTTTAGAATCTTTGGGGCTAGGATAAGGTCGGCTTCTAGACCATGTCAGGACAAGGTTCTGAAGATTTTCTTGACACTTTTCCTACTTTCAAACGTCGTGACAAAAACCACCTTCGACTAGTTTCCTTTTTTTTTTTTTTCTAAAGTAGAAACCCACCTTGACGTGCTGTTGCCCCTATTGGCTCATCAATAGATACAAGCGGGAAATCTTATCCTCATGCACAAGCAAAAATGGCTTTTTCCTCTTTCCTCGGGTCCCATAGTTTTTCTCCTCCCATAGGAGAAATCGTGAAACACGCAGATCTTATTCCCTATACTTTCATCGTATATGATCTCAAACCCTAATCACAATTCGCTCTCTTTAATATGGATGGGAGTAATCATATGATCTAGATTATAATGGGATTCGCAGGTTACTTTTGAACTGGCTTGGTGAATAATCATGCGCTTATTGTATGTGTAACTACAACACACACACACACACATATATATATATACACACACAACAAGTGCTGAAAAAAAAACCAACAACACGTGCAGGACTCGTGATTCCTATAATTGTAAATCAATGTTAAGAGTAAAATTGCTCCAAAATTAAAGTTTAAGAAGTAAGGCATTAGCTTTCCATCATTGAAAATGTCAGGAAATATAGTCTACTTTTGGAGAACACAAATGCAATTTTCATAGCATATTTGAATGAAATAAGATTCTTCTTTTTCAATGAGCAAAAGCCAAGATTCTTTTGTTATTAAAGCTCCATCATTTTTGTGGAAAATGATTGATTTGGAAAACATTTCCGTAAAAATAATTGCGAGTAATGCTTACAAAAATAAATCAATAAAAATGTATTTTTATCACTATAGGAAAATTCTGCAATAAGCAATAAAAATGTAATTGGCTTGTATCATTAATTACAGAATGTGCATTTAGCGGATGGATGACAACAAGACCTTCTAGTTACTGAAATGAACGTGTTAATTATTTACCCACTTCACGGTATACAGCTATATATACCCCATACAGCTAGTCATGGAGAATCCAAACAACCAGGCCTCCGATGTATCCAATGATGGCCCCCCAGAAGGCGTCTCCGGATGCTTTGATGACGACGGTCGTCCCAAACGCACAGGTACTTTGTTTCTCTCTTCATTTCTTTTCCGGAAAGAGAGAAGTGAAAATTACCGCGACTTGTTACGAGAGACTTGGACAAACTACCATAAATAATCACCTGTCTTCAAGATCATTGCCAATGGGGGTCAATGGGTGTTAATGGGTTGGGTTGGGTGGGTTTTTTGTGATACCCAACCCGACCCGAGACCTGAAATATCATATAATGGGTCGGGTCGGGCTGAGCCCGTGCCGGCACTAATCAACTAGGTGTTTCGTTCGTGAAAAACCAGTGTCAGCATTGATCAGCTAGGTGTTTTGTCTGCAAAAAAACCAGTGCCGACCTGGTTCGACTAGACCCCACCTGACCCAAACCCAAATAATACCAATACTTACAAAGGCTCGACCCCAAAATTCCCTAATTTTAGGGTCGGGTCGGGCCAAGCCAGTCGGGTCTGGCCGGTGCGGGTTCTTTGGACGCCCCCGATATTTGCCATGCCATAGTGTCGATACCACCACCAAACCAGGGAATAACACAGAAAAGTTTAAGATATTCTTCACAGGCAAAAAGGAAATCTTTTTCTATAAAATACAGTCAGTGAAAATGGAAATATATCTCGCAAATAGCCTAGCCTGGCAATCATGAGAAAATATTAGGTAGACACGTCTGCACTAGTCTACTCAACCTCCGCCACATGTCAATTCGGGATCACTTGTCAAATACCCTCGCGTCCCCTCTCTCTTCAATTATTGTTTTTACTTTTTTTCCTTTTTTCCTTTTTTTTCTTCTCACTATTTTCACTCCGCACAACCCCAGTCTCTCTTCAATTAATGTTTTTACCTTTTTTTCTTCTTTCTCTTTTTTCCTTTTTTCTTCTTCTTTTTCCTCTTTTCAATGCTTTCACTCCGCCAGAGACCTCCTCCTTTCACTTCGCCGGGAAGGAAATGAGACTCACTATCAACTTAATCCCGCGAATCGCCTTCCACCACCATCCTCACAATTGTCTATCCTCCGTTGTTGAGCTCGAGTTCCGCGGCGAATTTGAGCCTCATTTTTCGGATCTAAGCTCGAGTAAGCCTTAGATTTGTGCTTTAGAGCTCGGCTTGACCTCAAATCAATGGATTTGTGTTCGACTAGGGTTGGCGTAGGCAATAGAGAAGGCGAAGGCAGAGGTATGGTTCATTGATGTGGCGGAGGGCCTTGAGCAGGTATCAATACTGAGGGCACGAGAGGAATTGGACAAGACGTGGCAACGCTGGAGGTCGGAGAAGAAGTGGGCGAAGATAGAGGTGTTATTTATTTTTGTGATCCCACATTTTGTGTCACGCCCCGATCCTCGGGGACGCGCCCATTCTTCAATCTGGTCGATTATTAAAGTGCGATATCCCAAGACTAATTATCGCCGACCCTTTCTTTTTATTATGCATGCGGAAGCAGTTATAAATCCCTAGACAATAAAACAATGGGATAGGAAAGCAGGCCATATTTTTCATATTGAAATTCACAACCACACTTTCATTAACAACATAACTTATAGTATATTTACAATACTATTTACAGCATAAAAGTCTCACACCTATCTACACTAAGACAGGGTGCACAAAAGGGATGGGATCTCAATCCACATCTGGGTTGTACTCAAGATCCCTCTCTGGATCATCTTCTATTTCAAAATACTTTCTCCCCTTCAGGTTCTTCCTCCTCAGCTTTTCCTCAGGGTCCTAAAATGGTTATTCAATAACCAATGAGACCACGTCTCAGCGAGTCCTACCCCCTAAAACTCGATTAATAAACTAATACGCCATACGGTTGCCTAAGCACAACACGAGTCAGAGGACTTACCTTGGCCTCAGTTCCAACCTGTAATTCAAGGTTAAACACAGATATTCAAACAATTCACGACATCCGATCAAGCACTGGCCAATCGACTAAGTCGATTACATGTCAGTCAGACCCTCTCAAGGTCATTCCCACTCATACCATGATCTCCCAATGGTGTACTCATTCACCAAATCACATGTGTTTCTCGGGCGTCGTTTTCGCCAATGACATACCGATCACCGACACCGTGCGTTCTTTAAGGCGCCGTTTTCACCAGTGATATCCTCGATCACCGAACCACGTGTCCTTTCTAGGGCGCCGTTTTCGCCAAGGTGACATCGGCTATAGACAACATCGTGAGTTCTTTAAGGCGTCGTTTTCACCAGTGATATTTCCATAATCACCGAACCACGTTTGTCTATAAGTCATTTACGTGCGTTCTTTAAAGGCGCCGTTTTTGCCAAAGGATACTTCCAATCACCGAACCACGTATGTCCAATAACATTGTCACCGATTGGTCTCAGCCAATAACATTCTCGCTTAGCTCTCATCGTTCTCCCTACTATATAGCCCATCAACGTACTGGCGCTATATACCCATGCTTGGCCATTACCAATCAAATATTCAATAACAAACAATTTAGGACAATTCCTAAAATTCCACAATAAATTCAATTCCACACAACGTAGAGCTCAAATAAATAAATGGGCTGCACCACGACAATCAGCACGAAATTCCGGTCACCGGCCATCCCGGTTGAATTTCCGGAAAATAATTAATTAAATAAATAAATTTCGAAAGTAAATAAATAAACATTAAAAATCCAATTTAGGCCCATATTGCCTTATTGGAGCCCGAAATGGATCGGGAAAAATCCCGAGATGCATTCAATAAATAACCAAACATTTCTACTTGCTAATAGCTAGGTCTAACCACCTAACATGCATCATTAAGTCACTAAATTAATTGTTCTAACCTAATCTAACCACCTAAGTGCATGTAATTAAATCTAACCAACCCTAAGGCATAATTAGCAAATTAATAAAGCATTAGTGAGTAAAACTCACTTGATTAAAAACAGGGATCGAATCACCGCAACGGCGACGCGACGGCGGCCGAAATCGGACTTTCGACGACACCGGCGGACTTGGACCGGGCCTTGGACTTGGCCTAACAAATCTCAGCCCAATTGAGATTTGTTCTTGCACTGGAATGGGCTGGACCTGCTGAATTTCTGGACTGAACTAACTTGGTCTTCAAGTTGTGGACTGAAATTGGGCCTCAATCCTGCGGGCTTGAAGACTGAAATTGCTGGCCCATTTGAAATTAAACTGAATTTACTGGGCTTGACTTGCGGCCCAAATAACCTACAAAGGCTGAACTGGACTGCACGTTGGACTGAATTTGGTTGGGCCCGAAAGTGAAGAGATGGGCCACAAAGAGGACGGAAGCAGCTTCGGTCACTGGGCTACCGAAATTGAAGGTGCGTGGACTGACGAGCTGGGAGAGAAACTCGGATGAGGCGTGCTGCAAGTGCTTCGTTTGCTGCTGGACGAAGAAGACGAAAATCAACCCAGCTTCAGTAGCTGGCTTCTGTTCACCAAAGCAGCTTCGGTCTTCATGGACATCAATGGATGAGGAAGTAGCTTGGGGTCTTCATGGAGTGCATGGGCACCAACGTGGCAGCTTCACGAGGTCAACAAGGTGGGACGGTTCTTGCTGGAGTTGACAGTGGAAGCTGCAGCTTGGACGCATGGCTAAAGAAGAAGGTTGCTGGGCTTCCTCGTTGGCGTCGTGGGTCTTCGGTGAACAAACCGAAGCTTGTTGCTGGAGTTTGACCCACGGAGCAAGTCAGATGCGGCTAAGGAAATCTTGCCCGATGGAGGTGCGTTGACGACAAGTGGACGCGGCAGAGGTTCAAGACCTTGGGGGCGGTGCTTCTTCGGTCAACAAACGGTGGAGGAGAGGGCGCCGTTGACTGGATCGTGGGCGTGTGGTTGAAGAGAGACGCTGGTGGCTTCCTTCGATGCTGGCTTTGGTCTTCAAGTGCTTCGCTCGGTGGAGAATTTGACCGAGATGACGTGTGGAGAAGCGCCTCGCTTCTCTGGACGTCGTGGCCGTGCTGACAAAAGGGCGTGGAAGATGGAGCAGGGTGAGCTGCAAGGGAAACGGTGCTCGTTCTTTCTTTGCTGGTCTCTCGGTCTTCAAGCAGCGGTAAAGAAGGGCAGGAAGGAGGCTGTCGCACGAAGGAAATGAGAAGGGAGAGAGAGATGAGTAAATGGCATGAGGGACTCGTTCAAGGAAAGCGGCATAGAGAGAGAGGATTGTGATGAGAGGTGAGGGCCCCCCTTAAGCTTGATATTTTACCAAATATCTCTCACAAACCATTCTTAGCCATGTATAATTTACTTGGCTCACAATAGGCCTCCCATGCACTTTTCTAGAAGCCAAAATGGTCCATATGTTGTGGCTAGGTGGGGGTACACGAATTTGGGAGAGATGGTTTAAATTGCACAACCATTCTCTCTTGATTCATCTCAATTTGATTCTCACAAATTCAATTGATCATTCATTGATCGTCTCTGCGTTTTTCCTCATTCAAGAATCCACCAAAAATCCAAATTGATACCAATGATGCACACCCCCATCTTAAGATTCGATTTTTAACTAAGGGCGAACTAAATTTCAATTCCAATCTCTCCAAATTGAGGTCCAATTTTGATGTAGAAAAATCCCAAGAAATTTTCTATAAATCTCCGACACACACAGGCTCAACCCGAAAGTCAAATTTCTCATTAATTTAGCCAATCTCAACTTCTGCCAAATTTCCGCGACGTCCGAACCCAATTTCCGTAAAATTTCCCGAATCTCCGAAAAATCTTCTTAGACTGAGTCGATGCTCCTAAAATTTATTGTGACATGGCCAAAACTTCAATTTCTCAAATCGGACTCGAATTGGCGGTTAATTTTCATTCGGCGCGTTTTTAGCGTGACCTAGACTATTGGGTAGTTTTCAGAACTTTTTAAGGCAAATGACCCGTGGTCGATTTTCTTCGAACCACTGTGAACCCACTCGACTCATTGGTGACTCTTGATTGTCGTGAAAATCTCAAGGATTCAATTACGGGCACAGGGTACCAAAACAATAAGAAAATCAGTCTAGTATTGGTCGACGAGAATTTTCTAATTCAGTGGTGTCACCCACGATTAGTCACATATCTCTATCGATCCAGTCTATCTTTGATTTCAAATTGATTTTTAACTGTGCCGTAGTGACCTCTAAAGATGGACACGGTCAAGAAGCCGATTCCTGATCGAGTTCTCAAGTCTATTGCCTTAAAATTCCTTAATAATTTCCCCAGCTAGTCTAGTTATCTCGAGAGTGATCGGCTCTGAGAATAACCCTATAGACGCGTCAATGAAATGCCCGATTTATTTAATAGAAGACAGGGTTGAAAATTCTGGATGTCACATTTTGGACCCATATTTTCTCTTAAAGTGGTGGTTATTCCACATGTATTTTTCCACATTTCGTACATCTTCGTGACAATTACCCATTTGGTAACCGTCTTGATGGGAGACAGTGTATAAAAGGAACGTATATTTGGAATACACAAACCCTCTCATTTGGAATACACCATCGGTATGTGAGGGAATTGGGTTAGTAGTGTATGCCCAATATTTCTTTAATTTTAGGTTTTTCTGACGAACATGAACAAGAACAATGTCTGGAGGTTTGTCTATAATCGATCCTGACTTCTGCAATTTAATTTTTATGTCTTACAAGAGGCGACCCCAGGAGGATGAGACCCCTACCATGTTTTCTCTCTCCTCTCCTCTCCTCTCTCTCTCTCTCCCGTCGCCCAACTCTCTCCCTTCCACTGAGCCTTCAGCCGACCGATGAACCACCGCGCCGCCCCTCCGGCTTCGGCATCACCTGGGCTCGCGGCCGGGTCGCGTCCCTCTTCCTCGCTGGCAAGAACCTCTTCGGCTGCATCCCCTTCGAGCTCGGCCTCCTCGGCTGTCTCAGACAGCTCAACCTCGCTGACAGTGACTTCTCTGAGCCCATTTCCTCCCGCCTCTTCAATGTGACCTCACTCGTCTCTCTTCATCGATCAGCCCAAGGCTCGGTGGGGAAACCGGGGGGGTGATCACAATCCTTCCTATTTGTCACTGGCACACAAGATGCACTGAATATTTTCTTGGCTTGTGTGTGAATAAATGCAGGGACGGTATGGACATCGAGTGCTCTCATAATCACAGCACTGATCGGATCTGGAGGCCCGTCCCTGGCTTGGGCCATCGCACAGCTCGGCTGGATTGCCTGCACCACCATCATGCTCCTATTTGCCTTTGTCACTTACTACACCTCCACCCTCCTCACCACCTGTTATCGCTTCGGCGACCCCGCCACCAGCAACCGTAACTACGCCTACATGGGTGCTGTCCGTGACTGTCACACCCCGATTCACAAGAAAAAGGGACATGACACGGCCGTCCTTTTTCCAAAGGACGCAGCCTCAACGTAACCAAAAATTCAACCCGATATCAACATATATACATCCACATATATACATTTGACAAAAAGGGGCACTTGGTTACAATATCAGAGTATATCTACAATCCACAAACATCAAAACATAAACCTTCTACAAAGACTAACTTATAAATTTGAACTATGCATAAGCCATACCCAAAATTTCCACCAAAAAGTCCTCCTCGAACGAACGCTCACGCCTATTCGTGACACGCTGAAGAACCTGAAAAACAATTAGATGAGAGGAGTGAGCTACCACGGCTCGATGAGTAACACATTTCTTCTAAGCGGATCGAGAAATCACTATGCACATTTAAAACATAACTCAAATACATAATCATAACTCAAATACCAAAATACCAATGGTCCAATCCATTAGTCAATCTCATAAAACAAGCATCAATGGTCTATTCCATTGATTAATCTCATCAAATCACATCGATGGTCCATTCCATCGACCAAACTCAAATCACACGTCAATGGTCCACTCCATTGACCAATTCATGCTCAAATGTCTAGCCATGGTTACGCGTAACGCCCGTGACAAGACGACCAAGATTCCCCCCTTGGCAAGGTCTCCACATATTATTAGCCGGTGGCTCGGCCCACAAGGATATCCTAGAATAGTATGCGCATACCCACACCCCTCGGGGTCCACGAGACATTGAGCACCAACCACCAATTACAATATCCAGTAATCCAACATCGAAAGAGAATCATACCACAACTCCAAATTTGATATATATAAATATCAAAACATTTTCTACAACATTTCAAGATTCTTTCACAAATATTTTCACAAATCCCTTTTTCACACAATCATTCAAATCAACGTCAAAATATAATTCTTTTCGAACAACAAAATGTCGGAATAGCTCGATCCTGTTTTATGCAACAAAACATGCTTTTTATCAACTCATAGAGTATTTAATCCACCATGTTTCTCAAAACATGAGTTTAAAATACAAAGAAGAAATAGTGTCACTCACCTGGGAAAAGCCAAAAAAATCAACTACGTCGCTCACACGAACCGACGCATTCGGATTCCTAACAATTAACGGGAAAATATTAAAAAGCCGAGTAAAAATGATATTTTTATAACGACTCGCCTATACTAGGCCTTATTAGTTGATAAACGACACCTACGCGCCCCAAAAGTTCACAATTTAGCATAAACCTATCATTTTCAGCTAGGCGCGGCCCATGCGCCAACTTCGTCACGCCATAACTTTCTCCACAAAATTCCGTTTCGAGCCGTCTTATAGTCTTTAGAAAGCTTTCTTAACGTACAACAACAACCCCAACTTGGCTGCTCCAAAGTAGTACCGGAAATAACAAAAAAAGAGACTCGAAGCCACTGTTCGCTACAGTATCAGATTGCGCCTCCAACTTCAAAATTCCGTTCCAAACAAACCGCAAGCTCAAATCACGATCCGAAAGATGCTATAGCTTCACAACATCCCAAAGCACCATTTCTAAAAAATTTACAGCTTAACAACTCAAAAATTGGGCTTCGCCACACAAATACCCAAGAAATCCGAATTTCGAGCCCTAATTGCGGCAATTGCTTTAAGCAAGTGATTAAAGGCTTCAATTTCTTACCGGCCTTGCAAAACACAATTGAGTCGGCTTGATGAGGCGTCCGGGTCACGAGCGCGCCAAAATTTTTCCCTTTTTCCTTTCTCTTCTTTCTCTCTTCTCCCCTGTTTTGCGTTTCCCCTGCTTCTGCCGATATTCTCTTCTTTCTCTCCCTCTTTCTCTCTTTTTATACTCAGCCGAAGCTTCCACGGTTCTCTTCAGCCTCCCCCTTTTTTTGACTTTTCAAACTCTTCTTTTCCTTTTATTTTATTAAAGAGCCCATATATTACAGTGACAATCTTGGTGTGTCACATTTGTATTTGTGTTCATGTTCATATTCGCATACTAATGTCCGAGTCAAGTCCAATCATGTTGTGTTGGGTGCTAAAATCTTCTCTTTGATTAAATTCTCCAGGTAGCCTCAAAATCAAGCTTTTTGAGCTGGTTCTATACGTGAACCTATTTGGGGTTGCCATTGCTTACAGCATTGCATCTTCCACCAGCATGATGTGAGTATATTTGCAGTGAGAATTCTAGTGATTGCTACTTCGATGGTGTCAAAAGTTATGGGAGTTTAATATTATCGGCTTCCATGGTCATTGCAGGGCTATCAAGAGGTCCAATTGCTTCCACGAGAAAGGTGAGGACCCATGTCACATCAACAGCAATCCTTACATGATTGCGTTTGGCTTCGTTGAAATCATTTTCTCTCGATCCCCAATTTCAATCGGTTTTGTGGTGGCTGTCGATCGTCGCCGCCTTCATGTCGTTTGCCTACTCCACCATTGAACTTGGCCTCGGTATTGCCAAACTTGCGGGCACATGAAATTTTTTCTTGCTAAGCTGCTCTATTTATGTTTCTAAGCTATCTCCATTGTTGATAGAACCTAGTCGAATTATGAAGTTCTGATTTAGTGTTCTCTTCTGGTTTGTTTTATCTTCAGAGACAGGGAAAATTAAGGGAAGTCTCACTGGAATCAACATCGGGGCCTTGACCTCAACGCAGAATATATGGAGGAACTTCCAGGCTCTTGGTGACATCGCCTTTGCCTATTCGTACTTCCTCATCCTCGTTGAAGTTCAGGTGACCAGAGCTCTCTCAAATGCATGACACAAGAAAGTACTAGTGATGGTTAATAGTTCTGATGAATTGAAATCATTGACATGATGAGTTTATATTTGTTTTAGGACACCATCCGGTCCTCTCCATCTGAATCAAAGACAACGAAGAAGGCCAGTCTTATCAGCATAGCAGTCACAACCCTTTTCTACATGATCTTTGGGTGCACGGGCTACGCAGCCTTTGGCGATATGGCACCCAAAAACCTCCTCACTGGGTTCGGCTTCTACAACCCATACTGGATGGTCGACATTGCAAACGCCGCAATCGTGATCCTCCTCCTCTGCGCGTACCAATTCAACTGCCAACCCCTATTCGCCTATGTTGAGAAGACCTTGGATGAGAAATTTCCCAACAGCCAGTTCATCGAGAGGAAGATCGAACTCCGCATCCTCGGGTGCAGCCCGTACGAGCTCAAACCCTTCCAGTTGGTCTGGAGGACGGTCTTCGTGATCGGGACCACCTTCATCTCCATGCTCCTCCCATTCTTCAACGACATTGTTGGGCTGCTCGGAGCGCTAGGTTTTTGGCCCCTCACGGTCTTTTTCCCAGTCGAGATGTATATTAAGCAGAAGAAAATACCCAAGTGGAGCACCAAGTGGGTGTTCCTCCAGTTGTAAGTGTGGCTTGCCTTATCATCACCATTGCTTTGCCGCTGGTTCTGTCGCCGATGTATTTCTCGACCTCAAGTCCTTCAAGCCATTAAGTACCGACTACTAAACATGGTACTACTGATAGGCATGTAGTAAGGAAAGGACCGAGTGAAGGCGCAAGAGATTATTTTTCGTGTTCATGTTCGCAGAAAGTTTATTGTGTTTGTGGAATTTGCTGTGTGATAAGTTTTAGGGTCATGTTTCAGTTTCACTGTATAATCTATGTAGGGACAGGAAGGGCTATGTTAGTGTCTGCATGTTGTGTCCATCGTCATAAGAATGTGACTCTTGTATAATTTATCAATAAAAATGGGAAGCTTCAAGAAAAAGGAAGTTCAAGATCTTCTCTTGCTCATATATTTTGATCTTGGGGGCTATACACAAGCAGATTTCGTATATTAAAAAAAAAAAGTATATGATGACCGTTGAATCATGACAAGGACAAAACCGATGGAGTTTTATTCCTAACTTTACCACCAAAATGTCGAAAGCCTCTCTAAGAAAGGCATTCGTTTGATTTAATTTCTCATGATCTCGATAGTGTGCAAATTCGATGGAGCACGAACTCAGTCTAGTTAGATCTTGAAAGCAAAGAAACGTGTTTTTTTTTTTTTTTTTTTTTTCGGGTCCATCTTGCCCCAATTTCACCATTAATTCATGAACTTACAGTATGGAATCGGTGATTATCCCACAGTCGTTATGCAGTTTCTGGTCATGCATAAAATCTCATTTGCTTTTAGCAAAAATCCAAACCAACATAACAAGGCTTTCTAATTTGAGGCTATCTTAAGGTTGAAGACACAAAGACTAGGTCATTGGAAAAAAATAAAAGGAAATGGCTTTTCAAAATTCTTGCTAATTGAGGGCCGCGTTCCCACTTGTGTCTACAAAAAGCTGCTCGTGTTAAATTATCTATGTCGCCCGCTTAGTTTGTGACAGCCTGAATTTTCAGAATTCGTTTTCAATTAAATAAATCAGACATTTCGTCGACGTGTCGATAGTGCTATTCTCTGAGTTGATCACTCACGAGATAACTGGACTATCTGGGAAAACAATTAAGGAATCTAAATGCAATGGACTTGAGAATTCGACCAGGAATTGACTACTCGACCGTGTTTATTTGCTGAGATCATTACGGCACTATTGAAATCGATCAGAGATTGGAAATAGATCGACTTGATGGAGATATGTGATCAGAGTGTGAGTGATTCCACTTGATTGCAAAATACTCGTCGATCGGCACTAAATCGATTTTTCTATCATTTTGGTACCCGATGCCTGTAATTGAAACATCGAGATTTTCACGATAACCGAGAGTTGTTAATGAGTCAGAAATGTACATTGTAACTCGAGATAAATTGATCATGGGTCAATTGCACCAAAAATTCCTAAAAGTTACCCGGTAGGTTAGGTCACACTAAAAGTGCTTGTTTGAAGTGAATTTAACCATGAATTTGAACTCGATTTCAGAAATTGAAAGTTCCGTAATGTCACGAGCTATTTTAGGAACGTGACTCATCCTCTGAAGAATTTTCAGAGATTCCGGGATTTTTGCGAAAAACCGTTTTGGACGTTGTGGAAAATAATGTCGATTTAGCTCATTTGAATGGAATTTTGACTTCTAAGCCAAGCTACTGGGTGATGGAGATGTGTGGGATTTTTCTTCGACGAAATTGGACTTCGAATTTGAGAAATTGAGGATGAAATTGAAGATCAAAATTGAAGAAATTCGGATGCTAATTTGAGGGCTGGAATTTTGGCATCATATTGGTTTATTTGTGGAATTTACATGTTGAGAAAGTAGACTTAATAGATAGGCTTGAGGACTTTTGAGACCAAAATCATGATGAACGTGGGATATTTATTTGGATTTTTTGGTTTCCTCTCCCTCAAGCTTCTCCCATACGCTCCTTTCCCCCTTCGGTCTTCATCATCTTCTTCCTGCTCGACCGTTTCTCTCTCCCTCTCCGTTGGCTCCTACTTTGCTTTCATTTTCCCTTTATTTTCCTTCGATTACCAAGCCCCACGTTGCCTCTCTTTCTCTCTTGCTGTCCCCACCGAACGAAGCCTCAACAAGTCAACCAACAATTTCTTCAACGCTGGCAGCACCGATCGAAGCCAACCCACGCCTGCTCCTCCTTCATTTTGTCTCCTTCGAAGCTTCACGTGGCCGTCTGCTTCTCCATTTCTCCACTTACCGAACCGCCCCACTCAAGAATTCAACCCAAGCCTCCACCGTTGATCCATCTGCCTCGCCGAAGCTGCCCACGCGTGACACCAGTTCGTCCAGCAGCCCAGCGAACTCCCTTCCGTCTTTGCTGCTTCCCACGGATTCAACCAGCGAAGCCAGGAATTGACGCCTGCAGCAGGCCATCGATCCCTCTCCATTTCCCTTCACCATTCGGCCCATCTTCTCTTCAACATTTGAAGCCCATGAAATTTCAGCAGCCCATCTTGAAGCCAATCCATTTTCAACAGTCAAGCCCGCGATCTTGAAGCCCAAGAAGCAGGCCTAAGCCCAGATCAAGTCCAGTCCAAGTTGGTAACAAATCTCAAATTGGGTTGAGATTTGTTGGGCCAAGTTTAGGCTCGGTCCAAGACCATTGGTGTTGTCGCGAGCCCAAGTTCAGCCACCGTCATGTCGTCGTAGCAGTGAACCGGTTTCCACAGTTAACCGGTGAGTTTATTCACTAAACTCTTTTTAGTAGGCTAATGACGTCTAAGGGGTGTTTAGATTTATTTAATTAGGAATTAGGTAGTTAGTTAGATTAATTTAGTGATTTAATTATGCAATTATGCATGTTAAGTGTTTAGATAAGATTAAGTGTGGCCTAAATAAATTGTGTTATTTATCTAGAAGGGTTTGGGAATTTCTAGGTCCATATTGATATTTAATTTAGTGATTTTGGCCTAGGTTGGCATTTTAGTATTTAAATTGATTTATTTAATTAATTTTAGAAATTAATTCATTATTAAATATTTTATGGAAATTAGGTCGGGATGGCCGGTGATTGGAATTTCGTGCTGATTACAATGGTGTGGTTAATTTCTACAATCGAGTGTTAAATTACGCAAATTGAGTGTTGATTGGATTTTTGGACATTTATTCCTAAAATTTATAAAATTCGTTATTTATTCAAAAAATCCGGTGTCGGGTTTTAAACACCGAATATGGCTTTATATATTATATAAACCAGTGGGATTTTGAAAAGAATGTTATGAATTTTCTGGGTCCAGTCTGACCGTGTATCCACACACGACTATTTTCTGGAATGTTTTTAATACGAAAAAAATAGGTCAGGATCACTATTTTAATTGAGGTATTTGTGTACAATGCACAGTTAACTAGGCCGAAATTGAGTGGTCGTGTGTTGGTTAAAGTGAACCCGTCCTAGCGTTTACTTCGGACATTACTAAATCCCACTTTTCAGGTTACCCATGCATTAGGATAGCATGTTGTAGTAGATTCTGGACATAAGCTCCTCCCGAATTGCCGTCAATGTGACGTAGCTGTGCGCTATGGGGAAGAGATGATGCCTGGCTATGCCAGTAGACTGCCGAACATGGATGTCGATAGTGCCTTGAGTGGCTTAATTAACAATTGGAACGCATGATTATCTAAGTTTGATGTGCTTGATTATGAAACAAAACTGTGTGGCATGGTATGGGTCGTGTCATAACAGTTTGATCTTATAATCGGGACTCATGTGATAGACTGGGCTGAGACCCCTGTAGTTGATTGGGAAAAGTAACGCGTTTCAATTGTTGTATGCATAAATTGCATGCATTTGAGATATGAATTGTGCTGACCTGCGGGAAGGAACTGAGGCGAGATAAGTTCCATGTTCTAATTGTGTGGTGGTGTGACTAGAGCGCCCTGATGCATATTTTCCTCTTAATTGGGGTTTAGTGGGTGAAGTTGCTGAGGCATTGTCTCATTGGTTATTGTATAACTATTTTCAGGATCGTCGAATGGAGGACCTGGAACTGAGAGGAGGTGATCAGAAATGTAGGTCAGTTAGGACCGTTTCTTTTTGGAAAGGCAGTCATTATGGTCTTTTAGTCATAGACCCTGGACACGACTCTATGTGATTATAAAAGCATGTTTATTTGTGAATATGTTGTCCCACTTTTCCATCCCGAGATGATTACTGTAAGGGGATTTATTATTCGCTTTTGCATGTGCAATAAAACAAAAAAGGGTTGACGACTCATTCTGGGAAGTTGCAAAATATTATCGACCAGATAGGGATGCCAAAGAGGAATGGGCACACGTTCGGGGTTCGGGGCATGACCTAGTTGCCTGGGCCAGGGGAAAAAAAGGAAAAAGGTGGCTTTCCATGGTGGTGAGTTTCCTGTGTAAGGACTAGGGAAAGGAGAGTAGGTGGACTATGAGAAAAAGTGGGCAAGGAAAAAGCAAAGAAAGTATTTTTCTGAGACGTCTGGGCGGCATGAAATTGGGCCTGCCTTAGATACAACATTTCTTGGAGCTTTTTGACCAATAATAAACAAGCTTTGTGGGGGAGATGCCAAGTCTACGAAGATTCTTCCGTGCGCGTCGGGAATGTGCGTTTTTTTTTTTTTTTTTTTGGTTCATGCTCATAATTAGTGAATAAGATTCTTCTTTTTTGATTAGCAAAATCTAAGATTCTTTTGTGATTAAGTGAGTAACACAAACTCATTTCATTGGCACGTTTTTGAGGAGGAAAGCTAAAAGGCAGGAGTCGGGGTAGGAGGCCGCCATTGCTGGAGACTTTCAGGCGCTAGTTGTCAGCAGAATCTCCAAGGAATATCATTGGAACTTATTGCGAAAAGACCGATACTTGTTTGCATTTTTCTATCTTTTCTAATGAATCCTATCAATATGATCATCGGAAGGTCATGAGAATGGGATGTTGGACGCAAATTGCGCAACCCCAAGATCTCCATAACTAGAACAAGAACATATATAATTGAGTAGAAAGATTAACGCACCTGTTTTGCGATCCATCGAATATAAAGCGGAAGCAGAAAAGGGATTACCCACTCATCAAGGGGATCCACGCATCAAGTCCTTCTCCTCTATTGCCCTTCGTATTACTGGCTCAATGAGGCGGCCCCCTCACATGTAGCGTTAGGTAAACACCCCTTAGGTGAGAATATAGGTGAGGATTAGGGTTAGAGGAGAGACTTGAGCACTATTTATAGAGTTTCCAGCCAGTCCCTCTCATTATGGGCCAGGCTCAACTCGGCCCACACTAGCCAGCCCATATTAGACTAATTAAGAAACATTCTATCTCACCTTAGATCAACCATGTCTTACAGTAACCGTAAAAACAGTAAATTACAATATCAATTAATTTAGTCCATATTAGAAAAACTTTTACATTCTCCCACTTTGACTATATTAATTGAAATCGTACTGTATGTGCGCACATTTGGTCTAGAAATAATTTTTAATAGTCAATCATATCCCATGAAGTCTTAAACACAGAATTATGGCAGTAACTGCATGTATACACACAGAGCCTTCCATGGTTAGGAATGTTTTCAACTTTATTATTATGGATTTAATATGGTAGTGTGTCAAATGGATAACATCTCTCATAGAGAGATCCCATTTGTCAGTTACCATTCTCTTACCTTAAGTGTCACAAAAACTTGTGCCACAAAAGAATGCTTTATGATTCCAATGAACCCACATATGTCTTGTCCTTATGGTTAACATTTCTTTATGTATCACAAGACATTTGTACAAGGCTAATAACCGAATGCCCGGATGCCCCTAGCCTTCACTCATGGTTTATACAATCCCTTGAGACTTTATCAATATGTATCAACATAATAACAACACATTCAAATATTTTATTGAATGCAAAAGTTGATACATATCAAACCGTTATAAAGTGTAACGAACACAGATGAAACCTTTATCAGAGTAAAGCTAAAATAACTCCTACTAAACAACAGTATCCGAAGATACTCCTAGGCCCATGCTAATGACATGTCACTCAAATACACATGGGCGTATACCTTTAATTAGTGGATCTGCAACCACATCATTTGTGAAAATATGTTATATTATAAGTCACATTTTTGTACCCTTTTTTTATGGTAAAAAATATTTGACCACCATATATTTAGACTCATTGAGACCTTTGTAGTAAATAAATAATACTACAAATTTGTTATATCAATACAACCGTATAGGTCTATCCATCAAGTTAAAACGATCAACTCCGTCATGAGGTTCTGGAGCCTAATAGCCCAAGTAACAATCTAAAAGAATATTACTAACACTACATACATAGTAGAAGATAACATATAACTTTATTTACTGCACTTCTTACTAACATAAATCTATATATTGTTATTGATATTATATCATCCTAACAGCCAGCAAAGTTTATATCTAAATACCCTACTAACTACAAGAATTGAACATGTCTGTAAATTAGCATATAATCTATTGTCTTCTTTAAGTACCTTAAAATCTTCTTGACAGCAACTCAATGATCATATCCTGGATTTGACCGATATCTGCCTAGAGTCCTGTCACCAAGAAAACATTTAGCCTAATACAAATTCGAGCATACATCATACTTTTAAATGCACTAACACAAGATACACCTTTAATTAAATTTTCTCAATATCTAAATAAGGACAATAAGATAGATTTAGTCCATCACTTTTAACAACATGAGCAATTCCTAGCTTGCAATAATGTATATTGAATATTTCCAATATACAATCAGCAAATGTCCTCCGAGAAAATCTAATATAATATCGCAAAAACAATCCTTATAGACCTCAGTACAAAAGATATAAGATGTCTCAATGTCATAACTTGTAAGTAAAATATTATGCACATAAAGTATGAGAAAAAATAAATTTCCTCTCACTAACCTTGCAGTATATTGAATTACTCTGTTCCCAATTGAACAAAATAACAACACTATGAAACTTTAATAATATTGTCTGGAAACTTGTTTAAGATCACGAATTAGAACTTTTCAGTCTACACACAAGTTTACTTGAATCTACTGCAAAATCATCCAATTGCACAATATAGATTTTGTATCTATTTGACGTAACATTATATCAAAATAAATTATTAATGCCACGTTCACTCTAATAGAATATTTAAAGAAATAATTATTTCTTCACTATAAACAATCTACCATTCTTTTAGAGTTAAAACTTTAGCTACCAATTTGGCTTTAAATTCCACAATCTTTCTTTGAAATTCTTTTAGTTTTGTACATCGATTTGCAACTAATGAACTTATAATCTTTAGGCAAGTAAGTTAGTTTCCAAACACTATGATGTTTCATAGATTGTATACTGCATTTTATGGCATCTAATCACATACATAATTGAGAACAAGAAACGACATTTATATAAGTTGCTAAAACAGCCATATAGTGGATATTGTAATCATGCTCTCACAAATAGATTATATAGTATGATGATATAATTTATCGTCTTTTCCTAACAAATCTCCACTTCATTCTGCACTTGAGAGGTTTAAGAAATTTCATTATAAATTATATCAAGAATAGTACATTGAACATCAACAAGTTTAATCTATGGTAAAGGAGATAATAGGTAAAGACAAAAACATAGTAACCTCCATCATATTATTATATTTAATAGTCTGAGAGCAGCTATCATCTACAATTACGTCAATCTTTAGAAACTTTAGAGTATGTGATTTCATAATTCTTGTACCTTCTTTAGGGTCATAAAATTAATACCCCTTTAACAATCTAGATAAGATACAAAATAATTCCAAGTGGATCTGAATTCCAACACACTTAATATTAGATTAGATAACCTCACTTTTGCATAATACCTCTAAATTTCATATGATTCAAGTAATTTATGTCCAGTCTATAACTCAAAAGAAGTTTATGAAACAACTTTGATAAGAGACACATTTTGTATATGAAAATGTTGTTTTCATAATATCAGCCCACACAAGATCAGATAAATTAGTCTTACTAATCATACTTATTACTATGTTCAATATGATACATTTATACTTTTCGACCAAATTTTTTTGTTAGAATTTTCAGGTATGTAATTAAATTACCACCCCAGAATCTATCAAGTATTTGACAAATGACTCTTTAAGCTATTTCGCATTGTCATACTTGCCAAAATACTCATTGCCACTGTTAAACCTAACAACATTTTAATCATATACGAGATATATATGTCATTATGACTTAAACACAATCTTTACAAATGTGTCATAATTTCAATATCAAACAAGACATAATTTCAAGTAACTAAGGCTTCCATCATCTTATAGCAGTGTAGTCCGCAGGTAAACCTCTTTTCAAGTGTTCCGGAATGGAACGCTTCATGGACAGTAAGCAAATTCAATTGCTCTTTTCTCAAGCAACAAATCATATGTCCACAACTTAAAATTTGAAGTAGTAAAAACCTCAATAATAATGAAGTTATTAATTACGGAAAATGTGACTGAAAATCAAGCAATGTATATAATTAGCATCATGTTAGCACTGTGTAACTTGACATATAAGTACACATCCAGAGAGTTACACGCATAATCATATAATCACCTTTGGGCAGAATACATGAGATACAGTTGTACACTCCCCACATGATAGCGGTTATGAAAATATATTCTAATTCTTCATGAATTCATCACCTTTGGGCATATGAATCACTAGAATCAGTGACTCTTCCATCATACTATCATGTATCCCTCCATGAACTAATACACAATCATCTCATTTGGGAGTATGATTACGCATTAGACTAGGAGACATCACAATCATCACACGAGACCAAAATTTCTCAAATCTAATTAAGCGTGCCACTTTGGCAGTCATTACTCAATTGAATCATTGAAATTATCTCATACCAGGAATATAAACTTTACTTCTCACATATATCATATACATGTGATTTTAACTTTAATGATAGGGGCAGCATATCACCAAAATCACATATCATGCTAATTACATTGTTTTATTCATTAATAAAAATTAACCACATATATATATACAGCGAACCTAAAAGACGGATTCCAATGAGATCATTGATCACAGTAACACAAGAAACTTCTCATAACAGATAATAAAACATCTCTTATGCACAACAATTACATATTACCAAAATAACATAAAAAGAATGCTGATATAAAATATCACTCACAAATTAACATCAATAGTAATACATGGTACACCAAATCGACAAACTTGACAGCTGATCCATTATCTCTCATGAGTTCATAAAGCAAAAATGACTCCAAGGCCAACAACTGATTTATTAATCAATTTTAGGTAACAAACATTATTACTTTAACCAGTGGCCTATAAAGTGAGTCAAACCACTGAATTGAATATCTAAACTATAATAATAGATACTATTGCTCTGCATAAATATTGTCATACTTCTTAACCATAAAAATATTCAACTTGATAGATATTAATAAGTGACTAGATGAGTTCATGTACAATATGCAGTAACTTAATCGACATGCATTACCTACATACAGCAGATATGTTAACTAATACAATCAGTTTGGTCACGAGTTCTTAAGATGTTCATTATTCAAAGATTACCAGCGTGTCAAGGAGTATACTTGAGCAACAAAAGTTTCATAACCTTTACTGTTTCTCATCAGCTCAATACATAACTCAATTACTATTCCATAATGGTTATATCTCATTAAGCCAGCTTCAATTCACAATAAAATTTGATTTTTATTGATGAATCACACATTTATAATGATTATGTGATAATATACCTATAACCCAATACTTGTATTTCCATAATCACAGAAAAATACAAGGAAAAATATGTAAAAATTCATTTAAGATACACGTATTTAGGGTTTCATATGCAATTTCACATCAATAAAATCATCAAACATATAAAATAAATATACCACGAGATAAAAAATCACCATACGAGTCCAACGCCACCAGCCACGCGCCGAACAGAGGCTCCACACGCCCACACGTGCCGCCTGAGTGTGCGGCGCGTGGAGCTCATGCGCAGCGCGCGTTCGACGCCCAGGCGGCGTGTGGCCGCACGTGGGGGCACATGTGGCATCCCCCAGCGATGCGCCACCGACCCTCTTGCTTGTCTCGTATCCCCAAATCCAAATTTGTGATTTAATTTAATTTTTATTGAACAAAAAGTCTCGAAAGTAACAAATTAGGGCAAAGATATGTACTAATTAGGGCAAAATCAATTGCGTTCAAGTTCTAGGGTTATGGTTGCTTTGATACCACATGTTGGATGCAAATTGCGCAACCCTAAGATCTCCATAACTAGAACAAGAACATATATAATTGAGTAAAAAGATTAACACATCTGTTTTATGATCCATCGAACATAAAACGGAAGCAGAAAATGGATTATCCACTCATTAAGGGGATCCACGCATCAAGTCCTTCTCCTCTATTGTCCTTCGTATCACTGGCTCAATGAGGCGGCCCCCTTACATGTAGCGTTAGGTAAACGCCCCTTAGGTGAGAATTAGGGTTAGATGAGAAACTTGAGCACTATTTATAGAGTTTCCAGCTAGTCTCTCTCATTACGGGCCAAGCTCAACTCGGCCCACACTAGCCAGCCTATATTAGACTAATTAAGAAACATTCTATTTCACCTTAGACCAACCATGTTTTACGGTAACCGTAAAAACAGTAAATTACAATATCAATTAATTTAGTCCACATTAGAAAAACTCTTACATGGGAAACTTCAATCTAATATACACTATGGGTTAGGAAGGCACAGGATCTCGAACCTTGCTTTTTCCGACGGTGAAAGTCAAAAATAGGTTAGAAAATTTGATATCAATCTAATCTTGCTGGCCAGGAGTTACATTTTGGGAGTGACCCATCATAGGGAGATGGCAAAGGTCATTTAAATTATTTTGTATTCGTTTTGACAAGAGAGGAAAAAAAGAAGTTAATTTCTCATTTATCTTAGCAACAATATCTTTAAAAAATCAAATAAATGGAACAAATATTTCATGCGAGGACTCATTAATTACATTATCAAATGAATGTATTGTATAGTAATGTGGTCGTATTTCGTTTTTGCTTGTGGGGGTGAAATCGAAATCCCGGTAGGGGAGCTTCATTGTTCGGCCTTGCGTTCACCGCATATGGGATGTCGTACCTTCTTTCGCCCTATACTTAATTTCTCTCTTTCATCAGGGAAGGGACCGGCATTTGCAACGCGACTTTAGTGGACGAGTGATTTGTGTTAAGTCCAAAGTCAAGAGGTTTGACTTTTTGCTTGTATCGGCTAAAGTTGAACCAGGGATCGAGAGGTTTGCCACGGCGGCGGCAGTTGGTGGAGACCTTGGTTTGACCGTGGTGGTGTGGACAGGGACTTTGAACTTAACACAAATCACTCGTCCACTAAAGTTGCGTTACAAAGAAGCATCGCCACGGCGAGAGAGGGTAGCCAGGTACGGTGAAATCACGCGATCATTTCAAGGAATTCTCCGCTCGTTGTAAGCCGTGTTAACGAGTGATCTTGAAATTTCATTGAAAATCGATGTTTTACATTAATATCACAATTTTTCATCATGGACGATCACTTAAGCCATGACCGGACCTGGGAAAAAAATCGTTTTTGGCCGCCCAACCCAACATGAGACAATTAATCCACTATTTTTTTTCAAAAGGTTAGAGCCAAATCCATCCGCTCTCTAATTAGTTCTCTTTTATATCCGCCATCATGAATATAATTTTTACAAGGGAGTAAGATAAGTCCGCTGACTGCGCAATATGCAGTTATCTAAAAAATTCTTCCCTACGTGCATCGCCGCATAAGCTTTTTCCATCTAAATCTTTTAAACGAGTGGGCTATGCATGGAGTTTGTATTATCTAATCCCTCTGATAGATCGATTGCTTGCGTACCTAATACCACGACATTTCCCAAAAAAAAAAAGTACAACAAAGATGGTTTTGTTTTGTTTTTTTTTTTTTTTTAGAGTGCTAATGCTTGAACTAGACATTAGACTAAACTAGTTTTCATGCGTCACGCGTGGTTAATTTTCATTTCTCATGCAATATAAGAAATTAACAATAAAGGTCATAATTTTAATTGCATTGAATATTAAAAATGATTGAGATTAGTTTTTTTTACCACTATTTGAATGATTTTCAAGAAAAGCAAACATTAAATGGACATTTTTCCATACTAAACAAGGTAGATGGTTCTTGCGTGATCAATCGGATTTTCAATCCTCCTAAGATCAGCCCAGTCTGTAATCATTATCAGCCCCCTATACTGATTGTTCCACCACCTCCACTAGTCAGTCTCATGGTAGTTTGAACCCCTGTGTTTCCCCATTCACCTTGGGAGTCATTCTTAGATTTAGGCCTTTGTCTTATTTATCAAATCTATAACGGGGCAAGACACATTGCACTACTATGTCGACAACGATTGAACCACCCCTTCACCACCATTGATCTCTCAAACTCCATCTCGGCTTTGTTGGTAGGAGAGATTTTTTATCCAATGTGATATCTTGATAGCAAAGCATCGGCACACACGACCAATGACATTGTAAAATCCTAAATCTTAAACCGTTTTATGATTTGACAAAAGTCTTAGTTGGTATTGGTAATTTATTGCCTATTAAGCAAGTTGGTAATTTTTCTTTTACATATGAATAATGAAACAAGTTGTATCTAAACTTTAATTTAATGTGTAATGTTGTACATGAACTTTCAATTTATTCAATATAATCCTTAAACTTTAATCCAATATGCAATGTTGTCACCGAATTTTTAATTTGTCTAATGTGATCCTTAAAATTTTGATACATGTTCAATCAAATCCCCAAACTATATGAAAATGTACAATATTACCATTGTCGAATTTCATGGACCATTTGTGTATTTTTCCTTTTGCACGCTTGCTCTCAATCTTTGTTGTTATCTCATGTACCGTGTCCCTATCTTGCTCGCGATCTCCTTTGAGTTACTCAGCTTGGATGCAAAAGTTCTTATGCTATTGATTTTAATGGTTCATCCTTTACTTTGAAAGATCAATGAATTGAGAAAACTATCCTCCAAGCTGACTTCTCTCATGGTCTTTATCTAACTTCTAACTTATTGATGTCATTTCACTCGCATCCTATCATGGTTTCCTCTACTTCACTCACTCACTCATTAGCATGCTCGTCTTGGGCATCCTAATAGATAATTTTTTGGTCATGTTTGCAATACTACTTCTAGATTAGTATCTTGTGAGTCCTGTCTCGTGGGGCAAATCGCGTCAATTGCCTTCTGAGTTTGCTAGTCATCGTACATCTTTTCCTTTGATTATAATTCATTTGATGTCTAGATGAGTGCAATTTTATCTATTTTTAGTTTCATATATTTTGTATTATTCATCGATGACTACTCTCAGTTTACTTGGTTCTTTACTATGAAAATTAAATTTGTAGTGCATACACACTTTTATTGCTTCCTTTGTTTTATTGAAAATTTGTGTAACGCCAAAATTAAATTTTACAAACTCATGATGGAGGGAACCATCTCAAAATGGCCCATTAGAACGCAAAACACTTAGTCGAAATGTCTTGATCCTTATTAATCTATGCTCCTATGCTTTCTTCAGATTGGGTTGATGCTCTTTGCTACTACTTACACTATTAATCAATTTCCCAATCCTGTCATCTATGACATTTATTCTTTCAACTTTTTATTTAGGTTCTAGTTTAATTAATTGTGTTTCTCACAAGTTAGCACCTCATTTTGTGCCATGGGTATTTCTTGAGTATGCGTCCAATCACAAAAGCTATGTTGCATTGATTGATCAAGTAATTGTGCTTTTATCGGTCGTTATGCTTGGCTTGATTAGAGGATTTTTTTCCTTTTTATATAATCCTTCAACTCTTTGTATTGTAACCCACCGTTTAGGATCAGCCCCTTCATTTTTTGTTTCATTCAATCAATTTATTCTTCCTTCTTGCTCCTCTGACGCTCTCTCCTCCTATCCTACTCAAACTCCTTGGCCTCTCTCCTCTTCTCTATCCTCACCTCCTAACCCCCCTCCCTCCTCTCTTTTGCCCACCAACTTGCTTCCATTTCTTTTTCCCCTTCACCGCCTCTCCCTCTTACCCCAATTATCGTGTCCCAACCTAACTCCTCACCGTGTCCCAACCTAACTCCTCTCTCGATTGAATTCCTCCCACAACAGACCTGCAAATCCTCTTTACATCTATGTCAAGCTCCTATATTTATGTTTCTTTTCTTCCCACTCATCCTATTCAGATTCGTGACAAATCTAGAACTTCTAAACCCAATTTTTTATTTAATCACTCTCACTCTTTCACCTAGGGACATCAATGTGCTACTCTATGGCCGTTCTTGCTTGACCCACGTTAGAAAGCAACCATGACAGATGAATTTTTTAATGCCTTGTTCTTCAACCATACATGGGATCTTGTACAAACTAAACCTTCTAAAATTTTAGTTGGTAGTAAATGTGTTTTAAAGTTAAGGAAAAATTCAATGGAACTATCCAACGCTTCAAAACTCACCTCTTTGCACAAGGCGATATATTGAACATGTACATACGTTCAGAACTAAATTGAACATGTACTAAAGTTTAGGAACAACATTAAACAAATTAAAAGTTCATGAACAATATTTCATATTAGACTAAAGTTCAATGACCATATTGAGCAAACTTAAATTTCATGGATCACATTGTACATTAGATCAAAATTCAGAAATCATTTGTATTATTTACCCTTATTTCTAATGTTGATCAGGAATTCTCTTTTACTTTATTGCCCAAAACCCAAATAATGGGTGGACTCCTTCCCAATACAAGCCCAAAATTAGTCAGACAACCCTCACAAACCCAAGAGCCAGTAGGCCCAACCTTAAACCTAAATCATTGAACCCTAATGTCCAAAAGAAAGTCCCAAGCTAAATTACCTAATTACAAAGCCCAACGCCCAGAAATCCCCTCGCAAGATGGCCTGATGGCCCGAGTCCCTTATTACATATCAGCCTAGGGGAAAAACTGATACTTCTACAAGAACAAGGAAACACAAAGCACAAAGGCTCGGATGACAATCTAATCCAGGATTCTCCATTTAAAATATAGATTGTTAACTTCATCATCCACTACTCTCCTTCGATCACTTATTAAAACTTCAAAGGCAGGTCTGATCCATAAGCAAATTGCTTGCCAAAACCTTGTTTACATGGAGTGGTTTGCCCATGAAGAACCATATTTTGCTCCTTCCAAATGCTATATACAGTGGCATACCATGCTTGAACTAGACATTAGACTAAACTAGTACATTTAGGATTTTTAAAATATTTATGATTGAATTGAAAAAAAAAATGTAATACATTTAGGATTTTTAAAATAATTTTTCTCAAAATAGTATTATTATTTTTTGTTCGAAAGCAAAATAATGCTGTGTTGAATGATATCTTATATATTAGTTGAAGCAAACGCGTGATTTAATAGGTATAACTAATTACTGTCATGAGCTAAGTAGTGCTCTGTTGAATGAATTATTGTACTTTCATATTATCCAACTATTGGTCGAAATGTTAAGCATCATTTCACTTGTGCCAAAGGAAAGTTAAATTATTTACCAAGAAAAAGAAAAGTGAAATTAGATTTACATTATTCTAGTAAATCATCAAATTTTTATAGAAGTGTCGAAAAGAACAAAAGAACCATCCCACTAATTTTGCAGTCTTAGTTGTGGCTTTTGTTGTTTAGCCACAAAAATAAAGGGCAAAAGTCCTATACCATGCTCACTAATAACAAAAATCTCAAACTTATATCCATGTAATATATTTACTCCTATTAAAGTTCAGTTACTGAAAACTCTTAAAATATCTGACTACATGGACGCTGGAAAGCAAACAGTATTGACTTGGCACTCATGTGGCTTAAATAAAATAAAAATAATGAGTTTAAGGTAAAATGAAGAGCAGTAGGTATAATTTGGGATTTTTTATATCCAGGATGAGGTTAAAATACATCAGCATGAAAGGTAATTATTATCCTGCATATCCGAACTTGTGATGTCAAACATTAACTGAAGTTCATATTACTCAGAGCTACAAGCTCTCAATCCTTGCTAACTCAAAATTTCAACTTTTATTTCATGCTGAAGTTGAGTTCCTACAATTATGCTCAGCTGCTGTAACGAATTTCAAGTCATTCTGTACAGTATTGCCTAAATTTATCTAGACTCTGTTAACTGCATCGCGGTTCATGTGAGATCAACCAACACAACCATCTAACGAAGAAATGGCATTGATTGTTCTGTTTTGCCAATGCTATATGGTTCCGTTTAATTCATGGACTTAGGCAAAGCGCTCTCGGTCTCATTTGATTGGGTCTGTGGCCCGTGGTGCTCTGTTTACAGAAAGGCTTGGCACTCGAAACCGACTTACAAATCCATATGATAACTTACTCCAATCTTTGTAAATTTTTTGACAATTTTCTAGACTTTTCCAAATCAGTTTTGGTTACCATCTTTCATTTTTCTTCCTGTTGTTGCCACCACCCGTTAAAAAAAAAAAAAAAGACCACAAATGTAGTTGAAGCTTCTTCCTTTTGTTTTCTTTTTCGGTTTTAGTGTTAAAATAGTGTCCTGGCCAGTTTTTGTGCATTTAGATTGGTCCACCACTATTAAAGGAGACACTCCCAACATCAGCCTACTGCACTCAGAATTTTACTTCTGGAGTGCTTCCAATAAGATTTGAACCCAAGACCACAAAGATGAAGATTTCACGACATGCTATTTGAAAACCGAATCAAGTTTTGTATGCCAACATTGTGGAAGTGTGTTATCTGATTTCACCACTGCAAATGGATAAAGTTAATGTGCAATCATGGAATTTGTTCATGGAGCCTAAGATCGTGGAGTTGCGGTTTGTAACTTTTAATTTGAATACTGACCGCTTAGGAGGAGTGGTTACGTCTTGTGATAGGGTTATATAAGCCATGTTGAATTATTTGTGCAAGGGATACAAGATCATCAATTCGAATTATGTATCTTTCAATTTATCGACTTAATTTTCTAGTTCCTGCATTTTAACTTTGTTCTAGAGTAATTAGTTCTAGTTCTTGGTTACGTGTGCCACTTCCTATCCGAATTGCCACGGAACACGATTCAATAGAAAACCAAATATTATCTTTTGGCGAAAGGAATTTTGTTTGGAGGATGGATCGATCAGATGGGTATGGTCTCCACTTCGCCTAGTGAATAATGACGCCGACATAATTTTTTGGCATTAATCTAATGCAACGACTAGAGCCAAAGCAATGTAACCAGACGAACAGCAACACATGATAGTCTTTGTCCTTTCGAAAATAGTGATTAAATCACGAACCGTCTTTTGAAGGGGAAAAACTGCAATCAAGCCTTTGTCATTCTTCAACTCGCTATCATACCTAATTAAACTTGATTTTGCTAGAAACTTAGATCTCTGTGTGATGCCCATTGTCGCGGTATCATTAGATGACTGATGACAGGCTTTTTTTTTTTTTTCCATTAACCGACGGAATTGTTTTCGCTTTTTATAAAGACCATTGAATTTTCTCCCATGTCGGGTCCACTCTTTCCATTATCGCTGGCTTTGTGGAAATGGGACAAAACAAGCGTCTAGGGCTTTTGAAAAGGTCATCTGTGGTTGCCACATTGGCTTTAAAGTCGAGTCTCTTTCCCACCCCGCTGTACCTGGCTCGATATTAGTCGATATAAGCCAATAGTCAAACCTCTCGACTTTGAACTTTGAACTGATCGCTTGCTTTATAAAGAAGCTTCCCCTAATCCTCAGAAGTGCACCCAAATGGTGATCTCTTCCCTGATAAAAGAGTGATATCAATTATAGGGCGAAAGAAGGTACGACATCCCCACATGCAGCAAACGCAAGGCTAGACGATGAAGCTACTCTGCTGGGGTTTTGATTTCACCCCACAAGCAAAAATGAAATATTATCAAAATACCATACGATACATTCATTTGATAATGTAATTAATAAGTTCTCCCATGAAATGTTTCTTTCCTTTCATCTGATATTTTTTAAGATATTATTGCTAAGATAAATGAGAAATTAATTTTTTCTCCCTCTTGTCAAAACTGGTACTAAGTAAATTAAAGGCCCTCCCTTGTCCAAAAAAAAATAAAAATTAAAGGCCCTCCGCCTTGTCCCCATAATGTCTCACCACCACAAGGTAAGGCTGCACCTACCGGCTGGCCACCAGGAGCAGTAAGTCGATATCGAATTTTCTGATAGTACCGTTAATGGTGACATTTTTTTTACTTTCTCTATCGGAAAAAAGGCGGGGTTGAAGATTCCGCCCTCCGAACACGCAACGTAGATTGGATTGAAACTTCCCTTTCTCGTGATTTTACGTGGAAGCATGACCCAATGTTGGCCTCCACCTTTAAATTGTGATCAACTCCGAACATAATAATTCATTAGGCTAACTTAAAAGGAGGAGACATCGACGATGGATTCGCGATTCCATGAGGAGACAAAACTACAAAGTAGATTGGATTGAAGTTTTCCATTTTCCCCACTATCCCGAAAGAGCATAACCTAATGTTGGTTTCCGCCTTCAAATTGCGAGCAAAGATGACCTCAACATAATATTTTATTTGGCTAACTAAAAGGAAAAGATGTCGATGATGGACTCGCAATTCAAGGAGGATACGAACCCACGGCGTGGATTGGATTGAAGTTCCCCTTTCTCACGACTTTCCGAGAAAGCATAACCTAATGTTGGCTTCCATAGATAAATTGTGAGCAAAAATGACCTCAAGGAGGAGATGAACCCACAACATAGATTGGATTGAGGTTTACCTTTCTCATGACTTTTCGAGAAAGCATAACCCGATGTTGGTTTTCGCATTTAAATCGTGAGCAAAAATGACCTTCATATAATACTTTATTAGGCTAAATAAAACGACGTCGATGATGGACTCGCGATTCAAGGAGGAGAAGAACCCACAACGTAGATTGGATTGACGTTTCCCTTCTTCACGACTTTCCGAGACAGCATCACGCAATTTTGATTTCCACATTTAAATTGCGCGCAAGAATGGCCTCAATATAATTTTTTATGAGGCTAACTCAAAGGAGGAGACGTCGACGATGGAATAGCATTCATGGAGGAGACGAGCTTCACCATCTGATCCACCAATGCTTTTTACTTATTCAAACAGCCAGATGAGATCTCATCATATCGTTAATCTCAGTAAAAGCACTTCGTATGTGTAATGGAATAATTACTATTGTCTGGTGGACACTAAGAAAAGGAAATAAATGTCCTAATTAGTCCCTCACTTTCTTATATATTAAATCTATAGTAATTTATCTTTCTTGTCATTTAGGTCGATTTAGCAAGATCCATCCCACTCTACTCTCCAAACGTCAATAATTAGATGAAAGTTGCGAAATTATAAAATCCTAATTAGTTGCCACCCAATCATCTATAATCTTTTGAACTTTTCCCATCGAAAAGTCTTCGGCACTCTTCTCATGTTCCTCAACCCCAGCCTGCTTAACCAGTTAGCAGAAATTCATCGATTTTATCTTCGCTAATCCTAAAATAATAACGTCTCGAAATTGAAATTCCTAGATAGGCATCCATATCTTCCCCGTAAAAAAATTGGGTTCTTAAATTGACAAAACATCAAGTCAACTGAGTATGTCCGATTTTACGGCGTGCTCGTAAGTTTTCTTTTTCCTCCAAAAAAAAAAAACTGGTTCTTTTAAATTCTTCAATTGGATTTTCCGGAATATTATAAAAAGATCTTGAGAGAATAAGTTGGGGATATTGATGTAGGGTCTAAATAAGTCAAAGATATTGATATTTTTTTAATCCAAAAAATAGCCATCTTCTTATAATCGATTCACGATTACGGAAATTTGTGTCGATGGCTGCGCGCATCGATGACCATGAATAGAGTTGTCGATGTACAGTGATGGCTGATCAGTGATTGGCACTTATGTAAATTTAAATAAGGCTCCGTTCGTTTACGGAAAATATCATGTTTCCGGAAAACATTTTCCTGGAAGTTATTTTTCGGAAAATGACTCTATTTTCCGGTGTTCGGTCAAAATCTAAAATTTGAGTGGAAAATATTTTTCATTGTTCGTTAGCTCAAACATTTTCCTGAAAAAAATTATCAAAAATTGAATTTTAATATTTTTAATTGAGCAAAAAATTTATTTTATTTATTTATATATATTTTTAAAAAAATGATTTTTTAATTATTTATATTTTTTAAAATAGAAATTTTTATTATTTATTATTTCTTTTTTTTTCCTTCCTCCTTCCTCCTCCTTCTTCCTCCCGATTCCTCCCGAGCGGCTTCGTCCACCGTCGCCTCTTTCCTCCTCCTTCTTCCTCCTCCTTCCGTCGCCGCCGCCTCCTTCCTGCCTGACGATGGCCGGCTGCCCAGCGGCCGACCAAGACCCGGTGGCCAAATTCGGCGAGCTCGAGGCTCGGCCGATCTCACCCGAGCTTGCCGGATCTGGCGACAGAGCTCGAGCTCGCCTGGATCCGGCGAGCCGCGAGCTCCGCCGCCAGATCCAGCGAGCTTCGCCGCCAGATTCGATGAGCTCGAGGCTCGGCCGATCTCACCCGAGCTCGCCGGATCTGGTGATAGAGGTCGAGCTCGCCTGGATCGGGAGCCTGAGCTCTGCCACTAGATCCGGCGAGCCGCGAGCTCCGCCGCCAGATCCGACGAGTTCACGGGTCGCCACAACACGACGAGCGGCCTGGACGGCGAGCTCCCCGCGAGCCTCCCGGCACCGCCGCGGAGCTCCCTCTTGAGTCGGATCCTCCCGAGCGGCTTCGAGACGCCAGGGAAGCGGAGCGCGGCGGTGGCGGCGACGCCCCGGCCGGAGCAGGCGGGCAGGAGCGGCCAGGGAGGGCGGAGGCTGGTCCCAGAGAAGGACGTCGTCGAAGCCGACTTCGCAGCAGGGAGAGCAAGAGAGAGAGAGAACAAGAACCGAAGGAAGAGAAGAGGCGAGGCTTGGAAAATGTTTTCCGAAAACATTTTCAGCTGCAAAGAAGGAATTTTCCGGTCAACGGAAAATGTTTTCGTTGACCGTGATTCTCCGCCTTGTCCCCATAATCTGTCACCACCACAAGGTAACGCTGCACGTGCTGGCCACCCGGATCGAATTTTCCAATAGTGCCATTGATGGTGACATTTTTTGGCTCTCTCTATCGGAAAAAAAGAAGGGTTGAAGATTCCGTGCGCTCCGAACGCGCAACGTAGATTGGATTGAAGTTTCCCTCTCTCACGTTTTACGAGGAAGCATGACCTAATGTTGACCTCCACCTTTATATTGTGAGCAACTCTGAATATAATATTTCATTAGGCTAAATTAAAGGCGGAGATGTCGATGATGGATTCGTGATTCAAGGAGGAGATGAACCTGCAACGTAGATTGGATTGAAGTTTTCCATCTTCATTTTTTTCCCGAGCAAGCATAGCCTAATGTTGGTTTCCGACTTCAAATTGCAAGCAAAGATGACATCAATGTAATGTTTTATTAGGCTAACTTAAAGGAGGAGATGTCGATGATGGACTCATGATTCAAGGAGGAGATGAACCCACGGCGTAGATTGGATTCAACTCTCCATTTTTCAGTGGACAAGAAGTAAAAATATTTAAAACTGAATTGACAATATTGAAAGCCAAAATGCAATATATTTATTACTTTTTGAACAATTTTCCTGGGATGAGCACACTTAATTAGAATTTATAGGCTCCATTTGGAAGTCCAAATGGAAAAAGAGAAGGGAAATCGACATAGTGAAGGGACATATGTTAATGTCATCGGCAGGATACAAATAACATGACCTCAAGAAATATTTGAATGGGGAAATATATCTAGGAATCGGCTTAAGAGGATGACTTTGCAAACGAAAACCCATGAAATCGGGGAGATGAGTCCGGAGTTCTACTTCCCTAGACTAGGTTAATTTACGCTCTCTGTCAGGAAAATACAGAGCAATCCAAGCCTGAAGAACCCAAAAAGGGCCAAAAAAAATGCCCAACACATTTTCACGCATCGACAAAGATGCATGAGTGTGGATTCCCCGTCTAATGCGGCAAGGATGAGACGACCCAGGGCTATCGATGCGCCTCCAGCCAACGAATATGCTATATCGACAAAGTCTTCGGAAACCTTGAGTGATGGGTGGTAAAAGATGTATATAAAAAGCCAGAATAACAAAAAGGCAATTTGAGTGGATTATTTATCGGTGTCATGGAAAAAAAAAAATTGGTTATGAAGGTCCCATAGGAAAGACATCATCTTCGACCTGCTGAAGTATTTGAATTGGGAAGTTTTCGAAATCCCTAACATATATCCCATATGGACAAACGCCAGTAATGCCAAATAAGTCTGAAAGGGTGATCGGCATCGACCCGGAAGGGAAGAAAAAGCAGTTTGTCGACAGGGACCAACAATTAATTACAGCACCTAAGTGACCTGAATCTATGCCAAAGTCCAAACAAGATAATTGAAAAGCTTTGTCGATTTTGGTTTTTTTTTCTCAGACAGAAGAGATAGGATTTAGTCTCAAGTACCGTCGGTAAAATTTAAAGGTCAAAGGCAAGAAAAAGCCCTAAATTAACTAGATTTGGGCAAGCGAACATACTCTATCATGGAAATTTCATGGATAGGGAGCTTTTCTCTAACAAGGCGCGGAAATCAACTCTTTAGCAATGGAGGGATACGATATGATGGATCTCGAATAAAATAGGGACTCAGAGTTACCTGATTAGGATTTTTTCCACGAAACGACCGCGTGATTTCACCATATCTGACTGCCCTCTCTCGCCTGTCTGTAGCACCACCTCCATCCTTTTCGTGGTGTGGATGAAACCAAGGTTTCCACCCACTGCTGCCGTGCTCGGTGGTCCTTGCTAAAATAATCGTCCAGAGGGACTGAATATATATCAACTTGGAACTAATCATACAGCTTAGTGCGTGGCGGTCCCCCTATGGCACTATTGTATTTGAAATCAACATCGACGGGACATGATAAAATATTAAAATAGTTAAAAGGTACTTCGCAGCGAACAAACTTATCTAGGTATGATTTACTTTAAAGAACTCGTCGATAAATTTGTACCATTCTTATCATATTATTTAATAAGTGTTCCAAGACACATTTTCCTAAATTGATGTGAGACTATTCTTAATTTGCAGTTACTTGCATATTCATTTGATAAAAGATGGAAAACCCTTATTAGTTGGATAAAAGTTGCGAACTTATAAAATCCGAATTAGTTGCCGCCCAATCGTCTATAATTTTTATTTATTATTCTTTTTGCATTTTTTTCATCAAAAAGTCTTCAGCATTCTTCTCATGTTCCTTAACCCCTGCCTGCTTAAACCGTCAGCAGAAATTCATCGATTTTATATTCGCTAATCCTAAAATAACGTCTCGAAATTAAATTCCTAGATAAGCATCCACATCTTCCGCATAAAAAAATTTGGGTTCTTCAATTGACAAAATATCAAGTCAATGATTACATCCAATTTTATGGCATGCTTGTAACTTTTCTAGAGATAAGTGCCGGTAGCCATGGCTTCAACCGATTAGTTAGGACCTTCGACATTATTTTGTAAATATAGTTGCAAAGACTAATCGGTCTATATTGGTCCAATCTTTCAAGGTGAGAAGTTTTTGGTATCAATGTAATGAGAGTCTTGTTAATATTAAGATCCAGCACGCCAGAAGTAAAGAATTCTTTAACTGAGCTGATAATGTCCGTTTTTAAAATGTCCTAGTGAATTTGATAAAACTGACCGTTTAATCCGTCTGGGCTAGGTGCTTTTGAAGCTCCTAGTTGAAAAGTTGCTATTTGGACTTCCTCAGGAGTCACTTCACCTGTTAAAGCATTGTTCTTGGTGTCTGTAACCATAGCCCGGCATTGAGCCAATATTGGGCCATAATCTCGTTGTCCCACCGAGTATAGACTCTGAAAGAAACCTCGTGTCATGTCCTGTAATGATTTTTAGTCTTGGACCCAATGTTGGTCTTCATTTTGCAACATGTTGATCCTGTTACGTTAACGCCTTTGGATGGTAGTCGCGTGAAAGAATTTAGAATTATTGTCTTCCCACTTTGGCCAGTTAACTTGAGAAAGCATTACCCAATATTGTTCTTCTTGTTGCCATAAGTGTTGAATTTCATTTTTCAAGTCATCCATCCTTGACTTATCGAACTGAGAGTTTGTTTTGTTGGTCAAGAGCTGGAGTTGATGTTGTAGCTCATTAATTTGATGTTTGCCATTTGAAAATTTGGACCTACTCCAACTGGTAAGGGCTGTCGAGATCTTTGTCAACTTCTGGGGTAAGGTTAAAGTTTGAGTCTAAGTAGATGTCCAAGCATCTGAGATTACTAAACGACAATCTGGATCTTGCAGTCAAAAGGATTCGAAAGTAAAAGCCCTCCGACGTCTAGGTTGGATGGTTGTGGTCATCAAAAGCAGCGGGTTGTGGTTTGAACCGATGATTGGAAGGGTGAAAACTTCAGCAGCTAGAAAGGTAAGTTGCCATTCCATATTGCAAAGGGCTCTATCCAACCTTTCTTGACCCGATCCTCCCCTTCTCTGTTATTACACCATGTAAAAGAGCACCCCTTGCTCTCTCAATCCATTACTAAACAACCACTCAAAATTTCTCTAAAAGAATGCATGTGTAGTGGCTAGCCATTTACCTTCTTTTTCCCAAGGATGCATAATTTCATTATAATCGCCAATGCAAAGCCAAGGTAAGGTATTTTGGGGAGAGACATTTCGTCGAGAGGGTCGATTCCCGGACCAATCACATGGGCCTAGACTCCAACTACTAGTCATGAGCTATATAGTACTGTGTTGAATGAGTAATTATTGTCTTAGTATCCAACTACTAGTCAAATTGTTTTAACATCATTTCACTTGTCCCAAAGAAAAGTTAAATTAGATCTACATTATCTTCTATATTGTTTTCCTTCCAACAATCAAATATATAGAGAGGTGTACTAAAATTCAATCCCAATTGTAATAAAAAAAAAAACCATCAATTTTTACTTGAGCCCATAATCTACCACTAGTAGCCATCCGTCTAAGATTTTTCTTAACAATTGAGAGATGGAAAACTCCCGAGCCTGAGATGTTCGAGTGTCTTGAGCCGAATATCTCGAGTGTGAGCTCTCCAACCACAAGAGATGGAAGACTCTTGAGCATGAGAAATGAAAAATTGAGCGCAAAATAGAAGATCACTGAGTGAGAAGGAAGAAAAACTCTAAACAATTGAAAAAAGCCAACCCCAATTACTCTAGTTTTTATCCAAATTTTAGATCCAATAAGACGTCATTCAGGCTAATATGGAAGTTAATCTCAAGAAGATATGTTATTGAATATGTAATTTGGGGAAAAAAAAAAACCTAGAGTAATGACAAGAAAAAGCCACATCACTAAGGGCAATATTGGATGAAGGGCTAACGAAAGCAAATATCACTCTATGTTTGTATTATTTTCTTTTTCCTGATCGGAGTTATGTTATCTCAAAAATTAGGTTGGAGGAATTATTTTACACGAATATTCAAGCTGAAGGTATTAGAGTGAGTCCCAATTTTTGGGGTGATGCGGAGGACTTTGCGTCTCTCTTTTTATAGAATTAACGTTGGAACCTAACGAATTTTAAGAATGTTGGGGGCGAATCGATGGAGGACGAGGCCCGGTCAAGGCGATCAAGACCGTACGACCTGGAGATTCGCCCCACCGCTATACTTTTTTATACCTTTAGCGGCGGGTGTCCTTGAGAACGCGCCGCGTGTAAAGGACCCCGAGAATCGGTCAAGATTAGATGAAATGGACAATCGATCCAGATTAATAGCGGCCATTTACACGCGGCGCTCAAGGGCGATCGGGCGACGATTGTGATCTTTGCGGGACCCGAAGACGGGAATCTTGGACGATCGATGAATAAAAATGGGAGTTCGCTTTTTCCACTTAACTTCGAAGGGTCTCAAGTCGTTTAATCAGGAATATTTGACAAACGACATCATGTCGGAGCACCAACATTCTTGTCCAAAAGAAGAAATCGTGAAACACTCACATTTTATTCCCCATGCTTTCATCGTGTATGATCTCAAACCCTAATCACAATTTGCTCTCTTTAATATGGATCGAAGTAATCATATGGCCTAGATTATAATGGGATTCATAGGTTACTTTTGAACTGGCTTGGTGAATAATCATGCACTTATTGTATGTGTATCTACAACATGTGCACAAAAAAAAAAAAAAAAAATACAACAATTGCTGAAAAAAACCAACAACACGTGCAGGACTCGTGATTCCTATAATTGTAAATCAATGTCAAGAGTAAAATTGCTCCAAATTTAAAGTTTAAGAAGTAAGGCATTAGCTTTCCATTGTTGAAATTGTCGGGAAATATAGTCTACTTTGGAGAACACAAATGCAATTTTCATAGCATATTTGAATTAAATAATAAGATTCTTTTTTTTTTCAATGAGCAAAAGCCAAGATTCTTCTGTTATTAAAGCTCGGTCTTTTTTTTTTTTTTTTTGGAAAACGATTGATTTGGAAAACATTTTTTCTAAAAAATAATTGTGAGTGATGCTTACAAAAAAAAATCAATAAAAATGTATTTTTATCACTATAAGCAAATTCTGCAATAAGCAATAAAAATGTAATTGGCTTGTATTAGTAATTACAGAATGTGCATTTAGCGGATGGATGCCAACAAGACCTTCTAGATACTGAAATGAACGTCCCCTCTCTCTTCAATTATTGTGCTTTTGAGCTCAGCTTGACCTTGAATCAACAGGTTTGGCAAATAAAGTTCAGATTTTGGGCATGTCTCACCCTTCGATTTTCTCTCTCCAATCAGGCCAAATTCAAAGCTTGATCATCAGCTCCATTTTTATTGATATATGTCCGATTTTTAAAACACTTATTCCATTGAAAGCTTTTGTTAAATTTTGTGTTGCCCAATATGCCGATCCCATGTAAGAAAGATATATGAATGTGAGATTCATAAATGGAAAAAGAAAAAGCGAGTACAAGACAGCCATGTAAAGATATACGTCTAATCACAGATTATTTAACAAGCAATATTTTATTAGTAATAAATTTGTAAATAGAATAATTGGTCATTCTTGCTGTTTCTAGGTCGAATCATATGAGTTGCTCCTATTTATCTTCAAATAAAGTCTCTTTACTAAGCATTTGATCGGAGTAAGTCTTTTTTCGATTCCTTTGAGTCATTTAAAATGTACCCGGGGGATGGAATTATGGAGATTAGTCGGCACTAACAACCGAAGAGTTACAACCATCGGCCGTTGCAGCGTGGATGGTAGAGCCTTTGCTCTCCCCGGTGGAGGCCAAGGTTCAAGCCCTTTGGCGCCGTGTGGTGATTGACGCGTGTCGCCGGAGTGATGGTTTCCCTGCTATCGACACCTGGGGGTTTACGTGAACGGCTGTCGGCCACAATAGCGGTTCCTCCAGCATTAAAAAAAAAAAAAAAAAAACAACAACAACAACAACAACCGAAGAGTTACGATCGCTTCTGGATCGAGTGAGTTGACGTGCGATAGTGGAGATGCGCTGGTAAATTATTTGGTTTGATGGTCCCCACCCCACCCACCACCCCCTCGCCCGCCCCCCAACAATGGAATAATGTCGTTTTAATTTCGAGACGTCATTTTAGGATTAGCAAGTATAAAACCGATGAATTTCTTACAACGGGTTAAATTAGGGGTGGAACATGAGAAGAATGCTGAAGACTCTTTGATGGAAAAAATGCAAAGAATTATGACGATTGGGCGGCAACTAATTAGGAATTTATAAGTTCTCAACATTTATCTAACTAATTAGGGCTTTGCATCTTTTATCAAATGATTATGCAAGTAACTGCAGATTAAGAAGTTTTTCACATCAATTTATGACAATATGTCTTGGAATATTTATCAAATAATATGATAAAAATGGTACAAATTTAGCGACGAGACCCTTGAGGTAAACCATACCTAGATGAGTTTTCTTTGTCACGAAGCACCTTAGCTATTTGTACGCTTTTCATGTCACTTACGATGTTGATTCCAAATATAAATAGTCATGTTGGAACTATCTGGCCCTTACGGTCGTGAGATTAGTCCCAAGGTGAAAAATATTTGATCTCCGTCGTTGACTATTTTTAGCAAGGACGAGCCCCACCGCCCATGGCGGCAGTGGGTGGAGACCTTGGTTTGACCCACGCCACAAGCGGAACGATGTGGTTCTGCTGCTGCTGGTGTTGGCGCAGACAGGCGAAAGAGGGGTCGCCAGGTTACGGTGAAATCACGCGATTGTTTCACGGAATTCCCCGCTTGTTTTCATAATATTGTGAAAGGACGCTTTCCTTTTTTGGCAACACACATCGTCACATGACATGTTAACGAGTGATCTTTAAATTTTATTGAAAATCCCGATGTTTTATATTAATTTCACAATTTTTCATTATGGACGATCACTTAAGCCATGACCGGACCTGGGAAAAAAAGGTCGCCACCGCTAAAGACTTTCAGCTCGGCGAACTCTCCAAGGTATATATCACTGGAACTTATTGCAAAAGGATCGATTCCTATTTTTGCGTTTTTCTATTTTTGCTAAAAGCAATCGGAAGGTCATGTGAAAGGAAACTTCAATCCAATCTACGTTGTGTGCTAGGATGGCGCAGGATCTCAAATCTTTGCTTTTTCTGATGGTGAAATCCAAAAGCAGGTCATAGTCAATGGTACTGTTACAAAATTTGACATCAAATCTGACATTTTGCGAGTGACCCAGCGCGGGGAGATGGCGGAGGTCATTTAATTTAATTTGTATCGGTTTTGACGAGAGAAGGAAAAAAAGAAGAATTAGCAATAATATCTTTAAAAAATATCAAATAAATGGAAGAAATATTTCATGCGAGAACTCATTAATTACATTATCAAATGAAATATTTTATTTAAGTAACTAAATAGAGTTAAATATAAATGTGTTTTGATAATATGGGCCGGGTCGAGTATAAGTTATCAATTTCACATTGCATGAAAATTGATCAAAACGGGTTAAATGGGTTAATATGGGTCAGACCTTTTTTGACCCGACTCAAATCCAACCTGACACACCCTTTTGATGGCCCTAGTTGTGACCCGCTTTTGAATCACAGGACGAGTGAAGTAATCCACAACTTAGTCAAGCTTTAAATTTGGCCCGATTGAAGAGAGAAAATCGAAGAGTGGAAGGAGGACCCTTATCCGATTCTATGTCTATAATAGTCGCTTCGAGGAGGGGAGTGGAGGGAATGATATTTAAGCCTGATAAACGAGTTGTCTTAATGATGACGATTATTGTTAAAGAGGTAGATTTATGTCGTGGGAAATGCCCAAAATTCTGTTAAAAGCATATAATCTTTTGCTTGGATTCGAACTTCTCCTCTTCGTGAGGGAGAGAGAGCCACCGCAGACGATGGTTTCTTTTTTATTATGTTCCTAGGTATAATTTCTGAATAAAAGAACGCATTTAATAACTACACAAAATTTCTAATTGTAGAATAGAAAAAGAACAAAATTGCACTTGTTAACTACATAAAATTTCTATTCCAATTCTAAAATTTTATCAAATCATAGAAATTCTATTGATTAATTATATTTATATAGATTAATTATATTTATACTAAATAATAAACATATTAACTACTCAAAGTTTTATTAACCACGGCGAGGCCTTAGCCTCGGCCCTCGACGGCCGGCGAGCCTCGCTGTGGCTAGGCCACCTCGTCGGCCGTCGAGGGCCGAGGCCGAGGCCTCGCCGGTTGCTAACCATGGCCGAGGCCACGACCGACCAAAAGAAGAAAAGAAGAAAAAAGAAACAAAATTAAAAAATTAAAAGAAACAAAAAAAGAATATAAATTTACCAAACGTGTTTCTATTCATTTTTTATTCCCTAATAAGTTTACCAAACGCGTCTTTCTTGTCAAAAATTGTTCCCCGGAACAATTTTTGAACATAAACATAAATAAACGCACCCTAAATTGTGTAATGAAAATCTATATTTTTTGTTATTTCTTTTATATACACAAGCTGTGTTTTCTGTAGAGTTTTGCCTCTCTTTGGCCCTCAAAGCGTGAGAAGGGAAAGAAACTATTGAGAAACATGACATTTCTGCAAATTCGAGACCAGGGACTTGAAACATTCAATTTCGCTAAAGCAAATAGCGGTTCGCCAAACACATTGTCGAAAGAAGTTTCGGATTCATAGTATTAAGTCAGAAATAGTCTATTCATCCGTCGCTAAACAACATAATCATCCGAGGTTACACCTGTTGCTTGGAAAATTAAAAAGATGAGAGAGAGAAAGAGGAATGGGGGAGATAAAGTGCCCGCATATACAACCCTCGAAAAATTGAAAAGATGAGAGAAAAGGAGCATCCAAGCCCCTTCAGTTTTAATTTTTCAATTCTTACATATTTCAGATCACCGGACATATATCGCTTTTTAAGTAGAGCATATACGCTAGGTCAACCAATGACGTGACAGTTGCCGACCACTGAATATTTCCTCGAATGATCCAAGGCTGCCCACCAAAAGAAAAAGAGTAGTTGCCACTGTTCGCGAATTCCCCGAGAGATCCTAACGCGACAAGGGACGCACGAGCAACAGTGCCGCCCCGCTTCTCCGCTGGACGGCGTATGGGCCGTCCGATTTGCTGACCCCGGGTCGGTCAAAGTCAACCATCGACGGCCGAAACTCGCTCTCACGTCACCCCTTCAAGGAGCTTCTGATTTATTCTTCTTCTTTTTTTAACCAACTTCTGATTTATTCATTTTAGGAATTTTTCTTTTTGAGAAAGAAATGTTTTTCTCGACTCTTTTTTCTTTTAATTTTTCTTTTTCTGTGGACGGGGCAGCATGGGCCCACCTAACTCAATGGGCCGCCTATCCTCTAATTTATTTCCCTTTCCCGGCTCTCCTTTCATTTATTTATTCATTTGTTTGTTTGTTCTTATCATTTCGGCACTGATCATGGTTTCTCTTCTTTTTCTTGGCAGCACGCATCCTGGTTTTCGAATTTTCCCTGGTTTTGGAATTTTCCCCCTTTTTCCCTCTTTCGCTTGTTTTTCTTGCGGTTTTAGGATAATCAGATCTTTCTCTTTTGGCCATAGACATAAAGATATATTTGAATTAAGATATTATCTATGTGTATATTGTGTAACAACCGCGTTATTCGGTTTTATGGACTGACTACTTATTTATAACTAGATAAGTTTTATTCTCCGGTTACATTGACACAATGAAATGGACCGTTGATGGCCGCAGCTTTAATAGTATGATAGGAGAAAGGAAATGCTGAATGATAAGGATCTAAGCATTTTAGCCAATGATCAGCTCCATTAAATAGATCTCCCCTACCGTGGCTTAATTTTCAAAAGAAGTCCAAATTTATTGTTTGACCCATCTGAAAAGAGCACTTGGATTAGACTTGTATAATTCATTAGTGCAATGGTTAGGTTAAGCAAGTGCTACTTTGGTGACGTCGAAATGATTTTCTGTATATATAGGCTAAAGTATAGACCCCTCGGTTGCCTAACCAAGCTTATTCCTCCTTAATTCGGCTTGAGAATATGGGATTTGTCGTATAAATAATCTTTCTAGGAAATCTAATTTCAAGATGAGATTTCGCTGAATAATGTCGAACTTTAAAAAAAAAAAAAAAACTAAGAATATATTTATATGTTACCAAACTTTTATATTTTTTAAAAAATCGATATTCTCATTTAATAAATGATTGTGTGAGTCATGCTCAACCCTAAATTAAGCATTATCCTGTGCACTTTTACCTAAATCCAATTTCTTTATATTGTTTTTGGAAAAAAATTATTTTTATTTTGTTTGCTTAAAAATCTTTAGGTTCCATGCTCATTTAACTATGACAAATAATTTCATTTATTAATATAAACAACAAAACTTCTAAGTTTCGGTTTTTATTTTTTTATATTTTTTTGTCATTTCGTTGATTTTTTCGGTGGAACAAATTTCTAATCGAAATGATTCTTTTTTATTCTGTTCTTGAAAATAATTTATAAGCATTTTTAAGCCGTTTAGTAATTGTCTAAAATTTCTGATTTTATAATAAGAGCTGAAATTTTTAAATAGAAAATAATATATTTTCCAGCAGAGAAGCAGGCGGCACCGTTGCTCGTGCGTCCCTTGTCGCATCAGGACCTCTCGCGATTTCGCGACAGTGGCAACTACTCTGTCTTAGGGGTGTCAATTCCCGAACCGAACCGAACTGAAATTTTTTTTTTGGTTCGGTTTTCATTAAAAATTGAAAATTTTCGGTTCGGTTCGGTTTTTATCGGTTAACCGAACCGAACCGAACCAAAAAAAAAAAATAGAGAAATAAAAGTGGAGAAATCTAAGTTTAACAGAAAAAAAAAAATCGAAAATCAAAGGTTAAAAACCAAAAATCAAAAAAACCGAACTGAACCGAACCGAACCAAAATTTCGGTTTGGTTCGGAAGATTTTTCTAACCGAACTGTTTGCGGTCGCTTTCAAGATACGATCAAGCCTTGGATCATTCGCGCAGGTTTCCGCTGAACGATAGTCAAGTTCAATTGGAGTCAACCGTCTGACCTCGCCGGGTGAGACGCGCAGATGCCCTTCGTCTAATAATTTACCCGGCGTTTTCCTTCGATCGATTCCTTTCCTGCGACATGGCTGTCCACCTAACATCCGATGCCTCCTTCACCGTTTCGATTTTTCTTTACATAAATAAACCCAAATTCCAGCCATCCTCAATGCATCCCTGCAACTCCTGCTGGCAACTCTAACCACAACCTCATTCCTTCTTCTCAATTCCAATGTCTAACTCTCTCTCTCTCTGCCCCCCCTCCCCTCTCCCCCCGCGCATGGAGAATCCGAACAACCAGGTCTTCCATGAATGCATTGATGTCCCCCCAGAAGGTGGCTCCGAATGCTTTCATGACCACCGTCGTCCCAAACGCACAGGTACTTTTGTTTTTTCTCTTCATTTTAAGGGAGTTAAATAAAAAGGAAGTAAGAATGTCGTCTGGTCTGGGGACGCAATCACTTCAGGTTTGCTCGTCTCGTATGGGGCCCAACTTGTCGAAGTGGGCGTCCCCTCTTTATTCTCTCCTCTCTCTCTCTCTCTCTCTCTCTCTCTCTCCCCTCCCCCGCACGCTCTCTTTCTCTTCTCTCCTCTCTCTTCCACCGAGCCTTCGGAGGACCGACGAACCACGCCGCCTGCGCTCGCGGCGGGGTTGCGTCCCTCTTCCTCGCTGGCAAGAACCTCTTCGGCAACATCCCTGCCGAGATCGGCCTCCTCGGCTAGCTCAGACGGCCCAACCTCGCCGGTAGTGACTTCTCCAAGCCCATCCCCTCCCGCCTCTTCATGTGACCTCACTCGTCTCTCTCGAGCTCTCCCTAAACTCGCTCTCCGGTCCGATCCCGACCCAGATCAAGAACCTCCGCAACCTCGCCCACTTGGACCTGTCCTCCGACTCGCTCAGTGGGTCGCTCCCCGAAGCGCTCGCGAAGCTCAGGAGCCTCTCCGGGACGCTGAACCTGTCAGACAAGGGGTTCTCCGGAGAGGTCCCGGCTGTGCCCTCTCTCTCTCTCTCTCTCCCCCTCCGAGTCACGACCGAGCCCTCGTCCAACGAACCACCGCACTGCTTCCGCCTCTGCCGTCGCGAAGTTTGTCGGTCGGGCGCGATGGTTCGTCGATCGGCCGAAGGCTCGGTGGGGGAAAGAGGGGGCGGTGATCACAGTCCTTCTGGTTTGTCACTTTGGCACACGAGATGCACTGAATATTTTCTTGGCTTGTGTGTGAATGAATGCAGGGACGGTATGGACAGCGAGCGCTCTCATAATCACAGCACTGATCGGATCCGGAGGCCCGTCCCTGGCTTGGGCCATCGCGCAGCTCGGCTGGATTGCCGGCCCCACCATCATGCTCATATTTGCCTTTGTCACTTACTATACCTCCACTCTCCTCACCACCTGTTATCGCTCTGGCGACCCCACCACCGGCAAGCGTAACTACGCCTACATGGGTGCTGTCCGTGACAATCTTGGTATGTCACATTTGTATTTGTGTTCATGTTCATATTCACATACTAATGTCCGAGTCAAGTCCAATCATGTTGTGTTGGGTGCTAAAATCTTCTCTTTGATTAAATTCTCCAGGTAGCTTCAAAATCAAGCTTTTTGAGCTGGTTCTATACATGAACCTCTTTGGGGTTGCCATTGGTTATACCATTGCATCTTCCACCAGCATGATGTGAGTATTTATGCAGTGAGAATTCTAGGGGGTGCATGATAAAAATTATTTCTGTTCCAGAAATGATTTTTCTGTTCCGCACAATTTCGGAATGCAAACTTGTTTGATAACGCTTATCAAATTTTCTATTTCTCGGAATAGATTTCTATTCTAGAAATAGAAATGGAGGAGAAATCGAAGTAGAAATTTTCTACTTGATTTTTCCAAAAATCAATTTCGATTTCTCCCAACCCTAATTTCACTCTTTTCTCCCTCGTACGCTTCTTCTCTGCCCAAAATAAAAATAAATATATTCATTTAAAAATAAAAATAAATTTATTAAAATAAATAAATTATTTTTATTTATCATTTTATTTTTAGTTTACTAAAAATAAATTTATTAAATTTATTTATGATAAATAAATAAATATTTTTATTAAAAGTAAAATTATTTTTTATTTGCCTTGAGTGTTTTGCCAAATAAAATTATTTTTATTTTTTATTTTTATTCATTTTAAAATAAATTTATTTGTAAAATAAATAAAATAGAATAAATAAAATAAATTTATTTATGATAAAAATAATAAATTTTTATTTGCCTCGAGTGTTTTGCCAAATAAATTTTTTTTATTCATTTTAAAATAAATTTATTCGTAAAATAAAATAAAATAGAATAAATAAAATAAATTTATTATATTTATTTAAAATAATTTATTTATGATAAATAAAAATAAATTATTTTTATTTGCCTTGAGTGTTTTGCCAAATAAAATTATTTTTATTTTTTTATTTTTATTCATTTTAAAATAAATTTATTCTTTAGATAAAATAAAATAGAATAAATAAAATAAATTTATTTTTATATTTTAATTTTAAAATAAATGATATATATATATTTTTTATGATTTATTTTATTTTATTTTATTTTATTCATTATTTTTTTTTGTTACTAAATCATTTTTATTTTTATTTTTTATATTAAAGGTCGTTGGTCGTCATCACCATTGTCAAGGAAGGAAGAAATTTTGTGTCGTTATCAAACGAATTTCTATTTTTAGAGTAGAAATTTTGTGTCGTTATCAAACGGTTATTTTTGCTTAGAAACTCTTCTGAAATAGAAATAGAAAAATGCATTTACGCTTAAACTATTTCGGAACAGAATGGTTGTCATCTTTTCGATGGTGTCAAAAGTTACGTGAGTTTGATTTTATTGGCTTCCATGGTCATTGCAGGGCTATCAAGAGGTCCAATTGCTTCCACGAGAAAGGTGAGAAGGACCCGTGTCCCATCAACAGCAATCCTTACATGATTGCGTTTGGCATCGTTGAAATCATTTTCTCTCAGATCCCCCACTTCGATCAGCCGTGGTGGTGGCTGTCGATCGTCGCCGCCTTCATGTCCTTTACCTACACCATCATTGAACTTGGCCTTAGTATTGCCAAACTTGCAGGCACGTGAAATTTTTTCTTGCTAAACTGCTCTATTTATGTTTCTAAGCTATCTCCATTGGTGATAGAACCTAGTCGAATTATGAAGTTCTGATTTAGTGTTCTCTTCTGGTTTGTTTTATCTTCAGAGACAGGGAAAATTAAGGGAAGTCTCACTGGAATCAACATCGGGGCCTTGACCTCAACGCAGAAAATATGGAGGAACTTCCAGGCACTTGGTGACATCGTCTTTGCCTTTTCGTACTTCCTTATCTTCTTTGAAGTTCAGGTGAGCAGAGCTCTCTCAAATGCATGACACAAGAAAGTACTAGTTATGGTTAATAGTTCTGATGAATTGGAATCATTGACATGATGAGTTTCTATTTGTTTTAGGACACCATCCGGTCCTCTCCATCTGAGTCAAAGACGATGAAGAAGGCGAGTCTTATCAGCATAGCAGCCACAACCGTTTTCTACATGATCCGTGGGTGCATGGGCTACGCAGCCTTTGGCGATATGGCACCCAGAAACCTCCTCACTGGGTTCGGCTTCCACAACCCATACTGGATGGTCGACATTGCAAACGCCGCAACCGTGATCCACCTCGTCTGCGCGTACCAATTCAACTGCCAACCCCTATTCGCCTATGTTGAGAAGACCTTGGTTGAGAAATTTCCCAACAGCCAGTTCATCACGAGGGAGATCGAAATCCCCATCCCCGGGTGCAGCCCTTACAAGCTCAAACTCTTCCAGTTGGTCTGGAGGACGGTCTTCGTGATGGGGACCACCTTCATCTCCATGCTCCTCCCATTCTTCAACGACATTGTTGGGCTGCTCGGAGCGCTAGGTTTTTGGCCCCTCACGGTCTTTTTCCCTATCGAGATGTACATTAAGCAGAAGAAAATACCCAAGTGGGGCACCAAGTGGGCGTGCCTCCAGATTGTAAGTGTGGCTTGCCTTATTATCACCATTGCCGCCGCCGCTGGCTCTGTCGCCAATGTATTTCTCGACCTCAGGTCCTTCAAGCCATTCAGTACCAACTACTAAATAACGTGCAATTGACAGGCATGTCGCAAGTTAGGAAAGGAAAGAGTGAAGGCGAGAGAGATTTCTTTCGTGTTCATGTTCCCATAAAGGTTTATTGCGTCCGTGAAATTTGCTGTGCGATAAGTTTTAGGGTCAAATTTCAGTTTCACTGTATCGTCTATGTTGGAACGGAAGGGCCATTTTAGTGTCTGCATGTAGTTTGCATCGTCATAAGAGTGTGACTCTCGTGTAATTTATCGATAAAAATTGGAAGCTTCAAGAAAAAGGAAGTTCAAGGTCTTCTCTTGCTCATGTATTTTGATTTTGGGGGCTATACACAAGCGGAGTTCGTGAAAAAAAGAAGTATATGATGACTGTTGAATGCAACAATGAGGTTATAATCCGAGCGCATAGTCATGACAAGGACATAATCAATGGAGCTGTATTTATTTTTTCCACAAAAATGTCTAAAGCCTTTCCGAGCAAGGCATTTATTTGATTTAATTTCTCATGATCTCGATAGTGTGCGAATTCAATAGGGCACAAACTCAATCTAGTTAGATCTTGAAATCAAAGAAACGTGTTTTTCTTTTTTTTGGTCCATCTCTCCTCAATTTCACCATTAATTCATGAACTTGCAATATGAAATCTGCGATTGTCCCACAGTCGTTATGCAGTTTCTGGTCTTGCATATAAAATCTCATTTGCTTTTAGCAAAAATCAAAACCAACATAACAAGATTCGCACTCATTATGTCGCCCGCCTTAGGGACAACCTTTATCGGAGCCTTTTAATGGGACCCAAGAATAAACAAAGTGGGCCGGCACATGTTCCGCGTGTACCGGGCATGCGTGTATTTTTTTCTCTCTCTCTTTTTTTTTTCCATAATTAGTGGATAAACGATGAGCCAAAGTTAAGATTCTTTTGTGATTAGGTGCGTGGCACAAACTAATTTCGTTCGCACTTTGTTGAGGAGGAAAGCCGAAAGGCAGGAGTTTGGTAGGAGGCCGCCGCCGCTTGAGACTTTCAGCCACTAGTCATCGGCAGAGTCTCCAAGGAAAATCATTGGAACTGACTTCATAAAGATCGATTCTTATTTGCTAGCGATGGGAAGGTCGTGAATTAGGGAAACTTCAATCCAATCCTCGCGGTCGGCAAGGATGGCGCAGGATGGTGAAAGTCAAAAGTAGGTCTAGTCAATGGCACCGTTAGAAAATTGGCATCAATCTAATCGTGCTGACCAGGAGTTATCTTTTGTGAGTGACCCAGCATGGGGAGATGGCAGAGGTCATTTAATTTAATTTGTATCAGTTTTGATGAGAGAAGGGAAAAAAAGAAGTTAATTTCTCATTTATCTTAGCAATAATATCTTTAAAAAATATCAAATAAATGGAAGAAATATTTCATGCGAGAACACCACCAGTGGGGTTGTATTAATTGTTAACCCTACCTTCTGGGGCTCTGACATGGTGGGTTTTCTAAAGAGCGTTAGAATTGGGGCTAGGATGAGGTCGGTTTCTAAGACCTTGTCAGGACAAGGCTCAGAAGATTTTCTAGACACTTTTCCTACTTTCAAAAGTCGTGACAAAAACCACCTTCGACTAGCTTTTTTTTTTTCTTCTAAAGTAGAAACTCACCCAGACCTGAGCAAGTTTTAAAACTGCTCCACCCTGAATAAGGCCATCCTAGGGTGTCTCCTCCCACAACCTATTTACAGGGAAATGAGGGGAGGATTACGGGATAAAGGCCCCACTAGGCTCTCTGGCCACAAGGTTTCTAACCCTGGGATCCCGCCTAGAGGGAGGTCACTGCCTTCTCCTAGCATACTAGGCTGGTATACCCTCAATGAAAGGTCCCGGTGGTGGGCAACACCACCAGCCACCTTCGACTAGGTTTTTTTTTTCCTAAAGTAGAAACCCACCTTGAGGTGCTGTTGCCCCTATTGGCCCATCAATAGATATAGGTGGGAAATCTTTTCCTCATGCACAAGCAAAAATGACTTTTTCCTCTTTCCTCGCGTTCAATGTAGGCCAAAATCAATAAGTCCAACGTTCGTCTTTGGTCCGCGTACGTGGCGCTTCACGTTCGGATTCAAAACTTCGCACTGCTGGACGTCTTTCTTGTGTGGCTTCTTGAATCTTGTGGCTCCTACGTGCAGCTCACTTCTCCACGTAAAAGAAACCATGTGACCAGCGTCAAAGTTTTGACTATGGCCCACCTTGGTTTTTTTCTTCAATATGAAATAGGTTTCTCCTGAAAAGTGGAACTTTTTTTTCCTTTTATTTTATATTATTTCCTCTTTTATAAATCTTCATGTAGTCCAACCATGCTTCTTTTGTTGATCGAAGACATCCACAACTCAAAAAAAAAAAAAAAATTCAAATTTCCTTTTTTGTGCATAATCTTGAATATTATCTTTATCAGAAAAATATCTTTATAATCAAATAATAAATTTTTTTACCTAAGTAGATCGCATTTTGCAAACATTCAAACTCAAGACAAAATTTAACAAAGAAGATGAAGAAGAATAAGAAAAAAGGAAAAAGAAAAAAAAAGAAAAAAGTAAAAACATTAACCGAAGAGAGAGGGGGCGCAAGGGTATCCGACAAGTTTTGGCAAATAAAGTCCAGATTTCGGGCATGTTCCACGACATAAATCCACCTTCTCTAGCAATAATCATCATCATTAAGACAACACGTTTATCAGGCTTAATATCATTTCCTCCGAAGCGACTATTATAGACATGGAATCGGATGAGCGTCCTCCCTCCACTCTTCGATGTTCTCTCTCCAATCAGGCCAAATTTAAAGCATGACTAGAGACGGTCGTGGAGTACTTCACTCGTCCCGGGATTCAAAAGCGCGTCTTTCCACAACCCTTTTTCAGACCCGAAAGACAATGTAAGGATTGAAATCGATTGGTTTTAATTATACCGTTTTTTCAGCAGCAATCGATTTGCAGATCCATAGCATGTTTTTTTCTGGACGGGGACATTTTGCTTATCTTGGAGATATGCGTGGCCATCGTTTTGATAAGCTTAAGAAGATGTTACCAATGATCTCTTGGGGCAACTCCAAAAGCTTGATCATCAGCTCCATTTTTATTGATATATGTCCAATTTTTAAAACACTTATTCGATGGAAAGCTTTTGTTTTATTTTATTAAATTTGTGTTGCCCAATATGCCGATCCCACGTAAGAAAGATATATGAATGCGAGATTCATAAATGGAAAAAGAAAAAGCAGAATACAGGAGGGCAGTGTAAAGAAATACGTCTAATCACGGATTATTTAACAAGCAATCTTTTATTAGTAATACATTTGTAAATAGAATAATTGGTCATTCTTCTTGTTTCTAGGTCGAATCATATGAGTTGCTTCTATTTATCTTCAAATAAAGTCTCTTTACTAAGCATCTGGTCGGAGTAAGTCTCTTTTCAATTCCTTCGAGTCATTTAAAATGTACCCCGAGGAGACTGGAATTATGGAGACTAGTCAGTCCACTACACAACCGAAGAGGTCCAACCGCTTATGGATGAAGTCAATGTGCGATCATGGAAATTGTTTAATGGGAGTGGCGGATAGTGGAGAAAAGAGGAGAAAGCAATATTTCCATGTGTGTGAGCAAACTCCCTCTTGTATTATCCATCTAGAGATGCGGTGGTAACCTTTTAATCGGAATATTTGGCCAACAAAATTTTTCAGGGCATTAATCCAATGCAACAACGAGAGTGGAAGTAACGTAGCCGGACAAACAACTAACATATGATATAGTCTTTGTCCCTTCTGATAAGAGGATCAAACCACCTACCATGGTTTGAGGGAGAAAAAAATGCAAGCAAGCCTTTGTTATTCTTCAACTCGCTACTATAGCTAATCAAACTTGATTTTGCTAGGAACTCAAAAATATGTGTGTAATACCTATCAGGTTATTATTAGACACTTGAAAGACCATTGTCACATTATCCTTAGGTGACCTATGACATGCTTTCTTTTTTAATTAACCAACCAAATTCTCTTCCCATTTTGCAAAGACCCTCGAATGTTTCTCCCATGTCGGTTCCCCTCTTGCCAGTATTGCTGCCTACGAGTGGTCTATGCTCTGATTGATCATATTTATTGGATTCACTAGGAAAATAGAAAAACGCAAATAAGCATCGATCTTTTGGCAATGAGTCCCAATGACATTCCCCACCGAGTCCCGCACACCACTAGGGGCTGACCATTGGAATCCGACCCCCATGCTGACCCCACCCTTTTTTACTTGCATGCAAGTCGACTTTCCACGATTCCTAATTTCCCCTTTACGATACCTTTCCGCATATACATGCAAACAAGACAAGACCTAACGTGCATTTAATACTGGTTGCATTTGATTCGACGCCGCAAATTCGTAATTTTAGCATGTCTTTGTCTCTGTTCCTACGGGTCCTGCAGTCCTACAGTCCTACTGGTGCTTCTATGCTATATAACTCCAGCTCCAGCCACCCTCAGTCCTCGCTGCACCTCTCCGACTCTCATTCCTTCGTTCTTCTCTTGGCAACTCTAACCACTCCGACTCTCATTCCTTCTTCTCAATTCCATTATCCAGCTCTCTCTCTCTCTCTCTCATGAAGAATCCAAACAACCAGGTCGTCCATGCATCCAATGATGTCCCCCGAGAAAATGGCTCCGAATGCTTCGACCGTGGTCCTTTATGCACAGGTAACTTTATCGCTGTCTTCATTTCTTTTCTGGAAAGAGTGAAGTGAAAATTACCCCGACTTATTTATGAGAGACTTGGACGAACAACCATAGAGAGTCACTTGTCTTTAAGATCATTGCCAATGGGTGTCAATGGGTTGGGTCGGGTTGGTTTTTCGTGATACCCGACCCAACCCTGAAACCATAGATGTGCGCTTGACCCAACCCGACCCAATACCTGATACCCGAAATATCATATAATGGATTAGGTCAGGCTAGGCCAGTGCCAACACTGATCAACTAGGTGTTTCGTCTATGAAAAAACCAGTGCCGACTCGGCTCAGACCCAACCATAATGCAAATAATAACAACACCTAAAAAGACCCGACCCTAAAATACCCTAATTTTAAGGTCGGGCTGGGCTGGGCAGGGCCAGTTGGGTCTGGTCCGGTCGGCACGGATTTTTTTGACACCCCTAATATTTGCCATGCCATAAAACACACTCGGTGAAAAAAGAAATATGTCTCGCAAGTAGCCTAGCCTGGCAATCATTTCACATGAACCCGACGTTGTGATCTCAGGACAGTCAGAACCTCTTCGGCTACATCCCCTCCGAGCTCGGCCTCCTCGGCTCGCTCAGACGGCTCAACCTCGCCGGCAGTGACTTCTCCAAGCCCATCCCCTCCCGCCTCTTCAGTGCGACCTCACTCGTCCCTCTCGAACTCTCCCTAAATTCGCTCTCCGGTCCGATCCCGACCCAGATCAAGAACCTCCGCAACCTCGCCCACTTGGACCTGTCCTCCGACTCGCTCAGTGGTTCGCTCCCCGAAGCGCTCGCGAAGCTCAGGAGCCTTCTGGGGACGCTGAACCTGTCATACAACGGGTTCTCCGGAGAGGTCCCGGCTGTGCCCTTTCTCTCTCTCTCTCTCTCTCTGCCCCTCCGAGTCACGACCGAGCCCTCGTCCAACGAACCACCGCGCAGCCTCCACCTCCGCCGTCGCGAAGTTTGTCGGTCGGGCGAGATGGTTCGTCGATCGGCCGAAGGCTCGGTGGGGGAAAGAGGGGGCGGTGATCACAGTCCTTCTGGTTTGTCACTTTGGCACACAAGATGCACTGAATATTTTCTTGGCTTGTGTGTGAATGAATGCAGGGACGGTATGGACAGCGAGCGCTCTCATAATCACAGCACTGATCGGATCCGGAGGCCCGTCCCTGGCTTGGGCCATCGCGCAGCTCGGCTGGGTTGCCGGCCCCACCATCATGCTCCTATTTGCCTTTGTCACTTACTACACCTCCACCCTCCTCACCACCTGTTATCGCTCCGGCGACCCTGCCACCGGCAACCGTAACTATGCCTACATGGGTGCTGTCCGTGACAATCTTGGTATGTCACATTTGTATTTGTGTTCATGTTCATATTCACATACTAATGTCCGAGTCAAGTCCAATCATGTTGTGTTGGGTGCTAAAATCTTCTCTTTGATTAAATTCTCCAGGTAGCTTCAAAATCAAGCTTTTTGAGCTGGTTCTATACGTGAACCTATTTGGGGTTGCCATTGGTTACACCATTGCATCTTCCACCAGCATGATGTGAGTATATTTGCAGTGAGAATTCTAGTAATTGCTATTTCGATGGTGTCAAAAGTTATGTGAGTTTGATTTTATTGGCTTCCATGGTCATTGCAGGGCTATCAAGAGGTCCAATTGCTTCCACGAGAAAGGTGAGAAGGACCCGCGTCACATCAACAGCAATCCTTACATGATTGCGTTTGGCTTCGTTGAAATCATTTTATCTCAGATCCCCAATTTCGATCGGCTGTGGTGGCTGTGGATCGGCGCCGCCTTCATGTCCTTTACCTACACCATCATTGAACTTGGCCTCAGTATTGCCAAACTTGCAGGCACATGAAATTTTTTCTTGCTAGACTGCTCTATTTATGTTTCTAAGCTATCTCCATTGGTGATAGAACCGAGTCGAGTTATGAAGTTCTGATTTAGTGTTCTCTTCTGGTTTGTTTTATCTTCAGAGACAGGGAAAATTAAGGGAAGTCTCACTGGAATCAACATCGGGGCCTTGACCTCAACGCAGAATATATGGAGGAACTTCCAGGCTCTTGGTGACGTCGCCTTTGCCTATTCGTACTTCCTCATCCTCGTTGAAGTTCAGGTGAGCGGAGCTCTCTCAAATGCATGACACAAGAAAGTACTAGTGATGGTTAATAGTTCTGATGAATTGAAATCATTGACATGATGAGTTTGTATTTGTTTTAGGACACCATCCGGTCCTCTCCATCTGAATCAAAGACGACGAAGAAGGCGAGTCTTATCAGCATAGCAGCCACAACCCTTTTCTACATGATCTGTGGGTGCACGGGCTACGCAGCCTTTGGCGATAGGGCACCCAAAAACCTCCTCACTGGGTTCGGCTTCTACAACCCATACTGGATGGTCGACATTGCAAACGCCGCAATCGTGATCCTCCTCCTCTGCGCGTACCAATTCAACTGCCAACCCCTATTCGCCTATGTTGAGAAGACCTTGGATAAGAAATTTCCCAACAGCCAGTTCATCGAGAGGAAGATCGAAATCGGTATCCCCAGGTGCAGCCCTTACAAGCTCAAACCCTTCCAGTTGGTCTGGAGGACGGTCTTCGTGATCGGGACCACCTTCATCTCCATGCTCCTCCCATTCTTCAACGACATTGTTGGGCTGATCGGAGCGCTAGGTTTTTGGCCCCTCACGGTCTTTTTCCCAGTCGAGATGTATATTAAGCAGAAGAAAATACCCAAGTGGAGCACCAAGTGGGTGTTCCTCCAGATTGTAAGTGTGGCTTGCCTTATCATCACCATTGCTGCAGCCGCTGGTTCTGTCGCCGATGTATTTCTCGACCTCAAGTCCTTCAAGCCATTCAGTACCGACTACTAAACATCGTGCCACTGATAGGCATGTCACAAGTAAGGAAAGGACCGAGTGAAGGCGCAAGAGATTATTTTTCGTGTTCATGTTCGCAGAAAGTTTATTGTGTTTGTGGAATTTGCTGTGTGATAAGTTTTAGGGTCATGTTTCAGTTTCACTGTATAATCTATGTAGGGACAGGAAGGGCTATGTTAGTGTCTCCATGTTGTGTCCATCGTCATAAGAATGTGACTCTTGTATAATTTATCAATAAAAATGAAAAGCTTCAAGAAAAAGGAAGTTCAAGATCTTCTCTTGCTCATATATTTTGATCTTGGGGCCTATACACAAGCAGATTTCGTTTATTAAAAAAAAAAAAAAGAAGAAGTATATGATGACCGTTGAATCATGGCAAGGACAAAACCGACGGAGTTTTATTCCTATCTTTACCACCAAAATGTCAAAAGCCTCTCTGAGAAAGGCATTCGTTTGATTAATTTCTCATGATCTCGATAGTGCGAATTCGATGGAGCACAAACTCAGTCTAGTTAGATCTTGAAAGCAAAGAAATGTGCTTTTTTTTTTTGGGTCCATCCCGCCCCAAATCACCATTAATTCATGAACTTACAGTATGGAATCGGTGATTATCCCACAATCGTTATGCAGTTTCTGGTCATGCATAAAATCTCATTTGCTTTTACCAAAAATCAAAACCAACATAACAAGACTTGAACTCCTCTCTTATTTGAGGCTATCCCAAGGTTGAAGACACAAAGACTAGGGCATTAGAAAAAGTAAAAGGAAATGGCCCCGTTCACACTAGTCGGAGCTTTTTTAAGGGGACCCGAGAATAATTAAGGGGATCGGTTGATGCTCCGTGCGAGCCGGGGATGCGTGGATTTTTTTTTTTTTTTTAATGGGGGTTCATGCTCATAATTAGTGAATAAGATTCTTCTTTTTCGATTAGCAAAAACTAAGATTCTAGTGCGAACTCATTTCGTTGGCACCTTTTTGAGGAGGCAAGCTAAAGGCAGGAGTGGGGTAGGAGGCCGCCACCGCCGGGGACTTTTAGCTGCTAATGATGGGCGGGACTCTCCAAACAATATCATTGGAACTTAGACTTTCAGCTGCTAATGGTGGGCGGACTCTCCAAACAATATCATAGGAACTTATTGAGAAAAGATCGGTACTTATATGCGTTTTTCTATCTTGTCTAGCGAATTCTATCAATATGATCGTCGGAAGGTCATGTGAAAGGGAACTTCAATCCAATTTACGTTGTGGGTTAAGAAGGCATAAGATCTCGAACCTTACTTTAATTCAATATGCAATATCGTCGCTCGATTTTTAATTTATCCAATGTGATCCTTAAACTTTTTATACATATTCAATCTAGTCCATAAACTATGTGAAAATGTGCAATATTATCATTGGCAAAATTCATGAACCATTTGTGTCTTTTTCCTTTTGCATGCTTGCTCTCGATTTTTGTTGTTATCTCATGTATCGTGTCCCTAATCTTGCTCACAATCTCCTCTTAGTTACTCAACTTGGATGCAAAAGTTCTTATGCTATTGATTTTTATGGTTCATCCTTTTCTTTGAAGGATCAATGAATAGAGAAAACTCACCTCCAAGTTGACTTCTCTCATGGTCTTTATCTGATTTCTAACTTATTGATGTCATTTCACTCGCATCCTTTCATGGCTTCCTCTACTTCACTCACTCACTCACTAGCATGCTCGTCTTGGGCATCCTAATAGATAAGTTTTGAGTCATGTTTGCAATTCTAGTTCTAGATTAGTATCTTGTGAGTCCTGTCTCGTGGGGCAAATCTCGTCAATTGCCTTTTGAGTTTGCTAGTCATCGCACATCTTTTCCTTTGATTATAATTCATTTGATGTCTAGATGAGTGCAATTTTATCTATTTTTAGTTCCATATATTTTGTATTATTCATTGATGACTACTCTTAGTTTACTTGGGTCTTTCCTATGAAAATTAAATTTGTAGTGCATGCACACTTTTATTGCTTCCATTGTTTTATTGAAAATTTGTGTAAAACCAAAATTAAATTTTTACAAACTCATGATGGAAGGAAATGGCCCATTAGAACGCAAAACACTTAGTTGAAATGTCTTGATCCTTATTAATCTATGCTCATATGCTTTCTTCATATTGGGTTGATGCTCTTTGTTACTACTTACACTATTAATCGATTTCCCAATCCTGTCATATATGACATTTATTCTTTCCACTTTTTATTTGGGTTCTAGTTCAATTCATTGTGTTTCTCACAAGTTAGTACCTCATTTTGTATCATGAGTATTTCTTGAGTATGCTTCGAATCACAAAAGCTATTGTTGTATTGATCAATCAAGTGGTCGTGCTTTTATTGATCATTATGCTTGGCTTGATTAGAGAAATCTTTCCTTTTTATATAATCCTTCAACTCTTTGTCCTGTAACCCACTGTTTAGTATCAGCCCCTTCATTTTTTGTTTCATTCAATCAATTTATTCTTCCTTCTCGCTCCTCTGACGCTCTCTCCTCCTATCCTACTCAAACTCTTGGCCTCTTTCCTCTTATCTAGCCTAACCTCCTAACCCCGCTCCGTCCTCTTTTTTGCCCACCAACTTGCTTCCATTTCTTTTTCCCCTTCACCGCCTCTCCATCTAACCCCAATTACCGTGTCCCAACCTAACTCCTCTCTCGATTGAATTCCTCCCACAATAGACCTACGAATCCTCTTTACATATATGTCAAGCTCCTATACTTATGTTTCTTTTCATCCCACTCATCCTATTCAGATTCGTGACAAACCTAGAACTTCTAAACCCAATTTTTTTTTGTATTCACTCTCACTCTTTCACCAAGGGACATCAAGTGCTACTGTCACGCCCCGAACCCCGAGCGCGCGCACATCCCACTGCGGTCGATCAAATATGCGACATCCCAGGATACGTCGCCGACCCATTCATTTATATTACGCATGCGGAAGTGAAACAAATCCCCTAACAACATTTTCCTTGGGATAGAAAAGCAGGCAATCGATCACAATACCAAACACTCATTTACAAACACATAGGTTTAAATACAACTCTAAACTGTCTACAAAGTAGACCGGCTCGACAAAAGGGGACCGACTAGCAGGACACATTCATCGATACTTCAGTCTCCACTTTTCCAGACTTAGGGCTTCGGGTCCTCCACGACCGCCATCTAGGGACCTGAAATTTTAATCCCACAACCGGGATGAGACGATGTCTCAGCAAGTTCAACCCCCTAAACCCCTATTAGAAAGAAAATACGCCCCGGGTGGCCTAGCCACATCACACAGAAGACTTACCTCGTCTCATTTCCTTCCTGCAGGTTAGCACAATTCAAATCACCAAATTACAAATAGAATAGGAACTCAAACAATTGGAACGCCATTACTTTCATATAATCACAATCGCACTTAGCACGCATTCCAATTATTATTCACTGCCACACAAGGGCATAGCCTACTCGCAGTTCGGCTATCTACTGGCATATAGCCAGGCATCGCCTCCCCCCTTGGAGCGCGGCTTCGTCAGTACGTCGACGGCATTCCCAAAGGAGCATGGGCCCAGAATCTACTGCGACCCGCATCCACCGCGTGGGCATCCCATATAGGGGCAAGTCCGGCTCAACAGCCTAGGACGATTCCTCTTAATTATCACACAGCCAAAGCATACTCGGCCCCAAGACACTTTATATTTCAATCAATGCTTCCACTTAAAATAGTGATCCCGGCCATTTTTCTCTATATGAAAAATATTCCAGAAATTACTCACGTGTGTGAGGACACGCTAATTTCGAATCAAAAGGCCAATATCTAACTTTTTCAAACCCCACTATTTAATATAATAATTAAAATCCAATTTTTGCATCAAAACCCGACACTTGGGTCTTTTATGAATAAAATCCATATTTACCACCATCAACACTCAATTTGCCACATTCATTCATCATATTCAAATTCTAAATGCACAGCAACGATCAGCACGAAATTCTAAGAATTTAGAGTCCCAAAATAATTTTTCGGATTATTAAATAATTAAATTTATTCCGAAAATTAATTAAATAATAATATTCATATTTTTCACAATCCACATTCAATTTATAGTATCCGACCATCAATTTCAAAATCCGAATACACAAAGCAGCGACCGGCATGAAATTCTGAGAATTTAGGGTCCCGACAACATTTTCGGAATTTAATAAATAATTAAATTTATTCCGAAAATAATTAAATAATAATATTTTAATAATTTCGAATAATTATATATTATTAAATTATTAAATAATTTCGAAATATTTAAATAAATCAAAAGTAAATTCTTTTATGTCACATCAAGGCTTATATTAATATAAACCTTCATTTAGCCTTAAATTAAACTTACTTTAAGCTAATTAAACACATTGATATAATCCACACTTAAATAAATTAAACTAACCACCTAATCACAATTAGCATAAACTAAGCACACCTAAAGCATAATTAACCCTCTAAGCGAGGTTTAGTGAGTTAAACTCATTGGATTAGCGAGCCGAGCGGACCAAAACGACAGGGACGATGCGAGGATCGACTTTCCTCAAAGCGGGCCGAGCATCCGGGCTCGGGATGGCGGCCAAAACGGGCCAAACGTCCACTGCATACCCATTTTCTTCCAGCTGCTGTTCACGGCGGAGGAGAGCTGATCCGGCGTCAGGTCGGGCGGCCAAGGGCGGCGAAGGCAAGGCGAAGCTCCGGCGGGCTAAGGCAGGGGCGCACGGCGGCTCACGGTGGCTGATCCGCGACCTAGGCTGGTCGGACAGCCTCCCAAACTTGAAGATGAGCAAGGACGACGGCGAACGAGGGAAGAGCAGCGGCGCGAGCGGGTGAAGGAGAACCGGCGACGAACTGGCTTCGACGGCTTCGACGGCGGTGTGCGGCGGTGAGGCCTCAAAGGCGAGCTGGCTTCGTCGGTCCTTCAACTTGCAGGGGTGTCGACCACAAAGGGACGGAGGAGAGAGATAGGGGTGCGAGCGGTTAGGGCAAGCTGACCGGCGAAGCGGCACGGGCGACGCGGGGCGGCAGCGACGAGCGAACGAGCGACTGGGCGAAGAGGGCGGCGTCGGGCGGTCGGCTTGGCTGGTCCGGTCGGTCTCTCTCTCCTCCCCTCTCTCTCTCCTTCCCAAGGTTGAAGATGATGGTGATAGGTGAGAGACAAAAAAACCCCACTTTATGAGAGCCAATGAGCTCTTGCCACTTGTCAACACCCCATTCGCTTGGCTTCAATCAGCATGACATCACCCGCATGATGTCATCTTCCACTATCTCCTCTCCCACAACATTATTCAATGGGTGCAATATCATTTCCGCCGGGGTCCAAATCCTTGTACATTAATTTATTCAATTCCCATCAATTCTCTTCCAATTGATTCCAAATCAAAGTCCATAAATTAATCCAATGTCACCACACTTCAATTAACATCTTCAGTTGTCCATAAAACCAACTTAAATCCCAAAAGCACAATCAAACGCGGGCCTACTAATTCCTCAAATCAAATTAACCATTTTCTGATTAATTTGCCAAAGAACTCTGATTGCATGAAAAATCTTCTAAAGATAAGTCAATGATCCTAAAATGATTTGTGACACACCCAGACTTCCAATTTCTGAATTCGATCTCAATTCCACGGTTAATTTCATTTTGGCACGATACTAGTGCGGCCCAACCTACCGGGTAGCCTTTAGAGATTTTCATGCGTTTAACCCGTGGTTGATCATCTCAAGCCACAATGTACATCTTTGAAACATTGACGACTTTCGGTTGTCGAGGTAATCTCAAGGTTTCAAATACGAACACAGGGTACCCAATCGATAGAAAAGTCGGTCCAGTGCCGATCGGTAAGAATTGTGCGATATGGTGGAATCACCCACACCTGATCACATGCCTCTGTCGAATCGACATATCTCCGATCTCTAATCAATTTTAATCGTGCCGTAATGACCCTTGCAGATTAGCTCGGTCGAAAGGTCGCTTCCTAGTCAAATTCTCGAGTCTGATGTATTAGAAACTCTTAACAGCTTAACCCGATAGACTAGTTTTCATATGAGTGGCCGACTCAAGGAAAAGAACTATATGCGTGCCAACGAAATGCCCGTCTCAATTTATTGAAAATAGAATTGGAAAATCGGAATGTCACAGCTACTCTATGGCCATTTTTGCTTGACCCACTATGAATTTTTAATGCCTTGTTCGTCAACCATACATAGGATCTTATACAAACTAATCCTTCTAAAAGTTTAGTTGGTTGTAAATGGGTTTTAAAGTTAAGGAAAAATTCAATGAAACTATCCAACACTTCAAAACTCACCTCTTTGCACAAGGCGATATATTGAACATGTACATATAATTCATAACTAAATTGAACATGTACTAAAGTTCGGGAACAACATTAAACCAATTAAAAGTTCATGAAAAATATTTCATATTAGACTAAAGTTCAATGACCATATTGAGCAAACTTAAATTTCATGGATGACATTGTACATTAGATCAAAGTTCAAAAATCATTTGTATCATTTACCCTTACTTCTAATGTCGATCAGGAATTCTCTTTTACTTTATTGCCCAAAACCCAGATAATGGGAGGACTCCTTCCCAATACAAGCCCAGAATTAGTCAGATAACCCTCACAAACCCAAGAGTCAGTAGGCCCAACCTTAAACCTAAAACATCGAACCCCAATGTCCAAAAGGAAGTCCCAAGCTAAATTACAAAGCCCAACACCCAGAAATCCCCTCGCAAATTGGCCTAATGGCTCGAGCCCTTCTTACATATCAGCTGAGGGGAAAAATTGATACTTCTACAAGAACAAGAAACACAAAGCATTACCACCGTTCGCGGTGGCAGCGCTGGTTTCGACCTTAGTACCCATCCGCTAGGGGAGGAGTTCGAAACTCAGCGTGAGCCGGTTGCTTCAATGCAAAGCTGTACGATTCACCTATGCCTAGGTCAATGGTGGGGGCCCAGTTCACCCCAGGATTTTACTCCGCCGCGAAGCGGCGCGCGGAGGTTCCCCGCGTCACCAAAAAAAGAAAAGAAAAAAAGAAACACAAAGTGCAAAGGCTCAGATGCCAATCTAATCTAGGATTCTCCATTTAAAATATAGATTGTTAACTTCATCATCCACTACTCTCCTTCCATCACTTATTAAAGCTTCAAAGGCAGGTCTGATCCATTAGCAAATTGCTTGCCAAAACCTTGTTTACATGGAGTGGCTTGCCCATGAAGAACCCTATTTTGCTCCTTCCAAATGCTATATATAGTGGCATACCATGCTACTTTTATCAGGACAATCTTTAAGCTTCTGCCCTTCAAGAATTGAAGAGCCCAAAAGAGCTCATATGGCCAATCCTCTACTTGCCTATTTAGCTGCAACAAAACCATGACTCTATCCTAAAGCTGCCTTGAAAAATGAAAATACACATAAAAGAATAGATGATCACAAGATTTATCGTCTTGCTTACAGAGCAAACCTACACCATTAATAGAACTCCACTACTTCATTCTACCTTTTGTTTGTAGCTTGTTTAATATGACAAGCTATAAAAGCAAAATTATGGGATATTAGGGTAGAACCAAATGAGCCTATGCCACTGAATTTTGGTCCCCTGAGGTTTTAGCAGCTTTCGAGCCTCTTTTTGGTTAGATCTTCCATGTTAGCGGCCAAGAAAATCACTTTTTCTTTTGCAGTTGGTGGAAGGACAACACAAACTACGACTTGGATTTCAAGCAATTCATTTGATCTTAAGGATGGTCATCTACATTCATCCTCCTCTATTACTGCGGCAACCTCTGCATCTATAATGAATGAAGCATCATAGATGATTCTTCATTAGTAAGTTGTGGTGTTTGGTAAAAATATTGAACCATTTTATCTCAAAGCTAGCATTAGCAAAAGCCCAAAGCTAAAGCCAGACCATCCTTGCTTTGCCTTTACAACATTCTCCAAAAGCTCCTCTTAAGAATTAATTAATTTTTTCAGTTCCCTTTCTTATCCTCAGAAACTAAAATTTTGCTTTTACTATTTTGTTTTGCATTATTCATAGTCTCTTACCTTTAGAACTAGGATTCATTGAGGTAGCTCGGAGGAGCAGAAGGAACTCTGATGTGCGATTGCTTAGGTTCGAGTGGCACCAGCGTCACCTTGCCTAGGGTCGCACAACCTTGGTGGCCCATCACCTAGGGTATACAACTTAAGTGGCCCTTGTGCGATGCTTGCATCTTGTCTAGATCTAGTTTGCCTGAAATTGTGCAACTTGTGCATTTTCCTGCTTGGGGTCACGTGACAAAAGGATCCGTCAGAGACTACGAGTGTAATAGGAGCATCCGTCAACAAAAGGATCACCCTAAGATGATCATCTCATGGCTATTGAGAACGAATCAAATCAGATGGTTCTATTTCTAAATCTTTCTGACTTGCTCCTACAGAACCAAGGTCGAAAAGATTGAAAAAAAATTAAAAATCGACTCCAGCATCTTTAACATCAGTAAAGTCATGCACTTTTGATTATATATATGTATGTATGTATGTATGTATGTATGTATGTATGTATGTATGTATGTATGCATGTATGTATGTATGTACGTATGTATGTACGTATGTATGTACGTATGTATTACAAATTCTTAGTAGATTTACCCTAAATAATATGTGACCAAGTTAGAGATAGGATTAGAGAAGAATACGGTGATTAAATACCTTATGATCTACTTTCATACAGAAAAATAGTCTCTTACGTTTGTAGATAAGGAACACAAATGTGTAATGAAATCAAATTACGAAGACAACTCAAAGAAGAACAATCTCTTAGAAGTTTAGGAGATTTCTATGCCCAATACGACCCTTCTTATATTGAAAAGTTAAAATCAAAATGCAAAAGAACTTGTCCTTCTGAAAAAGAAAAAAAAGAAAACACTGTAACAAATCACAACTTCACAAAAATAAATGAAGACAGCAAAATAGACCATAAACTAATAAGAAAAATTTTAAAGATCTTAAATGTTACTAATGTGGTAGAAAAAGATATATTTCAAAACATTGTAGAATTAGTTAAAGATTAAATGAACTCTCATTAGATGATAATACTTTATACCAATTAAATAACATCCTTATAGAAACTGTGATACCTCTTATGATGAATTTCTTGAAGAAGAAAGTCTTCAAATAAATGAAATAAAAACCTCTTCAAAATCATAATATGAAGATGCCTCTCTTGATAAATCTATTCCTGAAATAAATATGTTGACAAAAGAAAAAGAATTCCTCCTCAACGCTGCTGATGAACCAAAAGCCAAAATAGAATACTTAGATAGATTTCAATTTTCAATAAATATTACTTCTAAACCTAATACTTCTTATAATCTAAAAGATATTCTTAATAGAAATAATAAAAAAAACAAAACAAAACAGTCTAGGCCAATAAATATTAATGATCTTCAAAGTAAAACAAAACAACAAAAATTAGAAATACAAGCCTTGAAGGCTGCACAAATAGAATTTAAACAAGAAATCTCCGATATAAAATCTCTCATCACAAAGGGAAAAGCAAAATTAGAAGATCAAAATGAAATCACTAATACTTCTAATACTTCTAATTAAAACTTTTTAATGCTATTAACAAAAATAACCTCTAAATGGATAATAAACATAATGATAAAAATCAATAATGAAGTTATTATTGAAACAACGGTACTCTTTGATACGAGACAGATCTTAATTGTATCAAAGAAAGCCTCGTTCCAACAAAATACTTCAATAAAACATCTGAATCATTAAAATTAGCCTCAAGAGACAAGTTAAATATTAAATGTAAATTGCTAGAAGCCTTAATAATAGAAAAAGTCAAATGTCTTACAAAATTTCCTTTCTTTTAGTTAAAAATATGATACAGGAAGTAATTCTAGAAACACCCTTCAAACAATTAATTCAACATTTTACAGTAATAAATGAAGGAATTGAAATTCATGCTTTAAATAGAAAAATCACATTTAACTTTATAAAAAAATCACAAATGAGAAGCCTAATTATCTTATAAGAACATTCAATTTTAGGAATAAATTGTCTTATAAAAGATAAAGAAAACCAGCTTGAATTTTTAAAAGAAGACTCATAATTTAAAAAAAAAAAAGAAGAAAATCCTTTAAAACAAACATCAAAGATAAAATAACATCCCTACAAAAACACGTAGAGAAAATTATATGTTCTACCTTACCTAATGCTTTTTGGGAAAGAAAAAAAAGCATATTGTAGATTTGTCTCATGATTTTTCTGAAAATAAAATACCAACAAAAGCTTGTCCTACACAAATGAATCAAGAAGTTTTAAAATTTTGCCAAATAGAAATACAAGATCTTTTGAACAAAAAAACTCATTAGGAAAAGTCAATCACCATGGAGCTGTTCTGTTTTTTATGTCAATAAAAATGTTGAATTAGAAAAATGTGTTCCCAAGTTAGTTATTAATTATAAAACTTTGAATACAACCCTTAGATGAATAAGGTATCCAATACCCAACAAAAAGGACTTGTTAAACAGATTATGTAGATTAAAAATATTTTCAAAATTTGACGTGAAATTAGGATTTTGGCAAATACAAATCAATAAAAATGATCAATATAAAACAAATTTTATTGTCCCTTTTGGTCAATATGAATGGAATGTTATGTCATTTAGTCTCAAGAATACTCCTTCAAAATTTCAAATAATCATGAATGAAATTGTCAATCCTTATTCAAATTACATCCTGGTCTACATGGATGATGTATTGGTTTTCTCCCCCAATTTAGAATAACATTTCAAACATATATCTACCTTAAAAATAATCATACAAAATTATTTAGTAGTATTTCCTACTAAGATTGCACTCTTCTAGACCAAAATTAGATTCCTAGGTCATTATATACGTTTAGGCACCATAATTCCCATAAAAAAAGGTCAATCTCATCTATTGATAAATTCCAGGAAGAGATTAAAGACAAAATCTAATTGCAAAGATTCTTAGATAGTCTCAATTATATTATAGATTTCTTCTCCAATATAAATATTCTATGTAAACCTTCACACAAAATGTTACAAAAGGATTCTCCACCATGGACTTCAATCCATGCAAACATTGTCAAACAAATAAATATTCATGTTAAGGAAATACCATGCTTACACCTAGCTGATCCATCTACTTTCAAAATAGTTGAAACAAATGCTTCATATATAGGATATGACGGTATTCTTAAATAGGTCAAGAATAAGTTGTCCATTTTGTCTTAAAACATTAGAACTCGACCAGCAAAATTACTCAACAATCAAAAAGGAAATTAGTTTAATCCATATCAAGATTCCAATGAGATTTATTAAACTAAAAATTTCTCTTGAGAATTGATTACAAATCAGCCAAAGATGTTTTACAAAAAGACGTCTTGAATATTGCATCAAAACAGATTTTTACAAGATGGTAAGCTATACTTTCAGTGTTCGATTTTGATATTGAATTTATAAATAGTTCTTCAAATTCATTACCTGATTTTCTCATAAGAGAATTTTTACAGGAGATATAATCATGCCAAAACCGAAAAAAAGACAAAGAAAAGGCAAAACCATTACCAAAGCCTCTAATACACCACTAAAGCTAAAAGGCTTAACACTAATCAAGTCATGAGCTTGAACACCTTGATCATTCTATTCCGAATCTCAAAAATTATCGAAATAATCAAAAGATCAACATAGAGAATTATATCAAGAGGAAGATCGTGCCGGCATAGGAGGTTTCTGCTAGACATTCCAAGAGTTTTAAGGGACGATGGTGAGGTAGAGAGGAAGCTTGTGAGGCTTTGTGAGATTGCTCAATTGTTGGTGTGCATGGAGGTGTTGGAGGATACGCTTCAACACAAGCGAGGACAAGAAAAAGAAAGGTGGAAGAGAAAGAAGAAATAAATTCAAAAAAGGATCCCACATGGCCCCTACATTTGACTATGTGGAGTACAACATTTAAAGGAGGAAAAAGCGATGGGTAAGTGGACAATACACTAGGAAAAAAAAAAAGTGTTCAAGCTGGACAAGAAGGGGAAAAAGCGCGACTCATTGTCTAGTCACTTTTCTTAAACATAAATTTTCTCCCTTAAATCATGTCTATTTTGCTAATTATTATTATTATTAGAATGTAAGGTAACCTTCATTTAGGGAATCACCAACTTTTTCATTTCTAATGTGTGAATTGCCCAATGATTTAAGTTTTGAAAAGAATGAACCAAGGTGCAAGTTGGTGGTTCAATCCTACATAATTCTACTTTCCCATATGCTCTTAGGTTGATTTTACGCTTTGTGGTCATAATTCCAAACTCAACAACCCTGCTAGATGTTTGTTGACACCTAAATTTTGATTAGGTTTTTTAATTAATTAGGCTCTAAATTTCTTTTATTTTGTCCTCTTTTTCGGATAATAAATAATAAACAAAAAACGAGAAAAACAAACAAAAACAAAGCAAAAAAAAAAAAAAAAAAGAAGGCAGCAGCCAAAGGGGGCTGGGCTCGTAGGCCCAGCCCCTCCTTCTCTTTCGCGCAGGCCTCCATGGCCCGCACAACAAAGCCCGGTTCCCTCCCTTTGGTCTTCTTCCTGCTTGGCTTCTTCGCCGGCCTCTGCAACACACGCGCAGAGGGCGCGACGCCGGAAGGACGGGCGGGCGGCGATGCATGCTGGCAATGGATGGGACACGCCTTCAAAGCGAGCAAGTGGGCTGTTGAAGCGACGCCAGTCTGGCCGCACCAAGGCCAGATCTGTGAGCAGCTGAGGCCGGAGGAGAAGAGGCGGTTCTGGATCTGCGAAATAGGGGGCTAAGCGAGAGGGAAACCAGAAGGTGGAGGGCCAGATCCGTCCACCGCTGTGCTGCGATCCCTCCTTGACGTCGTCGTCATCGCCCAGTCGCCACCGACGAGGCCGCCTGCGCTCACAGCCCCGACCCCGACCAGCAACGCCCCCGCGCCGTGCTCCCTCTGCAGACAAGTATCAACCACCGCCCGCCGTTGCTTTGCCGTTCGGAACCTAACCGCCGCCTCTGCCTACCGCGTCGTTGCTGTCGTCGACGAGTGCCGCCGCCTCAGTTCCTCCATCGGCGCCGCGTGTAGAGAGAGGTGAGAGAGAACGCTGCGAACCGGGTGGAATCAGGTCGGGCGCATGACCCGGTTCCCCTAGGGTTTAGTCGCGCGGGCCAAATTTGCACAGGCCTAAGAGAAGTGGGCCTATTTCGCTTTGTTTTTGGGCTGCGATTGCTTAAAATGGAAAAAAAATATTCCTAGGCCGAGCCTGCGTTGCAGGCCCGTTCGGGTCTTGGGGGAATGGCCCGGGTCGGACCCAACCCGCGGATCCGACCCGGGTCGTGTTTTTTAATATATTAATATATTATAATATAAAAAATATTTTTAAAATAAAAAAATCAAAAAATATTTTATTTTCCAAAAAATCAAAAACATAAAAAATATCTAATATTTTCCCAAAAAGACAAAAGAAAGTCAGAAAAAGCCAAAAATGATTTATATTTTCAGAAAAATTGAAAAATCCAAAAATGCCTTTTATGTTAAAGAAATTGAGAAAAAGACAAAAATGTTTTTCCTTCTCAAATGCATGGAAAATTCCTCAAAAATCCAAAAAGCCTTAGGGTTTAAACAAGATTAGGTACCGAAAGGGCATTAGTAATTAATTAGTGTAATCAAGTCACCGATCCTAATTTCTCTAGTTGCACAGGAGCGAGTATTTTTCTCAATACTTAGTTTCTAATCGACTCATCCTAAATCGATTAGATACAACTCCATTTTAAAATTAACTTATAGGTTAAAAACTTAGACTATTAAGTCGTGAATTGATGGACTTAAAAGAGTCCAGGCTAAGCCTAATAAACATAGCCAAACCATTAGCCTCCGAAGGCACCTGCCTCGATTGGGTGCCAAAAAAAGAGGTCGCGACAATGTTCAATCATTGTCTAGTCTACAAGCTCTTTTGAAATTCAACATAAACAATGGGTGAAAGATGAAAAACAAACTCACATAGACATGACACTTGGTAGCTCCTGATTTGCTATAGATCTAACTCATTATGTGAAATCCTGATAAATCTGTTAGAAAATATGAAAAGAGGAAGGAGAAGAAAAGTCTTGATTTTAATCGACACCAAACATTCCAAACGGATATCCCGACCACTTGATTGATTTGCATGAGGTCCCATTTGATTGATTTCACTCATAGTGGACATAACACTTGGGAACTCCTGTTTTTATGCAAATCTGACCTTTTTGGTGAACTTTGTAACGGAGTGGAGCTTTCCTTGATACTTTCCCGAAAAGAAGAGTGCTTATTTTACAAGACATAGAACACACAAACTCACATAGATACGACCAACTAGAGTCTAGGGCATTGGTCATAGCATAAGGGTCCATCTTCAAGGCATATCCGATATCCTAATAATTCGTGGCATACTCAATTATCTCTTAACCTAATTATGTTGGACTCTTTAACGATTGCTGTAGTTCATTGTTGTTGGATTAAATTGGGCTGAACCAACTGAAGAAAGAAGGTCAATTGAGGGGTTGGAACACCGAAGCATGAATACCGAATAAGTGAGCCCTACGCTTCGATTGAATGAACTGGTCCCCAACAACCCTAAAGAAGACCACACTGTGCTTTTCTTTATGATAGACATGAGAAAGAAGTTCATAATCTATCTATTTGCTAAAGCCTCTTTGTCATTAAAGCGGGATTTGGATCATAACTCAATTTTTTTCCTAAGATCACTTAGATGAGTCTTTTTCCTAGAATCCAACCAAGCATGTTGCTTTAGGTGATTAGCTCTTGACTAGCCACTTGCCTTTCTATCAAAATCACTCTTGTGCACGACAATGACGCCTGGTATTTTTCCCAGCCCTAACCCTTTTCTTTTCCTTATCTTTTCCCTAGAAGTCTCAAAAATTGTAGGCGAAAAATTCATTGAACTTCCCCCATCTCTAACCCTATATGTGTATGACCGGTCCATCAACCATCTCAACACCAGGGACCAACTCGAGGTGGTGAGCAACGGGCAGTACAAGAGTGTTTTGCACCGTGTCATGGCTGAGAAGAATGGGAGCCGGCTCTCTGTGGCCACGTTCTACAATCCCGCGGATGATGCCATCATCTTGCCAGTGATAATCCAGAGAAGTACGCCTTCGGGGACTACTTGAAGCTCTATGCAGCCGTAAAGTTTCAAGGGAAAGAGCCAGAACTTATATCAATGAGGAAACTGATGAGCAATGGATGTAGTGGGGCTGCCTAGGATAGAAGCCGAGTTTTGTGGTTGTGACTAGTAAATAAGGAGAAAATAATAAGAGATGGTACTAAAGTCTCCTTGAGTAATTTCATAAGACTACTAGTTAGCTTGTGACATCACTTGAGTATTCCTATCGGGGACTTGACAGTTGATCCTTGTAGAGCTTACCGGGAAGTGAATGCCAATGATCTCAAGATCTTTTAGCCTCTTATTATCTGTTAGAGATACCTAGAACCGACACAATATGCGCACCACATAAATGACTCTTTTAATCAACAACACCAAAGTTGCCTTCTCTTCCTTCAAAATTTTCTCGCCTACTAACCGGCAAAGTAGTAGGGAAAATTATCCAAAAAATTCTAAACCTATTACTCTTTTATGATTCGATAGTGAACCTTTCATTTGTGTCAAATAAGTTTTAAACCTTTTCAAGTTTTGTCAATTGAGCCCATGTGGTCAATTTTAAGTGAAAATTGCTAACATGGATACTTATGATGTCACATTGGACAACCCATGCCGTGTAGACACTCTTTTTATAATTTTTTTAAAAGATTGAATTTCTTTATTATTATTATTTTTTCTTTTCTTCTTTCTTTTCCTTTTTTTTTTTTTAATTTTCTACCAAGTTCAATGAGGGCTTCACAGCTAGGGTTGGCCACGCGACCCTCACTAGGCTTGGAAAAAAATGGAAAATAATGAAAGAAGAAGAAGAATAAATAAATAAATTCGAAAAAATGCTAAAATATTTTTAAAAAAATTGACCATTGGATGTTCCATGTAAGATGGCCAAGGTTTATGTTAGTGGGTTTTAACTAAAATTAGTTAGATGGACTCATCTGGTAAAATATGAAAATATTAAGAACTCAATTAGCAAAATGAAAATATTTATGTCTGAATTGGAAAGTGTGTAATTCATTTAAGATTTTTAAAATATTTTTTCTCAAAATAGTATTATTATTATTATTTTATTCGAAAGCAAAATAATGCTATGTTGAATGATATCCTATATACCAGTTGAAGCAAACGCATAATTTGTAGATATAACTAATTACTGCCATGAGCTAAATAGTATTCTGTTGAATGAATTATTGTCCTTGCATATTATCCAACTATTGGTCGAAATGTTAAGCATCATTTCACTTGTGCCAAAGGAAAGTTAAATTATTTACCAAGAAAAAGAAAGTGAAATTAGATCTACACTATTCTACTAAATCATCAAATTTTTATAGAAGTGTCAAAAAGAACAAAAGAACCATCCCGTTAATTTTGCAGACTCAGTTGCAGCATTTGTTGTTTAGCCACAAAAATAAAGGGCAAAAGTCCTATACCCTGTTCACTGATAACAAATATCTCAAACTTATATCTATGAAATATATTTACTCCCATTAAAGTTTTGTTACTGAAAACTGTTAAAAGATCTGACTACATGGATGCTGGAAAGCAAACAGCATTGACTTGGCACCTATGTGGCTTAAATAAAATAAAAATAACGAGTTTAAGGTAAAGTGAATAGCAATAGGCATAATTTGGGGTTTTTGATATCCGAGATGAGGTTAAAATACATCAGCATGAAAAGGTAATTATTATCCTACATATCCGAACTTGTGATGTCAAACATCAACTGAAGTTCATATTACTCAGAGCTACAAGCTCTCAATTCTTGCTAACTCAAAATTTCATCTTTTATTCCATGCTGAAGTTGAGTTCTTACAATTATGCTCAACTGCTGTGACGAATATCAAGTCATTCTGTACTGTATTGCCTAAATTTATATCGAGACTCTGTTAACTGCATCGCGGTTCATGTGAGATCAACCAAGGCAACCATCTAACGAAGAAATGGCATTGATTGTTCTGTTTTGCCGATGCTCTATGGTTTCCGTTTAATTCATGGACTTAGGCAAAGTGCTCCGGTCTCATTTGATTGGGCCTGTGGCCGGTGGTGCTCTGTTTACAGAAAGGCTTGGCACTTGAAACCGACTTACAAATCCATATGATAACTTACTCCAATCTTTGTAAATTTTTTGAAAATTTTCTGGACTTTTCCAAATCAGTTTTTGTTACCATCCTTCATATTTCTTCCCGTTGTTGCCACCACCCGTTAAAAAAAAAAAAAAAGTAGTTGAAGCTTCTTCCTTTCGTTTTCTTTTTCGATTTTAGTGTTAAAATAGTGTCCTGGCCAGTTTTTGTGCATTTAAATTGGTCCACCACTCCAAGTGATATTAAAGGAGGCACTCCCAACATCAGCCTATTGCACTCCGAATTTTACTTATGGAATGCTTCTAATAAGATTTGAACCCAAGACCACAAAGATGAAGATTTCACGACATGCTATTTGAAAACTGAATCGAGTTTTGTATACCTACATTGTGGAAGTGTGTTTTTTTTTTTCTTTTATTTCACCGCCGCATATGGATAAAGTTAATTTGCAATCATGGAATTTGTTCATGGAGCCTAAGATCGTGGAGTTGTGGTTTGTAACCTTTAATTTGAATATTGACCGCTTAGGAGGAGTGGTTACGTCTTGTGATAGGGTTATATAAGCTGTGTTGAATTATTTGTGCAAGGGGTACAAGATCATCAATTCAAATTATGTATCTTTCAATCTATCGACTTAATTTTCTAGTTCCTGCATTTTAACTTTGTTCTAGAGTAATTAGTTCTAGTTCCACTTCCTGTCCAAATTGCCACGGAACACAATTCGATAGAAAACCAAATATTATCTTTTGGCGAAAGGAATTTCGTCTGGAGAAGGGATCGATCAGATGGGTATGGTCTCCATGTCGCCTAGTGATTAACAACTCCGACATAATTTTTTGGCATTAATCTTATGCAACGACTAGAGCCGAAGCAATGTAGCCAGACTAACAGCAACACATGATAGTCTTTGTCCTTTCGAAAAATAGTGATCAAATCACGAACCGCCTTTTGAAGGGGAAAAACTGCAATCAAGCCTTTGTCAGTCTTCAACTCTCTATCATACCTAATTAAACTTGATGTTGCTAGAGACTTAGATCTCTGTGTGATGCCCATTGTCGCGGTATCATTTGATGACTATGACATGCCTTTTTTTCGCATTAACCGACGGAATAGTTTTCGCCTTTTATGAAGACCATTGAATTTTCTCCCATGTCGGGTCCACTCTTTCAATTATCGCTGGCTTTGTTTATTCTACGGGGTTGCTCCCATTTTGCGCGTGTTTTGAAGTGCACACGGGAAATGGGACAAAACGCTTCAGCTTCAGCATCTAGGGCTTTATGAAAAGGTCATCTGTGGTTGCCACATTGGCTTTAAAATCGAGAGTCTCTCTTTCCCACCCCTCTTGTACCTGGTTCGATATTAGCCGATACAAGCCAATAGTCAAACCTCTTGACTTTGAACTTTGAACTGATCGCTTGCTTTACAAAGATGCTTCCTCTAATCCTCAGAAGGGCACACCCGATGGTGATCTGTTCCCTGATAAAAGAGAGATATCAACCATAGGGCGAAAGAGGGCACGACAACCCCACATGCAGGGAGCGCAAGGCCAGACGATGAAGCTCCTTTGCCAGGGTTTCGATTTCACCCCGCAAACAAAAATGACATATCATCAAATTACCAGGCGATACATTCATTTGATAATGTAATTAATGAGTTCTCGCATGAAATGTTTCTTTCCTTTCATCTAATATTTTTTAAGATATCATTCCTAAGATAAATGAGAAATTATTTTTTTTTTCTCCCTCTTGTCCAACTGATACTAAATAAATTAAAGGACCTCCGCCTTGTCCCCATAATCTGTCACCACCCCAAGGTAACACTGCACCTACCGGCTGGCCACTAGGAGGAGTAAGTCGACTATCGAATTTTCTAACGGTGCCATTCATGATGAGATTATTGACTTTCTCTATCGGAAAAGGCAGGATTGAAGATTCCGTGCCTTCCGAACACCCAACGCAGATTGGAATGAAATTTCCCTTTGTCACGGGTTTACGAGGAAGCATGACCTGACGTTGGCCCCCACCTTCAAATTGTGAGCTACTCTAAATATATTTTCATTAGGCTAACTTAAAGGAGGAGATGTCGATGATGGACTCATGATTCAAGGAGGAGATGAACCCACGGCATAGATTGGATTGAACTCTCCATTTTTCAGTGGACAAGAAGTAAAAATATTTAAAACTGAATTGACAATATTGAAAGCCAAAATGCAATATATTTACTACTTTTTGGACAATTTTCCTGGGATGAACACACTTAATTAGAATTTATAGGCTCCATTTGGAAGTCCAAATGGAAAAAGAGAAGGGAAATCGACATAGTGAAGGGACATATGTTAATGTCATCGGCGGGATACAAATAACATGACCTCAAGAAATATTTGAATGGGGAAATATATCTAGGAATCGGCTTAAGAGGATGACTTTGCAAACGAAAACCCACGAAATCGGGGAGATGAGTCCGGAGTTCTACTTCCCTAGACTAGGTTAATTTACGCTCTCTGTCAGGAAAATACAGAGCAATCCAAGCCTGAAGAACCCAAAAAGGGCCAAAGAAAATGCCCGACACATTTTCACGCATCGACAAAGATGCATGAGTGTGGATTCCCTGTATAATGCGGCAAGGATGAGACGATCCAAGGCTATCAATGCGCCTCTAGCCAAGGAATATGCTATATTGACAAAGTCTTCTGAAAGCTCGAGTGATGGGCGGTAAAAGATGTATTTAGAAAGCCAGAATAAAAAAAAAAAAAAAAAAAAAAGGGCAATTTGACTGGGTCCTCTATCGGTGTCATGGAAAAAAAATTGGTTAGGAAGGTGCCATAGGAAAGACATCATCTTCGACCTGATGAAGTATGTGAGTTGGGAAGTTCTCGATATCCCTAACATATGTCCCATATGGACAAAGGCCAGTAATGCCAAATAAGTCTAAAAGGGTGATCGGCATCGACCCGGAAGGGAAGAAAAAGCAGTTTGTCGACAGGGACCAAAAATTAATTACAGCACCTAAGTGACCTGAATCTATGCGAAAGTCCAAACAAGATAATTGAAAAGCTTTGTCGATTTTGTTTTTTTTTTCTCAGACAGAAGAGATGGATTTAGTCTCAAGTACCGTCGGTAAAATTTAAAGGTCAAAGGCAAGAAAAAGCCCTAAATTAACTAGATTTGGGCAAGCGAACATACTCTATCATGGAAATTTCATGGATAGGGAGCTTTTCTCTAACAAGGCGCGGAAATCAACTCTTTAGCAATGGAGGGATACGATATGATGGATCTCGAATAAAATAGGGACTCAGAGTTACCTGATTAGGATTATTCCACGAAACGACCGCGTGATTTCACCATACCTGACTGCCCTCTCTCGCCTGTCTGTAGCACCACTTCCATCCTTTTCGTGGCGTGGGTGAAACCAAGGTTTCCACCCACTGCTGCCGTGCTCGGTGGTCCTTGCTAAAATAATCGTCCAGAGGGACTGAATATATATCAACTTGGAACTAATCATACAGCTTAGTGCGTGGCGGTCCCCCCATGGCACTATTGTATTTGAAATCAACATCGACGGGACATGATAAAATATTAAAATAGTTAAAAGGTACTTCGCAGCGAAGAAACTTATCTAGGTATGATTTACTTTAAAGAACTCGTCGATAAATTTGTTCCATTCTTATCATATTATTTAATAAGTGTTCCAAGACACATTTTCGTAAATTGATGTGAGACTATTCTTAATTTGCAGTTACTTGCATATTCATTTGATAAAAGATGGAAAACCCTTATTAGTTGGATAAAAGTTGCGAACTTATAAAATCCGAATTAGTTGCCGCCCAATCGTCTATAATTTTTATTTTTTATTTTTTTGAATTTTTTTCATCAAAAAGTCTTCAGCATTCTTCTCATGTTCCTTAACCCCTGCCTGCTTAAACCGTCAGCAGAAATTCATCGATTATATAGTCGCTAATCCTAAAATAACGTCTTGAAATTAAATTCCTAGCTAAGCATCCGCATCTTCCGCATAAAAAAATTTGGGTTCTTCAATTGACAAAATATCAAGTCAATGATTACATCCAATTTTATGGCATGCTTGTAACTTTTCTAGAGATAAGTGCCGGTAGCCATGGCTTCAATCGATTAGTTACTATATTTTGTAAATATAGTTGCAAAGACCAATCGGTTTATATTGGTCCAATTTTTCAGGGTGAGAAGTTTTTGGTATCAATGTAATGAGAGTCTTGTTAATATCAAGATCCAGCACACCAGAAGTAAAGAATTCTTTAACCGAGCTAATAATGTCTGTTTTTAAAATGTCCCAATGAGTTTGATAGAACTGACCGTTTAATCTGTTTGGGCCAGGTGCCTTTGAAGCTCCTAGTTGAAAAGTTGCTCTTTGGACTTCCTCAGGAGTCACTTCACCCGTTAGAGCGTTGTTCATGGTGTTTGTAACCATAGCTGAGCATTGAGCCAATATTGGGCCATAATCTCGTTGTCCCACCAAGGATAGACTCAGAAAGAAACCCTGTGTCATGTCCTGTAATGATTTTTGGTCTCGGACCCAATGCTAGTCTTCATTTTGCAACATGCTAATCTTGTTACGTTGACGCCTTTGGATGGTAGTCGCGTGAAAGAATTTAGAATTCTTGTCTCCCCACTTTAGCCAGTTAACTCGAGAACGCATTGCCTAGTATTGTTCTTCTTGTTGCCATAAGTGTTGAATTTCATTTTTCAAGTCATCCATCATTGACTTATCGAACTGAGAGTTTGTTTTGTTGGTTAGGAGCTGGAGTTGATGTTGTAGCTCATTAATTTGATGTTTGCCATTTGAAAATTTGGACCTACTCCAACTGATAAGGGCTGCCGAGATCTTTGTCAACTTCTGGAGTAAGGTTAAAGTTTGAGTCTGAGTAGATGTCCAAGCATATGAGATTACTAAACGACAATTTGGATCTTGCAGCCAAAAGGATTCGAAAGTAAAAGCCCTCCGATGTCTAGGTTGGATGGTTGTGGTCGTCAAAAGCAACAGGCTATGGTCTAAACCAATGGCTGGAAGGGCGAAAACTTCAGCAGCTGGAAAGGTAAGTCGCCATTCCATATTGCAAAGGGCTCTATCCATCCTTTCTTTGACCCGATCCTCCCCTTCTTTGTTATTACACTATGTAAAAGAGCACCCCTTGCTCTCTAAATCCATTAGTAAACAACCACTCAAGATTTCTCTAAAAGAATGCATGCGCTGTGTAGTGGCTAGCCGTTTACCTTCTTTTTCCCAAGGATACATAATTTCATTATAATCGCCAATGCAAAGCCAAGGTAAGGTATTTTGGGGAGAGGCATTTCGTCAAGAGGGTCAATTCCCGGACCAATCACATGAGCCTAGACTCCAACTACTAGTCATGAGCTATATAGTACTGTGTTGAATGAGTTATTATTGTCTTAGTATCCAACTACTAGTCAAATTGTTTTAACATCATTTCACTTGTCCCCAAAAAAAGTTAAATTAGATCTACATTATCTTCTACATTGTTTTCCTTCCAACAATCAAATATATAGAGAGGTGTACTAAAATTCAATCCCAATTGTAATTTAAAAAAAAAAAAACCATCAATTTTTAGTTGAGCCCATAATCTACCACTAGTAGCCATCCGTCTAAGATTTTTCTTAACAATTGAGAGATGGAAAACTCCCAAGCCTGAGATTTCGAGTTTCTTGAGCCGAATATCTCAAGTGTGAGCTCTCCAACCACAAGAGATGGAAGACTCTTGAGCATGAGAAATGAAAAACTGAGCTCAAAATAGAAGATTACTAAGTGAGAAGGAAGAAAAACTCTAAACAATTGAAAAAAGCCAACCCCAATTACTCTAGTTTTTATCCAAATTTTAGATCCAATAAGACGTCGTTCAGGCTAATATGGAAGTTAATCTCAAGAAGATGTTTTATTGAATATGTAATATGGGAAAAAAAAAAAAAAAAAACCTAGAGTAATGACAAGAAAAAGCCACTCACTAAGGGCAATATTTGATGAAGGGCTAACGAAAGCAAATATCACTCTATGTTTGGAGTTACGTTATCTCAAAAATTAGGTTGGAGGAATTATTTTACACGAATATTCAAGCTGAAGGTATTAGAGTGGGTCCCAATTTTTGGGGTGATGCAGAGGACTTGGCGTCTCTCTTTTTATAGAATTAACGTTGGAACCTAACAATTTTTAAGGATGTTAGGGGCGAATCGATGGAGGACGACCAACGTTATCAATGTCCGAAAGCGGGAGGACGACGGCCGGTCAACGCGATCACGACCGTACGACCTGGAGACTCGCCCCACCGCTATACTTTTTTATACCTTTCGCGGCGGGAGTCCTTGAGAACGCGCCGCGTGTAAAGGACCCCCCGAGGGCCCACAATCTCCGCGATTTCAGGCGGATTTCTAAAAGAATCGGTCAAGATGAGATGAAATGGATCTTTGCGGGACCCGAAGACGGACAATGATGGACGATCAATGCGTCAAGTACAAGCACAATCGTTCGTTTGTTGGCCTTATCGGCTCATCGATGAATAAAAATGGGAGTTCGCTTTTTCCACTTAACTCCGAAGGGTCTCAAGTCGTTTAATCAGGAAGATTTGACAAAACGACCATCATGTCGGAGCACCAACATTCTTGTCCCGTAGTTTTTTATGTCCAAAAGAAGAAATCGCGAAACACTCACACGCATTCATCGTGTGTGATCTCAAAACCCTAATCACAATTTGCTTTCTTTAATATGGATCGAAGTAATCATATGGCCTAGATTATGATGGGATTCACAGGTTACTTTTGAACCGGCTTGGTGAATAATCATGCACTTATTGTATGTGTAACTACAACACGTGCACAACAAATAAAATAAAAAAAAATACAACAAGTGCTGAAGAAAACCAACAACACGTGCAGGACTCGTGATTCCTATAATTGTAAATCAATGTCAAAAGTAAAATTGCTCCAAATTTAAAGTTTAAGAAGTAAGGCATTAGCTTTCCATTGTTGAAATTGTCGGGAAATATAGTCTACTTTGGAGAACATAAATGCAATTTTCATAGCATATTTGAATGAAATAAGATTCTTTTTTTTCAATGAGCAAAAGCCAAGATTCTTTTGTTATTAAAGCTCGATCATTATTTTTTTTGGAAAACATTTTTCTAAAAAATAATTGTGAGTAATGCTTACAAAAATAAATCAATAAAAATGTATTTTTATCACTATAAGCAAATTCTGCAATAAGCAATAAAAATGTAATTGGCTTGTATTATTAATTACAGAATGTGCATTTAGCGGATGGATGCCAACAAGACCTTCTAGATACTGAAATGAACGTCCTCTCTCTCTTCAATTATTGTGCTTTTGAGCTCAGCCTGACCTTGAATCAACGGATTTGAGTTCGACTAGGGTTCGTTGACGCGGCGGAGGGCCTTGAGTTCCTGGCCAACGCAGGTGTCGATACTGAGGGCGCGAGAGGAGTTGGACAAGACCTGGCGACGCTGGAAGTCGGAGAAGAAGTGGGCGAAGATAGAGGCGGAGATGGAAGCGGATTGCGAAGGCAGCGGGCGAGAGGGCATTTTGAAAAAAAAAAAAAACAGAGAGTGGGTATGTATCCATAGAAGAGAGAGGAAGAGAGAGAGTGAGAGGAGGAAGAAGAAGAGGGAAAAAGGAAGAAAAAAGCAAAAACATTAACTGAAGAGAGAGGGGACGCGAGGGTATTTGACAAGTTTTGGCAAATAAAGTTCAGATTTTGGGCATGTCCCACCCTTCGATTTTCTCTCTCCAATCCGGCCAAATTCAGATTTTTATTGATATATGTCCGATTTTTAAAACACTTATTCGATTGAAAGCTTTTGTTTTATTTTATTAAATTTTGTGTTGCCCAATATGCCGATCCCACCTAAGAAAGATATATGAATGCGAGATTCATAAATGGAAAAAGAAAAAGCTGAGTACAAGACGGCTGTGTAAAGATATAAGTCTAATCACAGATTATTTAACAAGCAATCTTTTATTAGTAATAAATTTGTAAATATAATTGGTCATTCTTCCGGTTTCTAGGTCGAATCATATGAGATGGTCCCCCCCCCCCCCCCCCAACAATGCCGTTCTGCTGACACCCATGCTGACGTCACATCCCGGTTCGTTCTAGAAATCCTTGCATGCGGCATGCAAACAGACCTCTCAGACCTCTCTCGTAAATTATTTGGTTTGATGGTCCCCCCCCCCCCCCCCCCCCCCCCCAAACAATGTCGTTCTGCTGACACCCATGCTGACGTCACATCCCTGTTCGTTCTAGCCATCTTTGCATGCGGCATGCAAACAGACCTCTCTCGTGAACTTGAATGCAATATGATTCCACCCGCAAAATCGACCTCTCTTCAGAATTTTTGCTGTATATAAACATTTCTATCTTCTCCTGCATTGTAAACACGCCGACGCTCATTCCTTCTTCTCAATTCAATGTCCAACTCTCTCTCTCTGTGTCCCCCCTCCCCTCTCCCCCCGCGCATGGAGAATCCAAACAACCAGGTCTTCCATGAATCAATTGACGTCCCCCCATGCCTTGATGACGACGGTCGTCCCAAACGCACAGGTACTTTGTTTTTCTCTTCAGCGCTCGCGAAGCTCGGGAGCCTCTCCCAGACACTGAACCTGTCATACGACGGGTTCTCCGGAGAGGTCCCGGCTGTTCCCTCTTTCTCTCCCTCCGAGTCATGACTGAGCCCTCGGACCGCCTCCGCAGTCGCGAAGTTCGTCGGTCGAGCGGGAGCCTCTCCCGGACACTGAACCTGTCATACAACGGGTTCTCCGGAGAGGTCCCGGCTGTTCCCTCTTTCTCTCCCTCCCAGTCATGACTGAGCCCTCGGACCGCCTCCGCAGTCGCGAAGTTCGTCGGTCGAGCGGGAGCCTCTCCTGGACACTGAACCTGTCATACAACGGGTTCTCCGGAGAGGTCCCGGCTGTTCCCTCTTTCTCTCCCTCCGAGTCACGACTGAGCCCTCGGACCGCCTCCGCAGTTGCGAAGTTCGTCGGTCGAGCGGGAGCCTCTCCCGGACACTGAACCTGTCATACAACGGGTTCTCCGGAGAGGTCCCGGCTGTTCCCTCTTTCTCTCCCTCCCAGTCATGACTGAGCCCTCGGACCGCCTCCGCAGTCGCGAAGTTCGTCGGTCGAGCGGGAGCCTCTCCCGGACACTGAACCTGTCATACAACGGGTTCTCCGGAGAGGTCCCGGCTGTTCCCTCTTTCTCTCCCTCCCAGTCATGACTGAGCCCTCGGACCGCCTCTGCAGTCGCGAAGTTCGTCGGTCGAGCGGGAGCCTCTCCCGGACACTGAACCTGTCATACAACGGGTTCTCCGGAGAGGTCCCAGCTGTTCCCTCTTTCTCTCCCTCCGAGTCACGACTGAGCCCTCGGACCGCCTCCGCAGTCGCGAAGTTCGTCGGTCGAGCGGGAGCCTCTCCCGGACACTGAACCTGTCATACAACGGGTTCTCCGGAGAGGTCCCGTCTGCTCCCTCTTTCTCTCCCTCCCAGTCACGACTGAGCCCTCGGACTGCCTCCGCAGTCGCGAAGTTCGTCGGTCGAGCGGGAGCCTCTCCCGGACACTGAACCTGTCATACAACGGGTTCTCCGGAGAGGTCCCGGCTGTGCCCTCTTTCTCTCCCTCTGAGTCACGACTGAGCCCTTGTCCGACGAACCACCGCACGGCCACCGCCTCTGCAGTCGCAAAGATCGTCGGTCGGGCACGATGGTTCGTTGATCGGCAGAAGGCTCGGTGGGGGAAAGAGGGGGCGGTGATCTCAGTCCTTCTGGTTTGTCACGCTGGCACGTACTCAGTATTTTCTTGGCTTGTGTGTGAATGAAAGCAGCGACGGTACGGACAGCGAGCGCTCTCATAATCACAGCACTTATCGGATCTGGAGGCCCGTCCCTGGCTTGGGCCATCGCGCAGCTCGGCTGGATTGCCGGCCCCACCATCATGCTTCTATTTGCCTTTGTGACTTACTACACGTCCACCCTCCTCGCCACCTGTTATCGCTCCAGCAACCCCGCCACCGGCAACCGTAACTACGCCTACGTGGGTGCTGTCCGTGACAATCTCGGTACGTCACATTTGTGTTTGTGTTCATGTTCGTATTCACATAGTAAAATCTTCTTTTTGATTAAATTCTCCAGGTAGCTCCAGAATCAAGCTTTTTGAGCTGCTTCTATACGTGAACCTATTTGGAATTGCCATTGCTTACACCATTGCATCTTCCACAAGCATGATGTGAGTATATTTGAAGTGAGAATTCAAGTGATTGCTATTTCAATAGTGTCAAAAGTTATTGAGTTTGATTTTATCGGCTTCCATGGTCATTGCAGGGCTATCGAGAGATCCAATTGCTTCCACGAGAAGGGTGAGAAGGGCCCATGTCACATCAACAGCAATCCTTACATGATTGCGTTTGGCTTCGCTGAAATCATTTTATCTCAGATTCCCAATTTCGATCGGCTGTGGTGGCTGTCGATCATCGCCGCCTTCATGTCGTTTGCCTACTCCACCATTGAACTTGGCCTCAGTATTGCCAAACTTGCAGGCACATGAAATTTTTTCTTGCTAAACGGCTCAATTTATGTTTCTTGCTATCTCCATTGGTGATAGAACCTAGTCGAATTACGAAGTTCTGATTTACTGTTCTCTTCTGGTTTGTTTTATCTTCAGAGACAGGGAAAATTAAGGGAAATCTCACTGGAATCAACATCGGGGCCTTGACCTCAACGCAGAAAATATGGAGGAACTTCCAGGCTCTTGGTGACATCGCCTTTGCCTATTCGTACTTCCTTATCCTTTTTGAAGTTCAGGTGACCAGAGCTCTCTCAAATGCATGACACAAGAAAGTACTAGTTACGGATGATGGTTCTGATGAATTAAAATCATTGACATGATGAGTTTATATTTGTTTTAGGACACCATCCGGTCCTCTCCATATGAATCAAAGACGATGAAGAAGGCGAGTCTTATCAGCATAGCAGCCACAACCCTTTTCTACATAATCTGTGGCTGCACGGGCTACGCAGCCTTCGGCGATATGGCACCCAAAAACCTCCTCACTGGGTTCGGCTTCTACAACCCATACTGGATGGTCAACATTGCAAACGCCGCAATCGTGATTCACCTTGTCTGCGCGTACCAATCCAACTGCCAACCCCTATTCGCCTATGTTGAGAAGACGTCGGATGAGAAATTTCCCAGCAGCCAGTTCATCGAGAGGAAGATCAGAATCTGCATCCCTGGGTGCAGCCCTTACGACTCAAAATCTTCCAGTTGGTCTGGAGGACTGTCTTCGTGATTGCGACCACTTTCATCTCCATGCTCCTCCCATTCCTTAACGACATTGTTGGGCTGCTCGGAGCGCTAGGTTTTTGGCCCCTCACGGTGTTTTTCCCAGTCGAGATGTATATTAAGCAGAAGAAAATACTCAAGTGGAGCACCAAGTGGGTGTTCCTCCAGATTGTAAGCGTGGTTTCCCTTATCATCACGATTGCTGCCGCCGCTGGCTCTGTCGCTGATGTATTTCTCGACCTCAAGTCCTTCAAGCCATTCAGTTTTGACTACTAAATATTGCACTACTGACAGGCATGTCGCAAGTAAGGATAGGACCGAGTGAAGGCGAGAAAGATTGTCTCTGTGTTCTTGTTCGCAGACTGTGTGTATGGAATTTGCTGCGTGATAAGTTTGAGGGTCATTTTAGTTTCATTGTATAATCTATGAGGGACGGGAAGGGCTATATTAGCGTCTGCATGTTGTGTCCATCGTCAGAAGAATGTGAATCTTGTATAATTTATCAATAAAAATGGGAAGCTTCAAGAAAAAGGAAGTTCAAGATCTTCTCTTGCTCATATATTTTGATCTTGGGGGCTATACACAAGCAGATTTCGTTTTTTTTTTTTAAAAAAAAAAAGAAGTATATGATGACCGTTGAATCATGACAAGGACAAAACCGACGGAGTTTTATTCCTATCTTTACCACCAAAATGTCGAAAGCCTCTCTGAGAAAGGCATTCATTTGATTTAATTTCTCATGATCTCGATAGTGTGCAAATTCAATGGAGCACGAACTCAGTCTAGTTAGATCTTGAAAGCAAAGAAACCTGTTTTTTTTTTTGGGTCCATCCTGCCCCAATTTCACCATTAATTCATGAACTTATAGTATGGAATCGGTGATTATCCTACAGTCGTTATGCAGTTTCTGGTCATGCATAAAATCTGATTTTTTTTTAGCAAAAATCCAAACCAACATAACAAGGCTCGAACTTCTTTCTAATTTGAGGCTACCTTAAGGTTGAAGACACAAAGACTAGGTCATTGGAAAAAATAAAAGGAAATGGCTTTTCAAAATTCTTGCTAATTGAGGGCCGCGTTCCCACTTGTGTCTACGATAAAGCTGCTCAGTGTTAAATCATCTATGTCGCCCGCTTAGTTGCCTGGGCAGGGAAGAAAAGGAAGAAGGTGGCTTTCCATGGTGGTGAGCTTCCCGCGTAAGGACTAGGGAGAGGAGAGGAGGTGGACGATGAGAAAAAGTGGGGAGGAAAAAGCAAAGAAAGTACTTTTTCTTAGACGTCTGGGCGGCACGAAATCGGCCCTGCCTTAGATACAACCTTTCTCGGGGCTTTTTAACCAATAATAAACAAGCTTTGTGGGGGAGATGCCAAGTCCGCGAAGATTCTTCCGTGCGTGCCGGGAATGCGCCTTTTTTTTTTTTTTTTTTTTTTTGCGGTTCATGCTCATAATTAGTGAATACTCTTCTTTTTCGATTAGCAAAAGCTGAGATTCTTTTGTGATTAAGTGAGTAAAACAAACTCATTTCGTTGGCACGTTTTTTGAGGAGGCAACCTAAAAGGCAGGAGTCGGGGCAGGAGGCCGCCATCGCTGGGGACTTTCAGGCGCTAGTTGTCAGCAGAATCTCCAAGGAATATCATTGGAACTAATTGCGAAAAGATCGTTACTTTTTTGCATTTTTCTATCTTTTCTAGCGAATCCTATCAATATGATCATCGGAAGGTCATGAGAAAGGGAAACTTCAATCTAATCTACCTTGTGGGTTAGGAAGGCACGGGATCTCGAACCTTGCTTTTTCCGACGGCGAAAGTCAAAAATAGGTTAGAAAATTTGATATCAATCTAATCTTGCTGGCCAGGAGTTACATTTTGGGAGTGACCCATCATGGGGAGATGGCAGAGGTCATTTAATTTATTTTGTATTCGTTTTGACAAGAGAGGAAAAAAAGAAGTTAATTTCTCATTTATCTTAGCAATAATATCTTTAAAAAAATCAAATAAATGGAACAAATATTTCATGCGAGGACTCATTAATTACATTATCAAATGAATGTATTGTCTAGTAATGTGGTCGTATTTCGTTTTTGCTTGTGGGGGTGAAATCGAAACCCCGGTAGGGGAGCTTCATCGTTCGGCCTTGCATTCATCGTATCTGGGGATGTCGTACCTTCTTTCACCCTATACTTAATTTCTCTCTTTCATCAGGGAAGGGACCGGCATTTGGAGTGCACTTATGAGGAATCAGGGCGAAGCTTCTTTGCAACGGCGGTGGCAGTTGGTGGAGACCTTGGTTTGACCGTGGTGGTGCAGACTGGGACTTTGAACTTAACACAAATCACTCGTCCACTAAAGTTGCGTTACAAAGAAGCTTCGCCACGGCGAGAGTGGGTAGCCAGGTACGGTGAAATCACGCGATCATTTCAAGGAACTCTCCGCTCGTTTTCATAATATCGTGAAAGGACGATTTGTTTTTTTTTATAACGCACATCGTCATATGACATGTTAACGAGTGATCTTGAAATTTCATTGAAAATCGATGTTTTACATTAATATCACAATTTTTCATCATGGACGATCACTTAAGCCATGACCGGACCTGGGAAAAAAATTGTTTTTGGCCGCCCAAACCAACAAGAGACAATTAATCCATTATTTTTTTTCAAAAGGTTAGAGCCAAATCCATTCGCTCTCTAGTTAGTTCTCTTTTATATCCACCATCATGAATATAATTTTTACAAGGGAGTAAGATAAGTCCGATTGCGCAATATGCAATTATCTAACAAATTCCTCCCTACGTGCATCGCCACATAAGCTTTTTCCATCTAAATCTTTTAAACGAGAGGGCTATGCATGGAGTATCGGATGCCTCTGATGGATCGATTGCTTTCGTACCTAATAGCACGACATTTCCAAAAAAAAAGTATAAAAATGATGGTTTTGTATTTTTTTTTAGAGTGTTAATGCTTGAACTAGACATTAGACCAAACTAGTTTTCACGCATCACGCATGGTTAATTTTCATTTCTCATGCAATATAAGAAATTAACAATAAAGGTCATAATTTTAATTGCACTGAGTATTAAAGATGATTGAGATTATTTCTTTACTACTATTTGAATGATTTTTAAGAAAATCAAACATGAAATGGACATTTTTCCATACTAAACAAGGGAGATGGTTCGTGCGTGATCAATCGGATTTTCAATCCTCCTATAATCAGCCCAGCCTCTAATCATTATCAGCCCCTAGTCAGTCTCATGGTAGTTTGAACCCGTGTTTCCCCATTCACCTTGGGAGTCATTCTTAGATTTAGACCTTGTCTTATTTATCAAATCTATAACGGGGCAAGACACATCGCGCTACTATACCACCATTGATCTCTTAAACTCCATCTTGGCTTTGTTGGTAGGAGAGATTTTTTATCCAATGTGATATCTTGATAGCAAAGCATCGGCACACACCACCAGTGACATTATAAAATCCTAAATCTCAAATTGTTTTTAGTTGGTAATGGCAGTTTATTGCCTATTAAGCAAGTTGGTAAAGTCTTTTTACATATGAATAATGAAACAAGTTGTATCTAAACTTTAATTTAATGTGTAATGTCGTACATGAACTTTCAATTTGTTTAGTATGAACCCTAAACTTTAATCTAATATGTAATGTCATCGCTCAAACTTTTAATTTGTCCAATGTGATCTCTAAATTTTTTATACATGTTCAATCCAATCCCTAAACTATATGAAAATGTGCAATATTATCATTGTCAAAGTTCATGGACCATTTGTGTCTTTTTCCTTTTGCACACTTGCTCTCGATCTTTGTCGTTATCTCATGTATCGTGTCCCTATCTTGCTCGTAATCTCCTCTTAGTTACTCAACTTGGATGCAAAAGTTCTTATGCTATTGATTTTAATGGTTCATCCTTTACTTTGAAGGATCAATGAACTGAGAAAACTCTCCTCCAAGCTGACTTCTCTCATGGTCTTTATCTGATTTCTAACTTATTGATGTCATTTCACTCACATCCTATCATGGCTTCCTCTACTTCACTCACTCACTCACTAGCATGCTTGTCCTGGGCATCCTAATAGATAAGTTTTGAGTCATGTTTGCAATTCTAGTTCTAGATTAGTATCTTGTGAGTCCTGTCTCATGTGGCAAATCTCGTCAATTGCCTTTTGAGTTTGCTAGTCATCGCACATCTTTTCCTTTGATTATAATTCATTTGATGTCTAGATGAGTGCAATTTTATCTATTTCTAGTTTCATATATTTTGTATTATTCATCGATGACTACTCTTAATTTACTTGGGTCTTTCCTATGAAAATTAAATTTGTAGTGCATACACACTTTTATTGCTTCCATTGTTTTATTGAAAATTTGTGTAACACCAAAATTAAATTTTTACAAACTCATGATGGAGGGAACCATCTCAAAATGGCCCATCAGAATGCAAAACACTTAGTCAAAATGTCTTGATCCTTATTAATCTATGCTCATATGCTTTCTTCAGATTGGGTTGATGCTCTTTGTTACTACTTACACTATTAATTGATTTCCCAATCCTATCATCTATGACATTTATTCTTTCCACTTTTTATTTGGGTTCTAGTTTAATTAATTGTGTTTCTCACAAGTTAACACCTCATTTTGTGCCATGGGTATTTCTTGAGTATGCGTTCAATCACAAAAGCTATTGTTGCATTGATTGATCAAGTGGTCGTGCTTTTATTGGTTGTTATGCTTGGCTTGATTAGAGGAATTTTTCCTTTTTATATAATCCTTCAACTCTTTGTCTTGCAACCCACCGTTTAGGATCAGCCCCTTCATTTTTTGTTTCATTCAATCAATTTATTCTCCCTTCTTGCTCCTTTGATGCTCTCTCCTCCTATCCTACTCAAACTCCTTGGCCTCTCCCCTCTTCTCTAGCCTAACCTCCTAACCCCACTCCGTCCTCTTTTTTGCCCACCAACTTGCTTCCATTTCTTTTTCCCCTTCACCGCCCCTCCCTCTGACCCCAATTACCGTGTCCCAACCTAACTCCTCCCTCGATTGAATTCCTCCCACAACAGACATGCAAATCCTCTTTAAATCTATGTCAAGCTCCTATAGTTATGTTTCTTTTCTTCCCACTCATCCTATTCAGATTCGTGACAAATCTAGAACTTCTAAACCCAATTTTTTTATTCACTCTCACTCTTTCACCAAGGGACATCCATGTGCTACTCTATGGCCATTTTCGCTTGACCCACTATGAATTTTTTAATGCCTTGTTCATCAACCATACATGGGATCTTATACAAACTAATCCTTCTAAAAGTTTAGTTGGTTGAAAATGGGTTTTAAAGTTAAGGAAAAATTCAATGGAACTATCCAACGCTTCAAAACTCACCTCTTTGCACAAGGCGATATATTGAACATGTACATACAGTTCATAACTAAATTGAACATGTACGAAAGTTTAGGAAACAACATTAAACAAATTAAAAGTTCATGAACAATATTTCATATTAGACTAAAGTTCAATGACCATTTTGAGCAAACTTAAATTTCATGGATCACATTGTACATTAGATCAAAGTTCAGAAATCATTTGTATCATTTACCCTTACTTCTAATGTCGATCAGGAACTCACTTTTACTTTATTGCCCAAAACCCAGATAATGGGAGGACTCCTTCCCAATACAAGCCTAGAATCAGTCAAATAACCCTCACAAACCCAAGAGCCAGTAGGCCCAACCTTTAACCTAAATCATCGAACCCCAATGTCCAAAAGAAAGTCCCAAGCTAAATTACAAAGCCCAACGCCTAGAAATCCCCTCGCAAAATGGCCTGATGGGAAAAAATGATACTTCTACAAGAACAAGGAAACACAAAGCACAAAGGCTTGAATGACAATCTAATCCAGGATTCTCCATTTAAAATATAGATTGTTTACTTCATCATCCACTACTCTCCTTCCATCACTTATTAAAGCTTCAAAGGCAGGTCTAATCCATAAGAAAATTGCCTGCCAAAACCTTGTTTACATGGAGTGGTTTGCCCATGAAGAACCATATTTTGCTCCTTCCAAATGCTATATATAGTGGCATACCATGCTAGTTTTATCAGGACAATCTTTAAGCTTCTGCCCTTCAAGAATTGAAGAGCCCAAGAGAGCTCATATGGCCAATCCTCTGCTTGCCTATTCAGATGCATCAAAACCATGACTCTATCCCAAAGCTGCCTTGAAAAATGAAAATACACATAAAAGAACAGATGATCACAAGATTCATCGTCTTGCTTATAGAGTAAACCTACACCATTAATAGAACTCCACTACTTCATTCTATCTTTTGTTTGTAGCTTGTTTAATATGACAAGCTATAAACGCAAAATTATGGAATATTAGGGCAGAACCAAATGAGCCTATGCCACTTAATTTTGGTTCCGTGAGGTTTTAGTAGCTTAAGAGCCTCCTTTTGGTTAGATCTTCCATGTTAGTGCCCAGGAAAATCACTTTTTCTTTTGCAGCTGGTGGAAGGACAACACAAACTGCGGCTTGGATTTCAAGCAATTCATTTGATCTTGGGGATGGTCATCTCCATTCATCCTCCTCTATTACTGCGGCAACCTCTGCATCTTTAATGAATGAAGCATCATAGATGATTCTTAATGAGTAAGTTGTGGTGTTTGGTAAGAAATTTTGAACCATTTTATCTCAAAGCTAGCATTAGCAAAAGCCCCAAGCTAAAGACAGACCATCCTTGCTTTGTCTTTACAACATTCTCCAAAAGCTCCTCTTAAGGATTAATGAATTTTTTCAGTTCCCTTTCTTATCCTCAGAAACTAAAATTTCGCTTTTACTCTTTGGTTTTGCATTATTTATAGTCTCTTACCTTTAGACCTAGGATTCATTGAGTTAGCTCGAAGGAGCAAGAGGAACTCTAATGTGCAATTGCTTAGGTTCGGGTGGCACCAGTGTCACCTTGCCTAGGGTCGCACAACCTTGGTGGCCCATCGCCTAGGGCATACAACTTAAGTGGCCCTTGTGCGATGCTTGCATCTTGTCTACATCTAGTTTGCCTGAAATTGTGCAACCTATGCATTTTTTTGCTTGGGGTCACGTGACAAAAGGATCCGTCAGAGGCTACGAGTGTAATAGGAACACCCGTCAACAAAAGGATCACCCTAAGATGATCATCTAATGGCTATTGAGAACGAATCAAATCAAATTGTTCTATTTCTAAATCTTTCTAACTTGCTCCTGCGGAACCAAGGTTGCAAAGATTGAAAAAAAAAAAAATCAACACTAGCATTTTTGACGTCAATAAAGTCATGCACTTTCGATTATGTGTGTGTGTGTGTGTGTGTGTGTGTGTGTGTTAAAAATTCTTAGTAGGTTTACCCTAAATAATATGTGACCAAGTTAGAGATAGGATTAGAGAAGAATATAGTGACTAAATACCTTATGATCTACTTTCATACGGAGAAATAGTCTCTTACGTTTGTAGATAAGGAACACAAATGCGTAATGAAATCAAATTACGAAGACAACTCAAAGAAGAACAATCTCTTAGAAGTTTAGGAGATTTCTATGCCCAATACCCTTCTTATAATGAAAAGTTAAAATCAAAATGCAAAAGAACTTGTCCTTTTGAAAAAGAAAAAAGAAAACATTGTAACAAATCACAACTTCACAAAAATAAATGAAGACACCAAAATAGACCATAAACTAATAAGAAAATTTTTAAAGATCTTAAATGTTACTAATGTGGTAGAAAAGGATATATTTCAAAACATTGTAGAATTAGTAAAAATTAAATGAACTCTCATTAGATGATAATACTTTATACCAATTAAATAACATCCTTATAGAAACTGATGATACCTCTTATGATGAATTTCTTGAAGAATAATGTCTTCAAATAAATGAAATAAAAACCTCTTCAAAATCATAATATGAAGATGCCTCTCTTGATAAATATATTCTTGAAATAAATATGTTGACAAAAGAAAAAGAATTCCTCCTCAACATTGCTAATGAACCAGAAGCCAAAATAGAATACTTAGATAGATTTCAATTTTCAATGAATATTACTTCTAAACCTAATACTTCTTATAATCTAAAAAATATTCTTAATAGAAAAAAAAAAAAAAAAACCAGTCTAGCCCAATAAATATTAATGATCTCCAAAGTAAAATAAAACAACAAAAATTAGAAATACAAGCCTAGAAGGCTGCACAAATAGAATTGAAACAAGAAATCTCCGATATAAAATCTCTCGTCACAAAGGGAAAAGCAAAATTAGAAGATCAAAATGAAATCACTAATACTTCTAATACTTCTAATCAAAACATTTTAATGCTATTAATAGAAATAACCTCTAAATGGATAATAAACATAACGATAAAAATCAATAATGAAGTTATTATTGAAACAACAGTACTCTTTGATACAAGGGCAGATCTTAATTGTATCAAAGAAAGCCTTGTTCCAACAAAATACTTCGATAAAACATCTAAATCATTAAAATCAGCCTTAGGAGACAAGTTAAATATTAAATGTAAATTGCTAGAAGCCTTAATAATAAAAAAAATCAAATGTCTTACAAAATTTCCTTTCTTTTAATTAAAAATATGATACAGGAAGTAATTCTAGAAACACCCTTCATACAATTAATTCAATATTTTACAGTAACAAATGAAGGAATTGAAATTCATGCTTTAAATAGAAAATTCGCATTTGACTTTATAACAGAATCACAAATGAGAAACCTAATTATCTTATAAGAACATTCAATTTTAGAATAAATTGTCTTATAAAAGATAAAGAAAACTAGCTTGAATTTTTAAATGAAGACTCATAATTAAAAAAAAAAAGAAAAAAATCCTTAAAAAAAACATCAAAGATAAAATAGCATCCCTACAAAAACATGTAGAGAAAATTATATGTTCTACCTTACCTAATGCTTTTTGGGAAAGAAAAAAGCATATTGTAGATTTATCTCATGAACAAGATTTTTTTGAAAATAAAATACCTATAAAAGCTCGTCCTACAAAAATGAATCAAGAAGTTTTAATTTTTTTTCCAAATAGAAATACAAGATCTTTTGAACAAAAAAAAACTCATTAGGAAAAGTCAATCACCATGGAGCTGTTCTGTTTTCTAGGTCAATAAAAATGCTGAATTAGAAAAATGTGTTCCCAAGTTAGTTATGAATTATAAAACATTGAATACAACCCTTAGATGAATAAGGTATCCAATACCCAACAAAAAGGACTTGTTAAACAAATTATGTAGATTAAAATTATTTTCAAAATTTGAGATGAAATTAGGATTTTGACAAATACAAATCAATAAAAAGGATCAATATAAAACAACTTTTATTGTCCCTTTTGGTCAATATGAATGGAATGTTATGCCATTTAGTCTCAAGAATACCCATTTAGAATTTCAAATAATCATGAATGAAATTTTCAATCCTTATTTAGATTACATCTCAGTCTACATGGATGATGTATTGGTTTTCTCCCCCAATTTAGAACAACATTTCAAACATATATCTACCTTTATAAAAATAATCATACAAAATGATTTAGTAGTATTTCCTATTAAAATTGCACTCTTCCAAACTAAAATTAGATTCCTAGGTTGTTATATCCGTTTAGGCACCATAATTCCCATAAAAAAGATCAATCTCATTAAAGTTGCACTCTTCCAGACTAAAATTAGATTCCTAGGTTATTATATCCGTTTAGGCACCATAATTCCCATAAAAAAGATCAATCTCATTTACTGATAAATTTCAGGATGAGATTAAAGACAAAATCCAATTGCAAACATTCTTAGATAGTCTCAATTATATTATAGATTTCTTCTCCAATATAAATATTCTTTGTAAACCTTTACACTAAAGGTTACAAAAAGGTTCTCCACCATGGACTTCAGTCCATGCAAACATTGTCAAACAAATAAATATTCATGTTAAGAAAATACCATGTTTACACCTAACTGATCCATCTACTTTCAAAATATTTGAAACATATGCTTCATTATAGGATATGACGGTATTCTTAAATAGGTCAAGCATACTAAAGAACAAGTTGTCCATTTTGTCTTAAAACATTAGAACTCAACCCAGCAAAATTACTCAACAATCAAAAAGGAAATTAGTTTTATCCATATCAAAATTTCAATGAGATTTATTAAACTAAAATTTCTCTTGAGAATTGATTACAAATCAACCAAAGATGTTTTACAAAAAGACATCTTGAATATTGCATCAAAACAGATTTTTGCAAGATAGTAAGCCATACTTTGAGTATTCGATTTTGATATTGAATTTTTAAATATTTCTTCAAATTCATTACCTGATTTTCTTATAAGAGAATTTTTACAAGAGAGACAATCGTGCCAAAACCCAAAAATTACAAAGACAAAGGCAAAACCATTACCAAAGCCGCCAATACACCACTAAAGCCAAAAGGCTTGACACTAATCAAGTCATGAGCTCGAGCACCTTGATCATTCTATTCTGAATCTAAAAAATTATCACAATAATCAAAAGATCAACATAGAGAATTATATCAAGAGGAAGATCGTGCCGGCATATGGGGATTCTACTAGACATTCCAAGAGCTTTAAGGGACATTAGTGAGGTAGAGAGGAAGCTTGTGAGGCTTTGTGAGATTGCCCAATTGTTGGTGTGCATGGAGGTGTTGGAGGATACGCTTTAACACTAGTGAGGACAAGAAAAAGAAAGGTGGAAGAGAAAGAAGAAATAAATTCAAAAAAGGATCCCACATGGCCCCTACATTTGACTATATGTGGAGTACAACATTTAAAGGAGGAAAAAGCGATGGGTAAGATGGACAATACATTATAAAAAAAAAAAAAAAAAGTGTTTGAGCTGGATGAGAAGTGGAAAAAGAGCGACTCATTGTCAAGTCACTTTTCTTAAACATAATTTTTCTCCCTTAAATCATGTCTATTTTGCTAATAATAATTATTATTAGAATGTAAGGTAACCTTCATTTACGGAATCTCCAACTTTTTTCCAGGTGCAAATTTTTAATATGTCGATTGCCCAACGATTTAAGTTTTGAAAAGAATGAACCAAGGTGCAAGTTGGTGGTTCAACCTACATAATTCTACTTTCCCATATGTTCTTAGGTTGATTTTACGCTTTGTGGTCATAATTCCAAACTCAACAACCTTGGTAGATGTTCAATCATTGTCTAGTCTACAAGCTCTTCTGAAATCAAACATAAACAATGGGTGGAAGATGAAAAATAAACTGACATTGACATGACACTTGGTAGCTCTTGATTTGCTGTAGATCTGACTCATTATGTGAAATCCTGATAAATTTGTCAGAAAATATGTGTTACATGCATGGTTGCATGGCAATGATGATGGTACATGTGATATGATGATGATGTTACATGCATGGATGCATGGTAATGATGATGGTACATGTGATATGATGATGACGTTACATGCATGGATGCATGGTAACGATGATGCCATATGTGACTTAATGATGGTAAGTGTATGATATGATGGTGATGTCTATATGATGATGATGTACATGAGGTATGATGACATGTGCATGATGCCATGGTATGTTGTGCATGGATGCTTGTATGACATGTGATGCTATGATTGTGATGATTGCATGGCATGATGTATTGAGTGGTTTATTGGTCTTTTACCTGCTGAGTGGTTGTACTCACCCCTTCGGGGACCAACATTTCAGATTAGCAGGATGCCGCTCCCTACTGTCACGCGGGGCGTGTTTTACGACCTACCTTCCGATGTAGAGGTCGAGTACGAGGAGTTTAACTGTCCCTCTGTTCCTAGACTGACGTATATTTGAGTGCGTTGTTTAGTTATGTACGATGTGGGCCTGGCTGGAGGCCCTATTGTCCAGGAGTTCATATCCGTCCACATTCGTTGCGACGGAGTGATGCGTGGGATGTTGCCACCACCACCGCCTAATGCATCGGGATGGGTGTGAGGGCCCGTACGTGACAAGTAGGAGCTGAAACTTTTTGGGATGGTTAGCCGACACTAGTGATGGGGGATCTTTCACATTAGTCGTAGTGGGTCGAGTGTTTCTTTTTGGGGTTTTAGGCCGAGTGTGGCTTCATGTCTTGGCCTTTCTTTTGATGTACCGACTCATGGAAACCCATCTTGAAAATATGTAAATAAAATGTCATGACTTTGTCTTTTATTATAATGTTTAGTGGTGTGCAATTGTATCATGGTTGATGGAGGGGGAGATGGTAATATTTTATTTTGCTTCCGCTAACGAGTCGCGTTGGGACCGTTTTAAATATATATATGTGTGTGTGTGTGTGTGTGTGTGTGTGTGATTTACGATGCTTCGACTAAGAGACGTAATTAGGTGTAACGCCAGGTGCCTGTGGCGACCCTAGGTGGTTCGGGGTGTCACAGTGCCCCTTTTTGGTATCAGAGCTATGGTCTATTTGGAGTGATAATGAGCCTCAAATGGAAATGAGGATAGAATGATGCACACCATATGATACTAACTAAGAGTAGTTGACTAACTTTGAATAACGGGTGATGGGTATTCACTCGTAGATCCCTAGTACTTATCATGAATTGTCTTTAGGTGCCAGTAACATGTTTATGTTACTTATATAGTAGTAGTTGCTTTTAAATGGAAACAGTGAGTCTCAAATTATTCCTGAGGCAATGCATGGTAAACTGCAGGAAAGTCATAGTGCGAGCTAGAAGTGTTCATCCATTAAGGGCTGAAGCCTTTGCTGCAAGGACTGAACCTCAAATGGAAGATATTCTGCAAGCATTGGCCAATATTGGAAATCTGATGGAAAGGCAAGCACAGCAACAACCCGGAGTGGAACGTCGCCCTCAGGGACTAGTAGAACAATTCCTAAAGTTGAAACCACTTAAGTTTAATGGGATGGGAAGTCTTGAGGAGGCGGAACATTGGATCGATGGAATGGAACGAATTTTTAGGTTGTTGGACTGCACTGTTGCTGAGAAAATAACTTTGGCAGAGTACCAGCTGGAGGGAAATGCAAAGTTTTGGTGGAGAGCATCGAGGGACACAATCTTCCCACTAGGTATTGAGGTTAACTGGGAAAAGTTTGTGAGAGCTTTCAATAGGAAGCATTTCTCTGATTGTGCCAAGGATAGGAAGATCACTAAATTTGTTCAGTTAGAACAAAAGGAGCTGACAGTAGACCAGTATAAGGCAAAATTTTCTGAATTGTCTAGGTATGCTCCTAGGTTGGTTGAGGATTGACAGGAAAAGGCTAAGAGATTCCTGAAAGGATTAAGAATTGATATTAGAAAATAACTAGTGCCTCTAAATATAAGGGATTATAATGAGATTTATGAGAGGGCACAGCTAGTGGAGTAAGAGTTAGTGAGAGAGCAATCAGAATCTAAGAAACAGATGACCTTTAGTGATGTTTGAAGGGGTAAGAGACCTTATCCTGATCAAGGTCAGCCCTGGGAATCTAAGAAGATGAATAATTTTGGGAATTCTAGAAAGGTCAGGAGTGGCCCGATTCTAGGAAGACCCTACCAAGGTAATATTTGTCAGAGATGTGGTGGACAACATAGACTAGGACCCTGTAATGATAGATTGAAATGTTTTGGCTATGGGCAGAGAGGTCACTTTAAGAAAGATTGTCCACAAGAAAGGTCGCAGCCGAATGTTAGGTCAGTGCGACAGGTACAACAAAGTACTGCTGAACCAAATCCACCAAGGAATCCATAAAGGCCACCACCACAAGGAAGGGTGTATGCGGTCACTCAAGAGGAAGCAGGAGCTTCCAAAAGTGTTATCTCAGGTATGATTTCGATAGAGGGATAAGAAGGCATATGTGTTATTTGATATAAGTGGCACGCATTCATTTGTATCCAAAATATATATATATATATATATATATATATATATATATATATATATAGATGATTGTGAGGAGTAGGAACAAATCTCTAGATATGCCTCTTCGTATTTCTACATCGCTGAAAGATATGTTGGTATCTACGTTGGCATGTGAGATGAGTGAGATAACCCTAGGGGAATGAGATTTGGAAATGGACTTGATAGTAATAGTTATGTATGACTTTGACGCCGTCGTAAGTATGGACTAGCTCCGTAAGCAATGGACTAGGATGAATGATCTCCTAAGATAGTACTTACCCATGCGCTAAGGATAAAACCATGAGGCTAAGAATGAGATAGGCTTAGTGGAAAATATCTCTGTAAGTTAATCCCTAAACGAGACCCTCCAGTGGATGTGTAGTTTGGGTTCGAACCAAGCGAAAGTTGGTGTACCTGTAACGATCCGATCCGATGAGAGCGAGGAGTAGACGCCGAGGTCAGAGGACCTGAACAAGGAGCGGCTCCTGGCAGGCTTCTAGAATGGCAAAAGGGGGCAGGAATGAATCGAACTATGGATCGAACTAGGAGGGCAGTGTTTCTGAGATAATTTTGTCAGAGTAGCACAGTGGAAGCATAGTTATGCTTGTAGAACTCTTGTTTTTGAAAAAGAATGACAGGTCGATGCATTTGTGCATTTATAATAAGCAATTGAATCATGTAATTGTTAAGAGTAAGTGCCCATTACCTAGAATTGATGACCTATTTAACCAACTGCAAGGAAGTTCGGTCTTTTCTAAAAGTTGATTTGAGATCAAGATATCAACTAAGGATAAAGAAAGAAGACATTCCTAAGATTGCATTTAGGACTCGCTATGGACACTATGAGTTTCTAGTTATGCTATTTGGATTGACGAATGCCTTAGCTACATTCATGGATTTAATGAATAGGATATTTAGGCCTTATTTGGATTAAATTGTGATTGTCTTCATTTGATGATATCTTGATATATTCTAAAGGACTTGAAGATCATGCGCAGCATCTAAGCATAGTGCTACAAACAAGGCTTAAGAAGTGAATTATGGAGAGTAAGTCATGAATTTGAGGATTAAGTTATGATCATTTGAGCTAAATAGTGACTTCCCATTAGAGGATCTCATTGGAAGCCTTGATGCCTTACATGGAGGCATTTAGTACGTATAGATTCTTGGAAGTCATGAGTTTTAGTGGTCATATGAGATATGAAATTATTTGTGGTTTATATGTCAGAATAATATGTTTAATCGATAGTGGTCAACTTTTAATTTTAGGTGATGATCTTAGTTTGAAAAGGTTTGGTGGAATTAGTGGATATGATCAATTGTGGTTATAGTCTTTCCAAGGTGAAATGGTGAAAGTTCATATTGTGATTTGATGAATGATTAGTCTAAGTGATGATCATTTAGGATGAGATCTGAGATATACTTGATGGAAACTAGACAAGTTTTATTTTGGTGGATTGTCGATCTTTGAATTGAATAAGTCTTGGTGGACTATCGATATTTGAATCGAATGAATGGTATTATATTTTAGGCTTGAATCTATGTTGCAGTGAAGGCATAGTGAATGTCTTTGTTGGACTGAACCGGATGAGTTATTAGTGGTGCTGATTTTGATGGTTTAGGCTTGAATTGATGGTGACAAAGGTATAGGAATGATTTGGCTAAATGGTGTGTTAGATTAAGACCATTAGATATACCAGAATGGAAAATGGACCATATAACAATGGATTTCGTGCAAGGATTTCCAAGGACATTAAGTGGTCACGACTCTATCTAGGTAATTCTAGATCGCTTGACTAAGTCTGCCCATTCCCTTGTAGTTCACGTAGATTATCCGATGGATAAAGTTGCTAATATATGTGTAAGCCAAGTGGTATGCTTACATGATATTCCTGTAACTATCACGTCAAATCAAGACTCAAGACTTACTTCCAACCTTTGGCGAAGTCTTCAAACCGCCTTAGGGACGAAGTTCCCATTTAGTATTGATTTTCATCCATAGATGATGGACAAACGAAAAGAGTGATCCAAGCATTAGAGGACATGTTAAGAACTTGCATCCTTGACTTAAAAAGGAAGTTGGGATGGAAAGTTATACCTGGTAGAATTTGTGTATAACAATAGCTTTCAGAAGAGTATAGGCATGGCTGAGGAAGTATCAGCCAGACCCTGGTCACATACTCGATCATGAAAATGAAATGAGGGAAAGGTACCCTCACTTGTTTAAGGAGACATAGGCAATGTCTAATTTCAAGGACGAAATTCTCTAAAGAGGGGAGAATTGTGGCATTCCAAAATTCATGGCAACCTCCACAGACATTAAGGTCTATGAATAGGTGATGGGAGTACCATCAAGATGTATTGTAACCATTTAATCCATAATTTGCAACAAGATTTATGGCCAAACTTTTAATGGATAATTATTTGATAGGAAAGAAAATCCTATCATTGGCCATGTGTTTTATAAGTTGGAATTTATGGATTTATGATTTCAAGATTTATGGCCATATGAAATCGTAATTTAGTATTTATATAAGTAGGGATTTAAGGTAAATTATTGAAAGTAAAATGGACTTATTTAAGAAAATTTTGGGCCATTAAAGCTTGGACTTTAGGCCCAAGTGAGATGGGCCTAAAGTGGGCCATAAGCCCGGCCCATGTCGACGCATGGAGGAGGAGCCGCATGGCCTCCAAATGTCTTCAACAAAGGAGACACTTGTCTCCTTCTTAGGGACAAGTGTCCCCCATGCAAAGAGGGGGTGCATGCAAATATATATACAACCAAAAAGAGAGAGAGAGAGAGAGAGAGAGAGAGAGGGAGAGAGAGAGAGTGGCTGGTGGAGAATTCGGCCAAAGGGAGAGAGAGGAGGTTGCGAGAGAGAGGGAGTGACGAGAGAGAATGGGAAGCCGAGAGAAGGAGCTGTCCACCCGTCGCCGCCCGTTTGCCGCCCGTGTGCCGTCGTTCTCTTGATCTTAGAGGCAAGTTGGGACTGATTTCCGCTCTTGCATGTGTGGCTTGCATGTGTGATCTGTTGGTGGTAGGTTTCGGATGTTAGAGTAGGCAAAACCGAAACTAGAATGTGACTTGTTCTTGGACATTGGGACATCTGGAGTGCCATAACTTGGCACAGATGGACACTTAAATGCCAATATCGGAGTAAAATGGGACACTTAAGTGCCACTCCAGCGAAAATCCGGCCAAATGGCTGACGTGGCAATTTTCCGGCGAGTTTGGTCCAAAACGGCGTCGTTTTGCACACTGACGTGGCGGAGAAAACGCAAAAACGACGCTGTTTCATGTCTACGTGTAAATAATAATATATAAATTAATTAAATTAGATTTAAAATATTCAAAAAAATTTAAAAATAAGAAAATTTTTCAAATTTTTAAAAATTAAAAATTAAACAAAAATATTAAAAAATTAAAAAAATATTAAAAAAATTGGGGGGGGGTGGGGTGGAGGTCGAACGGGGCCGCTCCCTCGCCGCCGCCGCCTCCCCGCCGTCACTAGGAAGAGCCGACGACGTAGGGGGGAGGGTCGGCTGGGGTCGCCAGCCCCCGGCCGACCGACGGCGAGGGCTGCGAGCCCTCGTCGGATCACGGCAAGGGCCGCGACCCTCGCCCCAGATCTGGGTGAGGGCTTGCGAGCCCTTGCCGCCAGTCGGCCGGCCTCGCTGACCCCTGGCCAGGGCCCGGCGACCCCAGCCGACTGGCGGTGAGGGCCCGCGAGCCCTCACCCAGATCTAGGGCTTGCCTAGATCTAGGATTTTCTTTCCTATCAAATAATTATCCATTAAAAGTTTGGCCATAAATCTTGTTGCAAATTATGAATTAAATGGTCACAATACATCTTGATGGTACTCCCATCACCTATTCATAGACCTTAATGTTTGTGGAGGTTGCCATGAATTTTGGGATGCCACAATATGAAAAGAAGAAGGAGAAGAAAAGTCTTGATTTTAATCGACACCAAACATTCCAAACAGATATCCCGATCACTTGATTGATTTGCATGAGGTCCCATTTGATTGATTTCACTCATAGTGGACATAACACTTGGGAACTCTTGTTTTGATGCAAATTTGACCTTTTTGGTGAACTTTGTAATTGAGTGGAGCTTTCCCTGATACTTTCTCGAAAAGAAGACTGTTATTTTATGAGACATAAAACACACAAACTCACATAGATACAACCAATTAGAGTATAGGGCATTGGTCATAGCATAAGGGTCCATCTACAGGGCATATCCGATATCCTAATAATTCGTGGCATACTCAATCATCTCTTAATCTAGTTATGTTGGGCTCTTTAACAATTGATGTAGCTCATTGTTGTTGGATTAAAGTGGGCTAAACCAACTGAAGAAAGCAGGTCAATTGAGAGGTTGGAACACCGAAGCATGAATACCGAATAAGTGAGCCTTATGCTTCGATTGAATGAAATGGTCCCCAACAACCTTACAGAAGACCACCCTGTGCTTTTCTTTATGATAGACATGAGAAAGAATTTCATAATCTATCCATTTGCTACAGCCTTTTTGTCATTAAAGCAGGATTTGGATCATAACTCAATTTTTTTCCTAGGATCACTTAGATGAGTCTTTTTCCTAGAATCGAGCCAGGCATGTTGCTTTAGGTGATTAGCTCTTGACTAGCCATTTGCCTTTCAATCAAAATCACTCTTGTATACGACGATGACACCCAGTATTTTTCCCAGCCCGGACCCTTTTCTTTTCCTTATCTTTTCTCTAGAAGTCTCAAAAATTGTAGGCGAAAAATTCATTGAACTTCCCCCATCTCTAACCCTATATGTGTATGCCTGATCCATCAACCATCTCAATAAACTTGTCACGGAGAGTACGAAGGTAAAGAAAAGAGGAAGCAAAATCATGGAGATTCCTATGATATATTTGAGTGAGCTTGGTGGTGAGAACAGGAGTAAAACAATGGCAATACTTCAGCATTCTTGTGAGAAATGGGGTTGCTTCAAGGTAATAGTTTGTGATTCATCGTCATCATCAAGGAATTTCAATCTTTTTTATCAACCCAATTCACTCTCTCATCTTAAGAAATGATTATGATGATGATGCTTTTCTTGCAGATTAAGAACCATGGGGTTGACCCTGAACTGATGGAGAAAGTGAAGCGTTTTGTCAACACCCATTATGAGGAGAAATTGAAGGCAAGTTTCTCTGTGTCAGAAACTACCAAATGCTTGGAACATGCCAATAGTACTACAATTGATCTAGACTGAGAATTGCCCTTCTTCCTCTGGCACTGCCCGAAGTCGAACATCGAGGACTTCCCAAAACCTCTCAAACAATTTCGGTGCGTGAGAAAATTAGTCCCAATCGCAAGTTTACAGCTCCTGATCATTTGAGAACTTTCATTATCCAACCTTGCTGTAGTGACTAAGTGATCAGTAAAGAGACTAAGCCCGATATACTGAACCGGTTTGAAAGGTGATTTGGCAGATTAACCGCTTAGAGTTCGTCATATTGCATTGGAGACCAATTTAGTCCACCTGCCTTAGTATCTATAATGTTTACCTGGTGACTGACTAATACTCTGTGCAATATTCTTTTTGGGCGGTAATGGATGAGTACATCACTCAGGTGATAAAGCTAGTAAAGAAGCTCTCATAGCTCATATGTGAGAACCTTAGCCTAGACAAGGACCACATAAAGAGGGCATTTTTAGGGAGAAATGGGCCTTCCGTGGGGATGAAGGTGGCAAAATACCCGGAATGCCCCTAGACTAAGAGACTGCGGGGGCTCCGAGAACACACCGATGCAGGTGGGATCATAGTGATGCTTCAGGATGACCGAGTCTCGAACCTTGAGTTCCTCCATGAGGGGCAATGGGTGCCGATCTCGTGGTCCAACTAGGCCAGCGTATGCGTCAACACTAGGGACCAACTCGAGGTGGTGAGCAACGGGCAATACAAGAGCATTTTGCATCGTGTCATGGCTAAGAAGAATGGGAGCCGGTTCTCTGCGGCCACGTTCTACAATCCCGCGGATGATGCCATCATCTCGCCAATGACAAAGCTCCTATACCCGGAGAAGTACGCCTTCGGGGACTACTTAAAGCCATGCAGCCACAAAGTTTCAAGGGAAAGAGCCAAGGCTTGAATCAATGAGGAAACTGATGAGCAATGGATGCAATGGGGCTGCCTAGGATAGGAGCCAAGTTTTGTGGCTGTGACTAGTAAATAAGAGATGGTACTAAAGTCTCCTTGAGTAATTTCATAAGACTACTAGTTAGCTTGTGACGTCACTTGAGTATTCCCATCGGTGACTTGACAGTTGATCCTTGTAGAACTTATCATGAGATGGGGGTTCTCCCCACCTTCTTAGGGTTGTGACATCACTTGAGTTTCGATTCCTACGCCTCAAGGAGGCTTTCTGAGAGTAAGAGTTAGAATATGAGTAGAGTAGGACCTCAGAGAGTTGGAATATGAGTATAATAGAACTGATAAAAAAAAATGCCAATGATCTGAAGATCTTTTAGCCTCTTATTATCTATTAGAAATACCTAGAACCGACACAGTATACGTACTACATAAATGACCCTTTTAATCAATAACACAAAAGTTACCTTCTCTTCCTTCAAAATTTTCTCACCTACTAACCAGCAAAGTAGTAGGGAAAATTATCCAAAAAGTCCTAAACATATTACTATTTTATCATTCGATCATGAACTTTTCATTTATATCAAATAAGTTTTAAACCCTTTCGAGTTTTGTCAATTGAACCCATGCGGTCAATTTTAATTGAAAATCGTTGACGTGGATGCTCATGATGTCTCATTGGATGACCCACGCCGTGTAGACAATTTTTTTATTTTTTTTATAATTTTTTTAATTAGATTATTATTATTATTTTATTATTATTATTATTTTATTTTCTTCTTTCTTTTCCTTTTTTTTTTTCTTCTTTTATTTTCAACCAAGTCCGATGAGGGCTTCACAGCTAGGGTTGGCCACGCAACCCTCATTGGGCTTGGAAAAAAATGGAAAAAAGAAAGAAAGAAGAAGAAGAAGAAGAAGAAATAAATAAATTCGAAAAATTGCTAAAATATTATAAAAAAATTGACCATTGGATGTGCCATGTAAGATGGCTGAGGTTTGCTTAGTGATTTTTAGCTAAAGTTAGTTAGATGAAATCAATTGGCAAAATATAAAAATATTAAGAACTCAATTAGCAAAATTAAAATGTTTATAAATGAATTGGAAAAAAAAGTGTAATTCATTTAGGATTTTTAAAATAATTTTTCTCAAAATAGTATCGAAAAAAAATGCTATGTTGAATGATATCTTATATATCAGTTGAAGCAAACATGTGATTTGATAGATATAACTAATTACTGTCATGAGCTAAATAGTACTCTGTTGAATGAATTATTATCCTTGCATATTATCCAACCACTGGTCAAAATGTTAAGCATCATTTCACTTGTGCCAAAGGAGAGTTAAATTATTTACCAAGAAAAAGAAAAGTGAAATTAGATCTAAATTATTCTACTAAATCATCAAATTTTTATAGAAGTGTCGAAAAGAACAAAAGAACCATCCCGTTAATTTTGCAGTCTCAATTGCGGCTTTTGTTGTTTAGCCACAACAATAAAGGGAAAAAGTCATGTACCATGCTCACTAATAACACATATCTCAAACTTATATCTATGTAATATATTTACTCCTATTAAAGTTTTTTACTGAAAACTGTTAAAAGATCTTACTACATAGACGCTGGAAAGCAGACAGTGTTGACTTGGCACCCATGTGGCTTAAATAAAATAAAAATAACGAGTTTAAGGTAAAATGAATAGTAGTAGGTATAATTTGGGATATTTGATATCTAGGATGAGGTTAAAATACATCAGCATGAAAAGGTAATTATTATCCTGCATATCCGAACTTGTGATGTCAAACATTAACTGAAGTTCATATTACTCAGAGCTACAAGCTCTCAATTCTTGCTAACTCAAAATTTCAACTTTTATTCCATGCTGAAGTTGAGTTCTTACAATTATGCTCGGCTGCTGCCACGAATTTCAAGTCATTCTGTATTGCCTAATTTTATCTCGAGACTCTGTCAACTGTATTGCGGTACATGTGAGATTAACCGACACAACCATCTAACGAAGAACTGGCATTGATTTTCCTGTTTTGCCGATGCTATATGGATCCGTTTGATTCATGGACTTAGGCAAAGTGCTATCGGTCTCACTTGAATGGGCCGGTGGCCCTGGTGCTCTGTTTACAGAAAGGCCTCGCACTTGAAACCAACTTCCAAATCCATATGATAACTTACTTTAATCTTTGTAATTTTTTTTTGCAATTTCGTAAACTTTTCCAAATCAGTTTTTGTTACCATCTTTCATATTTCTTCACGTTGTCGCCTCCACTCATCAAGAAAAACAAAAACAAAAACAACAAAAATGTAGTTGAAGCTTCTTCTTTTAGTTTTCTTTTTCGGTTTTAGTGTTAAATTTGTGTCCTAGCCAGTTTATATGCATTTCAGTTGATCCACCACTCCAAGTGATATTAAAGGAGGCACTCCAGACATCGGCCTACTGCACTCAGGATTTTAATTTTGGAGCGCTTCCAATAAGATTTGAACCCAAGACCACAAAGATGAAGATTTCATTGACATAATATTTGAAAACTGAATCAAGTTTTGCATGCCAACATTGTGGAAGTGTGTTATTTGATTTCACCACCGCATATGGATAAGGTAAATGCGCGATCATTGAATTTGTCCATGGAGCCTAAGATCACGGAGTTGCGATTTGTAACCTTTAAGTTGAATATCGACCGCTTAGGACTGTCTACGTCTTGCAATAGGATTATATAAGCCATGTTGAATTATTTGTACAAGGTATACAAGATCATCAGTACGAATTATGTATCTTTTAATTTATCGACTTAATTTTTCTAGTTCCTGCATTTTAACTTTCCGGTTCTTGCATTGCTTTCTTCTAGAGTAATTAGTTATAGTTCTTGATTACACGTGCCACTTCTTGTCCGAATTGACATGGAACACGATTCGATAGACAACCAAATATTATCTTTTGGTGAAAGGAATTTCGTCAGGAGGATAGATTGATCACATGGACTCGGTCTCCACATCGCCTAGAGAATAATGACACTGACATAATTTTTCGGCAAAAATTTAATGCAGCCGAAGTAGTGTAGTCAAACGAACAACAAAACATGATAGTCTTTGTCCTTTCGAAAATAGTGATTAAATCACGAACCGTCTTTTGAAGGGGAAAAACTGCAATCAAGCCTTTGTCATTCTTCAACTCTCTATCATACCTAATTAAACTTGATTTTGCTAGGGACTTAGATCTCTGTGTGATGCCCATTGTCGCGGTATCATTAGATGACTGATGACACGCTTTTTTTTTTCCATTAACCGACCGAATCGTTTTCGCTTTTTATGAATACCATTGAATTTTCTCCCATTATCGCTGGCTTTGTGTATTCTACGGGGTTGCTCCCATTTTGCGCCTGTTTTGAAGTGCACACGGGAAATGGGACAAAACAAGCATCTAGGGCTTTTGAAAAGGTCATCTGTGGTTGCCACATTGGCTTTAAAATCGAGCCTCTTTCCCACCCCTCTGTACCTGGTTCGATATTAGCCGATATGAGCCAATAGTGAAACCTCTCGACTTTGAACTTTGAACTGGTCGCTTGCTTTATAAAGAAGCTTCCCCTAATCCTCAGAAGTGCACCACAAATGGTGATCTCTTCCCTGATAAAAGAGAGATATCAACCATAGGGCGAGAGAAGGCATGACATCCCCACATTCAGCGAACGCAAGGCCGGACAATGAAGCTACTCTGCCGGGGTTTCGATTTCACCCCACAAGCAAAAAAATGAAATATCATCAAAATACCATATGATACCTTCATTTGATAATGTAATTAATGAGTTCTCGCATGAGATGTTTCTTTCCTTTCATATAATATTTTTAAAGATATTAGTGCTAAGATAAATGAGAAATTAATTTTTTCTCCCTCTGGTCAAACTGATACTAAGTAAATTAGATGTTTCTTTCCTTGTCCCCATGATGTCTCACCACCACACGGTAACGCTGCACCTGGCCACCAGGAGGAGTAAGTCGATATCGAATTTTCTAATGGTGCGGTTCATGATGACATTTTTTGACTTTCTCTATCGTAAAAAAGGCAGGGTTGAAGATTCCGCCCTCCGAACACGCCACGTAGATTGGATTGAAACTTCCCTTTCTCATGAATTTACGTGGAAGCATGACCCAATGTTGGCCTCCACCTTTAAATTGTGATCAACTCCGAACAGTATAATTCATTAGGCTAACTTAAAAGGAGTGTTGGGATATAATATACGGAAACGATAGGATCTTATAATTTACGTCAATGGGAAATCACTCCAAAGAAATAAACAAGAAAATCAGGACACCAGAAATTTACGTGATTCGATCCGAATATCGGTACCTACGTCTACGGGGAGAGCCAGCAATAAATAATCTACTAAAATCGAAGAATCGAAGTTTACAATTGCTCAATCACTCAAGTGTTTTTCACATCTAGATTTAATCCAAAATCAAAGTGTTTATAAAAAAACAACTCAATTGAGGAAAAACTCACGGCACAAAAAGATCGCGTGTCCCTTGCCTCAAAGTTTAACACGCGCGCGCAGCTCAATCTTCACTTTTGACGTGCGGTTTCTCTTCGGCGGACATACGCGTGAGCGTGGCTTCTCTTTGCGGCTTCGTTCTTCGTCGGCTCGTACGTGCAGCACCTACCGTCGAAGAACAAGGAAGAAAAACCCTATGCTTCTTTTTATATCTCTTTTTATGCGTGTGCCCAAGGTCAAACTTTTGACCTTGGGCCCACCATATACGAATCTTCACGTGCAGGACATGTTTCCTCTTTCACTGGGCCCCCACGTGTCTGCCCTTTATTTTATAATCCTTTCGGAGATCGACGAAATTTCTTCTTGGCTTGGGAAAACTTTATCGATGAAATTCGATTTATCCGAAATTAAAGTCGAGACATAATTTAAAAAGGAGGAGACATCGATGATGGATTCGCGATTCCGGGAGCAGACAAACCTACAAAGTAGATTGGATTGAAGTTTTCCGTTTTCCCCACTATCCCGAGAGAGCATAACCTAATGTTGGTTTCCGCTTTCATATTGCGAGCGATGATGACCTCAACTTAAAGGAAGAGACGTCGATGATGGACTCGCGATTCAAGGAGGAGACGAACCCACGGCATGGACTGGACTGAAGTTCCCCTTTCTCACGGCTTTCCGAGAAAGCATAACCTAATGTTGGCTTCCCCAGATAAATTGTGAGCAAACATGACCTCAAGGAGGAGATGAACCCACGACATAGATTGGATTTAGGTTTACCTTTCTCACGACTTTTTGAGAAAGCATAACCTGACGTTGGTTTTCACATTTAAATCATGAGCAAAAATGACCTCCATATAATACTTTATTAGGCTAACTTAAACGACATCGATGATGGACTCGCGATTCAAGAAGGAAACGAACCCACAACATAGATTGGATCGACGTTTCCATTTTTCACGACTTTCCGAGATCGCATCACCTAATTTTGATTTCCACATTTAAATTGCGAGCAAAAATGGCCTCAACATAATTTTTTTATTAGCCTAATTCATGAGAGGAGACGTCGACGATGGACCAGCATCAAGGAGGAGACGAGCTTCACCATATGATCCACCGATGCTTTTTACTTATTCAAATAGCCAGATGAGATCTCATCATATCATTAATCTAAAAGCACTTCGTACAATGTAATGGAATAATTACAATAACTCTTCGGTTTTGCATTGGACTCAACTAATCTTCATAATTCCAGTCTCCCCGAGGTACAATTTAAATGACTCGAAGGAATTGAAAAGAGACTTACTCCGATCAGATGCTGAGTAAAGAAACTTTATTTGAAGATAAATAGAAGCAACTCACGTGATTCAACCCAGAAACAAGAAGAATGACCAATTATTCTATTTACAAATTTATTACTAATAAAAGATTGCTCATTAAATAATCCGTGATTAGACGTATATCTTTTTTTTTTTAACAAAGATTAGACGTATATCTTTACACGGCCATCTTGTACTTGCTTTTTCTTTTTCCATTTATGAATCTCGCATTCATACATCTTTCTTACGTGGGATCGGCATATTGGGCAACACAAAATTAAATAAAATAAAACAAAAGCTTTCCATCGAATAAGTCTTTTAAAAATCGGACATATATCAATAAAAATGGAGCTGATGATCAAGCTTTTGGAGTTGGCCCAAGATAAGCAAAAATGTCACCGTCCAGAAAAAAGCATGCTATGGAACTGCGAATTGATTGTTGCTGACAAAATAATATATTTAAAATCGATCGATTACAATCCGTATGTTCTTTTTCGGAATCTGAAAGGATTGGGACCAGCTTTTGAATCACGGGACCGGTGAAGTACTCCACAACTTAGTCAAGCTTTGAATTTTGTCTGCTTGGAGAGAAAATCGAAGAGTGGAAGGAGGACCCTTATCCGATTCTATGTCTATAATAGTCGCTTCGAGGAGGGGAGTGGAGGAAATGATATTTAAGCCTGATAAACGAGCTGTCTTAATGATGATGATTATTGTTAAAGAAGGTGGATTTACGTCGTGGGACATACCCAAAATCTGAACTTTATTTGCCAAAAGCATATAATCTTTTGCTTCAATCAGATAAATGCTCATGTCTTTTCGGGAAATCAAAAGTAACAATTTGTACTTGGGCACCTAATATTTTCTCGCCTCCTACCTCCACTCTTGCCAAAAAAGTCCAGTGACCCCCACAGAGGCAGGGAAAGTGGACAGTTTACCAGAGCGGAATCATTTGGCACATTTTGGCAATCCACTTTTTCAAAGGTGGGGCATTGGCTTTGACGGGGCAACCAATGAGCCCACCGAGGATTTCTCGAAGGTGTGATCATTGGCACTTATGAAATCGAGAATTTTTCAGGGGTGGGTTCGTCGGGTTTGACGAGGGTAACCAATGAGCCTACTGGCGATTTATGAGAGGAATCAGATTCCTCTCACAAATCGCTAGTGGGCTCATGATTCCTCTCATAAATCGCCAGTGGGCTCATTGGTTGCCCCCGTCAAACCCCTAAGAAATCCGAATTGACCTCTCATAAATCGCCGGTGGGCTCACTGGTTATCCCGCCGAAACCAACGAACCCACCCCTAAGAAATCCTCACGATCATTGGCTCTAAGAAAGTGGGCTGCCAAAATGCACCTGGGGTCATTGGCATCCAAAATGTGTCAATCACCTCACAGCTTAACTCTCCAAAATGTGCCAATGACACAAGTTTTTTTTTTTTTTTGGTAAGTTGCCAATGACACAAGTTCGTCTATACTTAATCATAAAAAGATCTCGCAAGAATTTAGAAAAATTACTAACAAATATTCTAAAAGTTTAAACTGTTAGGTGAATGTATAGTTTATTATTTATTAATTAAGAAAAAAAAAAACGAACAGTTGAGTGAACCGGCAGACTCCGAAGTAGAAGATTTGCTGGGCCAATCTCTCTCCATCCCTGCACAATTTACCAGCGAGCCCCCGCTTACACGCTTGAAATGTGGCTTACTCCGATACCTCCTTCACCTTTTCGATTTTTCGCGACATATATAAACCCCACCTCCAGCCATCCTCAAGCATTCCTGCAACTCCCGCTGGCAACTCAAACCACACCCTCATTCCTTCTTCTCAATTCCAATGTCCAACTCTCTCTCTGTGTGCCCCCCCTCCCCTCTTCCCCCGCGCATGGAGAGTCCGAACAACCAGGTCTTTTGCATTGATGTCCCCCCAGAAGGTGGCTCCGAATGCTTTGATGACGACGGTCGTCCCAAACGCACAGGTACTTTGTTTTTCTCTTCATTTCTTTTCCGAAAAGAGTAAAGTGAAAATTACCACGACTTGTTACGAAAGACATGGGCGAGCTACCACAAAGAATCACCTGCCTTCAAGATCATTTCCATTATCTCAATACCGCCACCAAACCAGGGAATAAAGCAACAGAAGTACGAGATGCTCTTCACAGGAAAAAAGGACATCCTTTTCTATAAAACAGTCAGTGAAAAAAGAAATTTATCTCGCCAGTAGCCTAGCCTAGCAATAAATTTCACGTCAACCCGATGGTGTGATCTGTAGTAGTGAAAACGGGCTAATGAAAACCAAGGGCTTTCGTCTTCCTACGCTGGTTTCATTAGCCTGTAGTGGGAAGAGAAAGGTGGGGTTTCACCCACCATGAGGGCTGTCCCGGTGGTCCGGTAACCCGGCATTCAACAAGATTACGTTTTTTATTTTAACATGTCGGTACTCGCATGCCTCACATTCTCAAATTACCAGTAAATCTTTTTCTTCCCTACAAGCAAAGCACCAACGATTGTACATTAAAGAAGAGCTAAACGTTGACAACTCTTCGCTTCAAATCATTCCCACACTACGTTTTCTCTAAGGAGTCACTGAATGTGTGATCTTGGGCAGTCAATGAAATTATTACCTATTTTATTCCCGTTTCTCTTTTCCATTTTGAGGAGGGAAGGGGTTTTGATAATGCGGGGTGGGGCTCAACTTGTCTGGTCAAACTTTGAACTGGGCGTCCTCTTTATTCTCTCCTCTCCCTCCTCTCTCCTTTCCCCTCTCTCTCTCTTGTGTCGCCCAACTCTCTCCCTTCCACCGAGCCTTCGGCCGACCGACGAACCACCGCGTCGCCCCTCCGGCTCCGGCGTCGCCTGCGCTCGCGGTCGGGTCGCGTCCCTCTTCCTCGCTGGCAAGAACCTCTTCGGCTACATCCCTGCCGAGATCGGCCTCCTCGGCTGGCTCAGACGGCTCAACCTCGCCGGCAGTGGCTTCTCCAAGCCCATCCCCTCCCGCCTCTTCAGTGTGACCTCACTCGTCTCTCTCGAACTCTCCCTATACTCGCTCTCCGGTCCGATCCCGACCCAGATCAAGAACCTCCGCAACCTCGCCCACTTGGACCTGTCCTCCAACTCGCTCAATGGGTCGCTCCCCGAAGCGCTCGCGAAGCTCGGGAGCCTCTCCGGGACGCTGAACCTGTCATACAACGGGTTCTCTGGAGAGGTCCCGGCTGTGCGCTCTCTGTGTCCCTCCGAGTCACGACCGAGCCCTCGTCCATCGAACCACCGCGCGGCCTCCGCCTCCGCCGTCGCAAAGTTCGTCGGTCGGGCACGATGGTTCGTCGATCGGCCGAAGGCTCGGTGGGGGAAAGAGGGGGTGGTGATCACAGTCCTTCTGGTTCGTCACGCTGGCACACAAGATGCACTCAATATTTTCTTGGCTTGTGTGTGAATGAATACAGGGACAATATGGACAGCAAGCGCTCGCATAATCACAGCAGTGATCGGGTCTGGAAGCCTGTCCCTGGCTTGGGCCATCGCGCAGCTCGGTTGGATTGTCGCCCCTACCACCATGCTCCTTTTTGCCATTGTCACTTACTACACCTCCACCCTGCTCACCACCTGTTACTGTTCCGGTGACCCCATCACCAGCAAGCGCAACTACACCTACATGGATGCTGTTAGTGCAAATCTCGGTATGCCACATTTGTGTCCGTGCTTATGTTTATATTCACATACTAATGTCCGAGTCAAGTCCAATCATGTTGTGTTGGGAGCTAAATCTCCTTTTTGATTAAATTATCCAGGTAGCTTCAAAGTCAAGCTTTGTGAGCTGGTTCAATACGTGAACCTCTTTGGGGTTGCCATTGGTTACACCATTGCATCTTCCACCAGCATGATGTGAGTATATTTGCGGTGAGAATTCTAGTGATTGCTATTTCGATGGTGTCAAAAGTTACGTGAGTTTGATTTTACTGGCTTCTATGGTCATTGCAGGGCTATTAAGAGGTCTAATTGCTTCCACGAGAAAGGTGAGAAGGACCCGTGTCCCATCAACAGCAATCCTTACATGATTGCTTTTGGCTTCGTTGGAATCATTTTCTCTCAGATCCCCCATTTCGATCAGCTGTGGTGGCCGTCGATCGTCGCCGCCTTCATGTCCTTTACCTACTCCATCATTGAACTTGGCCTTAGTATTGCCAAAGTTGCAGGTACGTGAAATTTTTTCTTGCTAAGGGCCTGTTTGGCAACTTGCCCAACAGTGCCAGATTCTGATTTTTTGTTCCCAGAATCAATTTGGGACGAGAATCGCGTTTGGTAAATTTTTTGTTCCCGGAACAAATTTGTCCGGGAACAATTTTGGACAAGATTTGAGAATCTAAAAAAAAAATTGATTCTACGTCCGAGAATCAAAAAAAGAATCAAAACGGTAAACCTTGTTCTTCTCTTTCAACATCTCGGTTGCCATTTGCCATCGCCCGCCGCGCCGCCGTCCGCCGCCGCCCGCCGCGCCGCCGCGGTCGCCGGATCCGCCCGCCGTCGCCGGAGGCTCGCCGAACCGGGCGAGGTCCGGCGAGCTTCGCCGGAGGCAAGCCCGGCCACCGCGAGGCTCGGCCTCGCCCCGACCGCCGAGCCGGCCTTGCCCAGGGGGCGCGAGAGGCCGACCCGCCACGGCGGGGTTGGGCAAGCCTCGCCGGTGGCCAGGCGAGCCTCGCCAGATCGGGCGAGGTCGAGCCTCGCCGGTGGCCAGGCGAGCCTCGCCAGATCGGGCGAGGTCGAGCCTCGCCGGTGGCTGGGCGAGCCTCGCCCGCCCGCCGGGTGAGGCTCGCTGGCCATCGGCGAGGCTCGCCCGCCCCCGGCTGGCCAGCGGGCCTTGCCGAGGCCGAGCCTCGCCCGGTACCCGGCGAGGCTCGGCCGACGAAGGCCGACCTCGCCGAGGGCCGGCGGCGCTCCGGTGAGCGTCGCCAGGCCCTCGTCTGGCCGTCGCCGGTCCCGGCGACCGGCCAAATGAAGAAGAAGAAGAAGAATAGGAAAAAAAGGGGAAAAAAGGGGAAAAAAAGAAAAAAAATGAAAAAAAGGAAAAAAGGAAAAAAAAAAGTAAAAAAGTAAAGAAATTATTTAAAATTTATTTAAAAATCAAAATAAATTATTTAAAATTTATTTAAAAATCAAAAGAAATTAATTTGGAACAGAATCAATTAATACGGTACCAAACGCAATTCTATTCCAAAATCAAAAATTTTAAATAGTTACCAAACACGCTTTTTTACTCAGAATCAGTTCCCGGGAACAGAATCAAAAATAATCATTTCTAGTCAGAATCAGCTCCCGGGAACAGAATCGTTACCAAACGCGCCATAAACTGCTCTATTTATGTTTCTAAGCTATCTCCATTGGTAATAGAACCTAGTCGAATTATGAAGTTCTGATTTAGTGTTCTCTTGTGGTTTGTTTAATCTTCAGAGACAGGGAAAATTAGGGGAAGTCTCACTGGAATCAACGTTGGGGCCATGACCTCAACGCAGAAAATGTCGAGGAGCTTCCAGGCTCTTGGTGACATCGCTTTTGCCTATTCATACTTCCTCATCCTCATTAAAGTTCAGGTGACCAGAGCTCTCTCAAATGCGTGACACGAGAAAGTATTAGTGATGTTTAATAGTTCTAATAAATTGAAATCATTGACACGATAAGTTTATTTTTGTTTTAGGACACGATCCAGTCCTCTCCATCCGAAGCAAAGGCGTTGAAGAAGGCGAGTCTAGTCAGCATAGCTGCGACAACCTTTTTCTACATGATCTGTGGGTGCATGGGCTACGCGGCCTTCGGCGATATGGCACCCAAAAACCTCCTCACTGGGTTTGGTTTCTACAACCCATACTGGATGGTTGACATCGCAAACGCCGCAATCGTGATCCACCTCGTCTGCATGTACCAATTCAACTGCCAACCCCTAGTCGCCTACGTTGAGAAGACCTTGGTTGAGACATTTCGCAACAGCCAGTTCATCACGACGGAGATCAAAATCCCCATCCTCGGGTGCAGCCCTTACAAGCTCAAACTCTTCCCGTTTGTCTGGAGGACGGTCTTCGTGATCGGGACCACCTTGATCTCCATGCTCCTGCCCTTCATCGACATTGTCAAGCTGCTCAGAGCGCTGGGCTTTTGGCCCCTCACGGTCTATTTGCCGGTCGAGATGTACGTTAAGCTGAAGGAAATACCCAAGTGGAGCACCAAGTGGGCGTGCCTCCAGATTGTAAGTGTGGGTTGCCTTATCATCACCATTGCCGCCGCTGCAGGCTCTATCGCCAATGTAATTCTCAACCTCGAGTCCTACAAGCCATTCAGTACCGACTACTAAACATCATGCTACTGATAGGCATGTCGCAAGTAAGAAAAGGACCGAGTGAAGGCGCAAGAGATTATTTTTTTCGTGTTCATGTTCGCAGAAAGCTTATTGTGTTTGTGGAATTTGATGTGTGATAAGTTTTAGGGTCATGTTTCAGTTTCACTGTATAATCTATGTAGGGAAAGGAAGGGCTATGTTAGTGTCCGCATGTTGTGTCCATCGTCATAAGAATGTGACTGTTGTAAAATTTATCAATAAAAATGGGAAGCTTCAAGAAAAAGGAAGTTCAAGATCTTCTCTTGCTCATATATTTTGATCTACATTGTGGGTTAGGAAGGCACAGGATCTCGAACCTTGCTTTTTCCGACGGTGAAAGTCAAAAATAGGTTAGAAAAATTGATATCAATCTAATCTTGCTGGCCAGGAGTTACATTTTGGGAGTGACCCATCATGGGGAGATGGCAGAGGTCATTTAATTTATTTTGTATTTGTTTTGACAAGAGAGGAAAAAAAGAAGTTAACTTCTCATTTATCTTAGCAATAATATCTTTTAAAAAAAATCAAATAAATGGAACAGATATTTCTTGCGAGGACTCATTAATTACATTATCAAATGAATGTATTGTCTAGTAATGTGATTGTATTTCGTTTTTGCTTGTGGGGGTGAAATCGAAACCCCGGTAGGGGAGTTTCATCGTTCGGCCTTGCGTTCACCGCATTTTGTTAAGTTCAAAGTCAAGAGGTTTGACTTTTTGCTTGTATCGGCTAAAGTTGAACCAGGTATCGAGAGGTTTGCCACGGCGGCAGTTGGTGGAGACCTTGGTTTGACAGTGGCGGTGAAATCACGCGGTCATTTCAAGGAATTCTCCGCTAGTTTTCATAATATCGTGAAAGGACGATTTGTTTTTTTATAACGTACATCGTCGCAAGCCATGTTAACGAGTGATCTTGAAATTTCATTGAAAATCGATGTTTTACATTAATATCACAATTTTTCATCATGGACGATCACTTAAGCCATGACCGGACCTGGGAAAAAAAAATCGTTTGTGGCCGCCCAACCCAACATGAGACAATTAATCCACTATTTTTTTTTTCAAAAGGTTAGAGCCAAATCCATCCGCTCTCTAATTAGTTCTCTTTTATATCCGCCATCATGAATATAATTTTTACAAGGGAGTAAGATAAGTCCGATGATTGCGCAATATGCAATTATCTAACAAATTCCTCCCTACGTGCATCGCCACATAAGCTTTTTCCATCTAAATCTTTTAAACGAGTGGGCTATGCATGGAGTTTGTACTATCGGATGCCTCTGATGGATCGATTGCTTTCGTACCTAATACCACGACATTTCCAAAAATAAAGTAAAACAAACATGGTTTTGTATTTTTTTTAGAGTGCTAATGCTTGAACTAGACATTAGACTAAACTAGTTTTCATGCGTCACGCATGGTTAATTTTCATTTCTCATGCAATATAAGAAATTAACAATAAAGGTCATAATTTTAATTGCATTGAATATAAAAAATGATTGAGATTATTTTTTTTTTACCACCATTTGAATGATTTTCAAGAAAAGCAAACATTAAATGGACATTTTTCCATACTAAACAAGGTAGATGGTTCTTGCGTGATCAATCGGATTTTCAATCCTCCTAAGATCAGCCCAGTCTGTAATCATTATCAGCCCCCTATACTGATTGTTCCACCACCTCATCTAGTCAGTCTCATGGTAGTTTGAACCCCTGTGTTTCCCCATTCACCTTGGGAGTCATTCTTAGATTTAGGCCTTTGTCTTATTTATCAAATCTATATAGGGGCAAGACACATTGCACTACTATGTCGACAACGATTGAACCACCCCTTCACCACCATTGATCTCTCAAACTCCATCTCGGCTTTGTTGGTAGGAGAGATTTTTTATCCAATGTGATATCTTGATAGCAAAGCATCGGCACACACGACCAATGACATTGTAAAATCCTAAATCTTAAACCGTTTTACGATTTGACAAAATTCTTAGTTGGTAATGGTAATTTATTGCCTATTAAGCAAGTTGGTAATTTTTCTTTTACATATGAATAATGAAACAAGTTGTATCTAAACTTTAATTTAATGTGTAATGTCGTACATTAACTTTCAATTTATTCAATATAATCCCTAAACTTTAATCCAATATGCAATGTCGTCACCGAATTTTTAATTTGTCTAATGTGATCCTTAAACTTTTGATACATGTTCAATCAAATCCCCAGACTATATGAAAATGTACAATATTACCATTGTCAAATTTCATGGACCATTTGTGTATTTTTCCTTTTGCACGCTTGCTCTCAATCTTTGTTGTTATCTCATGTATCGTGTCCCTATCTTGCTCGCGATCTCCTTTGAGTTACTTAGCTTGGATGCAAAAGTTCTTATGCTATTGATTTTAATGGTTCATCCTTTACTTTGAAGGATCAATGAATTGAGAAAACTATCCTCCAAGCTGACTTCTCTCATGGTCTTTATCTAATTTATAACTTATTGATGTCATTTCACTCACATCCTATCATGGCTTCCTCTACTTCACTCACTCACTCATTAGCATGCTCGTCTTGGGCATCCTAATAGATAATTTTTTGGTCATGTTTGCAATTCTACTTCTAGATTAGTATCTTGTGAGTCCTGTCTCGTGGGGCAAATCGCGTCAATTGCCTTCTGAGTTTGCTAGTCATCGTACATCTTTTCCTTTGATTATAATTCATTTGATGTCTAGATGAGTGCAATTTTATCTATTTTTAGTTTCATATATTTTGTATTATTCATCGATGACTACTCTCAGTTTACTTGGTTCTTTACTATGAAAATTAAATTTGTAGTGCATACACACTTTTATTGCTTCCTTTGTTTTATTGAAAATTTGTGTAACGCAAAAATTAAATTTTACAAACTCATGATGGAGGGAACCATCTCAAAATGGCCCATTAGAATGCAAAACACTTAGTCGAAATGTCTTGATCCTTATTAATCTATGCTCCTATGCTTTCTTCAGATTGGGTTGATGCTCTTTGCTACTACTTACACTATTAATCAATTTCCCAATCTTGTCATCTATGACATTTATTCTTTCAACTTTTTATTTAGGTTCTAGTTTAATTAATTGTGTTTCTCACAAGTTAGCACCTCATTTTGTGCCATGGGTATTTCTTGAGTATGCGTCCAATCACAAAAGCTATGTTGCATTGATTGATCAAGTAATTGTGCTTTTATCGGTCGTTATGCTTGGCTTGATTAGAGGATTTTTTCCTTTTTATATAATCCTTCAACTCTTTGTCTTGAACCCACCGTTTAGGATCAGCCCCTTCATTTTTTGTTTCATTCAATCAATTTATTCTTCCTTCTTGCTCCTCTGACGCTCTCTCCTCCTATCCTACTCAAACTCCTTGGCCTCTCTCCTCTTCTCTATCCTCACCTCCTAACCCCCCTCCCTCCTCTCTTTTGCCCACCAACTTGCTTCCATTTCTTTTTCCCCTTCACCGCCTCGCCCTCTGACCACAATTATCGTGTCCCAACCTAACTCCTCACCGTGTCCCAACCTAACTCCTCTCTCGATTGAATTCCTCCCACGACAGACCTGCAAATCCTCTTTACATCTATGTCAAGCTCCTATACTTATGTTTCTTTTCTTCCCACTCATCCTATTCAGATTCGTGACAAATCTAGAACTTCTAAACCCAATTTTTTATTTAATCACTCTCACTCTTTCACCAAGGGACATCAATGTGCTACTCTATGGCCGTTCTTGCTTGACCCATGTTAGAAAGCAACCATGATAGATGAATTTTTTAATGCCTTGTTCTTCAACCATACATGGGATCTTGTACAAACTAAACCTTCTAAAATTTTAGTTGGTTGTAAATGTGTTTTAAAGTTAAGGAAAAATTCAATGGAACTATCCAACGCTTCAAAACTCACCTCTTTGCACAAGGCGATATATTGAACATGTACATACAGTTCAGAACTAAATTGAACATGTACTAAAGTTTAGGAACAACATTAAACACATTAAAAGTTCATGAACAATATTTCATATTAGACTAAAGTTCAATGACCATATTGAGCAAACTTAAATTTCATGGATCACATTGTACATTAGATCAAAATTCAGAAATCATTTGTATTATTTACCCTTATTTCTAATGTTGATCAGGAATTCTCTTTTACTTTATTGCCCAAAACCCAAATAATGGGTGGACTCCTTCCCAATACAAGCCCAAAATTAGTCAGACAACCCTCACAAACCCAAGAGCCAGTAGGCCCAACCTTAAACCTAAATCATTGAACCCTAATGTCCAAAAGAAAGTCCCAAGCTAAGGGTGCGTTTGGATGGGCATTTAGAAAGCCCATCCAAGCCCCAAAGCTCTTTCACCCAAAAAATGGGTGTTTGGTAACCATTTCCAAGGGGCTTTCAAGTGAAAGTTTCCCCTTGGGAATGCTGAAGGTCCATTTAAAGAAAATTGTATTTCCTATTTTACCCCCAAAAGTTTTTTGAAAACCCAAAGTTGCCCCTGCATTTGTTTATTTTTTAAAAGAAAAAGAGCAGCCCTTCGTCGGACTGGCGAAGGGCGACGGCCGCCGGCCGGCGAGCCAGATCTGGCGCCGGCGGCCGTTGGCTGGAGGTCGGGCGACCTCCGGCGAGGGTCGCGCGACCCAGCCGAGGGCCGCCGGAGGTCGCCCGACCTCGGGCGACCAGGGTCGCTCGACCCAGGGGCCGCGCGACCCAGGCGACCGCCGCCTGGGTCTCGCGGCCGCAGGCGGCCCTCACAGGTCTCGCGAGGGTCGCGCGACGATGAGGGCCGCTGCGGCCGCGAGACCCGGCGGCGGTCGCCGGGTCGCGCGGCCCCTAGGTCGAGCGACCTCCGGTGGCCCTCAGCTGGGTCGCGCGACCCTCGCCGAGGGTCGCCCGAGGTCGGCGCGACTCGGCCCGACGGCCGCCGCCGCGCGGATCCGGCTCGCCGGGCGGCCGCGGCCTTCGCCGGTCCGGCGAAGGGTTTACCTAAGTTTTCCAAAAAAAAAAAAAAAAAGAAAATATAATACCCATAAAGCCCTTTCCAAATGCTTTTTTTACCAAACGCATGTTCAACTCAAAGTCCATTTGCAAAATTTTTTTACCAAACACAACTGCATTTTCCCCAAATAGCTTTGGGCTTTCAGCATTTGCATTGGACTCAAAGCCCATTGCAAATGCTGAACCAAACGCACCCTAAATTACCTAATTACAAAGCCCAACGCCAGAAATCCCCTCGCAAGATGGCCTGATGGCCCGAGTCCCTTATTACATATCAGCCCAGGGGAAAAACTGATACTTCTACAAGAACAAGGAAACACAAAGCACAAAGGCTCGGATGACAATCTAATCCAGGATTCTCCATTTAAAATATAGATTGTTAACTTCATCATCCACTACTCTCCTTCGATCACTTATTAAAGCTTCAAAGGCAGGTTTGATACATAAGCAAATTGCTTGCCAAAACCTTGTTTACATGGAGTGTTTTGCCCATGAAGAACCATATTTTGCTCCTTCCAAATGCTATATACAGTGGCATACCATGCTTGAACTAGACATTAGACTAAACTAGTACATTTAGGATTTTTAAAATATTTATGATTGAATTGAAAAAAAATGTAATACATTTAGGATTTTTAAAATAATTTTTTCTCAAAATAGTATTATTATTTTTTGTTCGAAAGCAAAATAATGCTTTGTGTTGAATGATATCTTATATATTAGTTGAAGCAAACGCGTGATTTAATAGGTATAACTAATTACTGTCATGAGCTAAGTAGTGCTGTTGAATGAATTATTGTCCTTTCATATTATCCAACTATTGGTCGAAATGTTAAGCATCATTTCACTTGTGCCAAAGGAAAGTTAAATTATTTACCAAGAAAAAGAAAAGTGAAATTAGATTTACATTATTCTAGTAAATCATCAAATTTTTATAGAAGTGTCGAAAAGAACAAAAGAACCATCCCACTAATTTTGCAGTCTTAGTTGTGGCTTTTTTGTTTAGCCACAAAAATAAAGGGCAAAAGTCCTATACCATGCTCACTAATAACAAAAATCTCAAACTTATATCTATGTAATATATTTACTCCTATTAAAGTTCGGTTATTGAAAACTCTTAAAATATTTGACTACATGGACGCTGGAAAGCAAACGGTATTGACTTGGCACTCATGTGGCTTAAATAAAATAAAAATAACGAGTTTAAGGTAAAATGAAGAGCAGTAGGTATAATTTGGGGTTTTTGATATCCAGGATGAGGTTAAAATACATCAGCATGAAAGGTAATTATTATCCTGCATATCCGAACTTGTGATGTCAAACATTAACTGAAGTTCATATTACTCAGAGCTACAAGCTCTCAATCCTTGCTAACTCAAAATTTCAACTTTTATTCCATGCTGAAGTTGAGTTCCTACAATTATGCTCAGCTGCTGTAACGAATATCAAGTCATTCTGTACTGTATTGCCTAAATTTATCTCGAGACTCTGTTAACTGCATCGCGGTTCATGTTGAGATCAACCAAGGCAACCATCTAACGAAGAAATGGCATTGATTGTTCTGTTTTGCCGATGCTCTATGGTTCCGTTTAATTCATGGACTTAGGCAAAGTGCTCTCGGTCTCATTTGATTGGGCCTGTGGCCCGTGGTGCTCTGTTTACAGAAAGGCTTGGCACTTGAAACCGACTTACAAATCCATATGATAACTTACTCCAATCTTTGTAAATTTTTTGAAAATTTTCTGGACTTTTCCAAATCAGTTTTTGTTACCATCTTTCATATTTCTTCCCGTTGTTGCCACCACCCGTTAAAAAAAAAAAAAAAAAAGTAGTTGAAGCTTCTTCCTTTCGTTTTCTTTTTCGGTTTTAGTGTTAAAATAGTGTCCTGGCCAGTTTTTGTGCATTTAAATTGGTCCACCACTCCAAGTGATATTAAAGGAGGCACTCCCAACATCAGCCTATTGCACTCCGAATTTTACTTATGGAACGCTTCCAATAAGATTTGAACCCAAGACCACAAAGATGAAGATTTCACGACATGCTATTTGAAAACCGAATCGAGTTTTGTATACCTACATTGTGGAAGTGTGTGTGTGTGTGTGTGTGTGTTTTTTTTTTTTTTTATTTCACCGCCGCATATGGATAAAGTTAATTTGCAATCATGGAATTTGTTCATGGAGCCTAAGATCGTGGAGTTGTGGTTTGTAACCTTTAATTTGAATATTGACCGCTTAGGAGGAGTGGTTACGTCTTGTGATAGGGTTATATAAGCTGTGTTGAATTATTTGTGCAAGGGGTACAAGTCATCAATTCAAATTATGTATCTTTCAATCTATCGACTTAATTTTCTAGTTCCTGCATTTTAACTTTGTTCTAGAGTAATTAGTTCTAGTTCTTGGTTAGGCGTGCCACTTCCTGTCCAAATTGCCACGGAACACAATTCGATAGAAAACCAAATATTATCTTTTGGCGAAAGGAATTTCGTCTGGAGAAGGGATCGATCAGATGGGTATGGTCTCCATGTCGCCTAGTGAATAACAACTCCGACATAATTTTTTGGCATTAATCTAATGCAACGACTAGAGCCGAAGCAATGTAGCCAGACTAACAGCAACACATGATAGTCTTTGTCCTTTCGAAAATAGTGATTAAATCACGAACCGTCTTTTGAAGGGGAAAAACTGCAATCAAGCCTTTGTCAGTCTTCAACTCTCTATCATACCTAATTAAACTTGATGTTGCTAGAGACTTAGATCTCTGTGTGATGCCCATTGTCGCGGTATCATTTGATGACTATGACATGCCTTTTTTTCGCATTAACCGACGGAATAGTTTTCGCCTTTTATGAAGACCATTGAATTTTCTCCCATGTCGGGTCCACTCTTTCAATTATCGCTGGCTTTGTTTATTCTACGGGGTTGCTCCCATTTTGCGCGTGTTTTGAAGCGCACACGGGAAATGGGACAAAACGCTTCAGCTTCAGCATCTAGGGCTTTTTGAAAAGGTCATCTGTGGTTGCCACATTGGCTTTAAAATCGAGAGTCTCTCTTTCCCACCCCTCTGTACCTGGTTCGATATTAGCCGATACAAGCCAATAGTCAAACCTCTTGACTTTGAACTTTGAACTGATCGCTTGCTTTACAAAGATGCTTCCTCTAATCCTCAGAAGGGCACACCCACTGGTGATCTGTTCCCTGATAAAAGAGAGATATCAACCATAGGGCGAAAGAGGGCACGACAACCCCACATGCAGGGAGCGCAAGGCCAGACGATGAAGCTCCTTTGCCAGGGTTTCGATTTCACCCCGCAAACAAAAATGACATATCATCAAATTACCAGGCGATACATTCATTTGATAATGTAATTAATGAGTTCTCGCATGAAATGTTTATTTCCTTTCATCTAATATTTTTTAAGATTATTATTCCTAAGATAAATGAGAAATTATTATTTTTTTTTTTTTTTTTTTTTTGTTCTCCCTCTTGTCCAACCGATACTAAATAAATTAAAGGACCTCCGCCTTGTCCCCTTGTCCCCATAATGTCTCACCACCCCAAGGTAACGCTGCACCTACCGGCTGGCCACTAGGAGGAGTAAGTCGACTATCGAATTTTCTAACGGTGCCATTCATGATGACATTTTTGACTTTCTCTATCGGAAAAAAAGCAGGATTGAAGATTCCGTGCCTTCCGAACACCCAACGCAGATTGGAATGAAATTTCCCTTTCTCACGGGTTTACGAGGAAGCATGACCTGACGTTGGCCCCCAGCTTCAAATTGTGAGCTACTCTAAATATATTTTCATTAGGCTAACTTAAAGGAGGAGATGTCGATGATGGACTCGCGATTCCAAGAGGAGATGAACCTACAACGTTTATTGGATTGAAGTTTTCCATTTTCACTGCTTTCCCGAGAAAGCATGACCTAATGTCGGTTTCCGCCTTCAAATTGCGAGCAAAGATGACCTTAATGTAATATTGTATTAGGCTAACTTAAAGGAGGAAGACGTCGATGATGATGGACTCGCAATTCAAGGAGGAGACGAACCCACGGCGCAGATTGGGCAGAAGTTCCCCTTTCTCACGACTTTCCGAAAAAGCATAACCTGATGTTGGCTTCCACAGATAAATTGTGAGCAAACATGACCTCAAGGAGGAGATGAAGCCACAACATAGATTGGACTGAGGTTTACCTTTCTCACGACTTTTGAGAACGCATGACCTGACGTTGGTTTTCACATTTAAATCGAGAGCAAAAATGACCTCGAATCCTTAGCAATTCCAGCTCTCAAGTATCACTTGATTAAGGTTGTTAAGGACAAAGCGATCGCGTACAAGAACGTCCCGGCTTCTTCAAGGAACCGTAGAGTTCGAAGAGGTTGGGGCTTCGACCCTTCCGTGTTTACCTAACAGCTTCTTCAAGGTCGCTCCTTCCTTTGCCTCCTACCTCATCAGCGGTCTTCTCCTTGGTGTGTGTAGAGATTCAATTGGACTGCTCTTTGTTGTTCCTTGTGCTTTGTTGTTGCGTAGTCTAGCTTTGCTATTTGTATTGCCCTTCGTGGCTTCTCCTTGGCTCTCTTCCAGTCTTCCTGTATTTGCAACTAGAGTGTAAGTTTTGGGCACCGTTTTGTGTACATTTGTTCTAAGCTCAATATAATTTCTTACCTTTACCAAAAAAAAAAAAAAAAAAAAAGACCTCCATATAATACTTTATTAGGCTAACTTAAACAACATCAATGATGGAGGTGCGATTCAAGGAGGAAACGAACCCACAACATAGATTGGATTGACGTTTCCGTTTTTCACGACTTTCGGAGATAGCATCACCTAATTCTGATTTCCACATTTAAATTGCGAGCAAAAATGGCCTCAATATAATTTTTTATTAGCCTAATTCATAGGAGGAGACGTCGACGATGGACTAGCATTCAAGGAGGAGACCAGCTTCACCATCTGATCCACCGATGCTTTTTTACTTATTCAAATAGCCAGATGAGATCTCATCATATCATTAATCTAAAAGCACTTCGTAGGTGTAATGGAATAATTACAATAACTCTTCGGTTTTGCAGTGGACTCGACTAATCTTCATAATTCCAGTCTCCCCGAGGTACAATTTAAATGACTCGAAGGAATTGAAAAGAGACTTACTCCGACCAGATGCTGAGTAAAGAGACTTTATTTGAAGATAAATAGAAGCAACTCATGTGATTCGACCCAGAAACAAGAAGAATGACCAATTATTCTATTTACAAATTTATTACTAATAAAAGATTGCTTGTTAAATAATCCGTGATTAGGCGTATATCTTTACACGGCCGTCTTGTACTCGCTTTTTTTTTTTTTTTTTTTTCCATTTATGAATCTTGCATTCATACATCTTTCTTACGTGGGATCGGCATATTGGGCAACACAAAATTAAATAAAATAAAACAAAAGCTTTCCATCGAATGTCTTTTAAAAATCGAACATATATCAATAAAAATTGATTGTTGCTGACAATATAATATATTTAAAATCGATCGATTTCAATCCTTATGTTCATTTTCGGAATCTGAAAGGATTGGGACCTGCTTTTGAATCACGGGACCAATGAAGTACTCCACAACTTAGTCAAGCTTTGAATTTGGTCTGCTTGGAGAGCTAATGGAAGAGTGTAAGGAGGACCCTTATCCGATTCTATGTCTATAATAGTCGCCTCGAGGAAATGATATTTAAGCCTGATAAACGAGTTGTCTTAATGATGATGATTATTGTTAAAGGAGGTGGATTTATGTCGTGGGGCATACCAAAAATCTGAACTTTATATGCCAAAAGCATATATAATCTTTTGCTTCACTCATCATAAATGCTCATGACTTTTCTCGCCTCCTACCCGCATCTTGCCAAAATGTCCAGTGACCTCACGGTGACCTCACGCCTCAATACGTGGCGCCGCGTGAGTGGTCCGGGGCGGTCCCGGACCACCCAATATTTTTTTGGCATCATTGCCACACCTTTTGGCCTTTTTGGCAGTTTGTGTATCCCACAGACCCTTTGGCATTTTGGCAGTTTGTGTGTCCCACTGACCCCACAGCTTGCCTCTCCAAAACTTGCCAATGACACGAGTTCGTTTATACTCACTTAATCACAAAAAGATGTTGTGAGATTTTAGAGGAATTATTGCCATATGTTCTAAAGTATAAACTATTATATAAATATATTATTTATTATTTATTATTTTAATATTTATTTATTTATTAGGAAAAGAAAAAACAGTTGAGTGAACCATGTAACATGAGCCGTCCCTTTTATTTATTCGATTGAAAGCTTTTGTTTTATTTTATTAAATTTTGTGCTGCCCAATATGCCGATCCCATGTAAGAAAGATATATGAATGTGAGATTCATAAATGGAAAAAGAAAAAGCGAGTACAAGACAGCCATGTAAAGATATACGTATAATCACAGATCATTTAACAAGCAATCTTTTATTAGTAATAAATTTGTAAATAGAATAATTGGTCATTCTTCCTGTTTCTAGGTCGAATCATATGAGTTGCTCTTATTTATCTTCAAATAAAGTCTCTTTACTAAACATTTGATCGGAGTAAGTCTTTTTTCGATTCCTTCGAGTCATTTAAAATGTACCCGGGGGATGGAATTATGGAGATTAGTCGAGTGCACTAACAACCGCTTATGGATGGAGTTGACGTGCGATAGTGGAGATGCGGTGGTAAATTACTTGGTTCGTAATTTATTTGGTCATATTCCCCCCCGGCACCCCGGGCCCCAACAATGTCGTTCTGCTGACACCCATGCTGACGTCACATCCTGGTTCGTGCTAGCCATCTTTGCATGAGGCATGCAAAGTTGCAAACAGACCTCTCTCGTAAAATTATTTGGCTTGATGGTCACCACCCCCCCCCCCACCCCCAACCCAACGATACGAACTACCATGTTTTGGTTCTGCTGACACCCATGCTGACGTCACACGTCACATTCTGGTAGTGAACACAGACATGGTAAGATCAGAAGAGTGTTCTTCTTCTTCAATACCTCTCTTCTGAATTTTTTTCCTGTATATAACCAGGCCTCCCTGCAGCTCTCGCCTCAATCGTCTCTTGCCAACTCTAACCACGCCGACTCCCATTCCTTCTTCTCAATCCTATCGTCCAGCTCTCTCTCTCTCTCATGGAGAATACAGACAACCAGATTGTCCATGCATCCGTTGATGTCCCCCCAGAAGATGGCTCCGAACTCGTCAATAGCGACTGTTGTCCCAAACGCACAGGTGACTTTATTTTCTTCGTTTCTTCCCCGAAAAGAATGAAGTGAAAATTACTACGACTTGTTATGAAGGACTTGGGCAAGCTACCACAGAATCATTGTCTTCAAGATCAATGGCATCATGTCAATACTGGCGACGCTGTGTGTGAATATATGCAGGGACGGTATGGACAGCGAGCGCTCTCATAACCACAGCACTGATCGGATCTGGAGGCCCGTCCCTGGCTTGGGCCATCGCGCAGCTCGGCTGGATCGCTGGCCCCCTTATGATGATCCTGTTTGCCTTTTTCACTTACTACACCTCCACCCTCCTCAGCACCTGTTATCGCTCTGGCAACCCTGCCACCGGCAACCGTAACTACGCCTACATGGGTGCTGTCCGTGACAATCTTGGTATGACACATTTGTGTTTGTGTTCATGTTCATATTCACTTAGTAAAATCTTCTCTTTGATTAAATTCTCCAGGTAGCTTCAAAATCATGCTTTTTGAGCTGGTTCTATACATGAACCTGTTTGGAGTTGCCATTTTTTACACCATTGCAGCTTCCACCAGCATGATGTGAGTGTATTTGCAGTGAGAATTCTAGTCAAAAGTTATGTGAGTTTGATTTTATCGACTTCCATGGTCATTGCAGGGCTATCGAGAGGTCCAATTGCTTCCACAAGAAGGGTGAGAAGGATCCGTGTCACATCAACAGCAATCCTTACATGATTGCGTTTGGCTTCGTTGAAATCATTTTCTCTCAGATCCCCAATTTCGATCGGCTGCGGTGGCTGTCCATCGTCGCCGCCTTCATGTCCTTTGCCTACTCCACCATTGAACTTGGCCTCAGTATTGCCAAACTTGCAGGCACATGAAATTTTTTCTTGCTAAACTGCTCAATCTATGTTTCTGAGCTATCTCCATTGGTGATAGAACCTAGTCGAATTATGAAGTTCTGATTTAGTGTTCTCTTCTGGTTTGTTTTATCTTCAGAGACTGGGAAAATTAAGGGAAGTCTCACTGGAATCAACATCGGGGCCTTGACCTCAAGACAGAAAATATGGAGGAACTTCCAGGCTCTTGGTGACATCGCCTTTGCCTATTCGTACTTCGTCATCCTCGTTGAAGTTCAGGTGACCTGAGCTCTCTCAAATGCATGACACAAGAAAGTACTAGTGATGTTTAATAGTTCTGATGAATTGAAATTATTGACATGATGATTTTATATTTGTTTTAGGACACCATCCGGTCCTCTACATCTGAATCGAAGACAATGAAGAAGGCGAGTCTGATCAGCATAGCAGCCACAACCCTTTTCTACACGATCTGTGGGTGCATCGGCTACGCAGCCTTTGGCGATGCACCCAAAAACCTCCTCACTGGGTTCGGTTTCTACAACCCATACTGGGCGGTCGACATTGCAAACGCCGCAATTGTGATCCACCTCGTCTTCGCTTACCGATTTAACTGCCAACCCCTATTCACCTATGTTGAGAAGACCTTGGATAAGAAATTTCCCAACAGCCAGTTTATCTCGAGGGAGATTGAAATCCCCGCCCCTTGGCGCAGATCTTACAAGCTCAAACTCTTGCGGTTGGTCTGGAGGACGGTCTTTGTGATGGGGACCACCTGCATCTCCATGCTCCTGCCATTCTTCAACGACATTGTTGGGCTGCTCGGAGCGCTAGGTTTTTGGCCCCTCACGGTCTTTTTCCCGGTCGATCTGTACATGAAGCAGAAGAATATACCCAAGTGGGGCACCAAGTGGGCGTGCCTCCAGCTTGTAAGTGTGGCTTGCCTAATTATCACCATCGCTGCCGCCGCTGGCTCTGTCGCCAATGTATTTCTTGACCTCAAGTCCTTCAAGCCATTCAGTACCGACTACTAAATAACGTGCAACTGACAGGCACGTCACAAGTAAGGAAAGGAAAGAGTGAAGGCGAGAGAGATTTTTTTCGTGTTCATGTTTCGCATAAAGGTTTATTACGTCTGTGAAATTTGCTGTGTGATAAGTTTTAGGGTCAAATTTCAGTTTCACTGTATAATCTATGTTGGGACGGAAGGGCCATTTTAGTGTCTGCATGTTGTGTGTATCGTCATAAGAGTGTAACTCTTGTATTATTTATCGATAAAAATTGGAAGCTTCAAGAAAAAGGAAGTTCAAGGTCTTCTCCTCATGCATTTTGATTTTGGGGGCTATACATAAGCAGAGTTCGTGAAAAAAAGAAGTATATGATGACTGTTGAGTGCAACAATGAGGTCATAATCCAAGCGCATAGTCATGACAAGGACATAATCAAGGGAGCAGTCTTCATCTTTTCCAAAAAAATGTCTAAAGCCTCTCCGAGCAAGGCATTTACTTGATTTAATTCCTCATGATCTCAATAGTGTGCGAATTCAATAGAGCACAAACTCAATCTAGTTAGGTCTCGAAAGCAAAGAAACGTGTTTTTTTTTTTTTTTTCTGTCCATCTCTCCCCTATTTCACCATTAATTCATGAACTTGCAATATGAAATCGATGATTGTCCCACAGCCGTTATGCACTTTCTGGTCATGCATAAAATCTAATTTGCTTTTAGCAAAAATCAAAACCAACATAACAAGATTCGCACTTATCTCCTATTATGTTAAGGTTGAAGACACAAAGACTAGGGCATTGGAAAAAAAATAAAAGGAAATGGCTGTTCAAAATTCTTGCTAATTGAGGGCTGCGTTCCCACTTGTATATATGTCACCCGCTTCGGGCCCGCCTTAGAGACAACCTTTCTCGGAGCTTTTTAATGGGACCCACGAATAAACAAAGGGGGGCGGTAGATGTTCCGCGCTTACCGGCATGCGTGTATTTTTTTTCTTTTTTTCTTTTTTTTTTCCTTGGTTCATGCTCATAATTAGTGGATAAACGTGACCTTTTTCGATGAGCAAAAGCTAAGATTCTTCTGTGTTTAAGTGTGTAACACAAACTCATTTCGTTGGCACTTTATTGAGGAGGCAAGCCAAAAGGCAGGAGTTGGGGTAAGAGGCCGCCACCGGCTAGAGACTTTCAGCTGCTAGTATTCGGCGGACTCTCCAAGGAAAATCATTGGAACTTACTGCAAAAAGATCGATTGTTATTTGCGTTTTTCTATTTTTGCTAGCAATCGGAAGGTCATGAGAAAGGGAAACTTCAATCCAATCTACGTTGTGGGCTAGGATGGCGCAGGGTCTCAAATCTTGCTTTTTCCGATGGTGAAAGTCAAAAGTAGGTCATAGTCAATGGTACTGTTAGAAAATTTGACATCAAATCTAATCTTGCGGGCCAGGAGTTACACTTTGTGAGTGACCCAGATCCGGGCGAAGCTGCCTTGCCGGCGATTCAGGAGAGGCCGGGGGAGGGCCGCGACCCTCGCTAGCGGTAGGCGAGGGCTTCGCGGCCCTCACCTAGTGGCCGGCAAGCCTCACCAGAGGCTCGCCGGCAACCGCAAAGAAGAAAGCAGAAAAAAAAAAAAAAAAAAAAGGAAAAAAAAAATTAATAAAAATTAATAAAAAAATTCGAAAAAATCATTAAAAATCATAAAAATTGCCACGTCAGCGCTGGCCGGCCAAAATTGGCCGGATGGACCGAATTGGTACCAATATTAAAAGGTTTAGGACTGAATTGGTTCAATTGAAAAGTTTAGGACTAAATTGGTACCAATGTAAGAGGTTTATGACTTTTTTTGTACTTTTCCCAAGGAAAAACTCCTCAAATCAAGCCGAGCATGACAACCGATAAAAGCACGATCACTTGGCCGACCAAGAGAACAATAGCTTTTGTGATTTGACGCGTACCCAAGACATATACATGGCATAAAATGGGGTGCTAACTTGTGAGAAACACAATTAATTAAACTAAAACCCAAAAAAAGAAGTGGAAAGAATGAATGTCATAGACGACAGAATTGGGAAATCGGTTAATAGTGTAAATAGCATCAACCCAATCTAAAGAAAGCATATGAGCATATTAATAAGGATCAAGACATCGAGACTAAGTTTTTTGCATTCTGATGGGCCATTTTGAGATGATTCGCCTCTGTAATGAGTTTGTAAAAATTCAATTTTGGTGTTGCACAAATTTTCAATAAAACAATGGAAGCGATAAAAGTGTGTATGCACTACAAATTTAATTTTCTTAGGAAAGACTCAAGTAAACCGTGAGTACTCATCAATGGATAATACAAAAGATTTGAAACTAAAAATAGATAAAATTGCACTCATCTAAACATTAGATGAATTATAATCAAAGGAAAAGATGTACGATGACTAGCAAGCTCAAAAGGCAATTGACAAGATTTACCCACAAGACATGACTCACAAGATACTAATCTAGAACTAGAATTGCAAACATGACTCAAAATTTATCTATTAGGATGCCTAGCACGAGCATGCTAGTGAATGAATGAGTGAAGTAGAGGAAGCCACAATAGGGTGTGAGTGAAATGACATCAATAAGTTGGAAATTAAATAAAGACCATGAGAGGAGTCAGCTTGGAGGAGAGTTTTCTCGGTTCATTGATCCTTCAAAGAAAAGGACGAACCATTAAAATCGATAGTATAAGAACTTTGCATCCAAATTAAGTAACTAAGAGGAGATTGCGAGCAAGATAAGGGACATGATCACGAGATAACAACAAAGATTGAGAACAAGTATGCAAAAGCGAAAAGACTCAAATGGTTATGAACTTTGACAATGACAACATTACACATTTTCATATAGTTCAAAAACTAGATTGAATATGTATCAAAAATTCAAGGATCACATTGAACAAATTAAAAGCTCAGGGATGGCATTGCATATTTGATTAAAATTTAGGGACCACATTAGGCAAATTAAAAGTTTATGTACGACATTGCATGTTGGACTAAAGTTTAGATACAATTTGTTTCATTATTCATTGTAAAAAGAATTTACCATTTAATAGGCAATAAACGACCATCGCCAACTAAGAATTTTGTCAAATTATAAAACGATTTAAGATTTAGGATTTTACCAATGTCACTAATCGTGTGTGCCACCGCTTCACTATAATGATATCACACTGGATCAAAAATATCTCCTACCAACAAAGCCGAGATGGAGTTTGAGAGATCAATGGTGGTGAAGGGGTGGTTCAATCGTTGTCGACATAGTCACGAGGTGTGTCTTATCCCGCTATAGATATGATAAATAAGATAAGGCCTAAATCTGAGAAGAACTCCCTACGTGAATGGGGAAATATAGGGGTTCAAACTACCACGAGACTGACTAGAGGAGGTGGTGGAACAATTGGTATAAGGGGCTAGTAATGATTACAGACTGAGCTGATCATAGGAGGATTGAAAACCTGATTGATCACGCAAGAACCATCTACCTCGTTTGGTATGGAAAAATGTCTATCTAATGTTTGCTTTTCTTGAAAATCATTCAAATAGTGGTAAAAAAAAAAAAAAACTATTCTTAATCATTTTTAAAATTCAGTAATTAAAATTATGACCTTTATTGTTAATTTCTTATATTGCATGAGAAATGAAAATTAACCACGCGTGACGCATGAAAACTAGCTTACTTATGTCTATTTCAAGCATTAGCACTCTAAAAAAAATAAAAAAAATAAAAAAAACCATTATTGTTGTACTTTATTTTTTGGAAATGTCGTTTTATTTTTTGGAAATGTCGTGGTGTTAGGTACGAAAGCAGTCGATCCATCAGAGGCATTAGACAACACAAACTCCATGCATAGCCCACTCGTTTAAAAAATTTAGATGGAAAAAGATTATGTGGCGTTGCACGTAGGGAATAATTTGTTAGATAATTGCATATCGTGCAATCATCGGATTAATCTTATCCCCTTGTAGAAATTATATTCATGATGGTGGATATAAAAGAGAACTAATTAGAGAGCGGATGGATTTGGCTCTACCTTTTGAAAACAGTTAATAGATTAATTGTCTCATGTTGGGTTGGGCGGCCAAAAACGATTTTTTTCCCAGGTCCGATCATGGCTTAAGTGATCGTCCATAATGGAAAATTGTGAGATTAATATAAAACATCGGATTTTCAATGAAATTTAAAGATCACTCGTTAACATGTGACGATGAGTGTTGCAAAAAGGAAAGCGTCCTTTCACAATTTTATGAAAACAAGCTGGGAATTCCGTGAAACAATCGCGTGATTTCACCGTACCTGGCGACCCCTCTTTCGCCTGTCTGCCCCACCAGCAGCAGCAGCAGAACCACCTCGTTCCGCTTGCGGCGTGGGTCAAACCAAGGTCTCCACCAACTACCGCCATTGGCGGTGGGGCTCGTCCTTGCTAAAATAGTCAACGACGGAGATCAAATAATTTTTCAACTTGGGACCAATCGCACAACCGCGTTAGGGCCAGATGGTTCCAACATGATCACTTTATATTTGGAATCAACATCATAAGTGACGTGACTAGCGTACAAATAGCTAAGGTGCTTCGTGACGAAGGAAACTCATCTAGGTATGGTTTACCTCAAAGAACTTTTCGCTAAATTTGTACCATTTTGATCATATTATTTAATAAATGTTCGAAGAGATATTGTCATAAATTGATGCGAGAAAATTCTTAATTTGCAGTTACTTGCATATTCATTTGATAAAAGATTCAAAACCCTAATTAGCTGGATAAAAGTTGAGAACTTATAAAATCCCAATTAGTTGCCGCCCATCGTCCATAATTCTTTGCATTTTTTTTCCATCAAAGAGTCTTCAGCATTCTTCGTTCTTAACCACCCGCCTTGTAAGAAATTCATCGATTTTATAGTTGCTAATCCTAAAATGACGTCTCGAAATAAAATTCCTAGATAAGCATCCACGTCTTCCCCGAAAAAAATTTGGGTTCCAAAATTGACAAAATATCCAGTCAAATGACTACATCCAATTTATGACATGCTTGTAAGTTTTTTCTTTCCCCCAAAAAAACTGATTCTTTTAAATTCCTGAGTTGGATTTTCTAGAATGATATAAAAATCTCTTGAGAGAATAAGTTAAAGATATTGGTACATTTTTAATCCAAAAACAATTGGTCATTACGGGAATTTTTGTCGACAGTCATGTGCATCGATGACCATGAGCACAGTCGTCGGTATATAGTGATGACTGATCAATGATTGAGACTGGTGTAAATTTAAGTAAGTGTCGAGTACAAAATTTGAGGACGATGATAATGCCGATTGATGGTTGAATCGAGTGAAAGCTTAAGAGTTATAAGAGTTCAAAGAGCAAGATAACGTGCAATTATTGAGACTGGAATTATGGAGATCAGTCGAGTCCATGGCACAACTAAAGAGTTACAACTGCTTACAGATGAAGTCAATATGCAATCGTGGAATTTGTTCATGGGGCCTAAGATTCTGGAGATGCATTTGTGACCTTTGATTTGAATATTGACCTCTTAGGAGCAGTTACGTCTTGTAATAGGTTATATAAGCTGTGTTGAATTAATGTAGAGGAGATACATTATCATCAATACAAATTATGTATGTTTCGATTTATCAATTCAACTCTTCATGCTGCATTTACTTTCTTCTAGAGTAACTAGTTCTAGTTTTTGGTTACACGTGCTACTTTCCATCCGAATTGCCACGGAACTCCATTCGATAGAAAACCAAAGATTATATTTTCGTGAAGGGATTTCGTTGAGAGGATGGATTGATCACATGGGCATGGCCTCCATGTAGCCAAATGAAGGATGATGCTGATATTATTTTATTGGCATTAATCTTATGCAACCACGAGAGCCGAAGTAACGTAGCCTGACGAATACATATGATATAGTCTTTGTCCCTTCCGATAAGAGGGATCACCAGCTGTGTTTTGAAGGGAAAAGAAAAATGCAATCAAGCCGTTCTTATTCTTCAACTCGCTATCATACCGAATTAAACTTGATTTTGCTACGAACTTAAATCTCTATGTAATACCTATTGTCAATTGTCATGGTCTCATTAGGCGACTGATGACATGCTTTTTTAATTATCCAATCAGATTCTCTACCCTTTTGATGAACACTAATGAATTTTCTCCCGTGGCGGGTCCTCTCTTTCCATCATTCGTGGCTTCGTTTGTGCTCTTGTTTTGTTCTAGTTTTGAGGTTGCACGTGGCTCTGACTAAATTGCGTTACGAGGCAGCTTCGCCCTTATTCCTCAGAAGTGCACTCCAAGCGCCGATCTCTTCCCTGATGAAAGGGAGAAATTAAGCATAGTGCGAAAGAAGGTACGACATCCCCAGATGCAACGAACGCAAGGCTGAACGGTGAAGCTCCTCTACCGGGGTTTCAGTTTCACCCCCACAAGCAAAAAGGAAATACGACCAAATTACTAGACAATACATTCATTTGATAATGTAATTAATGAGTTCTCGCATGAAATATTTCTTCCATTTATTTGATATTTTTTAAAGATATTATTGCTAAGATAAATGAGAAATTAGCTTCTTTTTTTCCCTTCTCTCGTCAAAACTGATACAAATTAAATTAAATGACCTCCGCCATCTCCCCACGCTGGGTCACTCACAAAAGGTGACTCCTGGCCCGCAAGATTAGATTTGATGTCAAATTTTCTAACAGTACCATTGACTATGACCTACTTTTGACTTTCACCATCAGAAAAAGCAAGATTTGAGATCCTGCGCCATCCTAGCCCACAACGTAGATTGGATTGAAGTTTCCCTTTCTCATGACCTTCCGATTGCTTTTAGCAAAAATAGAAAAACGCAAACAGGAATCGATCCTTTTGCAATAAGTTCCAGTGATATACCCTGGAGAGTTCGCCGAGCTGAAAGTCTGTAGCGGTGGCGACCTCCTACCCCCACTCCTGCCTTTTGGCTTGCCTCAATAAAGTGCCAACGAAATGAGCTTGTGTTACTCACTTAATCACAAAAGAATCTTAGCTTTTGCTCATCGAAAAATGAGACGTTTATCCACTAATTATGAGCATGAACCACAGAACAAAAAAAACAAAAAACACGCATGCCCGATACGCGCGGGACATCTACCGCCCCACTTTGTTTATTCTTGGTTCCCGTTAAAAAGCTCCGAGAAAGGTTGGCTCTAAGGCGGGCCCGAAGCGGGTGACATAAATGATTCAACACTGAGCAGCTTTATCGTACACAAGTGGGAACGCAGCCCTCAATTAGCAAGAATTTTGAACAGCCATTTCCTTTTATTTTTTTCCAATGCCCTAGTCTTTGTTTTCAACCTTAACATAATAGGAGATGAGTGCGAATCTTGTTATGTTGGTTTTGATATTTGCTAAAAGCAAATGAGATTTTATGCATTACCAGAAACTGCATAATGACTGTGGGACAATCACCGATTCCATATTGCAAGTTCATCAATTAATGGTGAAATTGGGGAGAGATGGACAAAAAAAAAAAAAAAAAAAAAAACACATTTCTTTGCTTTCGAGATCTAACTAGATTGAGTTTGTGCTCTATCGAATTCGCACACTATCGAGATCATGAGAAATTAAATCAAATAAATGCCTTGCTCGGAGAGGCTTTAGACATTTTTGTGGAAAAGATGAAGACTGCTCCGTTGTTTATGTCCTTGTCATGACTATGCACTCGGATTATAACCTCATTGTTGCATTCAACAGTCATCATATACTTCTTTTTTTCACGAACTCTGCTTGTGTATAGCCCCCAAAATCAAAATACATGAGCAAGAGAAGACCTTGAACTTCCTTTTTCTTGAAGCTTCCAATTTTTATAGATAAATTATACAAGAGTTACATTCTTATGACGATGCACACAACATGCAGACACTAAAATGGCCCTTCCGTCCCAACATAGATTATACAATGAAACTGAAATTTGACCCTGAAACTTATCACACAGCACATTCCATAAACACAACAAACCTTTATGCGAACATGAACACGGAAACAATCTCTTTCGCCTACACTCGGTCCTTTCCTTACTTGTGACGTGTCTGTCGGTAGCACGATATTTAGTAGTCGGTACTGAATGGCTTGAAGGACTTGAGGTCGAGAAATACATTGGCGACAGAGCCAGCGGCGGCGGCAATGGTGATAATAAGGCAAGCCACACTTACAATCTGGAGGCACACCCACTTGGTGCTCCACTTGGGTATTTTCTTCCGCTTAATGTACATCTCGATCGGGAAAAAGACCGTGAGGGGCCAAAAACCTAGCGCTCCGAGCAGCCCAACAATGTCGTTGAAGAATGGGAGGAGCATGGAGATGAAGGTGGTCCCCATCACGAAGACCGTCCTCCAGACCAACCGGAAGAGTTTGAGCTTGTAAGGGTTGTCCGCGGGGAAGGGGATTTCGATCTCCCTCGTGATGAACTGGCTGTTGGGAAATTTCTCGACCAAGGTCTTCTCAACATAGGCGAATAGGGGTTGGCAGTTGAATTGGTACGCGCAGACGAGGTGGATCACAATTGCGGCGTTTGCAATGTCGACCACCCAGTATGGGTTGTGGAAGCCGAACCCAGTGAGGAGGTTTTTGGGTGCCATATCGCCAAAGGCTGCGTAGCCCATGCACCCACGGATCATGTAGAAAAGGGTTGTGGCTGCTATGCTGATAAGACTCGCCTTCTTCATCGTCTTTGATTCAGATGGAGAGGACCGGATGGTGTCCTAAAACAAATATAAACTCATCATATCAATGATTTCAATTCATCAGAACTATTAACCATAACTAGTACTTTCTTGTGTCATGCATTTGAGAGAGCTCTGTTCACCTGAACTTCGAAGAAGATAAGCAAGTACGAAAAGGCAAAGACGATGTCACCAAGAGCCTGGAAGTTCCTCCATATATTCTGCGTTGAGGTCAAGGCCCCGATGTTGATTCCAATGAGACTTCCCTTAATTTTCCCTGTCTCTGAAGATAAAACTTACCAGAAGAGAACACTAAATCAGAACTTCATAATTCGACTAGGTTCTATCACCAATGGAGATAGCTTAGAAACGTAGATAGAGCAGTTTCGCAAGAAAAAATTTCACGTGCCTGCAAGTTTGGCAATACTAAGGCCAAGTTCAATGACGGCGTAGGTAAAGGACATGAAGGCGGCGACGATCGACAGCCACCACAGCTGATCCAAATCGGGGATCTGAGAGAAAATGATTTCGACGAAGCCAAACGCAATCATGTAAGGATTGCTGTTGATGTGACACGGGTCCTTCTCACCTTTCTCGTGGAAGCAATTGGACCTCTTGATAGCCCTGCAATGACCATGGAAGCCAATAAAATCAAACTCACATAACTTTTGACACCATCGAAATAGCAATCGCTAGAATTCTCACTGCAAATATACTCACATCATGCTGGTGGAAGATGCAATGGTGTAACCAATGGCAACCCCAAATAGGTTCACGTATAGAACCAGCTCAAAAAGCTTGATTTTGAAGCTACCTGGAGAATTTAATCAAAGAGAAGATTTTAGCACCCAACACAACATGATTGGACTTGACTCGGACATTAGTATTTGAATATGAACATGAACACAAATACAAATGTGACATACCAAGATTGTCACGGACAGCACCCATGTAGGAGTAGTTATGCTTGCTGGTGGCGGGGTCGCCGGAGCGATAACAGGTGGTGAGGAGGGTGGAGGTGTAGTAAGTGACAAAGGCAAATAGGAGCATGATGGTCGGGCCGGCAATCCAGCCGAGCTGCGCGATGGCCCAAGCCAGGGACGGGCCTCCAGATCCGATCAGTGCTGTGATTATGAGAGCGCTCGCTGTCCATACCGTCCCTGCATTCATTCACACACAAGCCAAGAAAATATTCAGTGCATCTCGTGTGCCAAAGTGACAAACCAGAAGGACTGTGATCACCGCCCCCTCTTTCCCCCACCGAGCCTTCGGCCGATCGACGAACCATCGCGCCCGACCGACAAACTTCGCGACGGCAGAGGCGGAAGCCGTGCGATGGTTCGTTGGACGAGGGCTCGGTCGTGACTCGGAGGGGGAGAGAGAGAGAGAGAGAGAGAGAGGGGCACAGCCGGGACCTCTCCGGAGAACCCCTTGTATGACAGGTTCAGCGTCCCGGAGAGGCTCCTGAGCTTCGCGAGCGCTTCGGGGAGCGACCCACTGAGCGAGTTGGAGGACAGGTCCAAGTGGGCGAGGTTGCGGAGGTTCTTGATCTGGGTCGGAATCGGACCGGAGAGCGAGTTTAGGGAGAGCTCGAGAGAGACGAGTGAGGTCACATGAAGAGGCGGGAGGGGATGGGCTTGGAGAAGTCACTACCGGCGAGGTTGAGCCGTCTGAGCTAGCCGAGGAGGCCGATCTCGGCAGGGATGTTGCCGAAGAGGTCTTGCCAGCGAGGAAGAGGGACGCAACCCCGCCGCGAGCGCAGGCGGTGTGGTTCGTCGGTCCTCCGAAGGCTCGGTGGAAGAGAGAGAGCTGGGCGACAGAAGAGAGAGAGAGAGAGAGAGAGAGAGTGCGGGGGACGGGAGAGAGAAGAGAGAGAGGAGAGAATGAAGAGGATAAGTTGGGCCCCATACGACATTCTTACTTCCATTTTATTTTACTTCCATTCTTGCATTCGTCAAGCAAGGAATAAAAAAGGTAATAATTTCACTGACTGCCCTGAGATCACAACATCGGGTTGACGTGAAATTTATTACTAGGCTAGGCTACTGGCGTAAATAAATTTCACTTTTCACTGTGTTTTATAGAAAAAGATTTCCTTCTTTTCTGTGAAGAATATCTCGAACTTTGTTGTGTTATTCCCTGGTTTGATCTTGAAGACAGGCGATTCTTTGCGGTAGTTAGTCCAAGTCTTTCATAACAAGTCGTGGTAATTTTCACTTCACTCTATTCGAAAAAGAAATGAAGAGAAAAACAAAGTACCTGTGCCTTTGGGACGACCGTCGTCATCAAAGCATTCGGAGCCACCTTCTATGGGGACATCAATGCATTCATGGAAGACCTGGTTGTTCGGATTCTCCATGCGCGGGGGGAGAGGGGAGGGTGGGCAGAGAGAGAGAGAGTTGGACATTGGAATTGAGAAGAAGGAATGAGGTTGTGGTTAGAGTTGCCAGCAGGAGTTGCAGGGATGCATGAGGATGGCTGGAATTTGGGTTTATGTAGCAAAAAATCGAAACGGTGAAGGAGGCATCGGGTGTTAGGTGGAACGCCATAGCGTATTGTTATGCAGTCGCTGTTAGAATGCGCAGGAAAGGAATTGATTGAAGGAAAACGCCGGGTGAAATTATTAGACGAAGGGCATCTTCGTATCTCACCCGGCGCGTTCAGAAGGTTGACTCCAATTGACTCCTTCTGAAAGCCCTTAGTTACGTAAACATTGCTCCATGAACTTGACTCCACTAGTCCTCCTGAACGATGAGGGAGGCGGAAACGTGTGCGAATGATCCAAGGCTTGAAAGCGCCCGCCCGAACCCACTAAAAGACAAAGAGGTCAATATTCAAATCAAAGGTCACAAATGCATCTCCAGAATCTTAGGCCCCATGAGCAAATTCCATGATTGCACATTGACTTCATCCGTAAGTAGGTGTAACTCTTTAGTTGCACAGTGGACTCGACTGATCTCCATAATTCCACTCTCCATGATTGCACCTTTTCTTGCTCTTTGAACGCTTATAATGATTCAATTATCAATTGGCATCTTCATCGTCCTCAAATTCTGTTCTCGATACTTACTTAAACTTACGCCAATCTCAATCATTAATCAGTCATCACTGTATACCGACGGCTGCGTTCATGGTCATCGATGCACATGACCGTCGACAAAAATTCCCGTAATGACCAATTATTTTTGGATTAAAAATGTACCAATATCTTATTCTCTCAAGAGTTTTTATCATTCTAGAAAATCCAACTGAGGAATTTAAAAGAATCGGTTTTTTTGGGGAAAAAAACCTTACAAGCATGTCTTAAAATCGGATGTAGTCATTTGACTGGATATTTTGTCAATTTAAGAACTCAAATTTTTTTCGGGAAAGATGTGGATGCTTATCTAGGAATTTAATTTCGAGACATCATTTTAGGTTTAGCAAGTATAAAACCGATGAATTTCTTACAACGGGTTAAGCGAAGAATGCTGAAGACTCTTTGATGGAAAAAAAAAATGCAAAGAATTATGACGATTGGGCGGCAACTAATTAGGAAATTATAAGTTCTCAACTTTTATCTAACTAATTAGGGCTTTGCATCTTTTATCAAATGAATATGCAAGTAACTACAGATTAAGAAGTTTCTCACATCAATTTATGACAATATGTCTTGGAATATTTATCAAATAATATGATAAAAATGGTACAAATTTAGCGACAGGATCCTTGAGATAAACCATACCTAGATGAGTTTTCTTTGTCACGAAGCACCTTAGCTATTTGTACGCTTTTCATGTCACTTACGATGTTGATTCCAAATATAAATAGTCATGTTGGAACCATCTGGCCCTTATGGTTGTGCGATTAGTCCCAAGTTGAAAAATTATTTGATCTCCGTCGTTGACTATTTTAGCAAGGACGAGCCCCACCGCCAATGGCGGTAGTTGGTGGAGACCTTGGTTTGACCCACGCCGCAAGCGGAACGAGGTGGTTCTGCTGCTGCTGCTGGTGGGGCAGACAGGCGAAAGAGGGGTCGCCAGGTACGGTGAAATCACGCGATTGTTTCACGGAATTCCCAGCTTGTTTTCATAAAATTGTGAAAGGACGCTTTCCTTTTTGCAACACTCATCGTCACATGTTAACGAGTGATCTTTAAATTTCATTGAAAATCCGATGTTTTATATTAATCTCACAATTTTCCATTATGGACGATCACTTAAGCCATGATCGGACCTGGGAAAAAAATCGTTTTTGGCCGCCCAACCCAACATGAGACAATTAATCTATTAACTGTTTTCAAAAGGTAGAGCCAAATCCATCCGCTCTCTAATTAGTTCTCTTTTATATCCACCATCATGAATATAATTTCTACAAGGGGATAAGATTAATCCGATGATTGCACGATATGCAATTATCTAACAAATTATTCCCTACGTGCAACGCCACATAATCTTTTTCCATCTAAATTTTTTAAACGAGTGGGCTATGCATGGAGTTTGTGTTGTCTAATGCCTCTGATGGATCGACTGCTTTCGTACCTAACACCACGACATTTCCAAAAAATAAAACGACATTTCCAAAAAATAAAGTACAACAATAATGGTTTTTTATTTTTTTTTTTATTTTTTTTAGAGTGCTAATGCTTGAAATAGACATAAGTAAGCTAGTTTTCATGCGTCACGCGTGGTTAATTTTCATTTCTCATGCAATATAAGAAATTAACAATAAAGGTCATAATTTTAATTACTGAATTTTAAAAATGATTAAGAATAGTTTTTTTTTTACCACTATTTGAATGATTTTCAAGAAAAGCAAACATTAGATAGACATTTTTCCATACCAAACGAGGTAGATGGTTCTTGCGTGATCAATCAGGTTTTCAATCCTCCTATGATCAGCTCAGTCTGTAATCATTACTAGCCCCTTATACCAATTGTTCCACCACCTCCTCTAGTCAGTCTCGTGGTAGTTTGAACCCCTATATTTCCCCATTCACGTAGGGAGTTCTTCTCAGATTTAGGCCTTATCTTATTTATCATATCTATAGCGGGATAAGACACACCTCGTGACTATGTCGACAACGATTGAACCACCCCTTCACCACCATTGATCTCTCAAACTCCATCTCGGCTTTGTTGGTAGGAGATATTTTTGATCCAGTGTGATATCATTATAGTGAAGCGGTGGCACACACGATTAGTGACATTGGTAAAATCCTAAATCTTAAATCGTTTTATAATTTGACAAAATTCTTAGTTGGCGATGGTCGTTTATTGCCTATTAAATGGTAAATTCTTTTTACAATGAATAATGAAACAAATTGTATCTAAACTTTAGTCCAACATGCAATGTCGTACATAAACTTTTAATTTGCCTAATGTGGTCCCTAAATTTTAATCAAATATGCAATGCCATCCCTGAGCTTTTAATTTGTTCAATGTGATCCTTGAATTTTTGATACATATTCAATCTAGTTTTTGAACTATATGAAAATGTGTAATGTTGTCATTGTCAAAGTTCATAACCATTTGAGTCTTTTCGCTTTTGCATACTTGTTCTCAATCTTTGTTGTTATCTCGTGATCATGTCCCTTATCTTGCTCGCAATCTCCTCTTAGTTACTTAATTTGGATGCAAAGTTCTTATACTATCGATTTTAATGGTTCGTCCTTTTCTTTGAAGGATCAATGAACCGAGAAAACTCTCCTCCAAGCTGACTCCTCTCATGGTCTTTATTTAATTTCCAACTTATTGATGTCATTTCACTCACACCCTATTGTGGCTTCCTCTACTTCACTCATTCATTCACTAGCATGCTCGTGCTAGGCATCCTAATAGATAAATTTTGAGTCATGTTTGCAATTCTAGTTCTAGATTAGTATCTTGTGAGTCATGTCTTGTGGGTAAATCTTGTCAATTGCCTTTTGAGCTTGCTAGTCATCGTACATCTTTTCCTTTGATTATAATTCATCTAATGTTTAGATGAGTGCAATTTTATCTATTTTTAGTTTCAAATCTTTTGTATTATCCATTGATGAGTACTCACGGTTTACTTGAGTCTTTCCTAAGAAAATTAAATTTGTAGTGCATACACACTTTTATCGCTTCCATTGTTTTATTGAAAATTTGTGCAACACCAAAATTGAATTTTTACAAACTCATTACGGAGGCGAATCATCTTAAAATGGCCCATCAAAGAATGCAAAAAACTTAGTCTCGATGTCTTGATCCTTATTAATCTATGCTCATATGCTTTCTTTAGATTGGGTTGATGCTATTTACACTATTAATCGATTTCCCAATTCTGTCGTCTATGACATTCATTCTTTCCATTTTATTTTTTTTGGGGTTTTAGTTTAATTAATTGTGTTTCTCACAAGTTAGCAACCCATTTTATGCCATGTATATGTCTTGGGTACGCGTCAAGTCACAAAAGCTATTGTTATCTTGGTCGGTCAAGGGATCGTGCTTTTATCGGTTGTCATGCTTGGCTTGATTTGAGGAGTTTTCCCTTTTTATATAATCCTTCAACTCTTTGTATCAGCCCCTTGGTTTTTTGGTTTCATTCAATCAATTTATTCTTCCTTCTCGCTCCTGTGGCACTCTCTCCTCCTATCCTACTCAAACTCCTTCGCCTCTCCTCTTCTCTATCCTAACCTCCTAAATTGCTTCCCTCCTCTTTTTTGCCCACCAACCTGCTTCCATTTAGGGCGCGTTTGGCAACGATTCTGTTCCCGGGAACTGATTCTGACAAGAAATGATTATTTTTGATTCTGTTCCCGGGAACTGATTCTGAGTAAAAGAACGTGTTTGGTAACTGTCTAAAATTTTTGATTCTGGAATAGAATTGCGTTTGATAACGTGTCCATTGATTATGTTCCAAATTATTTTTTTATTTTTAAATAATTTTTTCTACTTTTTTTTTTTTTTTTTACCTTTTTTCCTTTTCTTTTTTCATTTTTTCTTTTCATTTTTTCCTTTTTCTCCTATTTTTCTTTTCTTCTTGTGGCCGGTCGCCGGACCGGCGACCGGCCACGGATGAGGGCCGCGACCTCACCCGGGCGTCACCGCTTGCGAGGCCGGGCCCTCGTCGGCCGGCGTCGCCGCGGCCTCGCCCGGCCTACGGCGACGCTCGCCCAGCCCTGCCGAGGTTCAGCCTCGCCGGGGCTGGGAGAGGCCCGCTTGGCCACCGGTCAGGCTAGGCGAGCTCGGCCAGTGGCCAGGCGGGCCTCGCCCAGCCCCGGCGAGGCTCGCCAGAGGCTCGACGAGGCTCACCAATGGCTGGGCGAGCTCACCGGACCTCGCCAATGGCTGGGCAAGCCTTCGGCGAGCTCGCCGGACCTCGCCCTGGCCAAGCGAGCCTCCGGCGAGCTTGCCCGTCCAGCGGCCGGCGAGCTCGCCCGTCCAGCGGCCGGCGAGCTCGCCGGACCGGCGACCGGTGGCGGGCGGTGGTGAGCGGCGGCGAACGATGGCGGGCGGCAGCGGGCGACGGTCGCGTGATGGCGGAAGGAAAGAAGAAGAGTTTTATTATGTTGATTCTTTTTTTGATTCTCGGATGTAGAATCAATTTTTTTTTTTATTCTCAAATCTACTCCAAAACTGATTCTTGGAACAAATTTGTTCCCGGGAACAAAATTTTTACCAAACGCGATTCTCGTCCCAAACTGATTCTGGGAACAAAAAATCAGAATTAGTCATTGTTTGGAGTGTTGCCAAACAGGGCCTTACTTTCCCCCTTCATCGCCTCTCCCTTTGACCCCAATTACCATGTCCCAACCTAACTTCTCCCTCGATTGAATTCCTCCCACAACAGACCTGCATATCCTCTTTACATCTATGTCAAGCTGCTATACTTATGTTTCTTTTCTTCCCACTCATCCTATTCAGATTCGTGACAAATCTAAAACTTCTAAATCCAAAATCTTTTTTAATCACTCTCACTCTTTCACCAAGGGACATCAACGTGCTACTCTATGGCCATTCTTACTTGACCCATGTTAGAAAGCAACCATGACAGATGAATTTTTTAATTCCTTGTTCGTCAATCATACTTGGGATCTTGTACAACCTAATCTTTCTAAAAATTTAGTTGGTTGTAAATGTGTTTTAAATTTAAGGAAAAATTCGCTGGAACTATCCAACACTTCAAAACTTATCTCTTTGCACAAGTTGAAATATTGAACATGTACATACAATTCAGGACAAAATTGAACATGTACTAACGTCTAGAGACTACATTAAACAAATTAAAAAATTCATGAATGATATTGCACAATGGAATAAAGTTCAATGAACATATTGAGCAAACTTAAAATTCATGAATTACATTATACATCATTAAATCAAAGTTCATGAATCATTTGTGTTATTCACCTTTACTATTACTCCTAATGCTGGTTGGGAATTCTGTTTTACTTTATTGGCCAAAACCCAGAAAATGGGAGGACTCCTTCCCAAAACAAGCCCAGAATCGGTCTAGATAACCCTCACAAACTCAAGAGCCAGCAGGCCCGACCTCAAACCTAAATCATTGAACCTCGATGTCCAAAAGAAATTCCCAAGCTAAATACTAAGCCCAACGCCCAGAAATCCACTCGCATAATGGCCTGATGGCCCGAGTCCCTTATTTCATACCAGCTGAGGGGAAAAACGGGGACTTCTTCAAGAACGAGGAAACACAGGGCACAGAGGCTTGGATTTCAATCTAATACAGGATTCTCCATTCATAGTATAGATTGTTAACTTCATCATTTACTGCTCTCCTTCCATCACTTATTAAAGCTTCAAAAGGCAGTTCTAATTTATAAGCAAACTGCCCGCCAAAACCTTGTTTACATGAGGAGTGGTTTGCTCATGAAGAACCATATTTTGCTCCTTCCAAATGCTATATATAGTGGCATGCCATGCTAGTTTTATCAAATCAATCTTTAACCTTTTTCCCTTCAAGGATTGAAGAGCCCAAGAGAGCTCATATGGCCAACCTCTGTTTGCCTATTCAGATTCAGCAAAACCATGACTATCCCAAACCTGCAAAGAAAATACACATAAAAGAACAGATGATCACGAGATTCATCATCTTGCTTACAGAGCAAACCTACACCATTAATAGAACTCCACTACTTCATTCTATCTTTTGGTTGTAGCTTGTTTAATATGACAAGCTATAAACGCAAAATTATGGGATATTAGGGCAGAACCAAATGAGTCTATGCCACTGAATTTTTGGTCCCCTGAAGCTTTAGCAGCTTCCAAGCCTATTTTTGGAGAGATCTTCCTTGATAGCTCCCAGGAAAATCACTTTTTCTTTTGCAACTGGAGGAAGGACAACACAAACTGCAGCTTTGATTTCAAGCAATTTATTTAATCTTGGGAATGGTCATCTCCATTCATCTTCCTCTGTTACTGCAGCAACCTTTGCATCTTTAATAAATGAAGCATCATAGATGATTCTCAATGAGCAGCTTTCCAAGAGAATTCTATTTGGTTACCAGTTAGATTTCTTGGTCATTGGCTAGTTCCTACTAAATATCTGACATGACGTTTCAACATCTTTCTACGTGAAGCATTTTGTCAACGCCCACTATGAGGAGAATCTAAAGGCAAGTTTCTATGAGTCAGAAACTGCCAATGGTACATCTCATCCGGATTTGGAATGCCCCTTCTTCATCTGGCCTTGCCGAAAGCTGAACATTGAGGACTTCCCGAACCTCTGGAGTGATCTTCGGCGAGTGAAAATCAGTCCCGGGCACAAGTTTGCAGCTTTACAAAATTGCTTTGGTTCTCCATGTCATTTGAGTAAGTTGTGTTTGGTAAAAACATTTTGGACCATCTTATCTCAAAGCTAGCATTAGCAAAAGCCCAAAGCTTAAGACAGACCATCCTTGCTTTGTCTTTACAACATTCTCCGGAAGCTCCTTTTAAGGATTAATGAATTTTTTTCAGTTTCCTTTCTTATCCTTAGAAACTTACTAAAAGTTCTCTTTTAATCTTTGGTTTTGCATCATTCATAGTCTCTTACCTTTAGATCTAGGATTCATCGAGGTAGCTCGGAGGAGCAAGAGGAACTCTAACGTGGGATTGCTTAGGGTTGGGTGGCACCAGCATCACCTTGCCTAGGGTCGCACAACCTTGGTGGCCATTGCCTAGGGCTTGCAACTTTAGTGGCCCTAGTGCGGATGCTTGCGTCTTGTCTAGATCTAGGTTGCCTGAAATTGTGCAACATCTGCATTTCCTCGCTTGGGGTCATGCAACTCCAGCTGTATACATATATATATGCATGTATGTATGTATTCTGTAACCGAAAGTGCATGACTTTACTGACGTCAAAGATGCTGGGACGGATGGCCGTTGTGTGGGGGACAAAGGTGGCTCAATACTCAGATTGCCCCTAACCCGAGAGAGTGGAGGGGCTCAGGGAACACACTAATGCGTGTGGGATCATAGTGGTGCTTCAGGATGACCATGTCTCCGGCCTTCAGTTCCTCCATGATGTGCAATGGGTGCCGATCTGGCCGTCCGACAATGTCATGTACGAATCAACAGTGGGGACCAACTCAAGGTGCTGAGCAACGAATGGTACAAGAGCATCTTGCACCGTGTCACGGTGGAGAAGGATGGGAGCCGGCTCTCCATGCCCCTGTTCTACAATCCCGATGCCGTCATCTTGCCAGCACCGAAGCTCCTGTACCCAGAGAAGTACACCTTCGGGGACTACTTGAAGCTTTATGGAGCCACGAAGTTTCAAGGAAAAGAGCCAAGGCTTGAATCAACGAGGAAACTGACGAGCAATGGATGCAGTGGGGTTTCCTAGGATAGAAGCCGAGCTTTGTGATTGGGACTGCTAAATAAGAGATGGCACAAAGTCTCCTTGTTCTTTCAAAGCTAGACTTTTAAGTGAAATTTGGATCCTGTAATTTCCATCCCACGTTAGATGTAAGAGGCCTTCTCGAGTAATCCATATTACTAATTAGTCATTTCGTGAGGTGATTTGAGTATTTCTATGGGAGGCTTGACGCTTGATCCTTGTGAAACGGATCTGGAAGTATATACAGAGATCTTTAGCCTCCTATTATCCTTCAGAAACACTAGAACCCGGCACAATATATCCTCTACATAAACGGCCTTTTTAATCATCACCACCAAAGTTACCTTCTCTTCTTTCAAAAACTTCTCATTGCGAGTTCCTTGTCGAGAATTGATCTTTGTCATGTAACTTGCTTTTAAAACCTCCAGCAAGCAAAATGGTACTATGTTGAATGATATCTTTTGCATCATTAGAAGCAAAACGCGTGATTTGACTAGTCATAATTGTCATGAGCTATATAGTACTATGTCGAATGAGTTATTATTGTCTTTGCATATTGTCCTTGCATAGAATCCAACTACTAGTCAAATTGTTTTAACATCATTTCACTTGTCCCAACGAAAAGTTAAATTAGATCTACATTATCTTCTATAAAGTTTTTCTGCCGACCATCAAATATATAGGGAGGTGTACTACAATTCAAGCCCAATTGTAATTTTTGTTGTTTGAAATAACTTTTGTCCTAGTAATATATACTTGTACATGAAAAAAGCTACAACCCCCCTTGTTCAAGGTATTCACGTTAAAAGGTCTGGATTTTATTAGTTAATGAGGCTTGCGGAAATTTCACAGGCCTCCAGTTGGCCAAGTCTCTCCTTCCCCACCTTGGATTATCAAAAAGGAAAGAAAAAGCTACCATCATGAAACATATTATATTTATTTGCTGTAAGTATTTCATAAGTCCCAAAATTTATCGATCAAATCCTAAAATTTTTAATAATGCAATCAGTCCTAAGACTTGTTAAAAAGTAAAATTAATTTCTTTTGTTAACTCCGACCAATTTAAACGATGGATATTTCGATATGTCAGTTTGTAATATGTCATAAACAAATGAGACATTGATGTGGTGCCCAGTGCCCACGTAAAAGAAGACGCAAAGGATGAAGGAAAAAAGTAACAAATAAAAAAGCTGGATAGAGAGAGAACGTAAGACGATGAAAAGGTAGAACCTTATCAGTTACGTTTGGAGGTGACCTATGATGGTGCTATCGTGAGGGCCAATGACCTGGGTCGCGGCGAACCGGAGGGCCTGCAAAGTCAAGTCCTTACCCAAAACCTCCCATGTCGCGAGTTTTCTTGGGGTTGATTCTTGCATTGAATTTTCGAAGAGAGGTTTGGTTGAAGCGACTCACCATTTTGTCCCAACTTCTCTTTTTCTCCACGACTCCATCGTCATCTTGTCATTCATCGCTGTCTTTTCACTCTCGACTCAAAAGACTTTTAAGACCAGATCGTCAAAGTTTAATGGGTTGGGGAGGGCGGACTGGGGATTGAAGTTCTTTTGCCCTAAACAATAATATACAAGAGGGACAGGAATAAGTTCTTAATTGATGAGTTCAGGTAGATGGACTTGTGTATTAAATTACATCCACGTTAATAACAAGGGCAAATAAATGTTCATATATTGTTCTAGAAATATTATACCAAATTAAATGAAATGATTAAGTTTTTTTTTTTTTTATAAGATAAGATATGTATTGACTTTTAACCAAAAAGTTATATAGCAAGGGGGTCTCGGCACCAAAAACTTACACTCGTGATGACAAACATGTCATAACGAGTGGAAGGATATCGAGAAAAAAAGGAAACACAAACAGCCAAACAGCGGCAAGCAAACAGCCAAACAATGGCAACCAACAAGAAGGAAAGAGGAAAAAAGGAGGGAAACCAGATAGCGAAACAGCGGCAACCCTCATAGCATTACAGGGAGGAAACTGACACCTCTAAAAAGAAAAAGGTGGGAATAAGTCCTCAACTTTTTTAAATCCTCTTGTTCTTCGGTGTGTCCACAACGCGGTTGAGGGTCAAGCAATGGCAACCTCCAAAGAGAAAATAGCTGGATTTAGCCCCCAATTTTGCTGAGTTCTCCTATTTCTTGGTGTATCCGTAACCTAGCTGAAGGTGAGAGCCTTGTCTTCCAGATTAGGTGGCAAAGGGCTCCAAAAGAAAATCTCGCAATACATTGAGAAAAATCATTGCCTAAGAGACAATCTAAGGCCTAGTGTAAAGTGTCCATCCATGACCTATTTTGCCAAGTAAGATTGCATTTCACAGCCCAAAATGAAGCGAGGCTGGCAGTAATCCGACAACCAAAGAAAAGATGATCAATAGAGTCTGGCCTCGAATTACAAAAAACACAATAACCATCCACTATCCTACCATAGGAGAGTAAAAAAACTTGGATAGGTAGCCGTTTCCTAGTGATGAGCCAAAGATGGAACTGGTACCATGGGGTAAGAGTTTTGTTCCAAACAAAAGAGAACCATGGGACCAAGTTTCTCTTTGGTCGAATGGCTTTCAAGCCGAAGCAAGTGAGAAGAAACCTAAGGTGTTCTCCAGGCAAATAAACTGATCATGGTTCTACAAAAGGTTTGGGAGAGGGTGCCTCCACGACTCTAGATTAAGTTTTTCTTTAGTTAATGTAAAATAATGTGTCTAATTAATGTTAAGGGAAGTGAGAGCAATTTGAGTTTTGCGTGGCTCAACCACGAAGTCATATTATATCCCAACTTAGATCTAGTCCCAATTCTAATTGATTTTTTTTTTTTTGTCGGATAAAAAAACCATCAATTTTTACTTGAGCCCATAATCTACCACCATTAGCCATTCGTCTAAGATTTTTCTTAACAACCGAGAGATAGAAATCTCTTGAGCCTGAGATGTTCGAGCGTCCCAAGTTGAGTATCTCGAGTGTGAGCTCTCTGAATTGAGCGCAAAATTGAAGATCACTAAGTGAGAAGGAAGAAAAACTCTAAAGAATTGAAGAAAGCCAAACCCAATCACTATTTTTTACCCAAATTTTAGATCCAATAAGACGTTGTTTAGGCTAATATGAAAATTAATCTCAAGAAGACGTTTTATTGAATATGTAATTTGGGAAAAAAAACTAGAGTAATGACAAGAAAATGCCACATCACTAAGGGCACTATTGGACAAAGGGTTAACGGAAGCAAATATAGGATTCAAGCAAAATTTTCTGATTTTTTATGAAACAAAAACAAAAGGTTCAAAGTAGAATTGTGATGGCACCTAAAGTTAATAATTTTTTATGAGACTAAAAATAGTTCAAGGTAGAAATGAGACTAGATCAAAAGTTGGAATTTTTTATAAGATAAAAAATGTCTAGGATAAGATTGGGATCCGAGTTTTTTTTTTTTTATTGAACAGATTGGGATCAGAGTTAAAGTTGTGATTTTTTTTTAAGGATATTAGGGTCCAACTTATTTGTTATTTATAAATAGGGAAAGGATGCTCTCTTTTTCTTCTTTCTCACCGACATTCTACGGGGAACCTGCTGCGAGGGTTCATACGACAGTTCTTGCTGTCTTATCAAGACACTTGGACGGTGATGGAGCGACCGATTGGCGCCGGACCGTCGTGATGGGTCGAAGGAAACTAGTTTCTTAAGACTTGGTGGAAGTCAAATAGCTTCGGTTGAAGAAAGAGTTGACCTCGAATAAGGCAAAAAATGGAATTTTTATCTATCTATTTTATTTATGGGAATTACATTTCCCTGCCTTCAAGATCTTCATCAGACCGACCAAAAAAAAAATAGAAGATCTTCATCAGATTTTGTGCCCCTTCCCCCATCCTGAATTCAAGAAGCTTAGCTTAACCTGGACACAAGAAGGTCAAGTTTAAATTAGTTTTTGCATCTAGGCATGTGTTCATATGCTTCCCCTCTCCTTTAAGCATCCTTCTTTAACTGAAGTTTCTTGGGAAATGTATGTCTCATTAAAATTGATTGTTTTTAGTCCACATGAAAGTCAGGTTTCTTGCATGAACATGCAGGATTCTGCAGAAGTTCCATGCATGTCTCCAGCGCCAAACACAGCACCTTCTGTTTCAGTGTTCTGGTGTCAATTTTTAATGCCTTGAAACTGTCTAAAACAGGAAAAAATTTGATATTAAAAAAGGGTTTTGGCTTTACAAAACTGTAAGATGTAAAAAGGAGCTTTTTAAATTACAAGTCAGTTCATAAATAAAGTATAATCGAATCTTAAATCTTACAATTGGTACGTTCAAATCCTGCACCCACATCAAAAAGGGGCAGTTGATGACTTCTATTTAGGGAATTTTTTTAATACCATATGCAATTTCCAATGATGCTCATTGAAAGAGCGGATTGCATTTTTCATAAGAGAGGTAGCACTTGATTCCACCAGTCAGAAAGTTGATTACATTCACACGTAAAGATTTGTTGTTTAACCTATGATATGAGGTTAAAGTTTGGCTAATTGCTTACAATCTTATATATTTGTTTCTCGGAAGAAAGACTAGTAGATCACATAAACCGACTGTTTCTAGTGCAAGTTCCTTATGTGTCTACTTCCTTGACTTTTTCCAATGATGCTTATCGAAAGAGCTAGATTGCATTTTTCACAAAAGACGTAGCACTTGATGATTTCATTAGTTGGAAAGTTGATCATATTCAAATTTAAAGATTTGTTATTTAACCTGTGATCTAAAGATAAAGTTTTGCTAATTGCTCACAATCTTTGATTAGTCATTGAGTCATTCAAATCCATGAGTCTCTTGTATTTGTGTCTTTTGGGGGGAAAGACTTGCACATCACATAAACCGGCTTTTTCTAGCACAAGTTTCTAATGTCACGGCTTCCCCAACAATTGAGTTTTGACAAAATTGGATTCCAAATATGGTATTGTGTTTGAGGTTGAAAATCTTGCATTATTCTACTTTGGTATCCGCTCTTAGGTTGATGGTTTTATTTAAGGTCCAGTTTGACTGATCTTAGTCTTAGGTAAGAATTCAAAACTCACCAACTTTATTAAATGTTGCGTTTCAGTCATTGTCTAGTCCATAGGCTCTACAGAACTCGAACACAAACAATGGGTGGAAGATGCTGAGCAAAACCGCTCTGACACTATGATTGGGAGCTTTTGATTTGATGCAGATCTGACTCTTTATGGAGAAGACGAGATAAATCTGTCAGAAAAGAAAAAGGCAAGAGTCTTGATTTTGAATGACCTCATATAATTCCAAGAGTAAGGGACATCCCAACCATTTGAGCAGTCAAATCGCCCATTGGTAACTGGAAATGGCGTGGAGCTTCCCCTAGTTTCGATTGGGCTGTTTTGGCTCCAGAGAACTGCCCACAGATTCTTGTCACTACCCAATGATTTGCGGTTTAAGAAACCGTGAATGACCCAGAAAAGGGCCTAATTGGCATATTATAATTATAGTCCTGCGTATAGGTGCATATCTATGTCTGTCCATGCATCTGAAATTAGTCAGCTAGAGGAAGAGCTTATTTATTGATTTTAGTGCTATACAATAATGTCAATGATTTGCTTCTGCAACACAGATTGAATTTCAAAAAGGGCCACTATGCCGAGGGAGACGTAGATCTTCGATTGTCGACTTTGGATTTGTGTACCCCATTTCTGAATTGGTTTCCAATCCATGTGTCGAGTTTAATGCGTGAAACTCGGTCAAAGTGAGATTAGCGTACTGAATAAGCACTCCGCGGAGGTTGTAGGTCTGTTTCATAATAAGTTGAACGAAGTAATGCTTTGCCAAAAGGACTAGTGCTTAGAATACAAGACATGGAAGACACAGAATCCCATGCCCCTGGGGCACTGATGAAATGAACATGGACTGCTCAGCTTTGCCTTTCTAAAGGAACAGCAACTCTCCAACCCAGGTTACGGTTAGTTTGCAACTAACCTTATTAATTTAATTATATTCATATAATAATGGCATTGACCCCCCAAAGGTGGGCAGAAAAGAAAAACCAAAATTTTCCACATCACCAAGGCTATATATACCCTTGTCCATCAAGCATCTCAATAAACCTGTCAGAGAGAGTTCAGAGGTAAAGGAGGAGGAAAACAAAAAAATGGAGGGGATTCCTATGATAGATTTGAGTGAGCTTGATGGTAAGAACAGGAGCAAAACAATGGCACTGCTTCACCATGCTTGTGAGAAATGGGGCTGCTTCAAGGTAACAGTTTGTGTTTCATTATCATCATCAAGGAAGTTCAATCTTTTTTATCAACCCAGTTCAGTCTCTTATGTTAAGAAATGAGTGTGATGATGATGCTTTTCCTGCAGATTAAGAACCATGGAGTTGACCCAGAACTGATGGAGAAAGTGAAGCATTTTGTTAACACCCACTATGAGGAGAATTTGAAGGCAAGTTTCTATGAGTCAGAAACTGCCAAATGCTTGGAAAATGCCAACGGTGCCACATCTGATCTAGACTGGGAATGCACCTTCTTCATCTGGCACCGCCCGATGTCGAACATTGAGGACTTCCCGAACCTCTCAAATGATCTTCGGTGTGTAAAAATTAGTCCCTATCACAACTTTACAGCTCCTGATCATTTGAGAACTTTCAATTTCCATTCTTGCTGTAGCTATTAAGTAATACCACTAGAGATGCTAATCCCAGTATACTAAACCGGTTTAAAAGGTAATTTGGCAGATTAATCGCTTAAGGGTTGGTCACATCGCTTTGTAGATCAATTTAGTCCACCGTTGTTAGTATATATAATATTACTGAGTGACTGACTCATACTTTGTCCAATACCTTTTTTAGGAAGACAATGGATGAGTACATTGCTCAGCTGGTTAAACTAGGAGAGAAGCTCTCAGAGCTCATGTGTGAGAATCTTGGCCTAGACGAGGACCACATAAAGAGGGCATTCTCAGGGAAAGATGGGCCCTCTGTGGGGACGAAGGTGGCCAAATACCCGGAATGCCCCTATCCGGAAAAGGTGAGAGGACTCAGAGAGCACACTGATGCAGGTGGGATCATATTGCTGCTTCAGGATGACCAAGTCCCAGGACTTGAATTCCTCCATGATGGCCAGTGGGTTCCAATCCCACCGTCCACAAACGACACCATCTTCGTCAACACCGGAGACCAGCTTGAGGTGCTGAGCAACGGACGGTACAAGAGCGTCTGGCACCGTGTCATGGCTGTGGAGAGCGGAAGCCGGCTCTCTGTGGCCACGTTCTACAATCCCGCGGGCGATGCGGTCATCTCGCCTGCGCCGAAGCTCCTGTACCCTGAGAAGTACACTTTTGGGGAGTACCTGAAGCTTTATGCTACTACCAAATTTCAAGAAAAAGAGCCCAGGTTTGAGTCGATGAAGAGTGTGATGAGCAATGGATACAATGGAGTTGTCTAAGAGCTGCCAATAACTAAATGGATCAGGCTCATTTGTCTCTGTTTGGATTTTGTTTTCACTTTTTCTTGCTTTGATAGAACCATGGCCTTGTGGTTTATATGCCAGTTGTCTCTTTTACAGTGAGTTTTCTGTAACTCCTAAAGAAGAGATGGTATAAGTCTGTCTTTATCAGATTTCTTGGCCCTCTTTGTGCTGATGTTGAATGGGCTGAAGTGAAACTTTGGTCCTTGTGTTCACTGTCCATTTGAGTCAAATAAACAAAAAAATACAGCGTAAGTCCTTGTAATCACCATCCATTTCGACTTAAATTGCCCTGGCTTTCATCTTCAGATTTGACCACCTATTTCCTGTGTTATGCCACAGTAACCCCACAAAGTACACTTTCACATGCTGTGGTCTTTGATTGATTACTTGAGCATTTATTTAGCGATGTGAGATTCCAACAAACACATGGCCTTCAGCTCATCACATAATTTGATTTTTTTTTCCCCTCCAATCAGATGGCTTCGTGCCTTCCAAGAAGACAGAATTGAGGAATACTTGAAGAGAACAAAACATTTCATTGAATTTGCATTTAAACAAGTGAAAAACGATCTTGAATTATTTAATTTCGGAAATATCTAATTTTAAGAACGCTCACGATCCGGATAAGTTTCCTCAGGTCCACAGTGATGCCAATCATGTTAAAGGAGAGGAATTGTTAGTGACATGCAATAAATACCTAACTGATCCATTTCTAGCTCCGGCCAGCTACTGAAAAATATTACCATAAACTTCTCAATTCATCCCTTTTATGGTATCGAAAATTGCCATAGAGAGAGAGAGAAGAGAGAGACTTATGTCAAGGCAAGCATCTTTAATCAGTAGACCTTGCTCTCCCTTATCATGCGACTTGTTGAACTTTCTGGTTTGATAATGACTTGTAATTTACTCTTTTGGCACTCACTAATATGAAACCAATAAAGAATCCTTTGCCCCACCGCGTAGCCAATCCCAAAATCAACCAACCAACGCATCCTTCTCACTCTTTTTCACACCGCACCCCCCCTTCCCAAACAAACCTCCCCAAAGTTCTATTTCACATCTTCCTCAGAAAAATTCCCAGATCCCATCTTCTCAAATCTCTCACTCACTCCCTCACAATATTCCCAATTCTCTCAGCATCAATCCCATGGGTGTGAGCAACAAACTCACAGCGCTGCTCAACTTCATAGCCCTCCTCAGCTCAATTGTCATAATTGGTGCAGGCTTCTGGCTTTCCTCAAGGGCAGACAACCAGTGTACCCACTACTTCAGATGGCCAGTCCTCATCCTGGGCATTCTGCTTTTGCTAGTCTCTCTGTGTGGCTTCGTCGGTGCTTTCTGGAACAAGAAAGGGTTCTTGGTCTTCTACCTCTTCTGTATGGCACTGCTTATAGTCCTCATCCTCATACTCCTTGTGTTTGCCTTCGTGGTGACAAGGCCTGATGGGAGCTACTCTGTGCCTGGGAGAGCGTATAAAGAGTACAGGCTTGGTGGGTTCTCTTCTTGGTTGAGGGACCATGTGACAGATTCTGGGAATTGGGGAAAGATCAGGAGTTGTATTGCTGAGTCTGATGTTTGTATGAAGTTGGATGAGGAGTACGTGATTGCTGATCAGTTCTTTGCTGCTCATATCTCCCCTCTTGAGGTGAAAGGCTCTGTTTTTGCCCTGTTTTGGGTGATTTTAATGAATGTGCAACTGCTTTCTTTGCCTTGAATCTTGGATTTCTAGGGTTTCGGCTTAGAACAGAGAAACACTCTGATTTAAAGCTGCACTTTTGAAGTGCAGGTCATGGTAGATGACTTTACCTGCTGTTTTTCCTGCATTGCATGAGGATTGTAGAGTTACATTGTCTCAAGATTTGATATTAGAGTAGCTGTAATTTTTAACCCCAAGATGAAATTGTTTCTTGCTCATTCTTATCCCTAAAGTGACCAGGAAAGAAAATGAGATAAAGGGACAAAAAGATGGGTGCAGGTGGCATTTAGTTCTGAGGACACCAGAGTCAAGAGACACTGACACTATCTTCTAGTTGCACACAGCCACATAGCACCATGTGATTCAGTGAATTCTAGGTAACAGACTGTACTTGGAATCAAAACAGGGCCTACCAAAAGTCTAGATTCTATCAACTGCAAATGAAATTTTCACCTTTCTTATTTTAGTTAATACAAATCATGGAAACAATAGAGATAACTGATTACTTGGTTTTTACCCCCTTCATGCAACCCTTTAGCTTCTCTACTGTGGATCAAGGAATAACAACATTCAGAATATCCGAAAGTGTGAAACTATGGAAATCATTTTACCTCACGATCACATGTCATGAACAAGTATTCTGGGGGACCACTTGTGAAAAATATGGAGGAAAAAGAACGAGATCAAGATAAGATTTTTATTCCCCAAGTTTGTCCCCTCCTTCTTGCCCTATTGACGCTGTTTCTTTTCTTGTTCTTTTTTCTTTGGGCACAGTCTGGGTGCTGCAAGCCACCAACAGTGTGTGGCTACACATACACGAACCCAACAATGTGGATGAACCCGGTGAACCCCAATGCAGACCCAGATTGCTCCCTGTGGAGCAATGACCAGACCCAACTCTGTTACAATTGCAATTCATGCAAGGCTGGTCTCTTGGGCAACCTGAGGAGTGAATGGAGGAGGGCCAATGTCATCCTTATTGTCGCCGTGGTCATCCTCATCTGGGTTTACCTCATCGCCTGCTGCGCCCTCCGGAATGTGCAGACTGAAGAGCTCTTCCAACGCTACAAGATGTAGTTATGGAGTACTGTGTTGTATATTCTTGATCATTTTCTGTCTAGAGTATACAAACCAGAGCAGAAAATAAGCCAAGGATTGATTTCGACCGAGTCTGAACTTTGCCCTGGATAATGTAAAGCAAGAAATAGTAGCATGCCAATCGCGCAAGCTCTTAGTTTTACTGCCACATGCTAACGTTTCATGTCTAAACTCTACCATGGTTCTGTCTATAAAATCAATGCAAATGCGCGCTGCAAATCGCGACAATCCAAAGATACTGCTCAAACAACGCATTGTTTAAACCCTCCATGATTCATCACATGGGAGAGATCTTCGTGGTTTTTCCTTAAATCTTGTCGGGGGCGGAGCAATGAACCGACTGCTAACGTGACCTAGACTCGACCGGTTTGCTGTGTCGTTAGGACGACCATATATAGGCAAGTGGAGTACGAGACCTTTGCGCATTTTCAGCTAAATCTATGTGGTTCTGCACGTTTTCAGCTAAACCTCTGCAACTTTGTACACCTTTCTCGCTCTCTCCCTGAAAACAGGAACAAAAATCCTCTCCCATCTTTGTCCCATTTCTTTCACTCCCAGATTCAGAAAAACAAATGACAACTTATGGAACCATACCATCAGCTTCGCCACCCCTTCCTTCGTCCAACCTCGAGTTCATCTCCCATGCCAAGGCGCAGATCAGGACTGGCCTCGCCACCCGCCGGCCATGGAAGGAGATGTTCCGGCTCTCCGCCATGGCCCCTCCGGACGGCCTCAGCGCATCCGTCAGGCGCATCCAAACGAACGTCGCGGTCTTCCGCATGAACTACGCCATCATCGTGCTCACCATCCTCTTCCTGAGCCTGCTGTGGCATCCCGTGTCGCTGATCGCGTTCATGGTGATGATGATCGCGTGGCTGTTCCTGTACTTCCTGCGGGATCAACCGCTGATCTTGCTCGGCCGAGAGATCGACGACCGGGTGGTGATGACCACGTTGTTCGTCGCCACCATCCTAGCGCTGTCCTTCACTCATGCGACCGATAACATAATCGTGGCGCTGTTTATCGGAGTCATGGTGATCGTAGTGCATGGAGCATTGAGGGGGACGGACGATCTGCTGGTGGACGACGATCGACAAGCCGCCGGATCCAGTGGCGGAGATGCCTTGAATCCGCAGTTTCGGGATCCTATGTATTCTTTGTCTTAGGAAATACTGATTATACTCTGCATATTTTCAGGTAGTCTCCAAGGAATAATGTATGATCCCATAAATATAACTCCAGACTTTTTATTATGGTATTTACACGGACTTCAAAGAGGAAATAGTGCAAAACTTATATGTAAAAAGAAATCTCTTCGTATATTGATTGGAGGGGGGGGGGGGGGGGAGGATTAGTAGGATGAGTTTTTGCAAGTGAATTTGAGCAAAAACATTAAAAATATAAAGATTCTCATTCACAAAATAAATGTCCCATCTGTCCATTGTTTTGTAATTGGAAAAAAAATGAGATTAAATGTAAATAAAATTGTCATGAAAAATATGGGCTATGTAATTTGTTTCACGGAAAATGGATGATTTCAAAAATATTCTTAAAAAATGGTCGCTTGTGTTGTTTATAAAATTGAATGAATAAATTATATTTCCATTACATACTATGATGTTTTATATCTAAATTATTGTCAATAGCAAAAACATTATCCATTGACGAATTATTTCAAGTGATACAACTAATCTTTTTTAGGAAAATATTTTTTGAATTATTAATCTTTTTGGAAATAAATGGAGTCTTAGAAAGAAGCTAAAAGTGAGAAGTAAAATGAAATGAAAATTTAGGACGGACAACTAATGAAAATGTTTTTTCAAATCATTCCTTCTTACATTGAAGAGGGGGAATTGTTTATTTATATAGATCAAGAGTACTCGATAATCTTTTAATTATCCACTCTAGCTCGTTTTGTTTTGTCATGCTAATTTTCAATATATATATTTTGACCATATGTTTTACTACAATTTAACCAAAATTTGGAAAAAAATTCAACTAAGAACCTAAAATACCCATGTTTTCCTAAATAAGAGCTTGAAGTAATTATATTAGTCTAAAAAAAAAAAGTCATTGCCTCACCCGAGGGATTGGCGACCTCACTAACCATCGTTGCTACCCCATTGACAATGGGGTGGCGGCCACAGGCTGGAGGGAGCCTCCTTTCCATGCGTGTTTATTTTATTTATATTTTTTGGAAGGAAAAAAAAAAGAAAAAAGAACAAAAAGGAAAAAAAATTAAACAAATTTAAAAGACGAAATTACCCTTCAATAGATAGTGAGTTTAAGCCCTTTTAAAAAAATAAATAAATCGATATGGCAATTTTAAACCTTATTTGAAATAAAATTCACTTTAAACCTTTATTTAAGAAAATAAGAACAATTCAAGCTCTTATTTGATAAAATAACGACACTTCATATCCTTATTTAAATCTTTTCCCAAGATTTGTCTATTTTTCATTTAAATCTATAGGCACCCAAGCGAATACCCCGACTACTTGAATGATATGAAATAGCCTGCAAGTCTCATAAACCAATTAAATCTATACTTTTGTCTTGTCCAAATGGTCCTAACCTAAATAAGCCACCATCCGGTTGATAAGATTCAAACATGTGACCTCTAATTTTCGAGCTAGAAATCCCCCAACACCAAACCAACCACTTCAATCCTAGGTGCACAAAATTAAGAATTTTTTAGGCTCTGTTTGTTTTTTGAAAAATGGATAATTTGAAATATATTTTCTTAAAAAATGATCACTTATACTGCTTGCAATAATTAATTAATGAAAAATATTTTCGTTATTGCCAATAATACATGCTTAGTATTTTCATGAATGATGAAAATGTTTTTCATTTATTTATTTTTATAGGCAACATAAGTAATCACTTTTAGAAAATATTTTTCAAAACATTCATTTTTTTCTCAAAATAAACGTAGCATTAATCCACTCCACCGTCTCATCCAAAATACATTAGATTTATTTTCACCTTTAGATAAATTATTCATCCGTACAAAAAAATTAATTTGTTTCCTTTTTTCTTTCGTTCGAGAGATTAATTTATTAATTAGTAGAAAATATCGTTTCGTTTTTATCTTCCTTTTCTTTTGTCCAGACTCTTCCTCGTCCTCCTTCCTAGGAAGAACTGCCGCACCTTCTTCTTACACTTGCAGGCAAGCATCCGTAGATCCCTCTTCTCTTTCTCCATCGCTTTCGATTCATCGTACGTGGGTCGCTCTCTGTTCTTCGTAATTTTCACTAAATCTCAATACCCAAGTGGACGATTCGACTTGCCCATGCGTGCTTGTGGAAATTATTGGAAAAAGTTCGATCATTTCAGCCTGAAAAGTGTTGGGTAGATCGGCCTGATTGTGCAGGGTTGCTCATTTGATCGATTCGTTTGTCGAATCTGCGCATGCCCCGCATTGCTCGTCGACCGCTGCGGTGGTGCTAGTTGGGTTTCAATCCAGATGCACGTTAAGTGTTTGACGAAATGACCCTTTCGGCAGTGATTCTGTGTTGACTGTGTTTGTTTGTAATTTAGAAGAAGTGCGTGGAGACTGCTGCGTGCAATATGCTTCTTGCTGTGCTCATCTTCAATTGCTATTCTACTCTCCAGCTCGGTGATGATTAACGTGTGAGGCGGGTGAGCATGACGAGTTATCTATGGAGGAAGTACGCGGATTACTTGTACACCAAGTGGGAAAAGAACATCTTGTGGACCATGGTTGATCCGTATCGACGGCCTAAATCTTTCATGCCTCTAGTCACCATCTATACCGCTGCTTTTTATACCGGCGTCGTCGGGGCAGCAATAACTGAGCAACTGTACAAGGTGCTTCTCCAACAACCCGAAATTAGTTGTGCTGGAAATTTGTCATTAGCTTCTTGATTCAGTGGCAATTGTGCAATGAGTCAATGTTTAATTCTGAGTCCTCACAAGTTCTCGCCTATCTTGTAATAGTAGAGTCGATGCTATCCTTCGACCTTAAACATAATTTTGAAGCTTTTAAAGAGATTATCAATTAGGCAAGACTTTGGATGGCTACATCAAAAGTCTGTGGATTGAAATGGACATTGATGGACATGATTTTGGAGAGCAGGGAATTAGACTAGAAAAGAGAACTCGCCGTTTTTTACCATCTTTTTTTGCAGTACGCCTGAGACTTTCTTGTATTCGATTTCTCTAGGTTTTGACTAAAGCACGTGTTATGATGCTGAACAGGAGAAGTACTGGGAAGATCATCCTGGGCACGAGGTTCCTCTCATGATGCCAAAGTTTTACAAGGGACCCTGGAGGGTGTACAGAGGCGAGGCCATTCAGACAGACAAGTGAGAGAAGTTGGCGAATGCCCGGGTTCTGTGCTTACATCTTCCATGCCACACTTCTATTGTCTCTCAAGTCCGATGATTTTACAGATATGGTTTCTGTAAATGGAGATATTACTCTAATTTAGAGCATTGACGAAGTAACACCTGCTGTTGCTATGTTGGAACAGACTGAAGATGCTTTAGTAGGAATTGGTTTGTGTATCAATAAACAGACTTATTTCTCCTTTCTCAACTATACCCTTTATCTTATATCCATTTATAAATACATAAGCCTAGCTCGCCACAGATAATGTAACTTGTATGTACACATGTTCCTGCTTTATGATTATTATATCGATTAGGTTTTTCGAATTGTTATATTTACTAGTAGTTTCTTCTCTCATTTAAACTTTAACTAGCAAAAACTCGCAGATACTTGTGCGTATAGTTAAAACACAACGCACCTATTCAAATCTCGATCCACCAAATGCGTAGTAACTTGATAAATACTAGGAACTAAACATATTTGCTAACACAATTAGAAAATGACTAACTGTACGGTCGACTTGAGTTGTCACCAAAGGGTCTTCGAGATAGAGGCACAATTTCATTTTCTTCTTCATGCTAATAGTATATTAACTGCCATAATTAAATAGTGGGCAATTTAAGCAGAACTATATATATTAACGAAACGATGGAAGACAAAAATCTTCAAAAATGGTCGGCTTAACAAATGGATTCTTTAGTTGAAAGCTGGTCATAAAGAACAAACTAGTAAAGTTACTTGACTTCACTGCAATTCTCATAAGTCACATTCTTTATTTGCTCTTTGCTATAACACAGACAGATATATCACAGAGAATATTGAATGACACAGGACTGCAATGCGCAGAATTTGCCATCAAGTCCTCTTACAAAGAGCAAAAACATTGTGCAAACACTAATCAAGAGTAATCCTTTTATGTGCAATATGGACAGGGAGGATGCCCCATATGGCTAAATAACCATTATAAAGGTCCTAGAATGAACTAGATCCCGTTTGATTGTCCTTCAGAAGAGACCCAACTTCAAGATTGAGATCTCCAACTCCCTTTGGCGGGCCAGTGCTGCTCCAAGCTGCGCTGTGCTTTTCAATTGCATCCTTTATCTTCTGAAACTGTGCATTATCACATGAAGAAATGATAAAAATGTGAACATGAAAATCACGAGCTGCAGGTTACTTATTGTGCAACCACTGCAAGAATGCTTCAGTTGCCAATTTTACCATTATTCTAGGAAGTCGAAAGAAAAAGAGGAACACCATCATTGATCCTACCATTTGCATACTCAACTTTGAAAAGTGTTAATTATTTTCTCTATATTTGCAAGAATCTTTTGGCACCCTTTGGATACCCAGTTGAATGTAAATATTTAATCCCTGAAAAATTATCAGCCAGTCAAGGGCTCCGATTGAGCTCACCATCTAATCTTTTTCTACCTTTCAAAAGCTACACCACTTTTTTCCTTAGATTTGTAACTCAACATATACCAAAACCATCTCAAGAAACGGTAGTGTTCAAATATTACAAGATTCATTACATAAAAAATATAAACATAAACTGCAACTTACCTTAGCAAGGGAACATGAAAAGGACTCCACCTGATGATCAGCGCCACGATAGAAGTGGAAATATGGCAGCACCTTAACATTCAAGCTCTTGCACATTGGCTTATTCTCATCGAAATTAACTTTCAAGAATAAAATCTCAGGGTGTTCTTGTGCTGTCTTGCAGAGCTGATAGACATAGACAATCAGATAAATATATCACAATGATGCTTGATTTATCAAAAACAATTCCAACAATAGATATTTCTGAGGCCAACAGCAATCAAGACAAATTTAATAACACAACTTTACGGGAAAAAGAAAATTTGCACTTTATTTTCTTTCCTAAAACCAAGTGCCTAATTGGTTATCAAGAAGCCATCTTCATCTTAAATTCAATAAGTTCCTTAAAACTTTTTTCAAGATCCCAAATATTCAGAACATGTTTGTAGAAATAAAAGTCTGTCCACAGGCGCAGATCGAGAAGGCTATTACATCTTCATTCATTGTGCTCTGGTCATGAATGCTGAGAAATGCAACCAAACACCCCAATAAACGTTAGGGCAGAACGAATATCAAATGGCAAAGATCACCTTATGGTGTTAGCAGTCTGAGATACGCACGTACACGCACACCTGTGCGCACGCGCACACAACATGGTACATGTATTTATCACCCATCAGAGTTTCCTATCCCAATGCTATTTATCCAGGGATAAAGCAAAACAAATATTCCTCATATGCTGGCTGCTGTAAGGTAACTTGCGAATTATATAAAGAAGGAAAATAACAGAAAAGTTGAGAATTACCTTTGGAAATAATGCTCGGCAAGAAGCACACCAAGTTCCATAAAATTCGACAATTACTAGTCTATCTCCAGATTGACTTAAAGCACTCAGAAATTCTTGTGTAGAATGAATATCGACCATATTTGGTCCTGCATTCTTCTCCCACCATTTTGGCTGATCAGTTTCAGTAATAGCGGCATGCACCTGAAGTGAAGCCACCGAAAAGACAGAGAATGAGAGGAGAAACTAGGAACTGAAAAGTACTGATTTTAGTGCTGGGCATCACTGTAGCATAAACAATCTAACCGTAAGAACCAAAGATCATCAAAGATTGTCAACAAAGACATGACACTACAGTCTTACATGTCTCCTTTTTGGCGTGTCCCGTGTCCATAATTCTTTTGTTACAGACAGAAGCAAAATGAGGCTCCATCATCAAGAATGATATGTGATAACCATTGTGTATATGTCCTTGTTTTAAATGAAGCTTCAGTCAGCCAGGGGCTAGAGCAGAGTGAATTGGAGAATGGATTGGCGTGAAATGAAAACGTGAACAAGGAACATTGCTTGTCCTAGAAGTGGCACAACAGGGTTAGAGGCATCCCCGATCATTTAATTGGAAAAGGAGACATTCTGATATACTAGATGCTTATGTAAAAGGGTCGCATTCCATGCTAAAAAAAGAAACTCCTTCTTGAAGTCTACTTTAAGATCTGATGCATGTAACAGCATAAATCAGATACCATAACAAAGTGGCATGGGTGATTTCACTAATTGGTCACCGGGAGTATCGGTATAAAGATTCCAGATCGCCAGATTCCAACTTTGCAAATAATATCCTTTCATCTAGAATCTGAATTTCAACTACAAATAACAACCCATCAACCCTATTAACTATCATCGGTGAATTACAAAAGAAAGGCTGGATATTCAACTGAAACGACACGAAAAGCACCACTTGCAGACAAGATTGGAGAATCAGACCGAATTTTGAGCAAATGGCCCCCTACCAAATCAACCCAAAAGAATCCGAAACTGTCTCCACAAGACCAATCATTGACAGTTCAACAAAAACTGAGCGGGCAACAACACACAACATTAACACAGAAAGGGCAAAAGCAAACAAGCAACCGAAGAGAACACCACGCTAAAAAAGGGAAGAGACCCTTTATACCTTCAAAGAGTTAAACTGCTTTCTGGGTCTGAACGCGAGCGGCGAGAAATCACCGATCGAGCAACTCGCGACCGACAAAATCCTCTTCGGTGGGACGACGGAATTAACAGGAGCCAGGAAAGACGCCGACGGCGAACTGGAGAGCCGGCGAGTGTACAGAGACGGCGACCCCAGAACATCCGCCATCTAAAGATTCACAAACCCGCCCCTCCCCCCTCAAAAGGCGAGATAGCAAGACGGAAAATCGAACGGATTCCACAGAAAAGATTCCAACTTTGCCGGAAAAGAAAGCGAAAAGAGGTAAAGACTGGGATTAGAATGGGACGGCCATGGCCAGAAGGGCGCGGATAATTTATGGGATTTGGAGATGGATTTCGATTTTTCCGGGAAAATTCGCAGAAGAATCGGCCGAGTGAGCTTGTGGGTGTTCGGTCTTTGGCTCGAGAACCCGCAGGAAGAAGGGAGGAACAAGAAAGAGGGTGTCGACATGGGCGGTTTTTATTTTTTATATCGGGTTCGTCGTCGGCGATTTTGCTTCTTTAACGTGCGGTCTTTCTTTTTTAATTTTTTGGTCGGTTAACGTGCGGTCTTTTTTTCTTTTTTTATCAATCATATTATATTTTTACTTTTAACTTTCACTCAAACTTTTATCTTTACCCCTAACAGGGGCATAGGGATAAGAAATAAATATCGAAACTCATTCCTGAAATGAAATCGTCCTCCTCCCAACCCTAAAAAGTAAGGATTCAAACTCCCTCATCCCTTTTTCATGTTGAAAAGATAGCTACAGGGACAAAGCTTAATGATTAACATTCAATTTTGAAAGTGTAGGTTTTTGTTTTGTTTTTCTGTTTTTTGAGTTCTTTGAATCTTGGAAATAGAGCATCGATAGTCAAATTCATATGTAAAACTAAGCCTCTCCGTCTCGATCCTTTCAAAATGTGAAGAATCAAATTTCCCACCTCTTATAAATAGAGTTTTTTTATTTTTTTTTCTGATCAAATCCCATAAAGTTTGTCTGCATGGAAAATGGGGCGATTTTTATTGGGGTTTTGAATTTAATGTTTATCTAAATTTTGTCCACAAATTCAAAAGAGTCGTTTGATGTAGAAGGGAGCATTGGCCTAGACAATGCATTGGTCCAATGTAGACCCTTGAATTGGACCAGACTAATCTTACCTGATTGGCTTTGATCTAATTTTGGAATTTTTTAAGGTAGGTTTCATTTTCTAAAAATTGATTAAGGTTTGAAATTTCTTGGAGCTTAGAACCTATGAACCTTGTAGCTATTATTTGTCTCGATTGCAAATAAAGAGATATTTTACTAAATTCTATCCTTTTAAAAAAATGTAATAAGAAAAAAGAATTGGGCGGTTCTTGGGTTATAGTTTCCAGGATGTATAATAAGGTAGATTCCAGTTAAAGAAACAATAGAAACCGGTTCTACAGTTTGATGTTAAAGGAACAAATTTGCCCCCACCCCATTTCTATCTTTTTTCTCTGTCAAAGTGACTCCCCTCTTTTGATATTAGCTACACAACAAAGAAGAATTTCAAGAATATATTAAATATATTAGGAAAGAAATTTATATTAGGTCCATTATCAGTGTAACGAATTTATTGCACATCCACCTTTAGACAGGCAACATGTTTACTTAGTGTAGTTTAATTAGCTTTCTTTGAAAATCCATCATAAATATACTTACTTCGATGTTTGGTTACAAGTAGAACCCAAATCAATAATATAAAATGAAGTGACTTTGGAGCATTTTACCGCGGTTTTATTATTAATGCAAGCAAGAAACAGCTCAAGATAATTTACACTAAGTAACGCAACCAGATACTCAACCTATAATTTTACTCTACATATTTAATGATATACACACACCACTAATGATGTATAAATTAATTAATTAATTAAAGAATTAATATCCGGCCTTTTAAAATAAGATTCACACAAAAAGGGCCTTGGTGATGATATCATACCTGTCTATTTCAAGTGAATATAACTATGTTGGGAGTTCCTTTTGGAATTTACAACATGAATTACTCACTGTGTGATCCAAACCTTTGCTCTGATCTAAGCTTCCCAAGATTAGAAAGATCGGAGTATAGACAGATCTCCTGACAAATTCATCTTTGTTTCAAAGCAGAGACCAGAGTATTAACAGACAACAGAAGAAGACAGTTATAATGCAAGAAAATCAGATGCAATTTGAAGGACAAAGCAGTAGCCAGCACATCAGAAGCTGTGAAAATTCTCTGTGGATTCATGTCTTGGTTCATTGTCTCCATGAAGGGAGACACGTTTCTCTGTTTTTTTTTTTTTCCTTCTTCCACATGTTGAGTTGAGTTGAGTTGCATTATTAAGTTTATCCACATCCAGAAGAAAAGCTGGACCAGCCCACCTTCCCCCCCTAAATAAACGGCCATGACTTTGACAAATGAGAACAACAATCGTGGAGCTATGTCAGTTCTTTGCCCCTAATATAATTGGTAAGAATTTCCTGATGACTGGGTTGCGTTTGTGTCTGGAGAAGTGGCATCAGGGCACGTGGAAGATGTTCGTCATGTTTGCTTTTATCTCACTCATAAAGATGTCTACTGCTGATTCTCATGTTTGCTTTTATCTCACTCATAAAGACATCTCCTGCTGATTCACACAGAAATCTCGTTCAAGCACTCCCTTCGTAATGACAGATTTCCTTTGCCTTAGGTGAAATCAAGGTCTATAAGCCATAGCCAATTGGAAGAGAAAGGGCAACAACAAAGAAGAATCGATGCAAAGTGAGTCATAACTACAGAGAGAAAGATAACCACAGAAAGAAAGATAAACATCTAGGATCTGTGCGCTAAACAGGCGCACGGACATGGCTTCAAGGTATGATTTTGGGTTTATAGGCCATCCGTCTAGGCTTTGGCTCAAGTCTTTTGCATTATCCATGATGTTCATGAGGTACTTTGTGGATTCGAAATTTACCTACTCTAGGTGGAATTACTTGCCCTTGAAAATTTACGGCAGGAAAGACACGGTGCAAAGAAGAAACCAAAAAGGATCGATCTTCCACACAAAACGGTTTTCTCATCAGAAAAATTCTGCAGATATGAGTAAACAGGAAACGCTCCACAAGTTAAAAAGTAACACATTTGAGTTGTAATTTTGCCTTTACCACCACATCACCAGCAGCTGCGGCGGGACCACCCATCCCCCGTTCAATTACCTCTGTCTTCACCTCCAGTTCTGCTCCCACCTCCATCAATACAGCCACTAGCAAGTCACTGTTGCTGCCACCAGCCCACCACCACAACCACCTCCACATGGAACCCCTGTCTAGCTCAGGCAATAAATTCTCAAAAAGCTTTTGGCGTGTATACGCATGAAATGTCGAAATTTATTATCTCAAAAATCTACCTTCCAGGACGGAGTACTTAAAACAAATTACAACCTGAACACAAGGATCGTCAATCGCTGCCACCAGATGCTGCTTCGGCAACATGTATCATCGGTGTCACATAAATCATTTATGTTCTTACAAATTGAGCTCATAATGAATGGAACTGACTAAGGCAAATTAAAAGCATTCCACTACTAAACTTATATGCCACATTACTAACCGATGAGTGATCCAAAGCATTCTAGAACCTCACCTTCCTAGTGAAACGCCTGATTTCTAGATACATGCCCGTTACCTAGGCAAACCCCTAGATACATGTCTTCCGCATTATATTACAATGCTCACTTTGCTTCGCTGATGTCCTAGAACCGGTGAGGTGAGGCTGATCAGAAGCTGCTGTAGAGACAAGCATCACGGGCTAGGCAAAAGAATAGAGCTCGCAAAAGAAGCAGTTCCATTATTTGCAGCACCCTGTATCTTCAAAATTGAAGTGACCACGTTGTATATCTGAACGTTTTCAAAAGATGGGACTTTTTGCCCCCTAGCGAACTCAGGACCATGACCAATGAAGATTGTCCTCATGGAGAAGATATCATTGTCATAGCCGTGCGCTCCTCCACATTCCTGGTGCTTTGTTCTCTTCTGTTCCACCTTGAATCCCTCTTCGATCAACCCTATTATGGGTGGAATCCGATCACTCGCCACATAATGAAGCCTACTTGGCAAGTCTTCCTTGAGATACACCTTCAAATACTGTCCATTCACAACTTTGCCTGATCTCAATCCCTCATTCATCTTCTGAACAACATCTGCTGGTGACACACCCGAAGGCGGACGGATCGCCAGCAACGGAGTGTGAGATTGCACCCAATTTGCCGGGATATCAATCCAAGATTTCAAATCATCCAAGAAGATCAGCTTTTTATCGCAAGTCCCAACCATCCCATGATCACCGACCATGATTATATTAACATCCTCGAAAACCCCTCTCTTCTCTAGACCCTCGATCAACCTCCCAATCATCCTATCGATATTAGCAACCGCCTCAGTGATCTGAGGATCGTCAGGCCCAACCTGATGACCCTGATGATCAGGATCCTCGAAATACAGGGTCATGAACACAGGCATCTCGCTACTAGGCATGTCAAAATACTTCAAAACTGTATCGACCCGCTCCTCGAATGGCACCGAGCCATTGTAAAACCGGCAGTAACCCTTAGGGCAAGTCCAGGACCCCTTATTAACCTCGGACCCTGGCCAAAAGTAAGTGGCGGCCTTCAACCCATGATTCACCACAGTCTCCCACAGCGGCTCGCCGAGCCACCACTTGGGGTCATGACTACCCATGGTGAAGGTGTCCCCATTATGAGGATCCACAAAGTGGTTATTGATGATGCCATGATAAGCAGGGTACAAGCCAGTGACAATGGAGTAATGATTAGGGAAAGTGAGAGTAGGGAATACCGGAATCAGGCCGGCCTCGGCCTCGGTCCCGTTCGCAATCAGCCGGCCGATGTTCGGGGTCGCGGTCTTGAATTGGTACCCGAACCGGAACCCGTCGGACGAGATCAGAAGAACCACCGGCTTCTGCAGCTTCTTGAGTGGGCGAGCAGTGGTTTCGATCGAATCGGAATCGGAACTCGACGCCTTCGACGCCGCCGCCGACGCCGCCGGCGCCGAGGGCACGGCAGGAGCGGAAGGCAAGGTCTAGAGAAGAACAGGAACGCGAAGGCGCCGGCGGCGGAGACCGCGACGCAAGTGACGAGGATGAGAGAGACGAGGACGACGGTGGCCGCGGGCCTCTGAGCCGCCGAGGCCTTCGGTTTCATCGACTCGTCGGCCGAGTCGGTGTCGAACGAGAGGAGAGCGGTTGATGGGTTCGGCGGGTCTTCCTCCTGGGCGAGATTCGTGGGTTGCTTGTCGGAACCCATGTCGCAAGATCGAAGCTTTCCCTCCGGAGAGAGCTCCAAACCCTCTGCTCCGTCCAAGAATTGCAGAAATTTTTCAAGAATCGATCAAATGAAGCGGGCTCTCGATCTGGGTCTGCAGCTGGTCCAGAGATGAAGTGAAAACGAAGGAGGGTTTGGGCGGAGATCGATGGGCTGGTGAGGGGTCGCTGTCGGAGAAGACGAGACCGATCGGAGTCCTATCGATTGAGTCCGAACCAAGGAACACGGGTGGTGGTTTAGACGTGGTGCGCTCTGATTCCTCCGCCACGTGTGTGTTTTGGCTGTGATTGGACAGTATTTGGTATCGTATTTGACCTTGCATTTGCATTTGATGACATTCGAGAAAGTCTATGTAAAAAATCTGTGGGAAGTTGTTGGGAGAACGGAAATGATAACGACAACCGAATTGCCGAACAGTCCATCCACCAACTTCCAGTCATCTGGACAACTAAAGAATGGAGATCTTCTGGCTGAGATATACCAGTATATTCGCTCTTCTCCACCTACAAGTACACGCGTGTTTCAAGATACTTTTTTCAAAGAAAAGCACAACCCACCAAGCAAACCAGAAAATTAAGAGAAAATTAAACCACATGCTTCAGATGAACGTTACAAATTCAGACTCCAAAGTATCCGTATGTGCATTAAACTTATGCCCATGCTTATGATAAAAAAATCTCTCAAGTTACCAAACATTCCAAAATATTGAGGATGGCCGCCAAAGTATCCGTATGTGCATTAAACTTATGCCCATGCTTATGATAAAAAAATCTCTCAAGTTACCAAACATTCCAAAATATTGAGGATGGCCGCCACGACGGAATTTTCTACTGAAAATTCCCAGAAACCTCCGCATGGGGAAAACATTACAAGGGCGGGACAACAAAGCTAAGCATAGCAAGGAAGACGAACCGTACAAACGAAAAAAGAAAAAAAAAGACGCAACTCGCAGTTATGAGCACGATATGTTGCTGCATCATCTACTGTGTCAAACTTGCTCATCATTGCATCACAATGTACACAGAAACTTGCACTGCGGTTTGTGCGACTCCATGGTTGGACAGCCCTTAGGCCTCTGTTCTTTGAAAATTTAGGCCGGGTGTTGGGTATTGTTCGGTCTCGGTCAAAATTTCAGGCACCATCTGAAGGAAGAGTGCTCTGTATGTTCGAGGGCATCAGGATGTTAAAACCATCTGCTGCAGTAGATACAATCATTCCTGGAATCTGAGCATGCCAATGCAGTTCTTTCAAGTCCTTTTGTCCCTGTTAACAGAGCAGAGACGGTTGAGCATGAGGAAATGAAAAAAGGCTACTTCTAAAGAACACCTAATACACGTGCCCACGACATGCATCGTACCTGGTGAACAAAGAGGAGCTGTGGAGGTAAATCTTCTGGGGCATTCACTAGCTCTTTTGTTTTGGCTTTAAACTCTGCCTCCTCTTCCTCATCCTTTTCCAAGGAAAGATCCCAGATTCTGTTCATCAACGCTCAAGAAAGAGAGAATTCAGCAAGAGCATCAAATCATTTACCATTATCGCATTGAATAATTGACATTTTATGCTGCTTCTGCAGTCCCCAATATGCATATTATCTTACGTGAGCTGGCAGTCAGACGATGATACTGCCAATGTGGAGGCTTCATGTGGGCTCCATTCGATTGAGGTAACCGGGTGTTTATGATACTCGAAATGAGCAACCACAGAATCACCTTCCTGCCGAAAGAAAAAAGACACAACATAGTAAGGATCTAAAAGTTTTCAAGTACTCAAGCAAAAATATTTATGATTCCCACTCAAAGAGATTCCTTTAAAGTCCTACGCTTTTATATGACAATGTAGAGAAAAATATGCCTGAATAAACCATGCAAGAAGCAGTCAATAAAGAAAAAGCATCCTCATGGGGAACAGATCATCTTCACAAGATTAAGCACGTGTATCCACAAAATGAGAGTAAACAAGCTTTGATGCAAACCAGGGCAGGAAATTTCCTCTTGGAGGTTATGAAATAGAGAAGAAGAATTAAGAAGGAAGAGCGAAAGGTGAGAAACTGTTGTTAGCTAATAAAAAGAATCAAGAACTGTTGTTAGCTAATAAAAAGAATCAAGTGCAGACTAACTTGACAGGAAGCTGCCAACAGACCATCATATATAGGTCAGAATACACTTCTGAAGAACTAAAAACATGATCACAGCAGATGAAGAAGAGCTACTTACCAGAAAAATCACAAGACAAAGAAAAAGATTGGATAAATGTTTTCTGTTAAGGTGCCGCTTGAAAAGGCAATCGGTATCAAAGTAAGTAAAGCTTTTATCAAGGCTCATGCAGTCATGCTCTAAAGGGTTTCCACAACATGTCACCTCCTTCCAACCTATGAATTGAAAATACTCCATAGATAAGAAATACCTTGAGTAATCTAAGATCATGAATTGAAAATGTCCCGTCATCACATCCAGATGCCAACATACAGGTAGCCAGCCTAAACAGATTCAAATCATTCCCAGGTCAACAATGAGATCAGCAAGGCAGAGGTATAAATGAGTGTGCATATAGGACATACTCAGGGTAAACAAACCTGTTCCATGAGATCACATTCACATCAGCATTATGTGCCTGAAAAGAAGCAGCTGGTGTCTTCCCTAAACGGGTATCCCATATCGCAATAGTTCCATCGACTGAACAAGAGGCAAAGACATTTTCTTCTGTGGGGCTCCACTGCAGGATTGATGGTAAGAAATTGCTTAATATTAAATGGCATGAAAGCTGGTGCTCATAGTTCTGTAGTTAACTGGAGGAAGTGTTCATAAATGTACTTGAAGATCTTCAACACTTGCAGCATGTCCAATAAACGGAGTGGAATCAACATTCCATGTTGAACCGGATGTCGGTTCCCAAAGATGGATGCTATTCTTGCAGTCCCCTGCAAGTGCAATTAATGCAGAGACAACCAATCACACTTAGCAACAATAGATTAAAAAATAGATCTCATAGGAACTTGTATTGCCATTACCAGATACAAGCTTCCCAGGTACAAGAGGACTCCAATCTAAGGCATAACCTTCATCTTTGTGGCCGCCAAACTTCACTAATGGAGCCTGATTAAAAACTGATGAAGCTCCCTGGCTGACATCTGCTTCTGATTCAGCCAAAGCATTCAAGTGGGAGCTGAAGTCCCATATCTACAATAACACAAGCATAGACAACTAAATAAAAATGACAAAGGTCACTGAGGTGTCCTTAAATATCTCATAGTCCACGTGAAAATCAACCAACACCTGCCCTGCCCACACAACATACACACAAAATTCCACAACCAGAACATGGAGGAAGTTTTCTATGCTGTTTAGAATAGTTCCAATAAGAAAACCTAGTCAACCACTATTATGCTGTTCATAAAATCCCAAGTGCCTTGCACCAGTAACAGTACATGAATGCCCATAGGAAGTTCCACGAGCCACACTTGCAATTTGCAGAGCAACAAAATGCCATCCAAATAGCCATTCTTCACTTCCTTCATAACATCTGATGCATTTAAAAATTCAAAGGTGATCATAGGCTTCACTATGATATTGCCAATGTGGATTGATGCATTCTAAAACTGTCAACAAATTGAAAGTTCTAGTGGGGTGCATAAGATGATTGCTTAGATAGATAGTGGCAGGCCAAAGAAGGTGATTAAGACAATGTCAACGCTTTCATTTCACAGCAAAGATATCGATATGCCAAGGCTCAACAGTTATGAGATCTCTCAGCACGTAATGGAATAAATGAAGAAGTTATCCAATACTAGCTGGTGATAGGTGGTGTTATGTTCCTTATACATAAGAAGAAACTGGTGATCAAAATAGGCAAGCGTACATAAGGAATGATGGCCACATCAGGTCATGCTACAAATAATACCCTGGATCTGACAAATGAGAATATCCGCAAAGAAGAAGGAACAAAAAAAAAAAGCTTCTTCTTTGTCTAGAAAAGTTTGAGGCTACCACTGATTTATCATTAAGAAAAAAAGACCTAATTAAGCAAAGAGGAAGCGTTTAAACCCATTGCACAACCGCCCTCTTCTATCAAGTATCTCAACTGAGGCATCAAGCCAACAACCAAAAAGAATCAAATGCGCAAAACCTACTCACTTGCACATGTCCAGAGTCTCCCCAAGATGCACAGATATGGGGATTTTGATTCATAGCTCTTATCCGATTAACAGATCCTTCATGGCCTACTTTTCTTAGCTGCCAATAAAACCAAAGATCAAGAGTCAAAATCACTATGCGAAATCACACCATATTTCACAAAACAGTAAGTTTGTCATAAGGCTCAGGAAAATGCCCTAAGGGAACAAGAGATTGCCTGCAAAATTGGCGTCCCAGATCCACCAACTTCATCGTCGCTATCTTCATCACTATCACTGCTGTCACTCTCCTCATCGGCATCATCAGTAGGTTTGGATGGCACCAGTTCACGCCTTTTACCAGTAATGTTGCTTACTTTAAATATCCCAATTGAGTTCCAAGAAGGTTTCTCTGCCTGCAAATAACAGTAGTCCCGTGACGATGGAAACTACATAGCCAGTGATAAAAATACATAATGCTGTGACTGACACTAAAATAGATAATACTCCTCTAATGGGCCAAGAGCTTCATGAAGCAAATTTTCACCCTACCCACTAATGACCAATAAAGGATTCTACCGCTCCTAATAATGATATTTCTCAGGACAAACAAAAGCTCCAAGCAGAAAAAAAAAAAAAAAAAAAAAAGCAATGCCCAGAAAGACAGCATAAAAAAGGCTCTTTGACCTTTCCAAAGACCATATCTCCCATCCATACACATTAACCAAAAACTGAATCAGCAAAACCACTCACCTGAGTTCCAGCAACAAAGTAAACTTGATGTGGAAATTCAGTGCGAACCAAACCCAGTGTATCACGGACAATATCAAAACTGCCACAAGAAATCAACTTTCAGCAAATGCACGCAACAAACAAGACTAAGTAGCAGAAGCAAATACAATCATCCAAGAATTTCCGTTTAAATAAAAGAAAGATTTTGAGAATCAATTCACATGACTCTGTCTTTCCCAGCATTTGCAAGCGGACAGGGACAAAATCCACAATCCAAAAGCACCTGAGGCAAGGCCAGCCGATGTGGAAGGCATGAAGGGAATTGTAAGCAGACGAGTCACACTGAAGCTCTTCTCCTTCCTCCAACTTGTCCACGCCTGGCTGCCACACCTTCGTAGGCATTGAAGGAATTGAGGAAGACGAAGACGACCCATCTCCGTTCTTTGATCCCTGCACTCCAAAAACCACCAAAGGAGCAGTCTTTTAGCAACTGCGATCCACGAAACACCCCTTCTTGTAAAGGGTAAGCGCAAATTCTCCCATTTGCCATCCACCCGGATGTCAAATTGGGACGATTCTTGCGAATTCGGGGAAAAGCTCGGACCTTGTTCTTTCTTTTGGCTTTCTTGGGGTTCTTTATGCTTCGAACCATGTTTGGCTCGTGGTCGTTCGATGGTACGCGTGCAGAGAAGCGCGACTGGCAACCGACGAGTGCGTTGAGCAGAGAGGGTTTTTGGGATGTATGATTGCTAGGGTTTATGCTTCATCAACCGCTAAAGCACTTGCCTTCAAGCGGCTATCCATGGTTTTAAGAGTTTCACCCCCATCAAATACACGGATTTGCAAAACGACCCCAGTGTGAATTATCGTTATAAATGGAAATCAGCTTTTATACACTTTGACCTTCTTCTTCTTTTTTGTGACTGCCATTTTTGGCTGAGCTGTATTTGAAGTTCTGTAAAGTACCCACAAAAAAAAAAAAAAAAAAAAACATATTTGAAAGTCTTTTTTTTATTTTATTGAGATAGATATAGGGAGTTTATATGTTGTTAAGTTATATTAGATGCAAATTTTTTGAGGTGTTAAACTTCAGATTAAATTTTGATTGTTGGACTCTAAAAGTGAGAGAAGTTCAAAGAAATTGTGAACAGAACAGTTATCAACTGGCTACAGCATTCATGTTGCTAAGATGATAAATAAGATTAATATGTTGGTAGTAATTTGTAAATACTACTTCTTTACTAATGACTTCAAGGTGTCCTAACATTTTAGCAATTGACCAGATTTAACGGATCACAGTATGGCTCTCCTCTCATTCCATTGATAATTATTAGGCAATGGACATTCATAATTGATCTCACACTGAATATTCAAACATAAAATTGTGCGATCTAATTGATATCACTAACATGCTTAACATTAATGATTGTCGAAAGATTGCCATTGATTAAAAGTGTATTGCATTCATTGGATCAATTAGCACGAAAGTCAGAGGAGAGATTTAGATGCAAACTTTAGCTTTATAATATCCCGTGAGGAATCTTATTTCTTTCCTACAACAGACATTTGAATTGTGCTGCGATCACCGGACAAAATCTATGATGTATAACAGTGAAGATGGCGAAGAAAGAACGGGCTCGAGAAGGAGATGATCTACTTTCAAGATCATCGAGTTGCTTCAAGAATGAATGTACAGTTGCAACTCTATGATGCTTACACAAAGATCTTTCACTCATAAAATCAGGCGAGAAGAAAGATGGTTCTGATAACTTTGGCAGATACTATAGAATATGAACAAGCAGATATGAATCAATAACCAGACACTGTTCTAGCTCGATCATGTGATATTTTCCCCATTAGCTTCTTCACCACCATGCAATGTTATCTGCAATGCAATGAAATTGGCCGACATCAGGATCAAGACCGACAAAGCAGGCTGATAAAACTGTCATATAACAAGGAGACCCGTGCAATTATAAGACGTTTTCACAGGTTGCGGCCAATTGTCAAGATCATGGGATATTAGCAATATCTACATTCCGAAATTTTTCAGGACAAACTGGCAAGGATAGATGAGCCTGGCCAAGGAGAAGTACGACAAGTACCTGTCTTTTCTTTGCCTGGTGAGCAGAACAAGAGCCCCAAATCCTACCATAATTGCAACTTTCATCACCTAGCAAGGAGGGAGAAACATTTAGCAGTTGATGGATGGTTGTTCTTTCAGTTCGAGCTGTGTTTTTTTCGCTGATTATAATGTGCTGTTAATCGTTCCAGTTAATTCAGAAGTCACTGAGCAATAACACATGCGGACTCACCACCAATCAGTCAAACCATTTACGGATTTCTCACTATTATTCACCATGTATGAAGCAGAGCAATGAAAATCTCGCCGAGAACTAATGATCCAAATTAGCTTTTTCTTATGAACATTCTAGTTGAAATAGTAAAAGTCTGCAAATTTCCACCTGTCCAATCGGTCCTCCAGAAGGATTGGCGTCTGTTGAACTGTCAGTTTTTGGTCTAGTCTTTGTGTAAGAAGTCCTCTGGTCTTTCTTCATCTCGTTCCATTTCTATTCACCTTCATATGCTGAAAGTCATTAATAGGACATTCACAAGGCTTCAAATCCATCCACTAATTAATGCATGTATGAAGGATTGTCAAAAACAGCTATTTTAGATCTTATATTCCGTAACGTAGTCTATCAAACTCAGTCATGAATGCTTCTAATGCCGATGTGTACTTGCTAAATGAATCTTGTTCAACAAAGCTGGGATTAGCCATGCTTAAACATCATAATATAGACCAACCAAGCATAATGTTCCAATATATGAAAAATCTCCAACTTGATGACATGCTTTCATACCCTACTAATGAAGTAAAGCATTGATTTCAATCCAAACTCAACATTAAAAAACGATGCACAAGTTGCTGCTAACAGCCAGACATAAATAGAAAAAGACCATCACAACCTTATAACTACTTACATGTCCTTGTAAAGCAATATTTTCATCACTAAGTTCCCTCAGGCTCTATAATCTTTATCATGCGGGGTGAGCTCAAAGCCTTTAATTCAGAAGTTGGACATACTTTAGTTTTTTTTTTAATCTCTAGGATATGCAACCCCATACGGACACACCCACAATCAAACTTTTGTTCTTGCAACTCTTCACAATACTGTCCTGCTCTAACAGGTTTGAACCTAAGAGTATGGATGATTACAGCCAATTTATGGACCAAAAGACTGGAAGCTAAAAGTCATAAATATACCTCTCGAGCATTCTCAGGCATCAAAATTTTAATCTTCCCCTTCCATTTACTTGTTTCGATACTGCAGCATCCCATCAGATGCATCGCCTGTTTCCCTCCCGTAGTAATACAAAGGTTTCTGGATTCGTTGGGGAATATCCACACACCTGACCTCTCAAATACATCATGTTCCCCTTGGCAGCAACTCATTGACTTCACTTTATCATTCGAAGCTCTTTGAAATTTGATTTTTTGTGATTCTATAGAATCTATTGCTTTTCCACTCCTTTCAACCACATTGCCACTAGAATCATGTTGCTCAGAAGCCCAATCATGTGAACTATCTTGTTGACTCTCTGATGCTGTTAAATATGACTGCCCAGTGTCATGAGAAGATTTAATACTGTGCAGTGTTCTAGTTGGAACAACTCCTGTTGCACTTTGTGCTCGTTGCAACTCTTCCTTAAGAAAAGGACTTTGGACCTTCCGTGGAATCAGCTCAGCTCCTTTGCTAATCTCTATCTTAATTTTTTTAAATTGATGGTTAGCAATATCTTCTGTTCTGGACATGCTCGGTTCTGTTTTAGCTGGTGGTGCTTTTGTATGAGGTTGCATATCCTGATTATTGCGATTGAGAGTAACATGTCATGAACATAAAATGTACTAAGCCCACAGAAACACTAAAATTAATTTTGGAAGTGGCATGCTAGATATACCTGAACTAGACTACTTTCAAACACACTTATCACTTTCCTTACATTGCTTGGAGTACTCTCAAGAGGATCTTGTGTCTCCATATTGCGAGTGATGCCTTCCTCAAGTGCAGGAAAGACCGAAGAAGTTTTCACAGTGGAGGAGGTTGACGTCAAGTGAAGAAACAAAGAATCTTTTTTTCCTTGAGAAGCTGCTGGAAGAACAGCATTATTTGGTGACTGGTTCTCAATATTTTTGAACATTTTCTTCGAACTAACTCTGGTCAGGCCTGAATCAATCCTCTGAAATGGAGTACTTGGTGAAGTATCTTCACTTCCATCTGTATGCTTCATGAGCAGGCATGGAAACCATTAGAAAGAATTGATACTCAAACCGCTCTTCATCTTGTCCAGAACAATAGAAAAAACAGCTTACCCTGCATATGATCCTTAACTGGGATTATTTGCTTCTCACTAGGCTGAGTCAGTTTATGAATTCCAGATTTTGCATTGGCTACTTCAAAATAATCTAATACTGAAGCACCTTGTGCCATTTCTGCTTTGATCTTCTCAGATCCAACTTGAGGGTGTCCAAGTGATCCTTTATAGAGAGATGCGTGAACATCAGATAAACATGTTCTAAATGCTAAAAATCACTCAAAGGCTTCTGCTCTTCAAAAAGAAATTAAGCGCAAACCTGAAGTTTCTACATTCCCTTCAGTGGCAACTTTTCTCCAAACTGCTGAAGCACTCTCGGTAACTTTAGAAGTGGGGTTGAGAAGTTCACCATGCTTCTTCTTTAGTGCAGATAGTCTCTAAAAGGGAATATTAAGCACACATATCAAACTACAATACACAATTAAGTAAATGCTGCAACAGAGATGATGCCATTTCATTATGGCACGTAAACTGATTGAATTCCAGTGTATTGATTCAAATTCTTCACCGTGTAATCCCAAAACTGACAAATGAGGAGAGAGAAGCAAAGGGTTTAGTCCTGAATCATTAACGTTGCAAGCCTAGAGAGATGAAGTGAAGATTACCATCATTCGTATTCGATTCTGCTCTTCCTCGCTGAGGGTGAACTGGATCTTCAAATGCACTTCCCCACCCCCTTCAAAAGGGAAGAAATCATCCCAAAGGCCTTTCTCAACAACCAATTTGGTCTCAACACCTTCCTCCAAACAGAATAACTAAATCCCATTATTCTTACTCCACCAGGAAATTAAAAATCCATACTCTTTTAAATCTAGAAATACCCACCATACCTGTTCGAGACATCTCGTTCCCATCTGGGTCCAGTAGTTTCACAACCAAATTCTCGCGGAGGGTAGTTAATGGACTGTACCAACTCAAAACCACATGTGGAATGCTTAATCAAAACATCCAACATCAAAAACTTGAAAACCCAACAAAGGGACAAAAGATTTGAATTAAATCTAGCATTACATTGAGAAATCACCATCATCTCCAATCTGATACTCCCTTTTCCCCATTGTTACTGCAACACCCAAAAAAAAAAAGCTTAAATCAAGAACTTCAGAATCCAAACACTTCAATTTTGATACTTCAAGAGGATAATGAATGAGCAAAAGCAAGGAAATGAAGATACTAACCTTGGATGGACATGGAAGAAGGAGGTGATGGAGAGGGAAGATTAACCATATCCAGAACTGGAGCAAGAACTCAAAAGACCGACTCCTATATTAGCATGAAACTGAAGGAGCACCATAAAGTAATGAAGATCAATTGGCGTGATAGTACCTGAAATTTGAATTGATCCCGGCATTGAAAAGACACAGTTCTCACGAAAACTTCCAAGTGCAAATGGCTAGGAGTAATTGGTCTATGAAAATAGGGAATCTACTCTGTTTTGCAACTGCACCTGCCTGCCTGGAGGGGTAGAGAGGAGAAGACGAAAAGGCGGGGGAGGAGGGTAGCGTTTGTGGTTGGACTTGGGGTAACGTTGCATGGAAGGGTCCCACGATTACAAAATTGCATTATTACCTACCTCAAAATCTGGAAATGAAAGATCTCATATTTGTCTCACTCGGTCATTTCTTGAATCTTAGCCTGACCACGAGCGTTGTCTCCAAATGACAGTTACAGCAGTTTGGGTCGTTTGGTTTCAAGAACTTCAGCTGTTCTTTTCTGATCGCCTATGATGGTCGACCAAATATTATCCGAATTGCGGCTGTAGACTACTTCTGTATGATTACATCTGGATTTTAGAGGGAACCTCGACTTGTCAATCCCTTTTTCTCATTTTTCACATTTAATTAACCTGATCTTCTCCCTCTCAAGATTTGAAATGTCTTAAATTCGAGTTCCCCATTAGCCAAAAATGCACTTCGACTGTAAGTTTGACGCAATGACTGCGCTTTATTCCAGTCATTAAAGCTTAGTGATTTTCATTTGTATTTATGTCAAGTTTAGAAGATCAAGACACAGATTCCCATTAACACGAGCGACAAGAGTCGAGAGAGTTTCTGATATGTCCTGCTTAAAGTAGCTCCTGAAAGGGAGCATAACACCATACAACGACGATGAAACAATTATGAGGAGATAAAATTTCAACCTCACTAGCAACGCTCATATGCGTGAGTTGATTAGTGGTCAAAGAAATAATGCTCTAAATAGTTGTAAGGTTTCTCTTGGAGGAGCTTCTTGTGACTCTATATCAGCTCCCTTGCACTGTGTACAGCCCTCACATGACCGAAGCCGCCGATATTGAAGGCTTGGGTATTTTGCATCTTGCATGCCAAGAAGCCACCAAATAATGTGATGTCTGTATCTCCCAGAGCTCAATAGAATTATTACTTTTTCCAGCTACAGCTGCAAAACCCGTCCATTCAAGGGAAGTAAGTGCAGCTCATGTGGCTCGAGCATAGCAGAAAAGCCTCCACCGACCAATAGAAGTTCATGAGTTATCGATCTACAAAAATGTGCATATCCTGAAAGCAGCTCTTGTAAGTAAAAAATGTTAACTATCCATCTATTGAGGAGGAATAGGAACAATTAGCTATAAATCGGGGATAGATTCTGCACGAATGAACTGTTTAAGGATGGCCTTTTCCTCGTCAATTTGCTTTTTCTCTTCACGGTTCTTGGGTTTCACTTTCCTTTTCTCTTCTAGAATCCATTTGTATAGCTCCCGTTTTTCTTCTTCAGGAATGGGCTGAAGAATTTTCACAGGCTCCCTGCTCAAGGACTGAAGGAGGGACTCCTCTGCATAAACATCCATATTTATTGGTGGAGAAGCAGGCACTTCTTTTTCCGGTTTGCTCTCTTCTACCCTACGGTCAGCAGTTTTAATCTTGTCCCTTTTCCCGGCTCGTGAGAAGATATAAGCTGCAATGTTCAAAGTTGAGAACTTCACAATCTATAACTATGCTTCATTTCTACATGAGTATGCAATGTCTTCTGCAATATTCAACATACAAGGAAGCAAACTTCTCGGAAATGCAGTCCACAACAATGAGGAACATGTCACTTTCAAGCTGCATATGTTACTTAACCTTTGCATAAAAGGCGAAGATGGTAGAGTCAGACAATTTCATTCCGAACACCCCTCATCTAAGTTTCAGGTTTATCCATTAACTCCCTAAAGGGACTGTAAGTCAAAAAATTGAAATTTGTCTTTCCAAAGACAGTTTACTCCAAAGCAATACACTGATGAGATGACTGCATATTTCCATTATTAGAATCATCATTGGGGGGCCCTGTTGAGCCGGACTAAATATGAGCCAATTCATCTGGATAATTTCTCAACAAGAAAAGGTAATCATTCTTGGTGTTTTGATTCACAAACTTAAAATCAGCTGACACCAGGAAGACACTTTATGTCTATATTTGTTAAATATTGAATGAGATGAATTAAGTATCACAAAGAGCAAGATAGCTGCAAAAAGAACCTACAATCTCCCCTGGCCTTTTAAGACAGCCCTAATGATCTCCACATCATTCACGAAAGCACCTAAAGAACTAGAATGCAGGAGCCATGAAGCAGTAATGCTTCTTTCCACTTACTTTGCAACCTCTCTGAAGTGCCTCATTGTCAAGGTTGTGACAGCAAAACATCAGCATATATGCAAAATAGCATTTCCATTATACCCAAGATTAATGCCTTTACACATTTCTCATCCCAAAATTTTTTAGAGGAATTGATCAGAGTCCTAAAACCCGGTCCCTACTTATCAAGAATGGCAATAATGACTACAAGACAAGAGTAGGGGATGTATATTACCATTTTGCAATGAACAATGGCGCTTTGTTGCATCTGAGCTACTAGCATAACATGTGATTATTGTGAAAATTATTGAATTAGAAGGAGGAGACACTAGATGCAATAAAATTGACCAAGATCCCCATACAACAATCAAGAAATTTTATACAAGATTACCCCCACATAGGAAGACACCCTCAAAGCTGAATCCCTTGAAGATACCTCACCAGCTCATCTCTGGAGTTCTTTAACTGACTTCCCTAGTTACCCTCAATGGGTGGAAGCAATTATGTTATGGTATTTATAAGAGAAGGAGAGGACATTTAGAAGTGGTTGATGAAATGAGGGACCCTCGTTCCTTAGTGTTGAACTTAGTAGGTGAAAATCATGGTGTATATACAATAAGGGGTTAGTTTGGTAAGTTTGCATAAAGCAGGACCAAGATCCATGATATGAAAGCCAAAATCAGAATCCTAGGTAGTAGTGATAGCCGCCCCTCAAGGCGAAACATATTGTTCTCAAATCGGCCTCTTTGTTGTTTTTGGGTACTCAAAGTAGTTCTTAGGCTGCAATTTTACACCCTTTGGTACCTAGAGTAAATGGACTAAGTTTCACTAGTTTGCTACTTTGCTAGGTAAGAAAACTCTAGAGCAAGGGTTGTTAGGATTAGGTGCACAAACACAACGAAATAGAGTAAAGGCGAGAAAGAGAAATTGAAATGCAAGATTTTCCTAATTCACATTTAAATCAAAGCTACATCCAACAGAGAATTCCACTATAATCAGTAACTCCACCTCTCTGTTACAACTCTCAACTGCAAGAGGAAGAGATTAAATATAAATAACAATAGCTATTCATGGGCCTAAGTTCAAATTACCAATAAAATACAAGTTCAAATTATAAAAGCCCTCTCACAGGGGTGCTGCCCCTAAACCCCTACCCGCTCACTGGAAAACAGGACTCCTGTGCCTTTCTGCTGATGGGGAGTATGAACCACACTCTAACAAGAGTCTAGTGTCTATAAGCATAAATCCGGGACATACAGAAGAACAAGAAAAGAGGAGGGTCTTCTCGCCGCAAGTTCTAGAAGATTCAACATATGATTATAACAAAAAATTGTAAGGCTACACGGCCGTTGCTATTGCTGACGCAACAGCCCCAGAGTAAGCACACCTTCAACAAATGAATGGATCAGTTCAGCTAAACCCATCACACAAGCATTTCATCAAACAGGTAATGCACGAAACTCCAGGCCCACGATCAAGAACCGCTTTTTCCGCGCAATGCCGCGAAAAGATCGAAACTTGGACGTGGCAACACTTCTAACATGAGAACCACGATGCCATAGCGGCCTTTACAGGTCGAATGCAACGATAGACCCTAACAAGAACGCGCGGATAGAAAGAGAAACAGAGAAGCGAACTGACCACCGAGGACGAAGTTTGAAATCAAGAGAAGGCGCCAAACGGGCTTGTAACGAGATGCTTGCGATCCCGTTGGAGGAGGCACGTCAGCCGCCGCCGCCGCTGCCGCCGCCGCCGGCGTTGGCGGCGTTGGCGGCGGAGTAGGAGGAGGAGGTGGAGGAGGGGACTCCATTGGCAAATGGGTATATCCAAGATTTCAACTTTTGTGCTTCACTTGCAAGTGCGTGGATTAACTCCGATTCAGACACAATCATCCGAGGATTGATTGTGGTTAACGGCTAAAACATGGGATCGAGCCTGCTACTTTGCTGCGAAACAAGAGTTTCTTGTTGGGAAAGAAAAGCATATGTCTAAATAAAAATATTCTCTGACTAATAATGTTAATAATAATAATAATAATAATAATAATAAAATAATAGATGTGACAATTTTCACCCACTTGCATGGTCAATGATATTCGTCTAGACTAATATGGTGTACTGTTGTATCGTACACCGTTAATTATCAAGGAATTCGCTTCATGAAATTATTTAGATGTTAATTATTGAAAATTTGTTGTTTAAGGGAAAGGCTTGTTTTCAAGATTTCATTTTTTATTCCCCATAGGCTTGATTAGTACTACTTCCACGCAGTAACTTCAATTGCAAAAGAGAATATAACACAAATAATTTTGAAAACTTTAGTTCAATATGTAATGTAATTCTTGAATTTTTAATTTATCTAATGTGATCCATAAATTTTAATTCAACATGTGATGTTGTTCATGAATTTTCAAATTATTTAATATAATCCCTGAATTTTTTAAACATGTTCAATATAATTTCTAAACTATATGAAAATGTTTGACTAACTTGAACTATACCGAAAGTTTATAGTCCATATTGAACAAATTAAAAGCTTAAATACTACATTATATATTGGACTAAAATTGAATGATCACATTGAACAAATTAAAAATTCAAGAATCACATTGCATATTAAATCAAAATTCATGAACTATTTATGTCATTATCCCATTATAAAAAGGATGCTACAATTCTTTAAATCACAACTACAGCTACTTAAATAATATGGGACTGACTTTTGGCAAGCTATCTTACCCAACTTTAACGCGATTTTTAAGCATTTATTATCAAATGAAAATTACAACACTTCAATGTACAACTACAGTTCAACTATGGCTATATCAAATATATCATTGGACCTTTCCAGGCCATATTTATTCCTCGTGGCCCACAATTATATCTTCAAATGAAGGAAGATTAAAGAATGAATGGAGAAAACCTCAATTGATCTTGCTTTACACCACTATAGTGGCTTAATGATTTGATCAATAGATTGTTGCAAGTGACTTAGTCACATTTTGCAAATTCAATTACTCGTACCAAAAAATGCATACAAATTTGCAATTTGACCATCCATCAGGATTTTGACTCACCTCGTCTTTAATCCATGCAATTAACAAAGTATTTATTGGGCTCGGGATTTATTTATCTAGGTCATGTCAACTAGTATGCCCCCTTATACGAATACTTCGAAATAGTCCAATTTTCAAAACAACAATTCTAAAGATAGCCCAAGACATTTCATCTATTGGAAACTAAGGGTGTCATTCGTTCGTTTTTTAACAATTGTCCCCAGAACGCTCGCCAATAAAATCCATTTATTTATTCAAACTTGGCCTCATACCAATAAAAGTAATATGCTTATAAAGTGGTGATTTGCTAAAGCCCGCATAAAGGCGTGAAGCGAGTATCAACCTTTAAGGAGCATTTCAAGTTTTAGTCCTTGCTTTTTGTTAATGGTAGAACCTGTTACATAAGCTTTTCACGTAATTTGCATTAGGGTCAATTATAGAAATTGATTAGACTCCAAACCCTGATCGGATAGTTGAACGAGTCTTAAATGAATTTATAAGATTCTCAAATGAGACACCGAGACATTGCAATTTACAATATTCAAGGAGACTAAAACTCCAAATTTGATTGAACTCCCAAATGGTTCAACTACCTCTAAGCTTCTCTATGCTTATAATATCAATCTTTCATCATGTAACATCCTTCATTTATGTTACTTTGATAACTTAACTTTAGTACCCTAAGTTCCCATACCATCTTACTCGCATTCAAGAGACAATAACTCCAACTTTGAAAGAACTCACAAATGGTTGTACTCCCTCCAAGCGTCTCTATGCTCTTAATATCAATCTTTCATCATGCAACATCCTTCATTTATGTTACTTTAAATTACCTTACTTTAATACCCTAAGTCCCAATACCATCTTGTCACATTTGGAACCTTTGTAGATTGGAGGCATGAATCAATCGACACGAGAAAATCCCAAAATCATCAAAGGAATGTCAGACACCAGTACAAATTGAAGTATATTTTCATTGAAGTGCTCGTTTAAAGAAGTACGGTCCTTCTCAATATAAACCTTAGGGTTGTTATTGTGTATTGTTGTATTATTAAAAGCATGAGCGCAGAATAATATTCAAATTGATTGATTAGATATATCTTCAGTTGTTTGAAATTATGTGAAATAAAGAAAGGAGTGTCACAGTGACGTAAAATTGAAGTCTCAAAAACTCCAAAAGAGCTATAACAATTTGCTTTCTCAAGTTTGCTTTGAAGTGTTACAGCTTTAAAAGCGTCGGGGGCCTCGAAGTGCGGTCGAACACTTTCGACAGAGCCGCAACATCGTCCGGGAAAGTCCAACCAAAGTCCAACTTACCTAAATTAGGATTTCTAGCTCTCCTCGTATAAAACCGAAAAGATACGCCATGACAAAGGGTCGGTTCATCTCTTAAAAGCTCGCAACATTGCACGAGAAAAATCAAAACTTTGAAGACCCGCATCCATCCCCTCCCCCTTTTCTGTGCATTAGCTTCTTTCTCCACAGTCATCGTACCTTTCGCAGCTTGGGACCATCTGGTTCTGAACACACGCAGAGTCGTTATAAAGTGTAAAACAACATTGAAAAACACGGAAGGAAAAAGCAAAAACATGGTCAATGCATTGCATGGCTGTTTCCCATCATGGGTATACAAATCTATGGCCCCTCTCTTCCACTTGGGACAACCATAATTGAAGATTGCTGATCAGGCCCGAGTGCAGACAACGTCTGAGACAATGGGTACTGCTTTTTTAGGTGCTTTTTCCTCTGAGGGTTCAGACCAAAAAGAAAAAAGAAAAAGAAAATCTGTGATGAGCCTGCTCGAATTATCGCCATCATGATTGAATGTGATCCTCGGTCTCAGTTATTTTTGCTAAACTCGAAATTAGCTATAGAAAAGAGACTGTAGTATAAAGTACTGCTAGAATGCGTGTTCGTTTGTTGTTGCTTGTCTTTACTGCTTTCTGCATCGGACTCCAGAAATGGCAAGACTCGAAGACCTAGCTGGAAAATCCAGCCACAAAATTTATGGACTAAACAAAAATTGCAAGAACATCCCAAAATGGAAACTCTTAACTAACAATTACAACTTACATGCTTGTTTATCTTGGGGTAGATTTTGTTCATGTAAGACTGTAAATGATCATCTGGTTACATAAGTCATTAAATGTGTGATACTTGGTTGCATGTTCTGAGGATGAATACAACAATATCTAGGATCTAAGTACAAACATAAATTTGGCTTATATAGAAATAGAACCATGAATGAGCCTTGTCAGCAAACTAAGTTCACTTTCTTTTCTACCCATTCATCCCATTAGACAGTAAAGTTGTGATTTATAATATAATTAAGCCTGGGAGGATCCTCATGTAACGCTAGAGGATGCAATTCGAATTTGAACGAAAAATTTAGAAATGGAAAAACAGGTGCTTCATCCCAATTTATGGACCAGCAAGTAGCTACAAAATGAAGAATTCTAACAGGCGCCACTTATGTGCACCCAATGCATGTGAACATCAGATCATGAGGATATCATATGACCAATCTAATTTAAGAGAACAGATGTAGCGAGCAAAAAACTAAGTACATATAAGCGGGCATAGAATAACTGGATCTTTTAAATCAGTTCTTTTGTTAAAATCAAACATGTAAACAAACAGGAGATCCATACTTTGGTGATCAACCTGCTGAACTACAACTTCAACACAATGAGACCACACCACTCAACACTTAATTTGTTTTATGCGTCATTATTATTATTATACTTCACTAATCCTCATCTGGTTTTGGTTGTTTCCCCTCCAACTCGACCCTCCAACCTACATTGATTCAAACAAAGTAAAACATGCCACTTCCTAATAATGCTGCTCAAATGCTAAACGAAAATATATGAATTGAACTGGTCTTGTAAGAAAAACTTTGTCTCTTTCTTCCAGACTGATCATCGTCACCTTCATCAGCCAGGAACGAGCCCATAGGATAAAGCCATGAGCAAGATCGCAGCTTCCTTCTCTTCCTGAGGGAATACTCGCTGGAAAGCTAAGTGCTTGCTCAACCTTTTGGCGAACTCTTCCAGGCAAATCTTTCTTCCACCAACGGATGCATGATTCTTATGTGGTTTTGCTTTACGCTTCATTTTGATTGACTCTTGTCCACAAACAGTGGCCCTACTCGACCTTTTGTTCTTGTGCTGTTTCAACTTGCTCTTTGGAGTTAGCGGTGTGGCCAGAGGAAGAGCTCCACTGTCTGTGGCGGCTGCAGCTGCAGCGGCGGCAGCCATGGCTCGTCTTGCCTTCCTTTGCCGGATCCCACAAGCATTGCAGAGAGACTGCACCAAGTTGAGAAATGAAAAATCGTGCATTAATTTTTTAGGTTATATATCTAGTCGAGTCAAGACACGATAACACAAGAATTAGTTGAACTCAACATCACAAAAGGAAAAAAAAAAACTCTGACTATAATCGAGATCTTTATGATCTATCTCAAACTCAAAGAGTATAAAATTCAAGTAAAAGAACTACTTTTGACAGCTATTACGATACATGTATATCTAAACTATGCTGCTCAAGGCAAGCTTTGCTTAAGTTGACTATGGCAGCATTCGTGTTACTCTTGCCAAATCCACACTAGAGAGCAACTTCAATTCGACGAAATTTAGTTAAAGCTATAATAGATCATATATCTATATATACCTTTGGACCTCTTGGGCCGCTCCTCCAAAGTGGAGTCTTGGTGGTGTTACAATCTGAGCAAACCCTAATTGGGTTGGTGTCGTAGGAGGAGCTGTTGCTGCTGCTATCAGTCTCAAGAGAAGATGATGATGGTAATCGCTTGTGATCTTCAACAAACAACTTGTGATCACCACCAGCTGAAATTGAGCCACTAGTCATCATCGGTGTGTTGTCCCGTGATTGTTCATGGTGATCTGAGCTCATCATCTTCTTCATGATCCTCATCTTGGAAGACATCCACTTCACCGAATAATACTTGTCCACTTGGTCGCTCTCATCTCTCACTCCTCCTTCTTCTTTCTTCCACAAGGTTATGTTGAGTCCATGACCACCATGAGACTCTCCTTGTGAAACGGGCTTGTGTTCAACCTGCACAGGTGATGTTTTCTAGATGTCAAAATATGACTAGAAAAATTTGTAACTGCAACTATATACACACATATATGTCTATGCGTATATATTTTGATTAATGGAATTTATATTTAGTATTTACCTCCTGAGGGTGTTGGAGCTTCTCAAGTAGATGATGATCTTCATATTTGCATGACCCGCCTTGATGATCTTGACCTAATAAGTTGTAGAAGATGGGACTTGGTGATGAGAGCGGGAAGGAAGATGAAGATGAAGCTTCAGATTTCGGTGGGCTCATCAAGAAGAGCTCATGGCTCTGATGATCCTCATTAAGGTCCAGAACGAGGCGCGGAGGTGGTATTATATGGTAATTAGCTGAATTCATTTAGAGAGATGAAACGGACCAGATCACAAAGAGAAGAAGTAAAAGGTATATGATAAACCTTTTTCAGGCAAAAGTGGAAGGAAATCTGAAGAAGAAGAAGAAGAAGAAGAAGGGTTGAGAGAGAGAGAGAGAGAGAGAGAGGGGGAGGAGGGGGGCAAAAAGGGCCTATGTTAAAGACTGTTCAGGCTCTTTTAAAGGTAAGAGAATAAGAGTGAACCCTACCAAGTCGTTCACGTGAGTGTTCTTGTGTGTCCTGAAGGACCAAAGCAGATGTGAAAGAGACAAAAAACACCAGAAGGGGGAGAAGAAGAAAACTGACCCTATCTTTTCAAGACTCTATCTTCCAAAATAACACCCCCCCCCACCTCTTAGCAATAATTTAGCTAGCTAGAGTTGATATGAACCAAATCTAAGCTAAGCGGTAGGAGAAGACTAGCTAGTCAGACATTGATTGGCGGCCGCATGAAAGGTTCAAAAGAGATGCATATTCATCAATCATGAACTGCGGTCAAGGTCATAGTGAGTTTAGGGAGGAGATAAGTTAAGATACTGTGGTTTAGAATTTTTGTTGAAGATAATTAGAAATGATAATCCACCTAAGAGATTAAGTTATTAGGAGGAGAAAATAAAGCGTTCAGATTAACTGAAACGCATCGAAAAAGGGCGAGATCTTTTGTTGGATGTCATGATTTCATTGTGTTAATTATTAGGGCAAAGTAACTTTATAGAAAATGCACACATATGTCAATTAAAGCCCATATATAATCTTCCCAAAAAATCAATAAATAATGTTTTTTCCTGACCATTGAAAAGACAATAAATATTTCGTTTTCTTCCGCAGAGGAAGATCCCAAAGCACATTAAATATTTATGTTGGCATGAATTGTTGGGATTCAATGTTTATACAAGGAATATTTGAGGAAGACGGTCGAGACAGATCAGAATAGCATGGAATATCTTGCCTCTTCCTCTAATATTGCCAAATATTATTCAATGCTTTTTGCAGGCAAAAGACGAGCGATGCACACACCCTTTTCCTTCGATCGTTTCATATTTATCAACGAGTGGAATAATAGAAATTGGACAATTTTTTACCTAATTAGCTGCGACTTTATCGATTTTCCATCATTGTTGAATTGGTGAAAAAAAAAAATCACTCTTCTCTCGCTAATTAATCCTGTCACTTGCTAAATATCTCGTTATACATCCAATAGAAAAACACAGAAGAATACAATAAAAGAAAGAACAAATTTGTTAGAATGAAAAGAAAAGGAAAATGCAAACATACCCGAGAGAGAAATGTACGAAAAGCAGGCAGAACCAGTGTTGTTCTTTGGGAAAACTGTTTCTTAAGTTTTATCCATAATGGTATAAGATCAACCTCAACTGGGGAATTGAATGACAAACGTCTGCAGAGATCTATTTTACTGAGCAGCTCACATGAAATGGCAATGATTGCTTTCATCTGTTGAAACATTATTGCTCTCTCTCTCTCTCTCCCTCTCCATATTGTACTTTAGTCGTCAAATTTTTTTACATATGATAATGACTCTCTCCCTCTCCATATTGTACTTTTAGTCTTCAAATTTTTTTACATATGATAATGACATAAATATAATGACATAAATGATTACATATGACAATGACATAAATAATTTATAAACTTTGACATAATATATAAAGATTAATACATTAAAAAATCTCCCAAATTTGTACACTTGCGATAAATTTATCCTAAATTATTTTTTTTATCATGAAAAAAACCCAAAATGGTACACTTGTAACAAATTTAACCCGACTAATCATAAAAACCCTAAACTGATATATCTATGACAAATTTATCCCAAACTAATTTATTCAACCGCAAAAAACTCCAAACTAGTAAATTTGTGACAAATATATACTAAGTTAAATTTGATTAATACAAAAAAAAATCACAAAAATTGTAAACAGTGACAAATTGAGCGTAAAATCCAAAATTGGTATACCGATCAAATGTCACGTGTCATTTAACTTAATAATTTGACGGTAAAATTTAACAAAAACTTACATAGGGTAAATTTGTCACAAGTGTACTAGTTTAGGGTAAAATTGTCAAAGGTATATCAATTTGGGGTTTTTGGTGGTAAAAAAATAATTTGAAGTAAATTTGTCACAGATGTACCAGTTTTGGGTTTTTCCGGATTATTAACCCAATATATAACGTGGTCTCTAAACTTTAGTCCATGTGCAATGCCATCTATTTCAATATGATCCATAAAATTTTAATAAATATTCAATTTGATCCTTAGATTGTATGAAAATATTCAATATTATCTCTGCATTTAAAATTTTTCACATAAAATGATAATATTGAATATTTTCACATAATTTAATAACTAAATTAAACATATATCAAAAGTCTAAAAATCACATCGAACAAATTAAAAGTTTAAGAACAACATTATACATGGAGTTAAAGTTCATGGATCACATTATATATTGAGTTAGAATTCATAGACCATTTAAATTTCATTCTATACAATTGAGTCCTTAATTTATTCAACACGACATGGTCCTTACAATTGTGCTGATGAGGCTTAGGCGACCCTCATCAGCCACCGCAACCTCCACAACACACTCACCGATGGACCTAGATGACATTGGTTCTGTCCATCGACATTCATGTCTCCTTTGGAAATCTGACATGGTGCCAACATGGAATGTTTGGGCCGAATTCAACCGGCGACGAGCTCAAGACTTAATTGGAAATTTCTTAAAACCTTAAGTCCCTTATTGATCAACCGTCAAAATCTTAAGTTTCGAATATGCACTTATCTTGAAGAAAAGTTAGAGAGCCTAGATTGAATATGAGATGATACTAAGATTACCCTACTTTTATATAAGATCAAGTCGATCTTATCAAAAACTTAAAAGTACCTAACAAAATGGGTAATCTTATTAACAAAATAGGTAAACTTGATGTTATGAAAATAGGCGAAAACCACCTCATGTATGGTATTCAAGACCGGCACGAACCTAACTAATACACGCACCTCCTTCCTAACGAGCAATCAATGTCAACATATACTGCACCCGAAACAAAAATATCCGGAAAGCCGAAGAAAACATAATCCATTATCAACCAATTGAAATGCGCGTGTATCTGAGAAATTGAAGAAAGAAAGGCGCTGAATCAACAGGAAACATGAACCTAAGGAGATAACATATGAGAAACACAAACGTAATTATAAGCAGGAGAATATATCGTTATTTATTACGATGAAGGAGTGGGCTACGTATGCACTTCAAGGATCACAAACCCCAAGCGGAACAAGTTGGATGTGGACGTGGTGAAAGAAAATAGTCAGGCAAAGCAAGAAAGCGAGGTGGGGTTTTTTCCTTTTAACGATTTCTGTCGATTGCAATTCGAGGTTGAGTCCAAATCTGGTGTAGTTTTCAAGCGGTGCTTGCATATCAAGAGGCCATGGCCCCTTTTGTGCTACACGACACTGTTCTCAATTGCTCACAGGCCCCACATCCCTCCCTCTCTCTCTCTCTCTCTCTCTCTCTCTCTCTCTCTCTCTTTCTCAGAGACATGTCTTGGCTAAGCTAATGTTAAGTTATGATTGTACGATTATATTTCAACGAGTCGATGTTAGGTTGGCGAGACGAGGGTACTTCAAAGAAATCAAGATGATTAATCTTACATTTCATCAATCTGTCATTAAATTTAGGTTTTCAACTGTGATTATGTATGATTGGGATTGCATTCGAGCGGTACAGCTTGCTCCTTGTTTTTTAATGTGCTCACCTTGACTCCATCAAAATCTAAATTTAAACGTGTGTTTGAGTGAAAGAATTTTTTATAAATTAGTTTTCTATACTTTTTTGCATTTGGTTTGTTGAAAATGATTAGTCAACGGAAAATCCAAAAAACATATGAATACTTAAAGTGAGGAAAACGAGTCCACAAAATAAATAAATAAAAATCGTAATCAACGAAAGTGCTAGCTCACAATAGCTATGTAGAGGACCATAAAACACTGACTAGCCACACGAACGGGTCAAATTCAGGATTTAACCTGTGAAGGTAAAGTCCGACTCGTGATTTTCGTGATTTGTACGTATGATCTCCGATTCTTGAATTGAAAGAACCTCGACGTCTCAACAACAACGCCAAACTCGAGTGTCAAAATATCTGATCAGCAAACCCTAAGGGTCAAAATATCCAATTCATTCGGTTCTGATCAAGACTGACTCTCTCTCTCTCTCTCTCTCATCCATCCATATGGGCAAAAAGCTGGGTACAACCAGTGAAGGGTGCATGGGGAGGTGGACACCGGACGTGGAAGACCTGAGGGTCCATCAGGATCACGCACACATCTCTTCAGGGATCTGGCATAGCATGGGGACGCAGCGTGGGGGAGGGGACGATGTGATCTCCTGCGCGTGTGCCCACGTAAAAAGAGAACAAGCGATCCCAGTTCGTGCTGCGCGCAATCTGAAACTTTTAGGTTCACTCGCTTGCTTTTCACCTCAGCGACAACGCAATAATCTTTGTGGTCCTGAGGAGTACATGGCCTTTCCTTGGACTCTTGTCGTGTGATGTGGTAATGGGTCGCGGTATTGGCTCGAGCGTCCGTGTGAAAGAGAGAGAGCGCGGTAGAGCATCATTGCATCGCTTGTTCTGCATCGTTTGAATTCGAAGGGTTCAGGTTGAGATAATGCAAGTACGCAGCGTACTCTTGTCTTGTCTTAAGAGGCCAGCTAGGGGCATCCCGAGGGGGGCCGGGATTAGCGATTAAGGACCACACGCGTGTGGATTAGCCCTCTCGACACCGCAGGTGTGGATTTAATGCGATTCTAGAACAGTAGGATGTCCGCGAACGTGATTGGGAATCAGATTTGCAGACGTACAAGTTCACGCGATGAAGCGGGGAAGTGTTCCAGCTATCTATGGAATCCGATGACGACTGTCGTAGATGCTCTTCGGAGGGAAAAATATGTACTTGTGCTACAAAGCCTAGGTGACCACAGTCAGCGGATAATATATCAAGTTATTAAAGAATTAACAAATGAGGTCAAAATACGTGGATAAATGGGAAAATTATCAAAAAAAATCTTAAATTTATTATACTTATGTCAATTTAGCCTTAAATTTTTTAATTGTGTCGGCGAGAGATGCTAGATCTTGGCAAGGCGCCACATGCCCTCATAACTAGAAAGGGCATCTCCCGATGGTTGCCTTGTGGCCAACCATCCTTGTTAGCAGCCTTGCATCTAAAGGAAAAAAAGAAAATAAATTATAAATAAATTCAAAAAATAATTAAAAAATTATCTATGTTGGTATCGGACATCTTACATCAATCATGTCATTTAGGATGTTCGGTGTTCACGTAGGCAATTTTGAGCTAAAAATTGACTGAATAGACTCAATTAACAAAATGTTATAAGGTTTAAAACTCACTTTAGATAATCAAAATGCTTATGATTAAATTGCTTATGATCGAAATAGAAAAGTACCATAAAGCACATGAAATTAATAAATCAATTTGAGGTCAAAATTCGGATTATCACTAGAGAGGAGTTTTCTAGATTGATATTGATGACCTTACAGCTATTCTTGGATATAAAGTGCTTACATATATAACGAAGGTTGTGCAAATTCTTGTCCCGAGCCGCCTTTTGCGTTTCCACTTGTCCTGAGCGCTTCAGTCTCTTCATTAGTCATATCTGCAACTAGACTAGGGGCACTGTCTTCATTATTCATCCCCATCAAGTGCAAACAATCTCATTTGTGGTCCGGCCATCTGTACATTTCCAAATTTAGACAGTGCCACAGCTTCTTCAGTTGGAGCCGCTACCTCCACTCATTTCTTTTATTTATTTAGGTATAAATGTTGCTTTTATTGAGAAATATTACCATGGTTTGCTATTTTCTATCGTTTGATCCACAAAAGCTCATATTATACTTTTGGGTTCGTGTCATGTTTTGGTATGGTACTTTCCTTAGAGTTTGGGCAATCTTTAAAGATTCATGCATTTTTTCAGATATGAAAATAACAAAACAATCTTGATTAATGAAAATTAAATCTTATTGTTTTGTTAATGCATGGAATGTTAAGATGTTCTAGCTTCATTCCTTGGCGATCTTTCCTAGTTTAGATACATGGTGTGCCCACTGTTGGAATATGTCAGCGCAATTATGTCTCCATTTTATCATTTTAAGGTTTCAAATGCATGCCATAAGTAAATCCATATAAGACGAGTATGCTCTGGCATTATTATATTATTATAGATTCTATGCAAAAGAAGTCTTACTAAAAATCTTCTACTTTAGGGATCTTACATTCACTTCTCCCAAATAAATTGGGTGGATAGCACCATATTCTTAGTAAAATATATATATATTAAAAAAAATAACCAGAACAGGCCTAAGCAATGTGCTTGTTCACTTGAATAGCTCTGGGATGAGATAGATCTAATTTGAGGTCATTTAGTACTGGGGGATTGACTACATATGTTAGAAATTGTTATCCAATGTCTAAAGTGGTTAATAGGTCTGGCCTAAATTTACAAGGGCACCTACCATTGCCAACATGCAATTAAGTCTTGAAAGGCTAGTAAGAAGTCGCAGCTCACATCTATGACCAATTTTTTTTCTCGAAGTTAGCTTTGGAGTTTCAGGTATCCAAACTATTTGTGATTTTTGAAATGTTACCAACTCAACGGACACCTTCAAAAGAGGCAAAAACATCCTTTAAGATGAACTCTTGCATGTCTCAATTGAAGAGGGACCAGAAGAACCAAGCGAAATCACTCGAACTAAGACGAGAACCGTTTCGTTTAAAAAGAAAAAAGAAAAGAAAGACGAGAACCGTTATGTTTTTGTATGTTGTCCATGCGTCGGTTTAAGCTTTTAGCAAAATGCAAACTCCAATCATTAGGGGCAATTTTCCAGTGTTTTTGGACATTGATGAGGTCCTAAAGTAAAGGGGGGGGCAACTTCGGATCATTTGGGCCTAATTGGGCCTCCAAGGCATTCTCCAGAAGAGAGGTAAGCCTTTCAATTCAAGTAATGTCACTAGGGCTTGCATTCAATTGTCCACTAGTGGGCTCTACGGGTTTCTTTTGTGGGATCACACTGTTCCTTCTTTTTTTTTGGGATCGATAACAAAGCATTTCATTCATCGAACATCAAAAGGATAACATAGATTATGGGTTTCTAAATATTAGAAATCCCAGAGTGGTAAAGGCTGTGACGAGATCCAGAGTGGTCCAAATCTTCCGTTGGGTTTAAGCTATCCAATCTGCGACTTGGTTGGACTCGTGCCGGCGATGGGCCAACTAAATATATTTGGACCATCCGAGCCTATCTTTGCACTCTTCAATTATGGCCCGCAACTCCCTAAGGGCATGGACATGTTCCTTATTTGGCTGACGAAGTCCTCATCCCTAGAGAGCAAAAGAGGCACCTTGAGGGGAAAATTCAACCCGAGCTAAGAATGACATGGCGGGACAAGTTGAGTATATCACGATTCGAGCTTGACCTTTAGTTTCTGTTTCGCCTATCTTTTTATTCATGGACAATTGACTGAGTATGTAAAAGGTCTATAGGATTTGTGAGACGAATTCATGAACAAACGAATGGAAGAGTTTTAGTTTTAACATTATAGATCTTTCGTTGTGTCCACACTATACAAATTACTGAACATAGCTATGCCAATATAAAGGAAGAGGAGAGAAGGAAACCCAATACACTTAATAACGACCCCAATCATCATTCAAACTAATTCGAATATATATATAGCCTGATTGAATTTTGATCTCAATTTAAACCCACGTAACAACTTCTTTCCAATTTGACATTCTAATTGAGAGAACGCCAATCACAAGCCGATTATCCAACCAAGAAAGTCCTTCACCGATCTCACGGGTGGGTTAACTGTCTCATCTAAAGCGTACGTAAATCACTTAAAAGATCCAGAATTTCTCCTCTTTTAACTCCTTTTGGATTTTCCACACGCTCCACGAGAGCCCCTCTTTTGCGCGCAAACTGATCGTCAAGAACCGGTGCCAACGATCGGATAACGTAGCTAATCGGGAAGCCATCATGCGTCCCAACCTGATCCGCAACGTTGTCACATTTCGAATGGCGATGAAGGAAACATCGTACGACGCAGCCGCGGCTCCTTTTGGGAGAACCATCGGACCTGAATCGTCCCTTGTGTGTCAAGCTCATCCGTTGTCGAGAGATAAGGGGATTCGGGTCCCGATTGGGTGACTCGGAACGATTTGAGCTGTCTGCTTCTCTTCTTATCCTTAAGAAAGATGAAAGAGATTCACAAGCAACTGCCGATCATTCAAAAGCAAAACCGTTGCTGACTAACTAATCCAATCCGATAACCGCCACGCTCGTCGCTTTCTGCATGCTCTGATATGTCGGATGAGATTGATTCTGTGTTGGGCCTGACTGATGTCCCACGTTTCTGCCCCAGCGGAACAACTTGGTTGCTTTGAATTCGCTTTCCTTAGCGTGGTCGCGTTTGGGTCAGTTTTTGCGTATCCTTTTCCGTGTTGGGACCGAGAGATTCGAACGAACTTTTTCTCCGTGGTTGGATCCCACGCCATCTAATCGAGTAGTAATCGAATTTGACACTTCATGCTTCTTCTTGGATATTTGATGTACATGATATAAAATTAGTGGATTTTACGTATCTCCTATGATTATCCATATCAATTAGGGGATTATGAATAATCAAGGAAGATACGTACATGGATCCCTTATAGATATGGAAAACTGAGGGAGACATGCAGAATCTTCAAGAGATACCTCACATTTTAAATTATATATTTTGTTAATTTTTTAAATGTTGGCAAAGAGAAAAAGGGTTGGGAAGTTGGCCTAGCATGAAACCCTCGTTTTTTTTTCTTTTTTTTTTGGGGTGCAAAAATAGAAATAACTAAAATGGGTGGATTATCGTTAAAGAACTATCATTTTTTCGAGATAGATATCTTCTTAATATATACGAAGTAAATTACATTTTTGATTTAATCTCTGATTAAGAATGCATTAAAAAAGAGAATTTAAAATCTGATTTTTTTTTTCCTTCATATCAAATTGCAAATCTCAGCAACCACTCATTTCCTTGTCTAAGAACAAGAGGATAGCTTCTTTTGAAAACCGTGGATATCTCAATTAACAGTACCAAGAGAGATTGCGGGCTCCTAAATTGCACTACCCTTTCTAGCATTCACATTGCTAGACCGTCTGAAAACCCTTTTTTTTTTCTCTCCATGATAAGTCCAAGAGAATCGGGAGCTTTTTGTTATTCAATCCACCGCCAGCATTATTCCAACTCTCTTCAGCAACCGCAGCTCATAAATATGGAAGATGAACCATTTTGTCTCTCGGTGGTTGGGGGAAGATATCAACGTTTTCTTGGATAGATTGATATTGACATGGGTTTGGTCTCGATGTCAACAAACAAAAAGCAATGTTGAGTATGATGTGGGAAGGCTCTTACAATTTGAGAATATAATTTATAACCACCAAGATGATTGATCTACGCATGCATTATTCTCGAGTAATTTGAAAAGTCTATGCTTCGCACTTGAATTATGGCGGGACTATTGTAATGAGCTTGTCCATCTAGGCAATGGTTGTGGCTTAGTTCAAGCATTTTATAAGCGACATAAAACTCCCATTATAAGGCCCAAAGGGTTGCCCAATGTCGATCTCTCCATCGTCCCTTTTCAAGCGCGTAAGCATATAATAAAATAATCATATTATGTTAATGAGATATCACCAGGTCAGTCCATTGCATTTCACTACGCGTGCCAGGGGATTCCTTTAGCACATTTGTTGAGCATGCATCATTAGGGAATACTTTAACAACCCCACACACAGTTGGCACAATTGACTTGGGCATTTGGAAATTCCCAACCCAAAAATTGGAAGTCATCAATTCGAATTTTGCTAACTACTATGGACCACCTACATGGTTGAAATATGAAAGTTTGTAATTCATACATTTAGTCACCCTCCATCCATCATTTTATGATTTTAGATTGGACTTTTTTAACATAGCATCAAAGTCAATATCCATCACCGTTACTCAAATTTTCACATGCTAATCCTAATTCGATTTGCACATAAAAATGGCGTTGACAATACAGTTCATATCTCTTTAAATGCCAATGTAGTTTTCTTTAAACTTTTAACTGCACTTTGTAAAATATTCTCAACATCAGAAATTTCCTTTTAACTGAGGTCAATAACTGTCCTTAGGTCAATCATTAACACGATCCTACCTAAAGTATGGTGATACGACAGAGAAGGGGCCAGCTTCTCTCTCATAAATGTTCCTTCAGTTGAGAAACTGGTTGGTGGACAAGTGCAATATTAAGTGCATCAATCTTGTCGATAGGTCACCAAAACTTATCTTCTTTATGGACCTTTGGGGAATGTGTAATTGGTGGCTAAGCGGTTGAACCAGAACAAAAACCAATGCCCGTCAGCTTCAATGTCAACAAGAGAAAACAGCTGTTTACTGACCATGTAACTAATCCAAGATAAGCAATATTAAACTAACTTATCTGTTGATCGATAGGTCAAAAAACATCCCCACTGAACTATATTATTAATTAAGAAAACTAGAGTTCGTTAAGGCTTCTTAAAGCACTAATCAAAAGGACAATGATGGTGTCACTCGCTAGGACTAAACTTCCTCATGAGTGCATCCATCCGTTCATCAAATAATATTCAATTGGGTTACCACGTAGCATGCCACATTTCTTAAAACGCCATTGCGATCGTCACAAGCCGACCAATTTCACTTTTGAATGTGACTTAAGTTCCTAATCAATGAGCTTCTAGTAGGGAGAGACCAGTTAGACTACGACAAGAGATTCGGCGTCAATTTGATCGTTTGTCCGTACCACGCCATTATGGGCACGACGATCAAGCCAAACCAATCGAATAAGGGTCGTTTTCCTTATGGTTCATTCACATTTATCCGCGTCTTTGGAAGGAGACGTTCATCAGGCGTTCGTCACGGTAGATTCCTGAGCATTATCGAAACATCTTATTTTCTCTCGTTTTGATAGATTAAATGAGTCTTCCGACAATGATTTTTTCTTTTGTTTCACTTATAAAATATATTTTCGAGAAAACAGAAAATTAAATAAATGATTAATATATTCTGAAGGCCAATAGCCCTCTCAAACAAGAGTGTAGCTAAACGTATTTTTTTTTCCAATTCTTTTTTTTTTTCAATGACAAGTATAGCCAACCATGTTTTGTTTTGCCTTATCCAACCGTTCGTATATCGGCCCCATCGACTGGCCATGAGTCATTCTGTACATTTTATCCAATTAAACATCTCAATCCGTTCTCCACCGAAACGTTGAAAGCCGGCCAACTTCAGACGGAGGCAACCCACATTTTTCTTAGGAGAATCTATCCTTTCACATTAAAAAAAAATATATATATAAAATAAATGAGTTTGAAAACTCTCAAATAATTCTACAGAATCGGCCAACCACGGACTTTTCACTATATTTATAATTTTCCTTTTTTTTTTCCTGAAAGACGTGGCGTGGCCGGCCAATATTTTCTCCCTTTTTTTATTATGTAATTTGTCTTGAATGTGTAGCTAAACTATAATTTGCCTTGTTTGAGAAAGGAAAAAGAAATAAAAAAAAAAAAAAATTCATATGTCAATATCAAGCCCAAGTTGTTGGGGACAGTTAGCTACTCGTGACGATGCATGTTGTTTATTTTAGGATTTCAAGCGACGGTGCAATGAACTTCGATTATGTCTCTGTTGCATGGCAATGATCGGTTACCAAAACACATTTTTTTTTTTTCTTTTTTTTATAAATCCAATAAGGAGAAAAATGAGGTTGAAAACGACCTTTTGTGGGTCCAAATTAGAGGGGTCCCAAATGGGGTTTTATCAAAAACAGCAAATTAATTATTGTGCAATAAGTTAATATGACAGTGATCTGTACACGTCTCCACACCCACTAGAATGGAGTCAATCTAATCTAGAATACATAATCAAAGGAAATCGTCAAAATTATTCCTAAATCTATTGTATCGATATCAATTCAGTTTTAAATTTCTAAACTTTAATCATAAAATTTTGCATGAGATACCAATTTATTTTTCCGACAAATTCTTATTGAAAATGACTAACATTGACGATTCAATCATTGTCGGTCGTGTTATATGGCACTTTGCCACATGAGCTAGTTTCGACGAAAATTGATTGGAATGACGATATGATTGCTTCACCAAAACGTTATCTATCAATGGGTGCTTGATCGGATTGCTATTTCACTATCATTGTTAGAGTCGTGATTGAATACTATCACGAGTCAAATAACACAAAACTTTGTGTCGTGGGTCGGATTTCAATCTTCTTCCAAGAGTTTTCAGCTGCATCCCATCTGTTCAACATCACCCAATGTTTTCCACGTTAACTTACTTTTATGGATGAATAATTCCAAAGGGCCAATCACAAAATAGTTAGGCAATCTTTTGACCCTTTTTTTTAAAGGGCCCTACTATTGCACTTAAATAAATTGTGAGTTGGCAGAGAGTTTGGATTAGATCAATAGCCAGTCAAGAAGTCACTTTTTTATCAATACGTGGCGCCCTCATCCATTACACTATACGCATTTTGGCCATTTTCCATCGATTTGGTCCAATCGTGATACTATTTCTCTATAGCATGAGGACATCATGGAAAGATTGCTAGAATCAATTGTTCTTTTCGGTTGCACGCTAGCAATTGGTGCGAGAAAGATGGGTTCGACATGCGACGTATCCTCGTCCCATTTCGCCGATAGGGCATCGAAATTGGATCAGACCGAAAGCAATCGAAAAGATGACCCCTCGCTCTCCATCGGAATTCACATCTGCACGATAATTTCTACGTCGTTTCTGAATGGTTATGCGGAGAAAATGGAGCCATGCAATTGCATGCGATGATAGCACCAGCTAATAATTGAGCTTAAGGAAAATGAAATTAGAAGCTTTTTTGAAGATAAGCGACGTCCCACTCGACCGGCCATTCCAAGTGGATGGACGATACGTGAGGTTTTCAAACCTTTCGTGGGCTGAGGTGGGCCACTTCCCAACCAAGGCGATAGACTCCGGAGCAAATGGCGCACTTCTTATTTATTTATTTATTTATTCTTTTAAATATCACTTTTCTATTACAGACAAAAAAATAGAATTAATATCACGAAAAATTAATATCACGAAAAATTCCAAAATGATATACTTATAATAAATTTGTCAAATACTAATTTTTTATTATAAAAAACATTTAATAAATTTACTGGAAATAAATTTTTAAACAAAATTTATGATAAATTTTTAAAATTAGATTAATATTTAAAAAATCATAAATTGATATATCTTGTTTGATAAATTTATTTTGAGGTTTTTGATAGTTAAAAAAAATATTTTTATTAAATTAGATTAATATTAAAAAATTTAAATTGGCCATATACCCGAATGAATGGAAATAGTTTCTCATTTCATTGAATATACCCAAATCCGAATTTGTTGTTCCTTAAATCATTTCTCATCTATGGAAAAACTCTCGAAAAAGATATACCCGAATCGGATAATCTCCGTTTATGAGTCCAAAACCACGAAATTATCTTCTAATACTGCTTTGAAGATTAATATTAACGTCTTCCTACTCGTCATTCCATTGAAAACCTAGAGGAAAATTCAACATGCTTGGTGAAGAAAATTAGTTAGGTAAAGTTGCATATCATCTCTTGATTGGTCATGTTTGACAATATATTTATATTTTTTTAAGTACTTTTTTTTTTTGTATTTTCTTACTCAAAGTGAAAAAATAATTTTGAAACGGAAGACTAAGAATTGCCAAGAAGGTTTTTGACTCTCCACGACACAAATGGCCTCCCTCACCTAGGTGAGGGCCGCTTCGCCCATGGCCAACGGGAACTTGCAAGCCCATGCTGTTCAAAAGAAGGGAAAAAAAAAAAGAATAAAAATTTCTAATAAAATATCTATGTTGATGTCGACATGATATATAAGATGATCGACGTCCACATCTACATTAATGATTTCAAATCAGCCGGATGCATTGAATTATTATTGATGCAAAAATTTTTATGATTAAATTGGTTTAATTGAAATATTTATGATTGAATTTATATTAATGCAATAAAATTTTAAAAAATTTGGTACTTTTTCCGTACAAAATGCAATGAAACCCGTGAGAAATTATTTTTCTGACCTGGCCAAACACATGCCGCGCGGGACCCACTTTTCTGCTGACGTTGAACTAGATGTCTGTCCTTTTCAAATGGCGGAGGATGAGGTTAGGTTTTTATTCAATTGGTGCGGTTTAGGAATTAGGGTAATGAGAGAATATTGTGATAATCATTTCATGACTTGGTAGTGGATGGAGACTTAGAGCTGGCAAAATGGGTCATAAATCCATATTATGATGGGTTTAGTGGAGACGCACCGCATTTATATTGTAATTCGTTTTTATAATGTATATGCCGAGAAGAGAATTATAAAGTTAGAAATCGGGTAGCATTTTTTGAACCCAACATGATTTAATTATAGTTTTCTACGTGCTTTAGCTGCATGGCAAGAAAGCAGGAAATGGGACAGATGTTGACTGATTAATAAGTAAATCAAAAGACAAGAACTGGGCTATTAACACGCCAATCAGCTTGAAAACGAGATAAGATGAAAAGGAGTGTCATTACGGGAAAACGGGATACTGCCGACACGTTAGTCAGCTTCTGAACGGGGTAGGAATTTGAAAAATGAGCTTTTTAATCAGGTGAAAAATGGGATCATTCCTCCAATTCACTGTTGTATCTACCTAAACTCAACACAAGGGATTTTTGTGATAATTATCTTATCTTTTGCTTGATATCATAGAACAAAAACTCAATTTATTTCGTATATGAAAAGTACTATACTGACATGTGGAATTATTCTAACTTATTTGTCATTTTCCTTTATCGGGGGTTTGTTTTGAAAAGAGATTCTAGGAAAGCGATGTAGTCGGATAGTATCACGAGTCAAATTAGCTTGACTTTTGTATCTCATGTTAAATTATCACTCTTCTTATGATAACTTTCAATCGTACCTCATTGGGTCTCGAGATAACTAAGAATCCAAATATGAAAGCTTGCAGTTCATCTGCACAAGACATTCACTAATGTTTTAAAGAAATCGAATGTAGCTTTTCTAAGTGAGGTTAATAAAGGTCTTTACGATGATCAGTAACATGATCCTACCTATCAATCAAATGCCTATCAGCTTCAATGTCAACAGGGAAAACTGGTGTTTACCGACCACGTAACCAATCGAACATAACGAAATTAGATTGGCTCGTCTGTTGTTGGGTCAAGAACCCCCACCAAGGAATTGTGCTAATTAAGAAACTGGAGTTCGTTAAAGCTTCTGTTAAGGAACCTAATCCCACTTTCAAAGCACTAATCAAAGAAGCAATGATGGGGTCGTTCGCTTGCCAAAACTTCCTTGTGCACACATTCATTCATTAAACAAAAGTTTATTTGGCTACCACCTGGTGTTAGGGTTGTGTAATCAGATTAGTTTTGCCTGAGAACTAGGCCGGATAGTTCGAAAACGTCTAGTACTAGGTTTCCATTAAAATTGGTCTAGTTCCCAGTTCCAAGTGAAAAACTACCCACAAAATGAATCGACCGGACCAAATAGGAACTAGTTTCATAAAGCCTAAAAACCCTAATTTTTCCTGTGACATCATTTTCTCTGTCTCTCCCTTTTTTTTCTGGTGTCTCTCTCTCTCTCTCACCCTCTTCCTTGCTCGCTCTTGATTGGCCCTTACTCGTTCAAGCCTTGCAACCCTCATTTGTTCCCGAATCACCTTCACTTACTTACTCCTGTCCATCTTTTACTTTGTAACTGTTGTATTGCTCATATTATTTTAATGTGAAAAATGAAACCAAAGAAAAACAAATTCTTTTGTAGACCCATAACAGGACCAAAAAAACAAAGTTTCTAGAGTTGATTCTAAGGCAAATAAAATAGGTTTCAAATTCCAAAACCGGAAATCGATTACAACAACTTACATACCCTAAAACCGATCACCTTTACATAGCACGACCCATTACGCTCAACTGATCGTTCCTAAGTAGTATGACACATTACGAGCACAACGATTGAGAAAACAGATCGAATGAAGGTCGTTTTCCTTATGACTCATTCGCGTTTATCCGCGTCTACGGAAGGAGACGTTGGTGGACGATCGGTCACGGTCGATTCCAAAGAATCGTCGAAACCTTTATATCCCGTCTCCGTTTTGAGACCAAGATTATTCGGGAGATTGACAGAGTTCGGATTAGATCAATAGCCAATCGACAGGTCGCTTTTATCATTACGTGGCGCACTCATCCGTAGCATGATGAATTTCCGGCCTTTTCATATGAATTTAGTGAAAACATGATATTGTTCTCCTTTTTTTTTATCGGGACATGATGCGAGGCCTGCCAATATCAATTGGGTTTTTCTTGCGTGAAAGCAACTGTTGGGAGAAAGATAGGCCAGGCATTCGCCATGTCCTCTGTCCATTCTATCAATTGGGCACCGAAGTGATTGGACAATAGGCTAGTTGGTCGGTCACAAATCCGAAACCCGACCACGCCATCTAATCTCTATATTGAAATTCATCTATAACGTTTGTGCAATTCACGTACGATGATCTCTATGTCCTTTGCTTATATGATGTGCAAATTATTGTATGGAATAATGCATGTCGCCCTTTTCTCTCCCCCTGCAACAAGCCGATTTAGCTCTAATTGAATCGAACATTTTCTTTCTTTTTAATTTGTTTTAAATAACACTTTTCTATTTGAAGCAAACAAAAATATGATTGGGTGTTTGTCGTTGTCAGCTTAGAGAATTCTTCACGGTCAACAATGTTCATTGCGTTTTAAATAGATTTTGGGCAAGTAGGAGAACCGGCCGTTCTAAAGTAAAATTGATCTTTGCTATTTTGATACGGTTTGAAATGATGAGGAAAAATATATGAATTTGGTCCAAATTCATTGTTCAATTCGATTGTTTTCATCGTTTTCTCATCCGTGATTTAGTGAATATATTTTGAAAAGGTTTGCCTATACCCGATTCCAAATTTTAAAAATTTATTAGGTCCGAGCAATATTTTCGATTCCATTTGGAGAGCTGGACCGCCTAACTACTTATTAAGAAAGGATTGTCTTCGTATAAGAGTCCAAAACTGCGAGATTTAGCTTCTAATATTGCTTAACAATTGGCATCAACCATGTTCCCGTTCTTCATCTCATTCAAAACCCAGAGGAAATTCAGGATGCATGGTTGAAGAAAATAGTTAGGTAAAATTGCATATTATGGTCATCTTGAAAATATATTTATCTATATTGTATTTTTCTTAGTCAGAAGTCAAAATGGTCTTTAACATGGAAGACCAAGATCGTCACACGGACCGGCCGGTTTTTGACATAAAAATGAAGTAGAATTTCATGAAGATTGAATTATCCAAGTGGCCAAATATTTCGTAGAGCGGGATCCACTTTTTCTGTCCGACGTAGATTAGGTGTATGCGCTTCTAAATGATCAAGATTAAGATAAGATTTTTTAATCAATTTGTGATGTTTAGGAATTAGGTTAACGAGAGAGTATGCCTAATCATTTCATGGTTTGTGAATACGTAGTGGATTATATTATATAATTCATGATTATGTATGCCAAGAAGAGAAAAAAGATTATAAATATAAGCTTATTTTATCTTAATCGACCCAATTAATTTTTAATTTTCGACGCGCTTTGGGTGTATGACAAGAAAGCAGGAGCCTCCCAATCCCAATCACTTTTTGGAACCAATGGACAGATATTGACTGATTAGCGAATAAGTCAAAAGCATGAACTGTAGGCCATCGACACACGCTAATCCGCTTCTAGACGTGATGAAAATTGCAGACTGTTTTTCATCAGGTGAACACAGGATCTAGGGCTGCTAGCACGCCAATCTAGTTACAATCGATATAAGAATTGACGACAAGTTTTACTGGGAATTTACCGTCGCGTACCTACCCAAACCCTAATCAGGCAAGGTGGGTGGGATTGCATCGTCTCTTTTCCTTAATGTTGTACCAGCAAAACTTTGTTATTTTCGTGCATGAAAAGCACCATACCAGACGTGTCGGTCGAGTATTCATGTTAGCAACAAAACATGGAGATTTTTCGGTTGATTGAAGGACTGCAAATAAGGAGGTTAATTCTTGCACACGATTGTAGTAAGAAAGAGCTACAATTAAGGAAATAATCCATCCTACTGCTAATTAAGCTGCCATAATGTTGATAGTAATCTAGCAATCTTCCAAATTGGATAAGATGTATGATAGACATACCAAGCAAGCAAAAATTCAATAATTTAATGGTTTGGATGAACTTTTGAACTAATTGTGGATAAATTTTCCTTTTAAGTATAGCTAATTAAGCCACCATAAAATGCCCTGGAAATTCTTCGAAGGATAAGACTCTGCGAGATAGAGATGCTTAGTAAGTACAATTATGCAGGCTCATACTTACACGTGGCATGATTTCAAAGCTAATTAGGAAAACGACATGTCACCAAAATTAACATTGTCTAACCAAATACCCCAAAAGAGTAAGAATATGAGATCGAGAATTCAATTTTAATAAAATCATGTAATCGAGAGAAGCTAACCTTGTAATTTGTTCGGTAAAAGAAAAAAGATGGAATGTTGTAATGATAGGAATCAATCTTTTAAGGAAATAATCCATCATCTTGCTTAATTTGGAATATTATGTTAAGTTTGATAATGATCTAGAAATCCTCCGAATTTGATAAGAACCCCTGAAGATAGACATGCCAAGTGAGCAAAAACTCAATATAATTTAATGATCTGGATGAACTTTCAAACTAATTTTGGAAAATAATTTGCTTTAAAACGCAATATAATCTCGCCTCAATAAGGAAATAGGAACATCTATAATTCAGTAATATTAACAGAATAACTCTAGCCTTTTTTTTTTTTTTTTTAAGATGGGCATGCCAACAAAGGAAGCTAAAAAGCCTAATCTTCACGAGCAGCAGACTTTAATGACCGATCACGGGGTGGGGAAAATGGCCATAAACATGAAAAGTAATTAATGGGAATTAGGTAGATGTTGTGATATTTTAGACATAACCCTAGGTGAATCTTTGGCGGTGCATTTTGCTTTCGGCGACGGGCGGTGCATCCTGCCGGGGGCTGACGTGGCGGGCGGCGACTGGGCAGTGAGTGGCCATTGCTTGGAGTCAAAGGTACTAACGTCAGGTCAGGCCAGGTGGTGCAGGGGGCTCTGCCGCGGCGGATTCGTTGACTTTTCTGCCAATGGGGAAAAAGGTTGGGGCGATTGCAGTTGCCCATACTCAAGTAGTTTGCATTTCGTGGTTCAACAAGAAATACACTCTTTTAAGTCAGTTTTCTTCTCCCTTCAAAGGCATAAATACTTTTTTTCTCCCTTTTCTTCCAGTATAAGTGATGAATTTCTTCTTCTTCTTCTTCTTTTTAAAAGAGGGGGCGGGGCGGGGCCAGGAGAATAAAGATGTAAGTTTTGTTTTTTTAATTGAAAACTCCCCCCATTATCTGACTAATTGACTTTGATACTCAAAATCAAATTCAAATGAGCAGTGTGAATTGATAGGAAGTTTTCGGCTTATAGATTATGACTGGATCGATATAGTGGAAGTCAACCAATGATGATGTGCTCGAGATGTGTAAATTCCTTAAGATATGGCAGGAATCCCGATACCTTAGTAAAACATTGTCTTGAAATAGCCGAACACGAATAACTTCTTGAATGCTGGAATGTGAATTTAACAAGCATGTGTGAATCTCACGGTGGGATTCTCTTTTCAAACCGGTTTACCAAAAAAAGACGATTAGCTTCCTCAACCAAAAATCATCTACCCCTTGTCCCGCCAGCTAATCTCAAAACTTGAAATCATATTTAAATGAGTTGTACGGCTCAATAGAAATTTTTGGGTTATAGATGGCCGGATCGAGAAGCTAGTATTAAGTCCTTAAGATATGGGAGGAATCTCAATACCTTAGTCAAACACTCTCGAAATAGTCGAACACGAACAACTCCTCACATGCCAGAACACAAATTCGACAAGCAAATGTGAACCTCATGGTGGGATACTGTTCTCAAACCGGTTTTACCAAAGAAAGGTAAACAGCTTCCTCAGCCAAAAGCAAAAGGACAGAAAGAATGCACTTCAAAGGGTGCATGAATTTAGCAGAGAGACATGTTTGCAGAAAAAGAACGGCAATTTCAAATTGACCGAAATTTTGGAAAAAGAAATGTAAAAGCAAAAACTACAAGGGTTCTTATTGAATGCTTTTGCTTTAAACAGATGTCAATCTCAAATGCCAATTTTCTTGCCAATGCCAAAGTTACCGTGGCAGATGATGCAACGAGATCCCTTCCATAAAGGCAACCAGAAATGGACCCACGAGAAAAAAGCAAGAAACCGAAACCTCCTCTTCTAAATCTTTATAAATTGCCAGGCTTCCCACTCCCTCCACAACACACCAACCGAACTCCCCACCAAAACCCTCTCTTTCTGTCCCTCCGTCTCTCTCTCTCTAGCTCCCATTGCATGCTCAATGGAATAAAGGAGCGGCTGTCGTTTGCATGACCAAATCCAAAAGCCCCCAGGCATTCCAAAACCAAACGCCATCGACACGTCGACACACCCTACCCTCATACGTCCCCCCTCTTTCTTGATATCAGGAGCAGAATCTTCTCACTGGTATTGGCCAAGAAAGTCCGTCCCTTTGCTTGGTTTTGGAGAGGGAGGGTCACGGGTTCGAAACGTTCGAACGTCGGAACATGGCTGGACCCAAGCTGGTGCTGGCATTGATTCTGCTCTCGTGGGCATCTTCAGTGTCGTGCTCTGTTTCTTACGACAGAAAGGCTATCGTCATTGATGGCAAGAGGAGGATCCTCATCTCCGGTTCCATTCACTATCCCAGGAGCACGCCTGAGGTAGCGACGATCCCAATGCGGCTCACGACATGTCTCTTTCTATACTTTTTTTTATTTTTCTCCGAAAAGTAATCGTGTTTTACTTGGTCTCTGGGCTTTCGCGTGGTTGCAGATGTGGCCTGATCTCATATGGAAGGCCAAACAAGGAGGGCTGGATGTTATTCAAACCTATGTTTTCTGGAACGGACATGAGCCTTCTCCCGGAAAGGTAAATGCTACTTATGATCTTCTTTGGATTATATAACCATTTTGATTCACCGATTATATTTTCCTCATTTTTCTTCTTTAAATTAATGAATTTTCTTGTTCTCTCCTTGTTTTCTTTTTTCTTCCCTTTGTGCAGTACTACTTTCAGGACAGGTATGATCTGGTAAAGTTCATCAAGTTGGTGCAACAAGCTGGTCTTTACGTTCATCTCCGGATTGGGCCTTACGTCTGCGCTGAGTGGAATTTTGGGTACCTATTTTATAGCATAAAAATGAAAAGGAGAACTTTTTTTTTTTTTAAATTTATTTTGCTATATATTTTGAAACTCATGTGCTCTGTTTCTTGTGCTGGTTTGTGATGCAGAGGATTCCCTGTTTGGCTGAAATATGTCCCGGGGATCGCTTTCAGGACAAACAATAAGCCATTCGAGGTTGTCCATTTTTCTGAAACAAATTTCCCTTCTCGATCTTTTTCATATTTCTAAACCTTTGACTAACGAAACATTTATCAATTATTTAATGAAGGATGCAATGCAAAAGTTCACGCAGAAGATTGTCAACATGATGAAGGCAGAGAGGTTGTTTCAGTCCCAGGGAGGTCCAATAATATTATCTCAGGTGAGAAACCTTCCACCATTTCTACAACCCCTTCTAGAAGATGGACCATTTCAATTGGTTTTTTTCCTCAACAATAAAGAGAGGGTTTTTGACAATAAAGGACATTATTTTCTATTACCTGCTTGGAATTTTTGTTGATATTTTTATTTCGCTCATAAGCTTGGATTTGTGTGTTTGTTGACAGATAGAGAATGAATTTGGACCAGTTGAATGGAATATTGGAGCACCAGGCAAGGCGTACACAAAATGGGCAGCAAGTATGGCTGTGGGACTGGGCACTGGTGTTCCATGGGTTATGTGCAAGCAAGATGATGCTCCTGATCCTGTGGTTTGTACTTTTCTGGATCTTGTTGGTTAAACTTATATTTATTTAAGAGATATGTACATATCCATGTAAGTTGGTTAGGACGTCATCTGTTTTGTGATCACTGAGGGCGTCCTACGCTGGTGGGGTCTCTTCTACAGTATTTTTTTTCTCAACTTTAGGTGGCCTTTATGGTCCTATACACGTCCCTTTTTCCGTATGCCATGTGCTTTTAATTTTTCCCCTTCCTTATTCTTTCTTGCTCTTCAAAGTTCCATATTGAGTCTGGAAATTTTCCCCGTAAGTACATAATTCTTGTTTCCCGAAACGATAAATATGCCTCGAATCTGGTTTGGCTCAACTTTGCTTGTTTGCCTTCGTTTAAATGCCATGGCATGACAACGTCGTTCGAACTTAAGCAGGATGGGTTTTTCCGTATCATGGTTGTTAATTCTTGACTTGTTTCGCAAAAGTTATTTAAGATTGGAGCAAGACAGCTTCTAGAAAATAATTTTTCCTGTCTTTGACTTGTGCTGGTTCGTTATCCGACAGATTAACACCTGCAATGGGTACTACTGCGAAGGTTTCAAACCAAACTCTAATAATAAACCCAAGATGTGGACTGAAAACTGGACTGGCTGGTATGTCAAGAAGCGTATATCTGAACAAGCTGCCCCCTTCTGTATCTTTCTCAGTCGTGTAGATTCAAAGCTAATTATTATGATGATTTCCAGGTACACCGAGTTTGGGGGAGCGCTGCCTTATAGGCCAGCAGAGGATTTGGCGTTCTCGGTCGCGAGGTTCATTCAGAACAGTGGATCATTCGTCAATTACTATATGGTAATCTTGACTTCCGTAGCATCTGTGGCTCTGTATCAATCACTTGATTTTGCCTTTCCATTATGCTGCCAAATATAATCATTAGTTAACCTTCTTTTTTGTCTCCTTTTAAATGATTGCATACTTGTTTGTTCTTTATATGAGTCTTGTTTGTTGTCTTTAGTATCACGGAGGAACCAACTTTGGCAGGACAGCTGGTGGTCCCATGATTGCCACCAGCTATGACTACGACGCTCCTCTTGATGAATACGGTATGTGACTTGGAATAGATTGTTAGTATCCTGGCGTGGGCAAGGCTAACTTTGCTCATGTGCCTCAAATTGTTTCACTTTGAGCATTCAATGGATCTAACTACTTTAAGACTGGAGTAATTGTAACACCGTCAGAAGTTTAACTGAGTGAAGGCAAATCTACATCCCGTTGCTTAAACATTAAACCTTTTAAAACTAAGTCTAGAAGTAATTCATGACATCCTATGATGGCGATTACTAAGTCATCTTCCTGACATCAGAATTCGCGTAAATGTTGCAGGTTTACTGAGGGAACCAAAGTGGAGTCACTTGAGAGATTTGCACAAAGCCATTAAGCAAAGTGAATGGGCTCTGGTTTCTGCTGATCCAACAGTGCAGTCACTTGGAAGTAATCAAGAGGTTTGGTTTCTCCAGCCCTCTTAAAATGAATATGCATGAAAACACTCTCACAGCCTTGTGGGTTGTTAATTAAACTTTTACCTGTCAAATTCTATTTTTCTTAGGCTCACGTGTTCAAAGCTGGAAGCGGATGCGCAGCCTTCCTGGCAAACTACGACACGAAGTATTCTGTCAGAGTTAATTTTGGAAATGGGAAATATGACTTGCCGGCTTGGTCCATCAGCATTCTTCCAGACTGCAAAACTGCTGTTTACAACACTGCAAGGGTAAGGCACTGACCATTCTGCTCCACAACATCTTGCATCGACTCTTTCCAATTTAACATGTTCTGTTACTTTCCCTTAAACAATTCTTTTTAAGAGATTAAGTTCAAGGATGACACGATATTATCAATTTTCAAACAGGTCAATGCACCGAGTTCTCAGATCAAGATGGTGCCAGTAGGTGGATTCTCTTGGCAGTCGTACATTGAAGAAACTGTCTCTGCCTTTGGCAGTGACACGTATACAAAGGACGGTCTGCTGGAGCAAATTAGTTTCACTAGAGATTTTTCAGACTATTTGTGGTACACGACAGAGTGAGTGCTGCTTGCGACTTGCATCTCATAAGCATTACGAAAGCTTCAACATAGTGGACTGTCAGGTGCTTACAATTTTACTTTCCTGATCTTGTTGATTGTTCAGCATCACAATAAGTCCTAATGAAGCATTTTTGAGGAGCGGCCAATATCCTGTGCTCACCATATGGTCTGCAGGACATGCGATGCATGTTTTCGTCAATGGTGAACTCACAGGTAGATCAATTTCTGCCTAGATCCCAATATGCAACATCCTTTCGGTACATGAAATCTCAATACATAACATATGTTACTCTGGTAATTGTCTGTCTGTAATACAGGGTCTGCATATGGATCATTAGAGAATCCAAAATTATCGTATAGTAATAATGTGAAGCTGAGGGCTGGCATCAACAAACTGTCGATATTGAGTGTAGCTGTTGGGCTTCCGGTCAGTATTTTGCCAGTCAACATGATATTGTTAAGCTATATGCATGTGAGGATCTTAACATTAGTACTTTCTCCACTTCTGTTTCCAACATTCAGAATGTTGGCCTACATTTTGAGACATGGAATACTGGGGTTCTTGGGCCAGTCACATTGAAGGGTCTCAATTCTGGGACGTGGGACATGTCGAAATGGAAATGGTGTTACAAGGTACCTGTACTCGGTCTGCTGCTGCTTTGTTCTTCTTTTGCCTTTCAACAAATAATTCAGAAACAAAAGATACCACATCAATGCGGATTCATTGTTGTTATATGAAAGTCGAGTAAAGCAATATCTCAGAGCTGTTAAAAAAAAAAGGAATTAAAATAAAAGTACGTTTGTGCTCAAATTTCTCAATGGTTGAGTGGTCCTGGTTATCAATGGTTTGTGTGGATAAACTTACGTTTGCTTGACTAGTTGTAATAGTGTGTGTATGTATCCTGGTTTTAGACATGACTCATGCTAGTCCATAGAAGATTGAGAATGATCTGCTACACCATCTTCAAAATAAAAACCTAAAAATTTGTTTTTTCCGAAAAGGTCGGTCTCAAGGGCGAAGATCTGGGTCTCAACACCGTAAGCGGTAGTTCCTCAGTTGAATGGCTTGAAGGTTCAATGTTGGCCCAAAAGCAGCCCCTGACCTGGTACAAGGTGAGGATCCACACCAAAAACTTCACTTGATAACAACTGCTAGTCTGGATTTCCTTTGAAAAACAAGTTATGCTTTGTTTGCAGGCTACTTTCAATGCTCCCCCAGGACATAGTCCATTAGCCTTGGACATGAACGGCATGGGGAAGGGCGAGATATGGATAAATGGTCAGAGCATCGGACGCCACTGGCCTGCTTACACAGCTCGTGGCAGTTGTGGCAGCTGCAGTTATGCTGGAACTTTCAAAGAGAATAAGTGCCGAAGTGGCTGTGGACAGGCTTCTCAAAGATGGTGAGAAAAGTAGATTTGCACTTTTCTCTATTAATTTATGTTTTGATTTGAACACCTATTAATAAGCTTTTAATTTTCAGGTACCACGTTCCAAGATCGTGGTTGAATCCCACAGGCAATCTATTGGTCATTTTTGAAGAATGGGGTGGCAACCCGGCTCAAATTACTTTGGTCCAAGCAACAAGGACTTCATAGTAGCAGAACTTCTAGATCAATGCGGTTTATAGCTGAAATTAAGCAATTTCCGGAGTTTGCAGAATAAGTGATATGCAAGAGGACAGCGTTCGTCTTCTTTTATCAGTCTTTAGAAGCTTGTACAAGTAAAAGATGCCATTACAACCACCAAGACTTTGACAAAGGGAAGTGTGAAGTCAAGCCATACACACCATTTTGCTGAAGTCATATACAGATATACAGAGGGGGAAATAAGCCGCAGAAACATGCCATTGTATATAAGCATATATTGTCACTGGTTAGAAATAGCTTCGACTGCATACCTAGTTTGTGCTAGACACATGAACACAGTCAAGTGGAATTTCCTAGCCTCTCAAGTGTATAGATGTCGTCATCAAGTGTCTCTAGAGAGCAGGACAGTCAATTTGTTGCCTTGCTAAGAAAGACACTGAAATGCAGTGCTTGTAATAATAAACTGAAATTCAATATCTCCTCCTTTTAATCCGTTCTGCCTCATATTATAGCTAGCTCGTTTAGTTCTCGTCTTCTGTAATTCTATATCTTGAAGATCAAGTGTTTACTGGAGAAAACCACATCGCTTCCTGGTATGGGACCTGAAATGCTAGCATTCGAGAAAGCAAGGTGCCAGATCTTGGGGGCGGACAAACTTAAGCACTTCAATTTTCACTCATCTTTGCAAAATTTTCATTCAGATAACATTCCTAGACATGTCCTAAGTCCACCAAATCAGAACGCTGTCCTAAATCAAGATGTAGCGTCCATATATTCCATTACCATAACTTATATTAACGCTAACAATGCTGTTTCACCAGCCACGATGGAAGCACTGAGTTGAGAACACCGAAGCTGAGATCTGTTATGGTGAGCGAGGTTCAAGAAGCTAGGCGACGGTATGAAATTTGATAGGCCACTGAAAGACAAATGCAGTACAGAGAGATGTTTGAGCCGATATGGTCCTCTGTTTCACTCAGAACTAGCCATGGAGAGGTCCTCATTACATGGAGCAGAGATACTTCAAAGAACCTAGGGCGACTATCCACTTTACATTTAAACCCCGGAATTCCCACGAAAGATCAAGATATCAAAGAAATTGACACTGAGAAAATTACTAGAAAAATCCTAAACTTGTTGTACTTATACCAATTCAATTTTAAACCTTTCAAATGCGATAATTAAATTCTAAAAATTTTCAAATTTTTCCATTTGAGTCATTCCAATCATTTTTGGCTAGAATCGCTAACATAAATGCCCACGGTGCCATGTAAAATACATTAAAATTTTCTTATATATATTTTTAAAAATTGATTTAATTTTTTTTTTCTCTTTTTCTCTACCAAGTCCATTAGTCCCTAGCCAATGAATGGGTGTCACAAACCCCTCGCTCGTGGACGATGAGGGCTTTGTGGCTAGGGGTGAGCAGTGGTCTAGGGTCAACCTTGAACTGACCTTGGACCGGCCCAATCTTGCCGATCCTAGTCCGGTTCCCAAGGGGAGTAAGTCGGTCATTGGTCCTGAAATTCCAGAACCAACACTATGCAGGTTGGTGATCCTCGGTCCTAAGAGTTTTGGGTCAATCCAACCCTAGACCAACCATTTATATTATATTATATTATATTATTTATAATTCTTTTATATATTCAAACTTAAGTAAATTGTTTGTTATATTATATTATATTGAGATATTCTATCAATAACACTAATAGTAATTTCAATTTAAAACTTTTGTTGATTATTAATTATGTTTCGTATGTTTTGTTTTCAGGTGTTTAGAAGTTCAAGTGAATTAACAAGATGTGAAGTTATATATTCATGGTTTATATTAAGTATTTTGAACTTTTTATAGTTTAATTGTATTTTACTAATGAATTTCAGCTGCACTTTACTTTTCAATTTGTGTCAAATGGTAGAAGTTTTTAGAAAGTAGAGTAATATTGCAGTTACTACGGTAATTTGCTAGTCAAGTGGTGTGAAGCTCATTTTTTTGGTTGAGTGGACTTTATATGATCAAATGCAGGAAAACACTTTTGCATATGGTGTTATGAATATTAAAGATAAATGATTACAATAAATTTCCATCTTGTCCCATATCTCGATGAGCGGTTAGTAGGTACGAAATTTCTGGATTCACCTATCAAGCGCATGGAATGGATGATGTTAAAAACGAAACCATGGCTCTGATACCATGAATGGACCTCTACTCTGCTTTTGCTAAACCCACCTCATCATTCTCACCTATCCGCTCCATTCGCCAACTCATACACCAAAGCCCAAAGCAAGTAAAAGAGTACGTCCAGTCCTCCAAGTTTGACCAACATCCCATTCCTGCTACTGAGAAAGAGTATTTTGTTACTCTTCAGATCCCTCCGAATTCCCGAGACAATGGGTACAACAGGGATATTCTCATGTCCATTATGGAGCTGTTCGTCTTGCTCTCACCTTCCATGGTCGTAAAGGCTTGCCCGTGGTGGCAAGAATTGCTTTATCGGATACCGTGTTTTTACAATACCAGCATGCTTGCATTGGTCGCCTGTTCAAACCACTCTTTCTCGAGAACAGTCTTTGTGACTTTGTATCCAAACTTCAACATCGCTCTATCGGACCCCCATTGCATCCCAAAGGATACTTTCTTTTTCAACGAAAGTTCAAGTTCCAAATTCACTGACTCGCAGTTTGTAAGGAAAAAGATGAAACCTCATCAAATTTGGAGCCCCCCAAACCCTCTTCAAAACCATGTGCTGAACCGGACAGCTGCAACTTTACATTACAAAGACAGATGGTTTATCGAGTGCGAGAATCATGCTCTCGACCTCAATTTCAACAATGGGAATGAAGATGCGTTGTTCATCTCCATGCGGGAATGACCAGGCGTCCGCATTCATGTCCCCCGAGCATTTATCCCAAAGGATACTTTGGCCAAGCTCCTTCCGAGAGACTTGGATCATCAACTATGAAAAGCTACATCAAAGATAACAAGCCTTTCCAAACCACGGACTCGAGTTTGTAAGGAAAAAGATGAAACCTGTTTCCATCAAATTTGGTAAAGAAAAGGAAGAAAGTCCTTCTATCTTCCAAACCCTCTTCATGATTGAACCATGTGTTCCCGACCATTTATGAACCAGGACCCAAAAAAGCATGTTAGACACTTTGACGGTAATGGACATCCCTGTTCATTACTACAAAGACAATTATGGTCATTATTTTTGGGATCCTTTTTGCCAATGTTCCTACTTGTCTAAACTGCCCGACGAGGTAGATCCCTTGCAAGATCTCCACCTCGAAGGAAAAGGTCCAAGGATAAGATGTACCAAAGGTACTTAGACGGAGATTCCTCCGTAGATACTCTTGGTGAATGTGATAAATACCAGTTCATGGTCTCTTATGCACCACCGCCACCACCAGAGTCCGGTACCACAGCTCAAGTCTTACCAGATCCTCCAAAATCACCTCCACCCTCTTTGCCTCAGAAAAAGCAAGCTCTCTCTCCATTCTATAAACCAATCCTTAAATGGGCTAAGAAGCATTCTTACCCGCTTGAAATCCCAGCAGAAACACCACCCACTTCTTCTATTGCCACGTTCCATGACACTGACTTTCCTCCTCTCACCAAGGAAAGTTCTAAACTCTCATTCCCTGCTACAGAAGAGTTTATTGATCCACATGGCAGATACCGCCATGTTCCTAAAATTCCTACCCCCACAGATGTGGATGAACATGGAAGGCAGAAGAAGACCCCTGCTGCTGAAGCCGTTCTAAACTGGCAATCAGAGACTCTATTAGCACAAAACAATGCTTTCAAGGCTATTGATTCCAAGATCGGAAATGTGCAACAAGATCTCCGAAGATATGATGAAAGTACCAAGAAGATACTCTCTGATTCCGATTCATGCCTTAAATCGATCAACATCTTGGGTACCACTACCTCGAAAGTCCAAAGCGAAATAGAAAAGCTCAAGAAGCATCCAACTTCTTGAAGAAGGAAGGTTCGACCTTTCGATCCACTCGCACCTCTTGTTCGAACTGGGTATGTACCTCCAGCACCACAAGCATCTGTTTTTGCCAATATTCCACAAGATACCTCTAGAAGAGAACCAGATATGGCAGAAATGCGAAATCGTCTCAAAGCCTTGCAAAAAGAAAAAGGGAAGGTAAAAAGCTCACCTACAGAAGCTACAAAATCAAGCTCAATTGTTATAAGAGAAAGACCAGACCAGATGATATTATCAAATCCATTAGAATCCTTTTTGAAGGATTTGGGTAAGCAAGAAACTGATCCCGCTACCCAACAGCCTGAGCTTGATCCTGTTATTCCAGAAAAGCAGATTTTGCCTGCCGAACAAACTTCCTCTACTACATCAGACTCAACATCCCTTTCCTCTTTCTCATCCTTCTCAGATCACACAGTTGATTCTCTCCCTATTGTTCCGCCAACTTCACAAATATTCATGGAAATATGACTATGAAATGGAGATGGAATCAAACTATGCCATCGATCCAGAATTTGGACAGACAAGTAATACCGAAACGATTCCACCGGACATGTGTCTATGGCATCAAAACAATTCTTCTCCATTGACGATATTCCTTATCCAAAGTGGCCAGAAAGACTTGAAGAATTTCATACTTGGTTGTGTACACAATCCATTACCAACCATGATATGAATGATGTCCTCTACAACTTTGTTACAAGGTTTACGAAGCCTTAAATTTTGGTGGCAAGGACTTACGTAACAAGACCGACTTACGTTTCGTTGTCACCCAATTTCAGCCATGCCCTTACTTACTTATACCATACTTTTGTAGGAACCCCGGAGATCTTAAAGAGCTAAAAAGAAGAGAATTCTTCAAAGAAGATCTCTCCCTTCGAAAAAGCATCTTGATAAGCATTATAGATTAATGCTTCAGCTAAATTGGCGCAGATCCAAATCTAAAGCATGTCTTCATCAATTCTATTCCTAAAGAGCTATCACGTATGGTTGAAAGATCTTTCTTTGGAAAGCAAAGAAGGATACAAGACGTTCCCATGGGAGAGATCCAAAGAAGAAGTCCATCTATGCCTTGAAGAATTATGCTTAAAGTGCGGATGGTTCAAACATACATCACAGTGATGACAGACGGCTTGAATTGTTCTCATCAAAAGTTAAAAATCAAATGCTCCGCAAAAGACTGATGGTACTTGTGGCCGGTATTCTCGAAAGAAAAGGCACTACAAGAAGTACTCGATTAAGAAATCCAGACATGGCTCCAAGCATTTCCGGAAAAAAGAAATGGCGATACCTACGCAAAAGGAAGGATCGCACGGGCCATAAGAAATCAAGTCGTTGCTACATTTGCAACAAGAGGACACTTCGCCAAAAATTGTCCTCGGCGAAAAAAGGTCGAATCATCTCATAGAGAATGAAACGAGGTTTTTCACTTGAAAATGATGATATTGAATCTTTATTCTCTGCGATGATGAACCAACCGAACAAACACTTTGTGTCATTCCCTTTACCAAACTTCCAAAGGAAACCGAGTCGACTCGAGGAAGATATCTTTCACATAGCTCCCACATCTTCGTAGCTAAATCGATATATTCTCAAGTCAAACTCACTTTTCCGTCAAAATCCTCACCTCAAAATTTGCCAAGCCTATCAATGTCATTGCTCTTATTGATACGGGAGCAAGTTGTTCCATTCTTGATACAAAGGTGTTACCTCGAAGAATTTCTCCTTACATTCGATACTTCAATTCTGCTTCAGGAGATACTTTCTCCACGAATGTTAGAACCACACCAATCACTGTCCAGTTCTTCCCTCAGTGTTCTTTAACCACAAAGATTTTTGGATCTAGCCTTCCTAATAAAGATTTGATAATTGGGTGGGATATCATGACCCAAATCTCTCAACTTCGAATCATTCTTGGAAAAGGTCTTAGATTTAAAGACCAATTCTCTGAGTTCGTTAACATCCAGAGACTCTTCTCCATTGAGATGAGTTTACTAGATTCAATCATGCAAAAGTTGCTTGAATCTTGTTCGAATCCCATTCGATCCTTTGTGGAAAAATCCGAAGTTCTTTGTCCGCCTTCCTTTCAAAAAGAATGAGGATATCAATCCAACTAAGGCAAGTCATATGGGAATGAATCCAAACATTTGGCTCTAGCTCAAAGGAATGCTCGTAATTATTACGGCAAGGCCTTATTGAAATTTCAGATTCTCGGTGGGCTTGTGAAGCTTTTTATGTCAATAAACGTGCAAAACAGAGGAAAATGAGATTGGTAATCAATTATCAACCTCTCAACCTCTTTCTCCAAGATGACAAATTCCCTTTACCATCCAGAGATTCTCTCTTTGCTGGTTTAACCAAAGCCCACATTTATTCCAAATTCGACCTCAAAGCCGGATTTTGGCAATTGATATTCATCCAAAGACAGATCCAAGACAGGATTCTGTATCCCGAACCAGCACTTCCAGTGAAAAGTTCTTCCTTTTGGCTTAAAAGTAGCACCGTCTCTTTTCCAAAAGGCCATGTGTCGTATTTTCCAACTAATTTTAGCAAGTGCATCATATATCGACGACATTCTACTCTATTTGAACTCACCGTCAACTCCTTGATAAATAGTGAGAAAGCATGGCATTATGCTCTCTCAAAGAAAGATGAATATCGCCGTAAAAAATTGAATTTCTTGGTATGCACCTCAATAAAGGTATATACTATCCAGGGCCACATATTGCTCAAGAGCTTCAAGTTTCCCGAAAGTAACTTCACAACAAAACAAGTTCAGCAATTTCTCGGGATAATCAACTATCTCGTAGATTTTGTCCCCAATATTGCAAAGCTTTTGAGTCCTTTGCAATCCATGCTAAAGAAGAACTCCCCACCTTGGGGAAGAATGCATCCAATTCTTAAGGAGATTATTCCCACCACTAAAAATACCATCAACGGAGCAAAGAATTCTTCAAACTAACGCCTGATGATGAATCTTGGGCAGCCGTTCTATTCGAAGAAATTGATGGTAAGAAACATCTCCTACAAAAGTGGAAAGTTTTCCCAATCCGAAATGCATTACCATTCCACTTTTAAAGAAATTTTGGAGGAATCAAGAAGTTTGAATTTCATCTCATCGGCCATCACTAGAACTAGACATGGCATCTTTTCCTCGATGACCAAGTTTAAATAGAAGCAAATTCCAAACCCTCAATTGCCAAAATACTCTTTTGAAAACCAAGCATATTCCTGGAAAAAGAATGTACTTGGACTTCTTGTCAAGACCTAAGGCACCACAACATGTACATCAAGAGACCCGCGCTTCGGATGCTCAATCATGGTGTGAAATACAAGATTGAGAAGATCAAAGATTTGCCAAGCTGGAAATTTCCTGACGAGATTATTCAGCAAATTTAGAACGACAGTCTTACTGAAAACCTGGACAACCTCATGTGGCAATCTCCTGAGACCTATTCAGATTCAATGGAGGTTCGATTCTTTATCCTTTTGGGTTAAATTTGAATTATCCTTTCATTCATCCTCTTATCCGGAAAGAAGATGATTTCCCGATCACCAAAACGCTGTTATAGTACTTAACCAATAAGTACCTGATAGCCATTGAAATCCCCACCAGAAGATTCATTGCTAATCTCACCAGGATATTCTTACTCGGAAGAAACATTGAAAATGAATGTGATAGAAATCTTTTAGATTTTCTAAATTGGTTCTATCATCCCACATGTTGGAAACAAGACTTGGAAAGAGAACTCACAGCTATGACACCAAATCCCGAGGTTCACACTATCCCGTTTTTCAAACGTCCATGGAATTTTTGCAGAAATAATGGTAGTATTCTCGGATAGACCACTTGAAATAGGAACCACATCCTATAAACCCCACTTGAACAGCCGTGAAGCTCGAATCTACAAATCTTATCCAAGATCTGTCATATTCGTGAAAACGAGTATCGAGAACTCCAAAGAATCCTATGCCAGGAAAACAAGACCATTCCCGAAGATGTCTGGAATAATGCACTCACTACGTGGGATCATTATGACCTAGCACCGGAAGCTAAGGAGGCACTCAACCAGTTCAGACAAGCTGTATCGTCCCAAGAGCATGAGATGACAAGTGAAGATGACATTGTCCAGTCTACTCAAGACCCTTATGCACGCTTTGGAGGTCCGCTGTCCCAGGATCCCTACGAACAGGGACCTTCGTCCTCATTCCAGAACATGGACACATCGTACTATGCACACGTACATCAACCGGCTCGCCAAGCATTCCCGCTAGACGACCGACAAACGAAGAAACAAATTGGGCGAGTAGAAGAAGCATCACATTGGGCTGTTCATAGTGTGTGAATAATTCCCTCCCGGAAATTTCTCGTGCTCCTTTGTTTGTATCCGGACCCATATGATTGGTCCTTGTTTGTGGCTTTCTCACCTCATTTTGCCTATAAAAGGCCATGAGGATGTATTGTGTTGGGCGGAGTCCCTTGAAGTAAAGTGTGTGCTTTGTGAAAATACCTCTCCATGGCTTTCTAAATCCCTCTTCTTCTCTAGCCTGGCATGATCCTTCGAGAAATGTAGCTTGGGTAGGTTAAAAATGTTTCCATCCTGGCATCCTCTGAGTGTCTCTAGGCTCTGAACTAAAGGGCTGAGTGGTTTTCTGCTAAAAGGCTGTCCTTGAAGGGCTTGAACGTTCTAAGTGCATACCTGGTTTGCCATTCATTCTAAGTCTAGGTCCATTCATGATATATATATATATATATATATATATATATATATATATATATTATATTTATATTTTAGTTGCACAATACCACATTGTTGATGGATGTGTAATTTGAATTTGTAGGTTTGTATTTTTAGGGAGTATAAAAAATAAGACGAAAAAAATTATCGATCTGTCCCGAGTTGACCCTAGAATTGGACCGAGCCCATTAGGTCGGTCTAGTCTTTGGTCCCAGGCTCAATAGGGTTGCCCCTCGGTCCTAAAAATTGAGGATCAACACTGTATGGGTTGGTCATAGGGTTAGAGGGTGGCCCGGACCAACCCGGACCATGCTCACCCCTATTTGTGGCCCTTAGGCAAGGGTTGTGAATCCCTCGCTTACAGATGATGCAGGTCGGTCGACCCTCCCTTTTGACAAGCAATGGCCCTTGTTGGGCTTGGAAGAAAGAAATGAAAAGGAAGAAAAAAATTCAAAAATTTTAGAATAATTATAAAAATTATCTATGTCAGCACTAGTTGTGCCAGTAAAATAGGCGGCGTCTAAGTCAATAATTTTCAACTAAAGTCAATCGGGTGGACTCAATTAACAAAACATAAATACCGTGTTTGACAGTTGGGATAAAATTTAAAGTATGATAAAGTTTATTATACCCTGTGTTTGTTTGTTTGTTTGTTTGTTTGTTTTTTTTTTTGGGTAAAGTTATACCCTTTTTTTGTTGCTTACTAAAGATAGGATAAAGTCAAATATAAAAATGATATAAATTAAATAAAATTATCCCATAAAAGAGGTGGGATAAAATTTGATAGAATTAATATCCAATATAAATATTTTTTCTCAAATAACAAACTTTTAAATTAACAAAATTAAATTACATTTCAATATAAATTATATTTGAATTCTAATATAAAAAATTCTCAAAATAAAAAAAGATAATAATTTAGTTTTTTTAGTTTAATATTATTATTATTATTTAGGGTTAATACTCTGAAAAACCCCAAACTGGTACACCTATAACAAATTTACCAAAAACTATTTTTTTGACCACCAAAAATCCCAAATTGATATACTTTTGACAAATTTACCCCAAATTGATATACTTATGATAAATTTACCTCATGTTAATTTTCATTAAATTTTACTATTGAATTATTAAGTTAAATGACACGTGACAATTAACCGGTATACCGATTTGGGATTTTACGCTCCGTCTGTCACAGTTTACCATTTTTGTATTTTTTTTGTGGTATTAATCCAATTTAGCGAAGAATATATTTGTCATAAATTTACCAGTTTGGAGTTTTTTGCGGTCGAATAAATTAGTTTGGGATAAATTTATCATAAATGTACTAGTTTAGGGTTTTTTATGGTTAATCGGGGTAAATTTATCACAAGTGTACCAATTTGGGGTTTTTTAGAGTATTAACCCTATTATTTATATCTTCAAATTTAATTATATTTATAATATAATTTCAATATATAAATATAAATATAAATATATTTATTATATATTTTAAGCATTTTAGTAATTTATACATATTAATGTGGTTTACTATTTAACAAAATTTTATTAGAGAATAATAAGGGGAAAAAGAAATAAAAAAATGAAATGATTAAAACATAGAGGAAAATAAAATAAAAATAAGCATATAAAAATAAAGTAGGCAAGGATGCCATGAGGGATTTTTACCATCTCCCTTTATGAATATTTTAGGTTCATTCACATTGATATGCCATTTATACCAAATAAGTACAAAATATTATATGAATATATTTGACTTATTATTGCAATTCATCAAAAGTAGATAGGACATAACACAATTCTTGGATTTTATATTTTATCATATCCAATCCTATCTTGATAAAAAATCCATACAACCAAACATAATAAAAAAATTTATGACTCAATCGACATAGATACAATAAGTTCAAAACTTTTTTAGCAATTTCCCCAATTGATACCTAATCCAAAATTTGACTATATAGTAATAAAGACGAATATGTAGCTAGATAGAAGAGAAGTTAGACAAGTATTACAAAAATCTAAACAGGATGATTCGAAATAACAAAAATCCTTAGATAACTTTTTTTTTTCAAGCTAATTATATTAAATTAATGCAATGACATGTCAAGAAATTTAAGAACTCACATTAAGACCCACGACGAATCCATGCTCCCGCAAAAGATTTGTACGACAATTAATTTCTATTTATCGCATAATCCCAGATACTAGAAAAACCCACCATTCATTGTTAACTCAAAACTGAAAACAAATCTGTCAAAAACATTCTCTATATTATTGAGGAAAAACAAAAGCAATTGAAATGGTCCATCTTCTAAAAGGGTATAATTGAATCTTTTGCTTTTGCTTTGAACGGGTGTCAATGTCAAATGCCGATTTTCTCGCCAATGCCGAAGTAACCGTGGCAAATGATGCAACGAGAACCCTTCTAAAGATAACCAGAAAAGGACCAACGAGAAAGAAGGAAAAAACCGAATCCTCCTCTTCGAAATCTTTACAAATTGCCAAGATTCCCACTCCCTTCCCACTCTCTTCAAAATTCACCAACCGAACAACTCACCAAAACTCTCTCTCTCTCTGTCCCCCGGTCTCTCTCTCTCTCTCTAGCTCTCATTGCATGCTCAATAGTATAAAGCAACGGCAGTCGTTTGTATGACCAAATGCAAAAGCCCCCAGCTTTCCAAAACCAAACGCCATCGACACGTCGAAACACCCTCCCCTTCATACGTCCCCTCTTTTCTGATATCAGGAGCAGAACCTTGTCACTGTTATTGGGCAAGAAAGTCCACCCCTTTATTTGGTTTTGGAGAGGGAGGGTCACGGGTTTGAAAGGTTCAAACGTCGGAACATGGTTGGACCCAAGCTGGTGCTGGCATTGATTCTGCTCTCGTGGGCATCTTCAGTGTCGTGCTCTGTTTCTTACGACAGAAAGGCTATCATCATTGATGGCAAGAGGAGGATCCTCATCTCTGGCTCCATTCACTATCCCAGGAGCACGCCTGAGGTAGCGACGATCCCAATGCGGCTCACGACATGTCTCTTTCCATACCTTTTCTTTTTTTTCTCGAAAAGGAAGCGTATTTTATTTGGTCTCTGGGCTTTCGCGTGGTTGCAGATGTGGCCTGATCTCATAAGGAAGGCCAAAGAGGAGGGGTTGGATGTGATCCAAACCTATGTTTTCTGGAACGGACATGAACCTTCTCCCGGAAACGTAATGCGACTTATGATCTTCTTTGGATAATATAACCATTTTCATTCACTGATTACATGTTTTCCCTTTTTCTTTTAAAAATTAATGAATTTGAAAAATTAATGAATTTTCCTGTTCTCTCCTTTTCTTTTTTTCCCACCCTTTGTGCAGTACTACTTTGAGGACCGGTATGATCTGGTTCGGTTCATCAAGCTGGTGCAACAAGCTGGTCTTTACGTTCATCTCCGGATTGGGCCTTACGTCTGCGCCGAGTGGAATTTTGGGTACCTATTTTCTAGCATGAAAATGGAAAGGAGAAGTTCTTTTTTTTTTTTATTTATTATTATTTTGCTATGTAATTTGAAACTCATGTGCTCTGTTTTTTGTGCTGGTTTGTGATGCAGAGGATTCCCTGTTTGGCTGAAATATGTCCCGGGGATCGCTTTCAGGACAAACAATAAGCCATTCGAGGTTGACCATTTTCTGAAACAAATTTCCCTTCTCAATCTTTTTCATATATCTAAACCTTTGACTAACAAAACATTTTTCAATCATTTAATGAAGGATGCAATGCAAAGGTTCACGCAGAAGATTGTCAACATGATGAAGGCAGAGAGGTTGTTTCAGTCCCAGGGAGGTCCGATAATATTATCTCAGGTATGAAAACCGTCCCCCATTTCCACAACTTCTTCTAGAAGATGGACCATTTCAATTGGTGTTTTTTTCCTCAACAATAAAGAGAAGGTTTTTGACAATAAAGGACATTATTTTCTATACCTGCTTGGAATTTTTAATGACATTTTTGTTTAGCTGATAAGCTTGGATTTTTGTGTTTGTTGGCAGATAGAGAATGAATTTGGACTAGTTGAACGGGGAATTGGAGCACCAGGCAAGGCATACACAAAATGGGCTGCAAGTATGGCTGTGGGACTTGGCACTGGTGTTCCATGGGTTATGTGCAAGCAAGATGATGCTCCTGATCCTGTGGTTTGTACTTTTCTGGATCTTGTTGGTTAAACTTATATTTATATAAGATATATGTGCATATCCATATAAGTTGGTTAGGATGTCATCTATTTTGTGATCACTGAGGGCCTCCTAGGCTGGTGGGGTCTCTTCAACAGTTTTTTTTTTTTTTCTAAACTTTAGGTGGCCTATATGGTCGTAAACAGATCCCCCTTTTTCCATATGCCATGTGCTTTTAATTTTTCCCCTTCCTTATTCTTTCTTGCTCTTCATAGTTTCATATTGAGTCAGGAAACCTTCCCCATAGGTACTTAATTCTTGTGTCCCGAAACGATGTATATGCCTCGAATCTGGTTTGGCTTGACTTCGCTTGTTGACTTCGTTTAAATGGCATGGCCTGACAACAATGTTTAAACTTAAGCAGGATGGGTTTTTCCGCAACATGGTTGTTATTCTTGACTTATTTCGTAAAAGTTATCTAAGATGGGAGTAAGACAGCTTCTAGAAAATAATTTTTCCTGTCCTTGACTAATGTTGATTCGTTATGCGACAGATTAACACGTGGAATGACTTCTACTTCAAAGATTTCAAACCAAACTCGAATAATAAACCCAAGATGTGGACTGAAAACTGGACCGGCTGGTATGTGAAGAAGCGCGTATCTGAACAAGCTGAAATTTTCAACTTCCCCCCTCCCCTCTGTATCTTTCTCAGTCATGTAGATTCAAAGCTGATTATTATGATGATTTCTAGGTACACTGAGTTTGGGGGAGCAGTGCCTTATAGGCCAGCAGAGGATTTGGCATTCTCGGTTGCGAGTTTCATTCAGAACAGTGGCTCATTCATTAATTACTATATGGTAATCTTGACTTCCGTAGCATCTGTAGCTCTGTATAAATCACTTGATTTTGACTTTCCATTATGCTGCGAATTATAACATTAGTTAACCTTCTTTTTGTCTCCTTTTAAATGATTGCATACTTGCTTGTTCTTTATATGGGTCTTGTTTTTTGTCTTTAGTATCATGGAGGAACCAACTTTGGCAGGACAGCCGGTGGTCCCTTCATTGCCACCAGCTATGACTACGATGCTCCTCTTGATGAATACGGTATGTGACTTGCAATAGATTGTTAGTATCCTGGCGTGGGCAAGGCTAACTTTGCTCACGTGCCTCAATTTGCTTCACTTTGAGCATTCAACGGATCTAACTACTCTAAGACTGGAGTAATTGGTAACACCGTCAGAAGTTTAACTGAGTGAAGGCAAATCTACATCTTGTTGCTTAAACATTAAACCTTTTAAAACTAAGTCTAGAAGTAATTCATGACATCCTATGATGGCAATTACTAAGTCATCTTCCTGACATCAGAATTCGCATAAATGTTGCAGGTTTACTGAGGGAACCAAAGTGGAGTCACTTGAGAGATTTGCACAAAGCCATTAAGCAAAGTGAATGGGCTCTGGTTTCTGCTGATCCAACAGTGCAGTCACTTGGAAGTAATCAAGAGGTTTGGTTTCTCCAGCCCCCTTAAAACGAACATGCATAAAAACACTCTCACAGCCCTGTGGGTTGTTAATTAAACTTTTACCTGTCAAATTCTATTTTTCTTAGGCTCATGTGTTCAAAGCTGGAAGCAGATGCGCGGCCTTCCTGGCAAACTACGACACGAAGTATTCTGTCAGAGTCAATTTTGGAAACGGGCAATATGACTTGCTGCCTTGGTCCATCAGCATTCTTCCAGACTGCAAAACTGCCGTTTACAACACTGCAAGGGTGAGGCAAAGACCATTCAGTTCAACAACATTTTGCATTGACTCTTTCCAATTTAACATGTTCCGTTACTTTCCCTTAAACAATTCTTTTTAAGAGATTAAGTTCAAGGATGACACGATATTATCAATTTTCAAACAGGTCAATGCATCGAGTTCTCAGAATAAGATGGTGCCAGTAGGTGGATTCTCTTGGCAGTCGTACGTAGAAGAAACTGTCTCTGCCTTTGGCAGCGACACGTTTACAAAGGACGGGCTGTTGGAGCAAATTAGTCTCACTAGAGATGCTTCAGACTATTTGTGGTACACGACAGAGTGAGTGCTGCTTGCGACTTGCATCTCATAAGCATTGCGAAAACTTCAATATAGCGGACTGTCATGTGCTTACAATTTTACTTTCCTGATCATGTTGATTGCTCAGCATCACAATAAGTCCTAACGAAGCATTTCTGAGAAGCGGCCAATCTCCTGTGCTCACCATATGGTCTGCAGGACATGCGATGCATGTTTTCATCAATGGTGAACTCACAGGTAAATCAATTTCCGCCTAGATCCCAAAATGCAATATCCTTTCAGTACCTGAAATCTCAATACATAACATATGTTACTGGGGTAATTGTCTGTCTGTAATACAGGGTCCGTATATGGATCATTAGAGAATCCAAAATTATCATATGGTAATAATGTGAAGCTGAGAGCTGGCATAAACAAACTGTCGATATTGAGTGTAGCTGTCGGGCTTCCGGTCAGTATTTTGCCAGTCAACATGATATTGTTAAGCTATATGCATGTGAGGATCTTAACATTAGTACTTTCTCCACTTCTGTTTCCAACATTCAGAATGTTGGCCTGCATTTCGAGACATGGAAAACCGGGGTTCTTGGGCCAGTCACATTGAAGGGTCTCAATTCTGGGACATGGGACATGTCAAAATGGAAATGGTGTTACAAGGTATCTGTACTCGGTCTGCTGCTGCTTTGTTCTTTTGCCTTTCAACAAAATATTCAGATACAAAAGATACCACACCAATGCGGATTCATTGTTGTTAGATGAAAATCAAGTAAACTGATATCTCAGAGCTTTTAAAAAAAAAAAAAAGGAATTAAAATAAAAGTATGTTTGTGCTCAAATTTCTCGATGGTTGAGTAGTCCTGGTTATCAATGGTTTGCGTGGACAAACTAATGTTCAGTTAACTAGTTGTAATAATGTGTGGATTTATGTTGGTTTATGACATGACTCATACTATGCCATGCAAGATAGAGAATAATCTGTTACACCATCTTCAAAATTCAAAACCTAAATATTTGCTCTTCCGGAACAGGTCGGTCTCAAGGGAGAAAATCTGAGCATCAACACCCTAAGCGGTAGTTCCTCAGTTGAATGGCTTGAAGGTTCAATGTTGGCCCAAAGACAGCCCCTGACCTGGTACAAGGTGAAGATCCCACCCCGAAAACTTCACTTGATAATAACTGCTTGTCTGGTTTTCCTTTGAAAAACAAATTAAGCTTTGTTTGCAGGCTACTTTCAATGCTCCCCCAGGACGTAGTCCATTAGCCTTGGACATGAACAGCATGGGAAAGGGGGAGATATGGATAAATGGTCAGAGCATCGGACGCCACTGGCCTGCTTACACAGCTCGTGGCAGTTGTGGCGGCTGCAGTTATGCTGGAACTTTCAATGAGAATAAGTGCCGAAGTGGTTGTGGAGAGGCTTCTCAGAGATGGTGAGAAAAGTAGAACTGCACTTTTTCTTTATTAATTTATATTTTGATTTGAACCCCTATTAATAAGCTTTTAAGTTTCAGGTACCACGTTCCAAGATCGTGGTTGAATCCCACAGGCAATCTATTGGTCATTTTTGAAGAATGGGGTGGCAACCCGACTCAAATTACTTTGGTCCAAGCAACAAGGACCTCGTAGTAGCAGAACTTCTAGATCAATGCGGTTTATAGCTGAAATTAAGCAATTTCTGTAGTTTGCAGAATAAGTGATATACAAGAGCATAGCATTCTTCTTCTTTTTTCAGTCTTTGGAAGCTTGTGCAAGTAAAGGATGCCATTACAACTACCCAGATTTCGACAAAGGGAAGCGTGTAAGTCAAGCATGACAACACACCATTTTCCTGAAGTCATATACAGATATACAGAGGGGGGAATAAGCCGCAGCAACATGCCAGTGCATATAAGCATATTGTCACTAGCTAGAAATAGCTTCGACTGCATACCTAGTTTGTACTAGACATATGAACACATTCAAGTGAAATTTCCTGGCCTTTCAAGTGTATAGATGTCGTGATCAAGTGTCCCTAGAGTGCAGGACAGTCAATTTGTTGCCTTGCTAAGAAAGACACTGAAATGCAGTGCTTGTAATAATGAACTGAAATTCAATATCTCCTGCTTTTAATCCTTCTGCCTCATATTATAACTAGCTCGTTTAGTTCTCTTGCCTTCTGTAATTATATATCTTGAAGATCAAGTGTATACTCGACAAAATCACATCGCTTCCCAGTATGGGACCTGAAATGCTAGCATTAAGAAAGCAAGGTGCCGGATCTCGGTGGCCAGACAAACTTAAGTACTTCAATTTTCTCTTACGTTTGCAAAGTTTTCATTCGGATAGCATCCCTAGACATGTTTAAGTCCACCAACTCAGAAAGCTATCCTAAATCAACATGTAGCGTCCGTACATTCCATTACCCCTGCTTAAATTAATGCTAACAATGCTGTTTCACCTGCCAACATGGAAGCACCGAGTCAAGAACACCGAAGCAGAGATCTGTCATGGTGAGCGAAGTTCAAGAAGCTAGGCTCGATAGGCCACAGAAAGACAAATGCAGCCCAGTCAGAGATGTTTGAGCCGATATGTACTTTGATCCCCTCAGAACCAGCCATAGAGAAGTCCTCGTTACACAAAGATACCTCAAAGAGCCTGGAGCGACCATCCACATTGCATTTAAACCACGGAATTCCCATGCAAGATCAAGATATCACAAGCAAGCTCGACGGGTTTCCTAGATTTTAAGCAATTGCCCCGCTATATACTCCATATCATATTCTCCAAGCATCCAAAAAATTCAGGAATGACATTGCCATCGAATGCATTGAAGCTCAAGCCCAAATATCTCAGAGACCAGAGTCTCACCGGTGAAGGCCTGGTTTCCAATGACAGTGCCCGATCTAGGAGTCATAGGCCGTGGGGTACGGGCAGTTAGTGATAATCAACTGTAAAAACTGCTTCTGTGTAATCCTGCTAGAGCCTACTCGTAACTAGTCCGGATAGTTGTTTCCTCTGCATGACGATGCGAGAGCTTCGGGAACTTCAAGGCCGTTGCTAATGGCGATCAACGAGAACTTCTCTATCCAATTTGAAACAACTCAAGAAGCCGATATCGAATTCCTCACGATGAGGTCACGGCGCGAGATGAGGCGAATATGTGTCCAAGAAGTTGATGAACTGCAAGTCCAAGGAGAGTTTATCCTGGTTTTGCAGATCACCAAATTTCGTACATCACAAGAAACGACGGTGATCAAAGATTTCTCGCATTTGCACCTCAGGATATTCTGAACTATCAAAGAAATCGACACCGGGAAAATTTACTAGAAAAATCCTAAACTTATTGCACCTAGGTTAATTTAATCTTAAACCTTTCATTTTTGCTAATTAAATTCTAAAATTTTTCATATTTTTCCATTTGAGTCATTCAAATTGATTTTGGCCATTGTCACGACTAATTTTTCGGGTGCACCACTTAGAGTTTGGCTAATGGATTGTTAGGCCTAAACTTAACTCAAGTTCTCTCCCAAACTCATAGAATTATTTTACTCATGTGAATAAGAGATTTTGGGTATGGGGACTTGATTACGTTAGATATTTCTCTAACGCCCTTTTGGTACATTTCTTTTTTATTTTGAAAAATGCTTGGCAAGCAGCTTGAAATTGATTTTAATTTACTTCCCTAACATGTGATGCGAGGTGATCATTGTGAGTGCACAAACCACAAATTTAGCACTCAAGAAAACAAATAAAAAAAAAATGCAGCACTTACCTCATCCTTTGCAACGTAAAACATTCGAATCCCACCTGCGTTGTTAGATCAAATCCCCACATCAATAATCCTAAATATAATTTTCTAATTAACGCGCAAATATTCAATTTTGGTTTTCACTTTATTTAATGAAAATCTAATCTATATGCAATGCAATGTTACTAATCTAAAATGAAATAACATGACATGGCAATATGACTTAAACTATATGACATGAGGAAAGTAATTTCTAAAGAAATGCAATAATTAAATGTGCAATTTAAATTAATCAAATGACCTAATTCTAATGACGGGCAATTTCTAATTAAATGAACCTAAAAAAAATCACTAAATGATGTGCATTCCATGAATCTAATTCTACATGACATGCACGTGATTTTTTATTTTTTTTATGAAAATTCGTAATTAAAATCGTTAAAAATAAACTAAAGTGAAATGTTATCCATTCTAAATGCCTTCTGATGCATTTAAAAAAAAAAATAACTAACCTATCATGCAATCAATAAATAACTAACCTATCATGCAATCAATCCTAATCTACATGGAATGCAAAATGCAAATTTTCTTTGTATTTTTGGGATAAACAAGACAATTAAGAGATAAACATCAAACCATCCATGATCATCAAAAATGTTGTCCACCATTTGAATTGAAATTCAAACTTGGTTATTTTGCTAATAAAATCGATAAATTAATCTTAATCCTTAAAGATCAAGATATCAATTTTACTCTCGCACGATCAATTATTCCATCTAAAACCTTATAGATGGAATAAAAATTCATGCGTTTGCAAATTAGATGCTATATCAGGGATTTCAATTAGGCATCGAGAAATATTTCAAACAATGAGACAAAAATATGAGACAAAAATATCAAATAAATAAGATAAAATAAATCTACCTAATAAAATAAATATCTACCTAAATTTGAATATTTTCCGAAATTCGCACGGCTCAAGTGAACCCCGATGGAGGCTCGGCACGGCTAAGAATGGTGGCTGTGATGGTAGCTCAATCAAGGAGAGGTTGTTGCTAGCGAACGACGCAGGGCCTTCTCGGTTCGGAACACATCGGTGAGGCAAGCCTACGGAGTTAGTGGTGAAGCTGCAGTGACGTATTCGACGAAGGAGTTGCGGTGGGGTTGTCCAGCTGTAGGCATGGAGGGGTATGGGAGCGACTCGCATTGGGGACGTCTGTAACGACCCAGATCTGGGATAGTACGAGGGGACGGACTAAGATCACCTCGGCCGCGGCGAGGCTAAGGGCATTTTTCCTGTCCCACATCGCTTAGGAGGGGAATCCATGAGCCTTTATAAGACTTTAGTCCCTTAATATGTGTAACGTGTTTTAAAACTATGAGGAAAAGATCGTGGTTGATGACGGTTTGTTCGCGCCAAAGCGGGTGACCCAAAGTGAACAATATCACATGGTGGGCCCGGGTCCTTACAACGTCAATGTGTACAGCGGTTTGAGGACTGGATCGCCAAGGGTGATGGACGGAAAGTTGATTGTCGAGGCTTGACCTTGACTCAACGATGCTGGGCTGAGGGACGCTACTGGAGATTCCTGCAAGTCACCTCGGTAGAGGTGTCGAGATCAACGTGGCGTAGTATTCTGGTAAGGTGAAGTCCAGGAGATGAGCAGATCAGATGGAATGAATCGTCGTAGTGAACCAAGTGGGAACGTGATCATCATCTTCAAAGTGTGGATTCTCCTCTGGCAGTATATGAGCCCCTTTTTGGCGTGCTCTCCAGTGAGCGAGTTTTCTCCTTGCACCTTCGGAACATGCAAGAAGAAAGAATAGAAAACTCTCTTTTTGTGGCCGTATGTATCAATATGCTGACCCCTGAAACCCTATTTTACCTTTTTATAGGTCGGTTTTTTTTTTTTATAAAATTTTTTCAAATCGATATCCACAAAGATTTTTTTCGCGATATTCGCTTTTCCGAACGCAATATTTACTTTTCACATCTGCTCTATCCAAAATATTCATCATATTTCGGAAAAATTTCAAATTTCTATTTTTCACAAGATAATTAAAGGAAACGTGCTTAGGCCAATTTGCTCGCTTCGTGAGCTTAGTCCGGCCTACTAAGTTAAAGCTTAGAACCGCTAATTCCAACTCATTTGTCACCGGTCCAATAAATAAATGCACAAAAATGCAAATTAAAAACAAATGCACTTAAATCTATATGCTATGCAATTAATATTTTTTCAGGAATAAAATTAACCCTTAACTTTTAATGTAATAAATGACTAATTGAGTCGTCAAAATTTAAGTGTCAACAGTCATAATTACTAATGTGAATGTCCTTAGTGCCACATAAAATACGTTGATTTTTTTTTAATATTTTTAAAAAAAATTATTTAAAAAATAATAATTTTTCCTTTTTCTCTTTTTTCTACCAAGTCCATAAGTTGCTGACCATTGAATAGGTGCCACAAACTCCTCACCCGTGGATGATGAGGGCTTTGTGGCCCTTGGGCAAGGGTTGTGAATCACTCGCTTGTGGACAATGCAAGTCAACTGACCCTCCCTTTTGACAAGCGAGGGTTGGCCAAGCTTGGAAGAAAAGAAATGAACAGATAGAAAAATAAGAAAATAAAACTATAAAAATTATAAAAATTATAAAAATTATTCATGTCAAAGTCAATCAAGCCACATAAGATTTTTTTTTTGGTCCATAAGCCACATAAGATAACTGGCATTTGAGTTGATAATTTTTAGCTAAAGTTGGCCGAGTGGACTCAATTGGTGAAAGATAAATGCGGTGTTTGAAAGCCGGAATAAAATTCAAAGTATGATAAAGTTTATCACATCCGACATTTGGTCCTGTTCAAGATAGGATAAAAACAAATATAAGAGGAATATAAACCAACTAAAATTATTCCATGAGAAAGCTGAGATAAAAGTTGATAGAATTAATATCTCTAATAGGAATGTTATTTTTCTTGAATAAAAAAATTATTAAATTAACAATATTAAATTATACTTTAATATAAGTTATATTTGAATTCTAATATAAGAAATTCAAAATAACAAAATATAACAATTTAGTTTTTTTAAAAATTTTAATCTTATTTTTATTTATATCTTCAAATTTAATTCTATTTTATAATATAAATTCAATATATAAATATAAAATAAATATAAATATATTTATTACATTTTTTATTTATTTTAGTAATTTAGATATATTAGTATAGTTTACTATATAACAAAATTTTATTAGAAAATGATGGAAGGGGAAAAAGAAATTAAAAATGAAATTATTAAAAAAAGAGAGGAAAAAAAAATAAAATAAAACAAGCATATAAAAAATAAAGTAGGCAATGGTGTCACGAGAGATTTTTACCATCTTTGTTTATAAATTTTTTTGATTCATTTGTACCGATATGCTATTAAAAATGTACATGATATGACATGAATATATTCGACTTTATTATCATGATTCACCAAACAGTTGATATGATATAACAAAATATTTGAATTTTATATCATATTATATCTAGTACTATCTTGATAAGAAATCAATACAATCAGTTAAAAGGTTTATGACTCAATCGGCACAAATATAATATGTTTAGAACTTTTTTAGCAATTTCCTCAATTGACACCTAATCCAAAATTTGACTATAGAGTAATAAAGATAGATATGTAGATAGATAGCAGAGAATTTGGCCAAGTATTACAAAAATCTAAACAGGGTGATTTGGAGTGACAAAAATCCTTGGGAAAATTTTAAATAAGGATCAAAAGTGTCATCATTTTCTCAAAATAAGACATGAAGTAAAGTTTGTCTCAAATAAGAACCCAAAATACCATCACTTTCTCAAAAGAAGACCTAAAGTGAAGTTTGTCTCAAAGAATGACTCAAAGTAGTCATTTAGTCTCAAATAAGGATCTCACTCATTGGTCGATGAATAGATGCATCTCCGATGTATATTCTGATGGCTTGATTAGGGCATTTTCGTCTTTTTTTTTCTTTTTTTTTTTTTCATTTTTGGTTGCCCTGTTCATCATCTTCTTCGTCCTCTGTTCACTTCTTCTTGCCCAGATTAAGAACACCGAACTTGGGGAAAGGCCAGCGAGCGCTAGCCACTGGTAAGGGCCGGCGAGGGCTCGATGCCCATCACCAGCAGCGAGCGAGGGCTCGATGCCCATCGTTGATAGCGGGCGGGGGCCATCGAGCCCTCGTTGGCCATGGGGGAGGGGGGCTGTTCAAATCAGGGCCTTACAAGAAGGTCCTCAAGGGCAAAAGGGGTAGCTGAAGACGCCGTCGATCTGGGAGCGGTGGTGGGAGGAAGGGATAAAGAAAGCGACGCGAGTGTCCTAGTCGTAGTCCTAGTAGAAGACAAGGTTGTCGGTGGAGCAGTGGGCGGAGGTGGGGGAGGTCGCCCCTCACGGCCATCAGCGAGGTCGCCCCTCGCTAGCCCTGGGCGAGGGCTTGCCCACCTCACTGGCCACTGATAAGGGCCGGCAAGAGCCCGCAAGCCCTCGTCCGCAGCCAATAAGGGCTTGACGACCCTCACCGGTCGCAGCCGAGGCCACTCTTGCCAGATCTGGCGAGGGTCGACCTACAAGCCCTCGTCCACGATTGGCGAGGGCTTAGTGGCCCTCACCTACTGCCGGCGATGGGCATCCAACCTTTACCGGCCCTCACCAATGGCTAGCATTCGCCAACCCTTCCTAAGTCAGATGTTCTTGAGAAGAAGACAAATAGGGGACGAAAAAGATGATGAATAGTGCCACCATTGATCCAAAAAAATTATTATAATAATGAACAAGACAACCAAAAATTAAAAAAAAAAAAAAAGAACAAGAATACTCCTAACCAAGCTACCGGAATATGCATCGGAGATGTATCTATTCATCGGACAACAAATGAGGTCCTTCTTTGAGACTAAATTATCACTTTGGGTTCTTATTTAAAATAAACTCCACTCCAAGTCATCTTTTGAGAAAATGAAGGCTTTTTAGGTCTTTATTTGAGACAAACTTCACTTCATGTCCTCTTTTGAGAAAAGGATGGCACTTTGAATCCTTATTTGAAATTTTCCCAAAATCCTTAGATAAATTTATTTTTTTCAAGCTAATTATATTAAAACAATGCAAGGACATATCAAGAAATTTAAGAACTCACATTAAGACCCACGAAGAATACATGTTCTCGTAAAAGAGTCATACAACAATTAATTTCTATCCATCGCGTCTTCCACGTAACAAAAAAAAAAAAAAAAAAAAAAAAAAAACCGCCATTTATTGTTTACTCAAAACTGAAAAAAAAAAATCTGTCAAAAAATACATATTTATTTATTTTCTTTTAGGCTGAAGAACAGTGGTTGAATTTCATTGTATAACTAAAAAAGGAAATGCTTACTGGTTTAGAGGTACTAAAAGATTGAAGAATAAGAATATGTTAAGAGTAGTTCACACCTAGTTTATTGAAGAACAAGAATATATAAAATTAAGACGTTGAATATGGTGCGGTCGATATTGACATAGATAATTTTTTTAAAATAAAATTTCTGAACTTTTCCTTTTTTTTGTCTTTTTTCTTTTTTTCCTAACCCTAGACCCACGAGGGCTTCTGCGCTCTTGTTCATATCTAGATGAGGGTTGGCTAGCGACCTCACCAGCCCAAGGGTAAAAAAAAAAAAAATGATAAAAGAATACAAAAATTCATATTTTTTTAGAAAATTTGAATTAAAAATTGTCCTAGGATGGACTATGTTGACTAGAAGGGCTATGTTGGCAAATTGTAAAAATAATCAAGACTAAATTGGCCAAATTAAAAAGTTTAGGATTACATTGACATAAGTATAATAAGTTTAAGATTTTTTTGATAATTTCCCCATACCTTGTTCCTATTCTTCATTTCATTCAAAACTAGTTACAATTTTGAAGAAACTAGTTACCACTTTTGGACACATGGGCAGAATTGGGATTATAGTGAACGCCAATTATATATTTTTAGCCAAAAAAAAATATTAACTAGTTTTGAATAAAAAATATTACTCATTTTTGTAGCCGATACAATAGATCATATTTAGGAAAATATTTTCTAAATAGTTGATGTTTTACAAAACAAACGTACCCTTTTTTGCCAATACTCAAGTAGTTGCATCTTATGGTTCCACAAGACAAATACTCTTTTTGTTAATTTCTTCACCCATTAGGCATAAATACTTTTTTTCTCCTTTTTTTCCATTATAAGTGATGAATTATTTCAAAAAAGAAATAGAAGTGGATAAAAATAGATATATAAATTCATTTTTCTAAATAAAAGCTCCATTTCTTCTCTTTTAATGGTCACTAAAGATTATCCCCCATCCTCTCACTGGTCGACCTTGATGCCCTAAATCATATTATGTAGATGAATTCTACATATTGGTAGAAGGCTTTTGTTTTACAGATTACGACTGGATCGAGATAGTGGAAGCCGACGAATGGCAATGCATTCAAGATGTGTAAAACGTGGGTATGTAGGTACTTAAGATATGGCAAACCCGCATATCCTTACATTCATTATTCGCATGGTGGAAATCTCTATACCTTATTCAACCTAGAGCTCGTAAGATAGACGAATCCGAACAACTTTCCAGATGCTGAAACATCAATCTAATAAGCACATCCGAATCTTGTAGTGGGATTTCTTTTCAAACTAGTTTACCAAATAAGGATGAACAGCTTCCTCAACCCAAGCAAAGGACATAATTAAGTAGGGCGCATAAATTTAGCAGTTACATGAATGAAGGTTACGGATCTTCTGGCAATAAATGAAGGGCAAATTCAATTTGACCCCCAACTTAAATCAGAAGGGTCAAATTGAATGGAGACAATGGCATAAATAGTCCCCGAGCTTTAGTAAAATATTTATTGTGATCCTTGAACTTTTAATTTGTTTAACATTATCCTTGACCTTTAACTAAATATGTAATATGATCTTTGAACTTTTGGTAAATATTAATTTTTTTTTTGGTAAAGAGGTAAATATTGAATTTTGTCCCTAAATTATATAAAAATATTCAATATTGTCCCTAGACTTGATTTTTTTTTTTGTTCAATATGCTTTTTTTGAACTTTAGCAAAATGTGCAATGTGATCTCTTGGTACATATTCAATTTATTCATTGGTTATATGAAAATATTTAATGTTATCTCTAAACTTGAATTGATGGAATGATAACATTGAATATTTTTATATAATTTAGGGGTTGGATTGAACATTTACCAAAAGTTTGAAAATCACATTATACAGTGGGATAAAGTTTAGATACTGCATTTAATAAAATAAAAGTTTTAGGATCAGATTGTACAGCTGGTAGATGTTCAGATAATATCTGTATAATTATCCAAATTATATGCATTGCTGTAAACTGATGTCAATGTTAAGCATCTATTTTTGCCAAAACCAGAAGGAAAAATCCACAATATTATCCCCATATTCACCGCGTCAGATACAACGAGACCCCTGGAAAGTCAACCAGAAATGGATCCATGAGAATAGGAAGAAACCGAAATCTACTCTCCCAAATCTTTATAAATTGGAATTGCAATGCTTCCCTCTCTCTTTACAACACCAACCAAACTCTCAATCCTCTCTCACTCTCTAGCTCTCATTGCGTTCTCCAAGGGAATAAAGGACAGTTTGTCTTTTGCATGCTGTCCTTTGCACGACCGAATCCAAAATCCCCAGCATACCAGAACCAGACACCATCGACCACTCGGAACACCTGCTCATCGGTCCCTTTTCTTGATATAAGGAGCAGAACTTGTTATTGGTTTCTTGAGGCACACGTATATGTCTTGAAGGGGACAGACTTTGGGAAAGAACGTCCATTTCTTTGTTGGTTTGAAGAGGAGGGTCATGGGTTCAAAGATGCAAACGTGGAACGTGATTGGAGCTAAACTGATGCTGGCCTTGATTCTGCTCTCGTGGGCATCTTCAGTGTCATGCTCTGTTTCTTATGACAGAAAAGCTATTGTCATTGATGGCAAGAGGAGGATTCTCATCTCCGGTTCCATTCACTATCCCAGAAGCACTCCTGAGGTCGTGACAATCCCAATGCAGCTCACATCATGTCTCTTTTTAAATTTTTTTTTTTTCGTAAGAGAATTGCATTTTATTTGGTTTTTGGTTTTTGGGTGGTTGCAGATGTGACCTGATCTCATATGGAAGGCAAAACGAGGAGGGGTGGATGTTATTCAAACCTATGTTTTCTGGAATGGACATGAACCTTCTCCCGGACAAGTAAATGCAACTTATGATCTTCTTTGGATTATATAACCATTTTGATTCACTGATTATATGTTTCCCCATTTTCTTTTAAAAATTAATGAATTTTCTTGTTTTCTTCTTCATTTCTTTTCCCCACCCTTTGTGCAGTATTACTTTGAGGACAGGTATGATCTGGTTCGGTTCATCAAGCTGGTGCAACAAGCTGGTCTTTACGTTCATCTCCGGATTGGGCCTTACGTCTGCGCTGAGTGGAATTTTGGGTACCTATTTTCCAGCATTAAAATGAAAAAGAGAAGGATTTTTTCTTTTCATTTCGCTATGTATTTTTAAATTCATGCTCTGTATTTTGTGCTGGTTTGTGATTCAGAGGATTTCCTGTTTGGCTGAAATTTGTCCCGGGGATCTCTTTCAGGACGGACAATAAGCCATTCAAGGTTGTCTATTTTCTAAAACAAATACCCCTTCTCAATCTTTTTCATACATCTATAATTTTGACTAATAGAACATTTTTTTTTATCAATTAATCAATTATATAATGAAGGATGCAATGCAACGGTTCACGTATAAGATAGTCGACATTATGAAGGCAGAGAGGTTGTTTCAGTCCCAGGGAGGTCCGATAATATTATCTCAGGTGAGAAACGTTCTACCATTTCTAGAACCCCTTCTAGAAGATGGACCACTTCAGTTGGTTTTTTCCTCAACAATAAAGAAAACGTTTATGAAAATAAAGGATATTATCTTTTACACCTCCTTGGAATTTTTTAGATGTTTATATTTTGCTGATAGCTTGGATTTACGTGTTTGTTGACAGATAGAGAATGAATATGGACCAGTTGAATGGGAAATTGGAGCACCAGGCAAGGCATACTCAAAATGGGCAGCAAATTTGGCTGTGAGACTTGGCACTGGTGTTCCATGGATCATGTGCAAGCAAGAAGATGCTCCTGATCCTATGGTATGCACTTTTCAGGATTTTGTTGGTTTTAACTTATATTTATATAAGATATATGTACGTATCCATATAAGCTGGTTAGGATGTCATCTGTTTTGTGATCAATGAGGGCCTCCTATGCTGGTGGGGTCTCTTGAACAGGTTTTTTCTCTAGTTTAGGTGGCCTTTCTGGTCCTAAACAGGTCCCCCTTTTCCCATATGCCATATCCTCTTAATTTTTCCTCTTCCTTATTCTTTCTTGCTCTTCAAAATTTCCTGTTGAATCAGGAAAGCTCAGGTTCTGAATTATTGTGTCCCAAAACGATAAATATGCCTCTAATCTGGTTTGGCTTGACTTTGCTTTTTTGCATCCATTTAAATGGCATCAACGATGTTCGAACTTAAGAGGGATGGATTTTTCCATATCATGGTCATTACATCTCAACATGTTTCATGAAAGTTATCTAATACTGGGAGTAAGGCAGCTTCTAGAAAATAATTGTTCCTATCCTTTAACTTATGTTGGTCCATTATGTGACAGATTGACACCTGCAATGGCTACTACTGCGAAGGTTTCAAACCAAACTCTAATAACAAACCCAAGATGTGGACTGAAAACTGGACTGGCTGGTACGTCAAGTGGCGGATGTCTGCACGTGCTGAGCTAGATTCAAAGCTGATTATTATAATGATTTCCAGGTATACTGAGTTTGGGGGAGCGGTGCCTCATAGGCCAGCAGAGGATTTGGCGTTCTCAGTCGCAAGGTTCATTCAGAACGGTGGTTCGTTCATCAATTACTATATGGTAATCTTGACTTCCGTAGCATCTGTTGGTCTGTATCAATCACTTGATTTTGCCTTATCATTCTGCTATGATTACAATCATCAATCATCAGCTAACTTTCTTTTTTGTCTCCATTTAAATGATTACATACTTGCTTGTTATTTATATGGGTCTTGTTTTTTTGTCTCTAGTATCATGGAGGAACCAACTTCGGCAGGACAGCTGGTGGTCCCTTCATGGCCACCAGCTATGACTATGACGCTCCTCTTGATGAATTCGGTAAGTGACTTGGAATAGATAGTTAGCATCCTAGCGTGGGCAAGGCTAAATTTGCTCATGTGCCTCAAATTGTTCACTCTGAGCATTCAATGGATCTAACTACTTTAAGACTGGAGTAATTGGTAACACTGTCAGAAGTTTAACCAAGTAAAGGCAAATCTACATCTTGTTAATTAAACAGGTTACCTTTTTGAAACTAAGTCTAGGAGTAATTCATGACATTCTATCCTGGTGATTATTTAGGTAAGCTTCCTGACATCAGAATTTGCATAAATGTCGCAGGTTTACTGAGGGAACCAAAATATAGTCACTTGAGAGATTTGCACCAAGCCATTAAGCAAAGTGAATGGGCTCTAATTTCTGCTGATCCATTGGTGCAATCACTTGGAAGAAATCAAGAGGTTTGGTTTCTCAAGCCTTCTTAAAATGAATATGCATCAAAACATTCTCACAGCCTTGTGGGCTGTAATTAAGCTTTTACCTGTCAAATTCTATTTTTCTTAGGCTCACGTGTTCAAAGCTGGAAGCGGTTGTGCAGCCTTCCTGGCAAACTACGACACAAAGTATCCTGTCAAAGTTAATTTCGGAAATGGGCAATATGACTTGCCCCCTTGGTCCATCAGCATTCTTCCAGACTGCAAAACTGCTGTTTACAACACCGCAAGGGTAAGGCAAAGACCTTTCAGTTCCACGAGATCTTGCGTAGACTCTTTCCAATTTAACATGTTTCCTTACTGCCCATCAAACAATCCTTTATAAGAGATTAAGGGTCAAGGATGACAAAACACCTTCAATTTTCAAACAGGTCAGTGTACCAACTTCTCAGATCAAGATGGTGCCAGTAGGCGGATTCTCTTGGCAGTCATACGTCGAAGAAATTGTCTCTGCCTTTGGTGGCGACACTTTTACAAAGGATGGGCTGCTGGAGCAAATTAGTCTCACTAGAGATGTTTCAGATTATCTGTGGTACACGACAGAGTAAGTGCTGCTTTTGACTTGCATCTCATGGGCATCATCAAAACTTCAATATATCGAATTGTCATGTGTTTACAGTTTTACTTTTCTGATCTTCTCCAATCATTCAGCATCACGATAAGTCCTAACGAAGCATTTCTGAGGAGCGGCCAATCCCCCGTGCTCACCATTTGGTCTGCAGGACATGCAACGCATGTTTTCGTCAATGGTGAACTTGCAGGTAGATCAATTTCTGGCCAGATCCCAAAATGCAATATCCTTTTGAGTACCTGAAATCTCAATACATAACGTGTGTTACTTTGGTGATTGTCTGTCTGTAATACAGGATCAGCATATGGATCATTAGAGAATCCAAAATTAACATTTAGTGAAAAAGTGAAGCTGAGGGCTGGCATCAACAAACTGTCAATATTGAGTGTAGCAGTTGGGCTTCCTGTTAGTATTTCCCCCGTTGATTTTGGTATTACCTGATATTGTTAAGCTGTATACATATATGGATCTTAACATTAGTACTTTCTCCTCTTCTACTTCGAATGTTCAGAATGTTGGCCTGCATTTTGAGACATGGAATACCGGTGTCCTTGGGCCAGTCACATTGAGGGGTCTCAATTCTGGGACATGGGACATGTCGAAATGGAAATGGTCTTACAAGGTACCTTTACTTGGTCTGCTGCTCCTTTGTTCTTCTGTCGCTTTTCAACAAGATATTCAGAAGAAAGAAATACCATACCACTGCAGATTCATTGTTGAGTAGACCAATATCTTGGAGCTGTTAAAACAAAAAATAAAATAAAATAAAGGCACATTTCTGCTCAAAATTTTTTTTGATGGTTGAGTAGTCCTGATAATCAAAGGTTAGTGTGGATTTACTGTTCACTCAATTAATTGTAATGATGAGTGGATATATATAAGTTTTAGAAATGAGTCATACTATGCCACAGAAGATCGAGAATAATCTGTTGCGCACCATCATCAAAACTCAATACCTGAATATTTGCTTTCCATGAACAGGTCGGTCTCAAGGGCGAAGCTCAGAGTCTTCACATCCAAAGCGGTAGTTCCTCAGTTGAATGGCTTGAAGGTTCAATGTTGGCCCAAAAGCAGCCGCTGACCTGGTACAAGGTGAAGATCAACCCCCGAAAACTTCACTTAATCATAATTGCTAGTCTGGTTTTCCCTCTAAAAAACAATTTATGCTTGTTTGCAGGCAACTTTCAATGCTCCCCTGGGACATGCTCCATTAGCCTTAGACATGAACAGCATGGGAAAGGGTCAGATATGGATAAATGGTCAGAGCATCGGACGCCACTGGCCTGCTTACACAGCCTGTGGCAGTTGTGGCAGCTGCATTTATGCCGGAATTTTCGATGAGAATAAGTGCCGAAGTAATTGTGGAGAGCCTTCTCAAAGATGGTGAGAAAAGTTGAGCTGCACTTTTTTTTTATAATTAATTTCTCTTTTGTTTGAACACCTATCATTAAGCTTTTAAAATTCAGGTACCACATTCCGAGATCGTGGTTGAAACCCACAGGCAATCAACTGGTCATTTTTGAAGAATGGGGTGGCAACCCGACTCAAATTTCTCTGGTCCAAGCAGAAAGGACTTAGTAACAGCAGAATGCTGTTACTACTATCTAGACTTTGACCAAGTGTGAAGTCGAGCCATACTAACACACCATTTTGCTGAAGTCATGTACAGAAATACAGCAAAGGGAATAAATTGCAGAGAGATGCTGGTGTATTATACGTAGTTTGTGCTACACAAGGGAGTAGTATTTCTCAGCCTTTTGAGTGTAAAGACGTCGTGATTGAGTGTCTCTACATAGCAGGACAGTCATTTCGTTGGCTTTCTAAGAAGGACACTGAAATGCAGTGCTTGTAATGATGAACTGGAATTCAATACCTCCTGCTTTTGATACGTTCTTGTTTTGTTCTCTTGCCTTCTATTATTTTATATCTTGAAGATCAAGTTTGTACTGGTAAAAGCGGCATCACTTCCACTATGGGACCCGAAATGCTAGCATCCGAGAAAGCATGGTGCCAGATCTCGGGGGCGGACAAACTTAAAGTTCTTCAATTTTTGCTTATCTTTGCAAAGTTTTCATTCAGATAGCATTCCAAATGGATGATTACTAGACACGTGCAAAGTCCAACTCAGAAAGCTGTCCTTAATCAAGATTCAGTGTCCATATGGTCCATTACCATGACTTTTGTCAGCGCTAACAGCGCTGTTTCACCAGCCACCATGGAAAAACCGAGTTGAGAACACTGAAGCTGCAATCTGTCATGGTGAGCGAAGTGAAGTTCAAGCAGCTAGGCGATGGAGAGGTGTTTGAGCCAATAAAGTACTTTGATTCACTCAGAACCAGCCATAGAGAGGTCCTCATTACATAGAACAAAGATACTTCAAAGAGCCTATAGCGAATATCCACATTGCATTTAAACGCCGGAATTCCCATGAAAGATCAAGATATCACAAGCAAGCAAAACAATTTTGAGCAATTGCCCTGCTGTATACTCCATATTCTCCAAGCATCCAATAGAATCAGGAATGAGATTAACATCAAATGCATTGAAGTTCAAGCCCAAATATCTCAAGAGAGTTGAGTCTCACCAGTGAAGGCCTGGTTTCCTATGACCGTGCCTGATCTAGGAATTATAGCCCACCGGATACCAGTAGTTTGTGAAGATTCACACCACTTCTGTGTAATCCTACCACAGCCAATTCCGTCGATATTCCCGACAGTTCTTTCCTCTGCATGACGATAGGAGAGCTTCAGGAACTTCCAGGCCATTCTAGAAATCAATCAACTAGTGATTCTCTACCCAATTCCGAACAACCCGCGATGCCATTATCGAGTTCCTCCCCATGAGATCACTGCGCGAGATGATGCGAATATGTGCTCAGGAAGTGTGATCAACTTCAAGTCCAGAAATTTATCCACCAACGCTAGGAGCGCTAGGAGTCTCTTACTCTGGACCCCTGAAGTAGACATCTAAACAATTGGAGGACTTGCTGCAATTAGAACGACAGGATTTTCATATCACCAATTTTCGTACATCACAAGAAACGATAGTAATCAAAGATTTCTGGTATATGTACGTCAAGATATTCTGAACTTAAAGGAATTGACACCTAAATCAAGAATCGACTACATAATAATATCGATAGATGTATAGGCAGACAGAAGACAAAGTAGCCAAGTATTACACTAATCTAACACGGGATGAATCAAAATAACAAAAATCCTTTAAAGCAACGCCATCACATATCAAGAAATCTCGGAACTCACATTAAGACTCGCCAATGAACACGTTCTTGTACAAGATTTGTATAGCAATTCATTTTTATCTATCACATCATCCATATGACAAAAAACCCGCCTTTTGTTGGTAACTCAACACTGAAAAAAAGAAGAGCGCACGTGCGCACACGCACACACACACAGATATATATATTTCCTTTTAGGCTGAACAACAATGGTTAAATCTTCATTGTATAACTAGTAAAGAAAAGAATAACATGTGCTCATGTGCTAAAGATTGAAGAACAAGAATCCATCTCGTACAAGGGCGGATGCAAACAACATTGTTCAAGAAAGCAAGTCATCGTACGTGGTACCAATAGACAGCGTCCGACATCATCAGAGATACGTTGGCTTCCTAAAGTAGAAAAGAGATTAAGAAAGCAGGACACAGAAAAAAAAAATAATTAACTTCAACTGCCAACCAACTCCCTTTCTCTTCTATACCACCTGATCGGGTGCATTCTCGTCCCCTTCGGCTTCCGGCTTCATGCGACACCACCACTTATGACATGACCAATTTTCAAGATTCGTCCCACCGAGAAAAAACACCAGACTCGCAATACAAGAACGGTCCGACAGATTAATATCTTCTTCTGTACTTCATCAGGTCCGTCGCCCCCTTCAACTTCGGGCATGGCATTAATTGCGAGCCTTGTATTTTTATCGGTGGGGACGAATCTTGAAAATTGATCTTTCAGAGTCTCTCTCTCTCTCTCTCTCTCTCTCTGAATTCAGAGCATGGAAATGTACTTGGAACGCTAAGAGCGGGGAAGAGAGAGGTTTATGAGGAAAAGCCCCAGCACTTTTTCTTTTCTTTTTATAAATTCAGCGTCGTATTTGTGGCGGTTAGAGGTAGTTTTTAAAATTACAATAGATAATGTCAGGTGCACCAAAAAAAATAAAAAAAAAAATATTGCTTCAACTAATTTGACAAAAGATATAAAAAGGCCATCGGAGATCGGTGGACTCTTCGCTTCTCGTTGTCCCCTTGCGGTTCCTGATCAACAGGTACCGTGGATTCTTCCTTTTCAAAAGACTAAGTTTATATGAATTTTTAAACACATTTGATTTCCCTAATGTAGTTTTTAATCCCAAGTTTAAGACTGGACGGAGAAGCTGCTGCCAAAACACTAACACTATCCACAACCTTAATATGATTTTCCAAGTCTCTTGCTTTCCTGACAATACATAAAGTTTCTCATGCAAGTCCTCAATTTGTTTTGCTGGACGAGTTTCACGATCCACATCTAAAGATATAGAATGCGCTGTGCAAAAAAGCTTAGTAAAGAATTATCTTTAGATGTAAATCCACATAGACACAGCACAGAAATAACATTTGCTTTCATCAGTGAAAAGAAAAAAAGGACAGAGAGAGACATTGCATTCTACATCTTTACATTTAACTTTACAGCTACCTTGCTACATTCAGTTGTGTTGCCAATATTTGATGATTCAACTCGAGCGTGACATGATCTAGATCTTCAGGAATCTTGAATCGTCCTTGTCCATTGTGCTTCCACTGCAGCAACCTACGATGTAGATCCAATAGCATCAAAGATTTACCCTCAAATGTTTCCAGTTGAATCAGTGATTTGATGCACTTGACCAAGTACCCAACAGTCCGTTCTTTCAGTCGGCAGATAAAGCCCAATTCACTCTCTTCAGTCTCACACATCGATGAGGACATGTTCTCAACAATATCAGTTAACTTAAAGATGAGACAGGCACCTCTAATTGCCTCTTCCTTAACACAATCATCATTCCATAGAACTGATTCTGGTCCTTCAGAATAGCTTCTCATGTGTTTCAGTCCCGCTCTCTCGGTTGTCCCTGGCTGAAGTATTCTGCCAGTTGAGGCATAATGTAGCAACAACTGACACCCATCTTCCTCCATAAAACTCAACTGTCCTATCAAGATACCTAATGGAATTTCCCTGAACATCATGCTCTGCGGTAGGCACCCATCAATCGATTGTCCTTCACATGGTGCAGGAAAGTTCAAAAATTGAGTGCAATACCACTGATACACATTTTGGAAATCTTCAACCCAGTTCTCTATGCTTTGGCAATTATGCTCGGCCTTGAAGTTATTATTGGCTTTATTCTCAGAAAGCCTGGGTTTCTTAAGCTTCTTCTGCAAGACAGCTCTTCCTTCATCCCGAACACCTGAGGAAAATTTTTTCACAGCCCAAGACTCTGATAGCTTAATCAAATGATTGACTAGCAATTCCTGATGAGTTATATTGATTGGGCACAAAATCCATGCAATGTACCTTGCTGCAGCAGTTCGACAGGACAATGGTTGCATGTTATGCATCTGGTCAGTTGTATGGGTTTGCCCAAATGTGCAATCTGTGTGTAAACTTTTATCGCAAAGAAGAGTGAGGGAAGCAAAATAGAACCAAACTGGGAAGTTGATTGCCTGTGCCCTACAAGGGAATGACAAATATCACTTCTCAGGCATTGTTGTATCTGAATTTAATGAAAAATGAAAAAAATTTGGGTAGAGACTCACCACATAGACTTTTGATCTACCCTTGCCACCCTTGTCACATTGGGGTTTGCAGTTGAACTCTTGTTGCTTGTAAAATTAACCAAATTTGAAAGTGTCGCACATGACATAGGTCCCATGAAAGACCTCAGTAATTGGCGATGAAAGGGAAAATATGCATCAGAAAATGGCAGCTTCATTCCCATTTCCATCGATATCCCCCACCACATTGGCCTAGAAATTACATCCAGGATCACCGTGACTAATAAAGTTGAAAACTCCAGAACAAAAGCCAAACCCCTGTTTGGCATGTGAAATTAGAAAAGCCATCAAGAAGATAATAGAGGAAAAGGGCATCAGTAAAGCATCTACAATAGTAAACATGAAAGCCATTTTGAACCATTTTCAGTTGATGAATGATGGATATTTGAGAAACATCAGAATCTTCCACTAAACGTATAGAATTAAATATTTCCGACTAAAAGGCAAACAAGGTTCTGTTTATTGAAGGAGATGTGGCATAACAAATATACAATTAACAAATGAAGTTTCTTCACCAGAAGCAAAAGCAGGAAATTGAAGTTGAAATCAATTAGAAGAAAAAAGCTAGGTCCTAAGAAAGTTCTATGGGCTTAGTATTTGCCCATTCATAGCCAGATGCAATCTTCCATTTTTCGAGGCTGCAACAGAACTTCCCTGAGCATTCTAGCCCAGATCTGCTCGAGTTTACTTATAAAACTCATCCAATGGGAAAACCAAAATCCAAGAAATTTGGTCAAGGTGCCTATCTCTTAGAAGAATGTTGGAACTAGGTATAGCAATACATTGAACACAGATACTTTCAGAAGCAAAAAATTCACAAAAAATCAGTTAAGTAGGCAGAAATCTCGAGGCACATTGCAAGTAGGCCATGAGAAAAATCAAATAAGAGCCTGACAATAGTGAGTATGAGTTGAATGCTACAGCATACTTGCTATCAAATAGAGCTAAAACTTTCAAAATGAAATTCATGAGATGCAAGGACCACAAACTCACGTCTCCAGAAACCATCTATGTAACAGAGCTTTTGCCTCGAAAAACATTACAGGAGAAAGTACCAAGCAAACAACAATATTCCGCAAGGACATCCTCTCATGCAATTCCTTATGCAAACAAAGGAAAGGTCTTTCCATCATTTCTTGCAGAATCTTGGAAAGGTCATTGCTCAGAATCACTGGATCGAGGTACCAGAATAACAGCCTGGGAAAAAAAAAAGGACAAAGATTGAGATAACAGGTCATCATACCTAAAGTTAAGATGGATATGGTCCTGAATAGGTTTGACAGAATACAAACATAATATAAGCGAAACTCCTTTCTCTCCTATATACCCAAAAACAGAATTGAAGAGAAGTTGAAAAGTTCTTATATTAAGGAAAGCATGCATGGGGTACTGCGGTTCTCGAAATCAATTTATGAACACGTGCACAGATGGCCAAGTCAAGAACAATAGGATGGTATCAACAAATGCACAAATCAATGTTCATAGCAGCTTTGTTAGCAAAGTACCTCAATGGTGTTTCATCGTTTTTAAGGCAAAATCCTCGGGGTAGATAGTCAAGGAGCTTTGAAGCTGTAATTATTCTCCCGCCAAATGATTTCACATCAATAATGCGAGTAGAAGGGAACAAAAACTGAGCGTGAGATGCTGAAACCGCCACGAGCAGGACAGCATGCAGTAGTAAATGAGAAAGTGTTCCTGCAATATTTCAATCAAACATCAGGTCTTAGCTCATACATTAAAGCCGCACCGCCCAATAGCAGATTCGCCGAATGAAACTAGAATAAAGATGTCACTTCTTCCATCTCTTCTTAAAAAATGGTTCTTCTTATGGAAAGGGCAACGATATCAAACCGAGCAAAGTTCGCGATCTATTCAAAGTAAAACCCAAATATCAAACCGAGCATAGAGTAGTTTTTTCCCCATTTCCATTTCCCTTTTTTTTTTTTTTTTCTTTTAGCCCAGCATCTATCAAGGTTAATAATTACAAGACCAAGCAGAACAGGAAAAGACAAAAAATCAACAGACCATCTCTCGGCAATTTCGGGAGGACGTCGCCGCACGCGGCAACCACTTCGACACAATCGCGCCGCGAAATCGAGCTCCCGATCCGCAAAGCCTCTCCTTTTCGGAAGCCAACCGCCTCGCACCTAATCGACGAGTGCAGAACCGCAGCAATCGTCTTCACCGCGTAATCGACCACCGAATCGAACACCTAAGAGCATCACCACCGCCTCTCACCACTCCGAACTAGAAACACAGAGCATAGAAACGCTCGATTTGTCCTGACCTGAGGAGCCTTGAAGCACATGAGGGACAAGGCCGTGTCCAGGAACCGAACCGCCGGATCCTCATCGTCGCCGCCGTCGCCGCCGCCGCCGGCGGGGAGGTTCAGCGACCGGTTCAGCTTCGAGATCGCGGCGTCCGGCGATCCCTCCGCGTCGTCGAGGGTCTCGAGGCGCGACGCCAGCGAGGCGAAGAGAGTCGTGATTTCCTGGAGCGAGCTCCTCCCGTCCATGGCAAGCGAGAGAGAGAGATGGAGGGACTGACTGCGACGTTTCGCGCCAAAATATGAGGGCTTTAAAGCTGGTTTCGTGGGCTTTGAGACTGGGCCCATTCCGATGTTGCGACGGGCTGGGCTCGAGGCGGCCCAATGAGGTGACCAACACTTTGTTGCGGTTTTTTTTATGACTCCTGTTTGTATGACTATATACTTAAAGACTATTAAAACAGAAAAAAAAAAAAGGGGGGCGGTTAACATCCCAAAAACCACAAACTAATACATGTATGATAAATTTATCCCAAAATTAATTTTTTGACCACCAAAACCTCTAAAATACATTTGACAAATTTATCCCAAATAGATATACATATGATAAATTAGTTTCTTAAATTTACTGTTAAATTATTAAGTTGAATAACACGTGATAGTTCATTGGTGTACTAATTTGCAATTTTATTCTTTGTTAATTTTTGTAAATTTTTTGGTATTAATCCAAGTTAATGAATTGTATATTTGTTACAAATGTACAAGTTTTGAGTTTTTAACAGTTTTATAAATTAATTTTGGTTAAATTTGTTAAAAGTATATTAGTTTATGGTTTTTTATGATCAATTAAGATAAATTTGTTATAAGTGTATTAATTTAAGATTTTTCATGGTAAAAAAATTAGTTTATATAAATTTGTCATGCATGTACCAATTTGGGCTTTTTTAGAAAATTTATAAAAAAAATTTAAAAAAATTAATGAAATTTGAAGACATTATTTTCTTGTTTGTTTTTTAAAAAGTGCTTGCTTGTTTTGTTTATAAAGATAAATGAATAAAAAAAATCATCATACAAGAAAATGTTTAAATATAAATTATTATTGATGTTGAAAATAATTTTCGTTGATTATTAATTATTGTAAGTGTTATAAATAATTATTTTTTGATAACTTATTATTCAGCTTGTACATCCAGAATATATTCACATAGGAATTAACGTTGACTTGGACTGAATTTTGTGGAATGTCATCCCTACATTTATATCTTTTCCAGGAAATAAAATTTTGTTATTCAAATTTTCGAAAAAGAGCGCAATGAATTCTTCGGACGACACGTGGCGGAACGCGGCTGGTGGGGCCAGCCGCATCCCAAAAAGGGCCGTACATCGAAATCACGTCGAGCGGGGCCCACCAATATAAGAAAAAAAAAAGAGTGCTAAATTATTCACTTGTTATCAACATCAAAAGATTTGAACAAAAGCAGAAAGAGAAAATCGAACATCAAAAGAGAAAGGTACAGGACCGCCACCGTACACCTAAACATTATAAACCCCCCAACATTATTCGACCCACCTATCATTCAGCTACATAATTCCTTTCTTTCCCATAATGATAAATTTTATTTACATCTCGAAAGACACCACCTAACTTCCGATCCACTAGTGATGTGTCGCATCATGTTATAAGATAATAAAAGTCAAAACAAGAACTCTTCATGTGTTAGGCAATGGTAGATGGGAAATCCACGTTAATCATAAATTCATGGCATAAAACAACTTTAAGCCAAGATAATGCCAAACAAAAGGCACGATTTTTTTCTTGTCCTTTTTTTAATGGGTTTTTGTAACTTCACTCTTCTAATTGATCTCCCCCACTCCTCATCATCAATGCTCCTAAATTGAAGAGATGGGGAATTATTAATCAAGGAGTTGGAAGACTCTTGTATTAAACCCCAGCCAGCCCAAAACAACCAACCCCCAAGAAGAGAGCAAGAGACAAAAACAGCATTGCAATGCAAATTTTGCCAAAACCAGCATAAAAGCTGCAGCAGAGCAAATCAACTTTACATATAAAAAAAGGCTTCAATTTGCACTTTCCATCTTCCCATCTTCCCATTTCTGTCCACCCTCTTTTCCCATACCACAAGTAAGACAAAACAAAAAGGGGAAGAAAAGTCTCTCTCTCTCCCCCTCTTTCTCTCTCTACCTGCATCCCACCATTTCCCAAGAAGGAACCCCAAACGAATAAACCACAAAGTCTCCTCCTCCTCCCCCTCCTTCCCACTTTCATCTGTATCCTAGTTTCTCTGTACTCTATACCACCCTCTTCCTTCTCTATTCACAGTATTAAAACCCCTAGAGAAAAACCCTAAATAAGGAAAAGCCCACCCAGAAAAGAGAAACCCAAAACAGCCTAAACCCTAAAAAAAGTCCACCATCCACTTGCATCCTGCATTTACTTCAGTCCAGTCAAAAGCATCTCCTCCTCACCACCCAGAAACCCTGCAACAACAACAGCAGCAGCATCATCATCACCATCACCGTCCGCACCAAACAGACAGCACCCACGCGCCTCCCCGGAGCCCTTCACGGCCCACGCGCCTCCCTCCCCCTCCCCCCGTCCCGCCGGCGGCCCCACCCGGGCCCGACCCACTTCGCCCCCGCGGCCCGGAGCGCGCCGATGCCGCGCGTGTCGATGCTGGCCATCACCGTGGACTCCGACTCCGAGAAGGACGACCCGCAGCTCTCCTCGTTGCCGTTGATGGTCACGAACGACGACGACGACTGGAACACCAGCGGCGACGCGTAGGGGTCGTCGATGAACCTCACCTTGAACTTGAAGCCGTCGCCCCCCGCCGACGACGACGGCGAGGGCGAGGACTCGGCGGGGTCGAGGAGGTCCAGGAGCTCGGAGACCGCGTCGTCGTCGAGCGCCAGCCACGCCGATATCCAGTCGTCGTCCTGGGGCTCCGCGCTTGCCTCGTCCGGCTTCAGCTTCTTCGCGGCGGAGCCCCCCTCCTCGCCGCCGTCCGCCGCCCTGTCGGCTCGCCTCTTGCGCGCCTCCTCCATGCGAGAACGTTAGAGAGAGAGAGAGAGAGAGAGAGAGCGATGGAGAGAGAAACTGTGCATGCGCTTGTTTGCAAATGGAGAGTGTATAAATATAGGGAGGGGAGGGAGAGGACGTCTGCAGGATTTGTCGCGAGGTGTTGCAGGAAGAGAGAGAGAGAAAGAGAGGGGCTCTCTGGCGACCTGGGAAGACGATGCCACCTCAGACTGAGTGGGGCCCACCGCTAAGGACGAAAATAGGGGGATTTCTCACTTTTAGAAATTTAGGTGAAAAAATTTCAAAAAAAAGGAAAAAATGATGAAGCCTGATATTTCTCACTTTTACAAGATAAAAAAAATTCAAAGAAAGGGAAAAATGTTGAAGCCTGATTGTTTTTGGCTTTTTTGTGTGAGTTTTTCGATTCTTTAGTTATTGTTTAGCAATCAAGCTAACTCGGATACTAACACAATGACACGACGTGGCGAATTGCCCATGCCGAATTAGAAACTAATCCCTTTTGAAGGAAGATAAAAGGGGTCCGATTTTCATATATGTCAATCCTAGATTCTTAATGTGTGTTCAATAAAAATAAAGTGGAAATAGACTGAGTTAAAGGAAAAGAGAAAATAAAGGTGGCATTTCGGGAAACCACGTGTTGGGCGGGGAGATGGGGAGGTGAGGTGGCTGCACTCCATATATGCTCAATACCAACCAATGCCGAATGGATTCTTTGGCATGTATGCGTCATTTCCCTTCTTTATCCTCTTCTTCTTTTTATTGCGTATTTTCCCCATTTTGTCATTGGATAGAGATGAATATAATAAGATCACTCCTTGGCCATCAAGCAAAGTGGTAACGCGGGGCAAAATAAAAAACGAACTTCCAATTAGATTCATGAATATACTGATAATAATTCAATGCATGTATCGATACCTAATAAATTTGTCAACAATTAATGAAATCTTCTGATCTATAAACTACGCCAAATAAGGAAGCAAGGATACAACAAGAAATTGTACTTACATTGTCGGCATCACATGAGAAATTTTATCGGCCAATATATTTGACCTATGTCTATGCTTCGCCACAAAAGTAAATAAAAAGGCTTATTCATGATAACTAAAAAAAAAAGATTTGGTGCACATGAAATGTATTTATTAGGTGAACTGACGGTGCATATCTTTTTTTGTTAAAATATATATAAAAAAAGAAAAAAAAAAGATAGAGAAGTTGGGGAAATTGGGTCTTCTCTAATGAGGTGAAGCATCATTTTCGTGCATAGGAGGATTTGGTGTGAAGATCCCATTAAATTAAAAGGAAACATACGGGATAAAATACCATCGAAACTTTAAAAAATAACACAATCATCAATAGAAATTTTTATTCTTGTCGCTATCTAGCCAGGTTTCTGTAATCGGTTGCATTCGAGTTGCAATTTCTGATTAGAACACACGACTCGAACTAGCACACCGACACGAGGCGACACAATATACTTTGACTGTGAGAACGGATCGATTTCCTTGCAAACAGGAGATCGATCCATTTTTCGAAGAGGGACGGATGGCGAAATTGGTCCGGCAAATGCAGAGGCGAATCGGGTTTTTGCTTGCGCTGCTTTTTGCAAGTACTGACCGCGACATTGCCGCTTGCCTACACCGCTACCTCTCCGTCTACGGAAAAGTACCACAGTACACTGTTTCGCCAGAAGGAAGGCCATCTTTTTGTCCTATACGATTCGGCCGCGGTTATTTTAAGAACCTCCCTCCGGATTTGCTTCGATAAAAATTTGAAACTTCTCCTTTCAGAATTTCAAAAAGCGAAAGATACTGTATAGGTGCCAAAACAATAATGAAAAGGGTTGCATTGAAAGATGTATTAAGCAACAGTCAAATCGCGCGGATCCCAAAAGTTGTTCCACCGTCGGCAAAGAGAGGCCGGCCGTCCTCGTCGTTCAAATCCAACATGGGAAGGACCACCGCCTACATCGAGCTCTTCCAACGACTGATGACGAGGAGCCGACCCGCCGTCCGACGGGGCAACGCCAGACGGCACGGATGTATATACGACGTGCATTTCTATTCACCTTAGAACCTACACGGTCCCCAACCAGGAGCCGCGTCGAGATAAGTCCGTGATTACGCTTTTGGAGGGACAGGGATTTGGTGGTCCACAAAAGCCGAAAGAGAGAGCGCAAATAGGACAGGCGGTGGCAGTCGTATCCCTGATCTTTCCATCTAAACGGGCAAAAAAGGACAGGCTCAGGAGGGTAGGGAAAAACGTGGCGTTGGGATTCGCAAGGTACGACCGTACGAATAGGCACGCAAGCTGGCACGCGACGCGCGTGCGGAATATGCCTCTCGAGTCACCCCCTTGCTAGGACCTACCAACAGGCCATATGAATTCGTCTAGCCCCTCCCAATTTGAACGGCGGGACTTTAGTCTTTATCCTAAAATGAGCCGCTGTGGCTAGGGAAGAATGTTTCGATCCGTGCAGGAACTAACTCAAGCCCGAACCAGGAATCAAGGTGCCGAAATTATGCCGCCGGATCATCACAGGAAAAGCGAGAGGAAAGAATCGCCGAGCTCTAAACATCTAGTTCCTTGTCTAGACGGAAAGAAGACATGATCGTGAAGCTAAGCGAAGGCTAAGACATGTGAAACAAAGGAAACGGAATGTCATGCATCTCGTAACCCCCTTAAAATTTATCTCTGTTTCTCACTCGAGAATGCGGACCTGCTGAGGTTCGGTCTATGCAATATCCACACCTCTAAACCTACATATGCCGATCTTGGAACCAGCTTCAGTTCACCATCTGCGTAAGAGGGGAGTCCTGGCGCTCACGGATGAGTTTAAACCATGGCTAAGTCCCTACAGATTTTACAGCAGCGACAGCCAGCTGTCTAGTTAGTGTTTGAGACCCGGAGGGCCTGTTCTCGAGACACTCTCATGCCTTCGAGCATTCCAGTACATGCGCCTTGAAATTCTCCAGCTCAGCCAAAACCTCTTCTTCCGGCCTGTAGATCAGATCGCTCATTCGCCATATCTGCAGAGATGGACATGTTCACTGAGTACCTCCAATCGACAATACTTCTAAAAAACCAAAATGTGTATGATGAGATGATGGCCAAACAAGTGTACCTGCAATGTACCACCTCCTCCAGCAGTATCACAGTCATCAGATACGCTTACCATAGTCCATGGATCAGCTGCGTTCCAGTGGAAGTCGACAATTTTGTCCCTGGATGACACAGCAGGAAGGCACTTATGTTAATTACGAATGGCCCACTCAAGGCATTAGGTGAAAAGATTAGATCAACAAGAAGCTGGATAAAAGTTCGTTTGTATTACAGAACATTTCCTTTTAACATCCTCATCAAACCAGCCACCTCATAAAATCCCATAGTAGCTTTCACATCAAACCACTCATTTATGTTACCCTCAAGTCGGATGACTTAACAATACTCCCCAAAACTAAAACAACCGGAGCCCTCGACTTTAAATAGAATCTCATTCGAAGCAAATGTGCCTTATTGACATCAGAACATACAGCTGACAGACAGATATAGATAGTGACGCAACTTGGAAGCACCCTGATAATTAGACATCATCAGTGAAGGCAGGAATCCAGGCAAAGAACGAAGCAAGAAACTACCCACAATATAGTATATTTTTCTCTAAACATCTCTTTACTATTGAGTTTTTCCCCGCCACCTGATTATAAAGGGAGCTCCAACCCAAAAGAAAAACAAAAGAACAACATAAAAGCAAAGAAAGAAATGATTTATGGATTAGACTAGACTTTCTGAATTGGGGAAAAATAAAACAAAAGAATGATAGCACACCAAGTACAAATCCTAAGTCAAAGCTTCAAAATCGGACAAGGAAATACTACTTAGGTTGGACTTAGATCACACTATCATTTGACATTCTAAAGCTTAATTCACCTGTGACCAGCATGCTGGAAAAACAATCCCGCAGGAGCATTTGGAGCCCTGTCAACCTTTTTATCAACCTGCAAGACAAAATTTCAGTACAAAAGCCCCACATATACTCCACACAAAAGTAAAGAATCGCTAAATTCAATTTTAAATTAAAGCCAATGGATCAAACTCTGCAAGAGGCACAAAAACATGCAGATATTGCGAAAGCTAGCCTGGCAAGACAAAAAGACAAATTGCCTTACCCTCTCATAATCCCAAATGTTCAAGAGACCGTCTTCAGCAGAACTCCCAAAGACGGAAGACTTGTCTGGAGACCACTAGAATATGCATGAAAATCAAGCACAGTAAGCACTACAAAGCAATCTTTTACAGAGGATATATTTATATCAAAAAGCTAATTCTATGACAATAGAAGTAAAGAAAAATCCATGGCCACCTGCACACAAAGAACAGCTGCCTTATGCCCCTCAAACTTGTAGACTGGTGAACCAACTCCATTAGAAGTGAGATTTCGCCGATCAAACATGTTAACAGAGTTATCTGCCGACCTAGGAAAACGTACCATATATTTTAAAGAAAAAAACTATGTCATCATCGAATCAATGCAAAGCATAAACTTGTCGACTTGATCCATAATTAGTTCTAGAAGTAAACCACATGATAATCAAAAACTTGACACGGGAGCATACCCGGTTAAGATTAGGTTGTTGTCATGGGGATTCCAATCCACACAATGGAGGTCACCATTATGTGCCTTCTCGACCTGATTCAACAATAAATGAGGCAGCCAACATATAACATCAGAATCAGGGAAAAGAAAAGCATATATCCTCATAAGCAATAGCAATTGAATATTACGAAGAAATCTTCAGTCCAGACAAAGGTCAACAAGAATGGAAATGCAGAGATGTACACAACGCCATCAACTGGATAATGAGGCAAAAAAAATATCTTAGCATAAATCCATTTGGATTCTGTTAATGTGTTGCATCACATACACAAACAAGAGGGAATTAGTTAACACATACATCATGGCACAGTCCAGGACATGGCATTTAACACAATTGACATGTCTAAACTTCTGAGTCCCTTCATTTATTAGCCTGTACGCTGGACCAAAGTGGGGAAAAAAGCCTAATTCTTTTATCTAACTACCTTATATTACAGCTCTATCATCATATATTTATTGCGATGACTTAGTCAATGCTTGTAAGCTGGTTGGCTCATTTCCAAATCTAATGAGGTGATAAAGAGAATATAACTCATGTTCTTCACAAGCGCATGGGCACGTGCGGAGAGACTGGGGTGAAGGGGACAGATAGACCGAACGAGGAAGTTGATTAAACATGCTGCATCACTCTAGTACAAGACAAAAGATGCGATATCATAAATACTGAAATCAAGCATAGATAAACGCAGGTAGGGAACACAAACAAAATAAAATCATAAGAATAGAGGGCAAGGAAGAAGGGAGACATAATACACAAACCTTAGCAACAGGATTAGTGCCAACTCGTGCATCCCACAATATAAGGCATGAATCATCACCAACGCTACAAAATTCCTGTGCACTTTAGAAGACAAAAAAATACCATCAGACAACGAAGACCTCATGTCCATCAATAGCAACTAAAATTTCAAATTCAAATCTCACAGTAAACATATCTATCAGGTTCTGCCCCATATTTCCTCCTGTGCTACTTACGTGGATGGACAAAAAGCCACATCTTCAACAGTATCCTCATGTCCACAGTAGATTCCTCGTGGTCCAACAGAAGGGCCATTTCCAGTTTCCTCATTACCTTCCCCAGTCTTCTTAATGATGGATCCTCCAGATCCTGGAGATTTATTTGTTGTTTGATCTGTTGCAGATGCTGTTATATGGTCTTGGATACTCCACAAAACCACCGTCTTATCCTTCCCTATGAAAAAGGCATTTATTATGTTCTTTGCAATTAACCAAATTAATGTAACTGCAGGTACAAGAAATGCACTCATTCACGCAAATGATAACAAAAGTATTTACTTGAATATGTCTTCCAAGTCAAATTAAGCAGATCATAAATTTACCAACAAAATAATATTAGGCAGCTTCCTGTAAATTATATGGAAAAAAGAAAGAAAAAGAAAGAAAAGAAAAGGTAACGAGGGAAATGCCATCCTACTATCCACAGCACCTTCTTTTTTCCATGCAAATTCTGCTCTTTAAAACTGTTTCTTTGTCAATTGGTTCAGCATGCATAGTCATAGTCCTTCCTAAATGAATTTTCTCTTATTGACGGTCCACAAATACTGAAAACTCCAATCCTTGACTAACATTATCAAACCCATAATATCCTACCTCCAGAGAGAACAAAGGGTTCAGCTGGACACATTGCAAGGGCAAATTCAGCATTCTCTTGATGTCCAGTTAAAATCTGCCAAAAAAGCCAAAAGGGCAGATAATAAAAGAGATGCAAACATCTGGGTCAGCATGGAACTATAACCTTTGCTGAAGCCTGGCAAATCAGCTGGTGCAATATAACATTTCAAGAAATGTAAAGCTCAGGACATCTATCAAGTTACTATAAGTTCGTGAAGGCAGATGAGATATTGCCTTCAGAAATTATTGCAACTCTGAGACATAAAGTGATTTTTTTTTTTTTTTGGGAAGATTGCAAAACCACCTTCAACTTCAACTTGCTCTCCATATCGAATACCCTCATCACATTTCAAAACTTTACATTTTGCAGCTCACCAACTTAAAAAGACCTATTTGTCATCATGCACACCCAAAATCTACACCCGCAAAATGAATCTAATGCTGAGGACAGGGGCAAGAAAATGGCAACTTAGTAAATTATATGTAGCTTGGAGATGCAACTTGAAATCCAACGCGAAACTGAAAATGGTGATTGAAGGTTTGGGAATACAAGGAGGATAACTGATATGGGAAGCTGAGGTGGATGCATTAAGGGATGGGATCCAACTTCCAAGCACAAGATAAGTTTCTTGTTAGTACAAACAAGATCAATTACATTACTGAATAAACAAGTGTTACTACAAGTTCTTAGTATCTTCTGAATTCAGCATCTCACAATCATCCTCTCTACATGCATAGACCAAATTACAAGTTTCAAATGTAACTTGCACAAAGGACCAATTGATTGACCTTACAACAGTAAGCAGCATGACTGCTTTCATTTTTTCTTCCAAACACACCAAAGGAATTTTTTTTCCAGGAGCTACTAATAATTGGCAAATGAACTTAAAAAAAAAAGAATCTAAAAATGTGTCAATACTGGAAGATGCATTGAGTCTGATCATGAACAAACCAGATTTGGACGAGAAGCTGTAGCTCCATAGACAGCATGCCGGTTAGGCTGAGATTCCACATCCCAAATGAGAACCTAAAATTCCAAATAACATCGGAAGCACTGAGCAGATTAAAGAGCCATGAAATTTTGTAGATCCCACAAATCCCAGTAAAAGCATGAGAAAAATCTCATAATTAACCTACATCTGGGCTGTCAGTGTGAGTTGCCACAATATTGGGATTCTGAGGAAGTTCCCTGATTCTGTTAACCTGAAGTACGATAATCCATGATCAACATAGATAAAAACCATGCACATCATAAAGTAAAAACTGATAATCAAACATTTTAAGATAGAGAAGCAAAAGGTAAAGGTGAGTTGGCACATAATAATTTCATATATTTGCTCAAAGATAATAAATGAAAGAGAACTAGATCAGAGTTTGGATTAAAAACAAAGTAGAAAGATCATCAGGGTCTCAAATTAAAAAAAAAAAAAGCAAAGATTTTGTGTAGTCTGATTGTGAATGTTTCTGTTTGATTAGGAGCTTGCCCAGCGAGAAATGAGAGTTACCTCTCCAGGATGTATAATTGTCTTGTACTTCCTTATGAAGGGAGAGCGAGCTTCTTCATTAAACTGAAAATCAAGTATGCAGAGATTAAACACCACATTGTTAAAGTCAACAAGGATAAGATACACAACAATAGATAAACAACAACTCCATCATGTGTCTGCAAATGACCTGGGACACGTGCTCTGCAGCCGCAACTCTAGGTTTCACAACTTCACAGTTTGCTATCACCAAAGTATTTGGAACACTGCCATCAGTCTGAGAACAAAAAGAAAGAGATTAATGAAGCAATAGAGAAAGCACAAATAAAGAACAACTCAAGTTTCATCTATTTGCCACCAAAGGAGCAACAAGATGTAGATAAAAATTTAAGGTTGTTTTAACTTCAAAACAACTTCAAACCAAAAACAAATAAGTCTCCTCTCTCAAGTCAATATTAGTGATGTACATCAGCACTGAATTCGAAATAGTACTAAATTTTAAAATGCCAAATTCACATCAAAGTCATGAATAAAATCTTGTGTCAATTGTGGCAGCTGAGATTTTCAGTAGAAAAACTAATTAGCTCAACTTCAACCAAGAAAAATGCTTGTGCTTTCGACTCAACCTACTCATGCATCCAGCTTGTTGAACTCTAAAAATGATATGAGGGTTTGACAACAATTACTATCGTTCTCTAGATTTTCATGTAAACTTAATTTTCCAATAACAACAGAATTTGTCAGCTGCTGTACTACCAAGGTAAGTTGTTTTTACGAACATTAATCCAACATGTGCAGGCAGCAAGAAATGTTCAACTATTATAACACAACCATATAAAAGTCCTCACCAGTTTATTAACTAGTGAATTTTAGTTACAGGTCCTCCTTATTACTATTGAAACCACTAGATTAAGTACGTGAAAAACAGCATCGCACAACTTTAGACTTCTACACTAGATCATCATTGCTCATTACCTGCTCAGAAATGTAGAGCCGCTGCCGATTCTTATAAGTCGCTTGCTCGAGTTGCGGGCCCCACCTGCATGATGTCAGTCATTGCCAAATTCAAATCCACCTATGAAAAAAAACAATCCACAAAATAAAGAACCTCGCCAAGCCAACGCATCAAGACAAATGAACAAAGCCTTTGATCAGTACCCACAAGCTTCTCCTTAACACTCAAAGGATTACCAACACCTTCCCCCAAAAACCTAGGAGGCCTGGCACAAACTAGCAGCCACATATACCCTAGCACACCACGACCCAGCACAACGGACCTCCAAAATCCAGCATTTCCAAGACAACTCCTCCAAACCAAACCTACAAATCCACAGGCACCACCAAACTCGCAAGAAACCAAAATGCAGTTCCGGACCGGCACAAGAGAGAAGGTCACGCGTACCAAAACCCTAAAACCCTAAATCAACCCTGCACCTACCTAGACCTATCAACACGGCACTCGCAATACTTCAAAACCTCCGAAAATTCAACATCCGCGCCACTTTACCCGAGCAAAACCTCCCAAGAAAAAGAAAAGAAACCCTAGATTTCCGCCGGCGCTAACCGGAAACAGCTGACGGAGCGGGAGGCCTTTTTCGAAGTTACCGGCAAGAGAGAGAAGGCCAGAGGAGGTTGTGGTTGGCGAGCCAGTCGTAGAGGACGGGGACGAGGGACTTCCACCGCGCGTACTTCTCGTCGACCGCGTGCTGCTGCTGCGGCCTCCGGTCCCGGCCCCCCGCCGACCCCGACGCCGACGACCTGGTGGCCGGCGCCGGCGCCGGAGCAGCCTGCTGCTGTTGCTGCGGCGGCGGCGGCGGCGGCGGCTGGTGGAGCTGCTCCTCCTTCTTGTCCTCCTTCGGCTTCGGCTTCCGCCCGCGCTTCTTCGGGGCCTGCGGCTGCGGCTCCATCGCCGGAGAGAGAGAGCGCTCGACCGGCACCGTGCGCTTCGGTTGCTCCCGGTCGGGTAGTAGTTACGCAGTGAATCGGACTGGAAGAGTTAAAGAGAAAGTCTTCCCGTATTTGAATGGAGAAATCGAGGTCAAAAATGTAAAATTTAAAATAAAAAAATGAATCGTCGTCCGTCTATGTCTTTTTTCTTTTTCTTTTTTAAAAAATTCGGGTTAATTTGGACCGTCGAATTTAATAATTTTCTTTCCTTTTAAATTGGTGTCGATTTGTGGACTTCGTTTCAAAATGCCCTCCAAAACTAGAGCGATTATGTCCCGATGAACCCCCCAGCTTGTTGGCGGTGAAAAGGTGGCCTGCCGTGGCACAATTTTTGTTGAATTAAGTTACAAATGAGCGCATATTTTTTTGGGGAAAAGATGAAAATGACATGGCAAACCAAAAATATTTAATTTGCCGGTCGACGGCTGTTTAAGCTTTCTCCCCTGTATTGGACTGTACGAGTAAAGTTGAAAACATCTCTCTGGCTTGGTCCATATAGATTATCTCGTGAACATCCACGTGACACGTCATTGCATTTTGGGAATTTGAGTTCAAACTTCCCACCTCATCCGTCTAAAAGTTCAATCGAGCTGAATCAAGCCGAATCAAACTTAACACTCATGCACGATGGAGTCGAGTCGAGTCGAGTTTACACATTAACATGTGCACCCAACTTGTCTGGATGACGATCCTAGCAAATTGGCCACCGTGGATCTGCCAGATGGCCGGATCGTAATTGCATGACGCCGACTCACCAATCACGGAGCAAAATCATGGGAACCGTCATTGCCATTAGATCAGAACATAAGAAACAGAATGCACCGCTTTACAGGCTTCTCTGCAGAAACTTTGCGCCAAGGCATTCCGGTCTTCCTGAGTTTTTCACATAGACAACGTTTGCTCGCCTAGCTTGTGTCGTAAGATTGTGTACCGACCACAAGATTGCAACAAGACTCATTAAGTTCCATAAACCACGTCGAGCATTCAGATATATTTCGGTAACCATGGAAGGTCATTGACTTGTAAGGGGCGAGGCATTAAATTATAGCGAGAATCTGTGAAACAACAAGAGGAAAACAGCATTGGATTCGAAAACCACTACCTCGTTCTACTAATAAAAACCTCCCTGATTAAGTCTGCCAAAATTGTTCCCAGCATTCTCGAGGACATTGTCCATTACACGTAACTATATCCAGTCAGGTAACAGCAAATAACTCGATCTAAGTAGCTTGAGAATCAAACATAAACGCCCGATGAGAGAAGAAGAAATAAGGACCCGAATCCCTGCACCAGAAAGGGAAAATCAGAAACAGAATGGTAAAGCTCAAATGTAGTCTCGTGCATGCAAATGTATTGATCTGAATTGAGGCTCGTGATTGTACAAGCATGTATGAGCATGTACAGGTGATAACAAAAGAAGCAAAAATGTACCAGGAAGACAGATGCCACTGCCCCAGTAGTCACCTCCTTGACAAGGCTGAGGTTCCGTCTTGAGGAGGTTGTCTCATAACTGCAAAGGAGAAAGTATATCAGGCTCGAGAAAGCAGTTGCAGGGGCAGAAACACAAAAATGGTCTGAGTGCTGCTACAAAACTGGACCATGTTGAACATTTATCAGTTAATACAATGGCTATTCATTTGACATTGGAGCACCAATTATGTTAGCAGTCATTTGGCTAATTAACATTTTGCCATGATGAGAAAATGCAAAATCAGCCACAATAGCCCAGTTCAGTTTAGAAAAGTCTCCCACAATGGCCAGAACCCAATAAGTCCCCTAATGCTCATCTCTCTCCAAATCCAAATCCACAAAATCAATAATGGACAATTCACAAGCTGACCTGGGGCCATCACTCCCTTGGTAACACATCAAAGAAAGTGAAAGAATTGGATTACTATCAACTGAAAAATCTCTTTCCTAGCGCATATCTAATGCGGGACAACAAGAGAGAGATAGTCCACTCTTAAAGGAAGATTCATTGTCCTAAAACTAAGAAATGCAAATCCTTAATTTCGATTGATGTTTCATATCCTTTCTCCAGTGAAAGTGGAGGTAAACAACAGCATAACTTGTGAGTCATGACTCTTGAGTTCTAGAACAATGGAAGTTATTAGGCCGGAGAGAACGAAGTCAGAGACAAAGAAAAGAGACGAGACAACCATCCTAAGTATGCAGTAACCGCACCGATCAAGATTTGCATCACCTCATCAATATCCTCTCGCCTGTTAAATCACAACTCGCAACTGGATATAGAACCACGCGCGTCCATGCCTACAATGCGCCTTTTAACAAAATGGACTATCATTTTTCTTTCTAACGCTGATTTTAAGAGCTTCCAAAGCGAATATCGAGTTCCAAGCATCACGGATATAACAATATCCCATCAAATAGTCCGCAAGCTTACATCTTTAACCTAAGAGCGCACGAAAAGCAGCAACGAAAATGCAACGCCGGCATGCAAGACAGAGAATCGGGTTTCCAGATCACCGAAACAACCGAACCAACCACGTCGTTCACATCCCTCCCCAATTGTTAACGAAATCCCTTCCGATAACATCAACAATCACTCTCCAGTCTTCCTAACCACGACACGAAATGCGCCAGCGATCTAAACCCCGATCCGATCCGATCCGCCGAAACACCGAGACCAGTCAACGAGTCCCAGACCCCTCGAAACCGTACCCCGAATTCTAATTCCTCGAGAACGCGACGCTCGGGCAGCCAAAAAGCTTCACCGAGCAAGCGAAGAGCAACATCTCCGAAGACTTAAGAACTCCAAACCGAGCCAAAAAAGGAAAAGACAAAAAAAAAAAAAAAAGGACTGAAATTAGCATGCGGAGGCCAGATCGGGAGCTCACATGAAGAACGTGGCGGTGAAGACGAGGCCGATCGCGAGCATGAGGAAGGCCAGGGTCGGGTACAGCGAGTCCGGCACCGGGCTGGCGATTGCTCTCGGCGGCGCCTGCTAGATCGAGAAACGGAAGGAATCGCAAAAAAGAGAGGACGGAAATCAGCCGGAGCAAGCATCGGACGGAGACGGAGCTCTAGGGTTTCAAAGAAGCGAGCGAGCTAGAGAGAGAGAGACTCACCATCGTCGTCGCTGCAGCTCGGAGGTCGTCGTTGGTCTGCGTCAAGCCGCTTCTCTTCGAGTTCGATTGCAGTGAGAAAGCCGTCGTCCAGTCTTGGAGACGATGGACATAAAAAGCTGAGAAGGAAGGTGGGCTTGGGCTCGATCCGTCTAATGGCCCAAGCCTTTGGCATGGGCCTGAGCTCATTTACTGAAAATTTAATATATATGTAAAAGATATTTTATCAATACCCAAAAATTACATTTTTCTTTTTAAAGAAATTAACTTTAACATATGCTCTGCATTTTTTTCAAAAGAAAAAAAAATTATTTGCTGACATTTTTATATATTAAAAACATCAACCCGATATACCACACGGTAGTATCAACGATGTATGGAGCATCTGATGCAAAGTTAACTACAACTTTTTAGCTTAGATTGGATAATTCAATTGAAGAAACTTTACAGTATTTCATTTAAATGAAAATATTCTAGGGCGTGAACATGAGCAACAATCGGGAACATTTCCTAGTAAGATGTTGGCAGCTTGACCAATTGAGCAAGTCACACAACTCGATTCTCCAGTTGCAAGGTTCGAAGCTTGCCTATATTGCAATTGCAATCTATCACACGACTTATGCCTCATGCAATGCCAAGGTTTCTAAAATTTTGATCATCTCAAATCTTGTCGCGATTAAATCCTCTTGAAAATTTATTTTTATTTGATACTCGCAAACCTTCAACAAAATTAGACCTATCAATTGGATGGATCAAGTCAAAATGATAATGATCTAATCCAAATCGATCCATTTAATCATTTTTAACCAATTTACATACAATACAAATCTAATAGTTCATTCTTGACCTAATCCGCATTGCTAAAACATTTCTATTTTTAAGCAAATCTAAAAAAATAGATACCCAAACTTAGAGGAGGGTTGCGGAACGAGCAAGCACGAAATTGAGTCAAGGAGAGAAAGATAGAAATGGTTTATGACCCATTGAGATAGGTGCAACAAGATATCACGCTGACTCAACGTGACCTCTTTCCATTCAGGAGCTCATAGACAAGATGCGGTTAACGTTCTGTACATGTCAGCAGTTGGAGCTATTCATTCCAGCGATCTTTTCTCTCTCCAGTTACAAGTCAACAGAAGAAATTTACACTGAATCAAACAAGTCCTTCCCCTCCATAAGTAGCATAACCCTGCATTCGCAGACTCAGCGAAAAGCTTGGTCTGTAGCAGCTCCTCCTTCGCATGGCTTATCACGGTCGGTCTGATGACATCCCATCAGTCCCGAGCATTTACACCGGGCTGTCGGTTCGCACCGACCGGTTCTCCTGTTTTGTGATCACCAGCTGATGCGAGCCGTTGTTGGGAGTGGAGGACCGCCATGCCGGTTGATCCGCAAAATTTCAAGAACAAAAAAATCGTAACAGGATGGAACTTGAGTCGATTCTTGTCGCCTAAGAAAGCTCCCTCAGTTGGAACCTGGCCATAACCCCAGAAAGGAGCCGTGTTCACTCGCGCTGCCCCCGGACAATCTTCTCAGTCTCTCCCAAAAATGCCTCCCTCTTCCCGCTCTCATAGGACCCGAGCTCGAATACCTCCGCAAGGGACCTGAGATGGGCCTCGTGTACCCTGCTGATGTGCTGAGAAAATCTGAAACCAACATTCCTCGCTCGCTATTACTGATGGAATCGTAGTCCGGATCCGAGTATCGGCCTTGCAAAGGATGATGCTCTAACTGTCCAGAGCCAGCACCAGCCCTGGGATCCAACTCAATGGACAAGTCTTCTCGGCTAGAGCTTCTGGAACCGGCCTCTCTGGACTCATCGCACTCGCACTCATTACATACTAGTTTTAGCGCCTGCACGACCTCACCCATGAAAGGACGGTGCGATACCTCAGGCTGCACACACATCGAAGCGATCGCCGCCACTTTGGCCACGCTATCGAAGGGGACATTAGGTCCCAGAGATTGGTCTAGAATTGCTTCTAGCCCTTCTCTGCTAGTGAGAAGCGGACGAGCCCAGGCGACCAGGTTCTCTTGACCGGGTGGTTGTGACATGTCGACTGGCTTTCTTCCTGTCAGGAGCTCTAGGAGTACAACTCCATAACTGTAGACGTCACTTTTCACAAGAAGATGCCCTGTCATGGCATATTCGGGAGCAACATACCTGGATGCAATCCAAATGTGACGAGGATTTTAGCATTGTTGTGGTTAAATATGATCTCAAAGCAGATGATTTAGAATCTCAAAGGGTCACATCTGAATGGCCAAACATTGGAGAATAAAATGCTTATAAGCTGACAGATACTTCTGCACAAGTTTTCATGAGACCATAATTCCAGTGAAAGTTAGCAAGAAAGAAGTTTGGTTTGAATTCAAACTTGTGATGTTAAGATGGATGTACCAGAGATTAGGTCCCAAGAGACCTCGAATTAGTGATGTTATGCTGCTTTAAACCCACATTTACGACGGACACAGATTAGAATTAACCAAAGAACATGAGATTGGAAATCAAAGGAACTATTTGAACAAGAGAGGAATTTCCTAACCCGAAGGTTCCCATGACACGTGTAGAGATGTGTCTATTTTCCTCATCCATAGCGGTGCGAGCCAAACCAAAATCCGACACTTTGGGCGTAAAGTCATGTTCCAATAATATGTTGCTGGCCTTGAAGTCCCTATGTATAACACGCGGGCTCGAGTCCTCATGCAAATAGGCTAAACCACGAGCAGAACCAAGCGCTATCTTCATCCTAGCACCCCAATCTAGTGGGGCAGCTTCCTTGTCAACTCCTGAAAGCATGGGAAAATGGACACTAGCTTTACACCTCATGAAGAATAATGAAGAGCGAAACAAAAATGAGTACTAGAGAGAAGCAGCATATTAATCTACACTATACCTACCATGCAAATGAGATTCCACACTGCCATTTGGAATAAGTTCGTACACAAGGCAGCGGACACGTTCCTCCGCACATATACCAATCAGCTTGACAAGATTCCTGTGATGTAGGCGGCTAAGCATCTCGATTTCAGCTAAAAATTCCCGGCCGCCCTGTTGATCCTCCCTCTTCAGAACTTTCACAGCTACTTTGGTCCCATCTTCAAGAATGCCACTGTATACACGCCCAAAGCCACCTTCGCCAAGTACTCTTGACTCATTGAAATGATCAGTAGCTTTTTCAATGTCACTCACGCTGTAAGTTTTAGCTGACCCAGCATAAGTCGGTAAGCTAGATCCAAATGACAACGAGGCAGAGCTTGGGCCACTTCCAAGGATAGACCCTGGCATAACTGCAAGACATCGGCCTCCGTAGTGAGAATGGGGGAACTCCCCTCGACCCAATCTTGCAATACTTAATTGATATTCTAGGCTAAAGTTGCAACAAAATATTAACCAAGTTTATGTTCTTGTCAGTTCTACTGCTAAAATATGGGACATCTGATAAGACTCATCTTTCCTGAAATGGCACTAAATTGAAATTCCTCTTGTTTCATTAAAAGTCCTGTTATGTGCAAGTATTTGACCAACTTCTTCTGGAGTTTTTGTTTTATGGACCACCTTTGAAAACCAATCTCTGCATGATCTGGTCAATGCGTAAGTATCATGACAGCACATCTGATTAACTGTTGGCGATCAACTATTACCTGGTGACTTTGCGACAGATGGTAACAATGCCTGTGGAGCCGGTGCAGGTTGAACAACTCGATCTCTGTGTTTCATTATCCAAATCCAACCAGCAACAGAGCATAAAACAATAGCAACAAGGGCAGATAGGACAATAATAGCAACCGCACCACCACTTAACCCGTGATTATGCTGCCCCTTCTGCACATCTACCCCGAGAGGTTTATTTGTTCTTGCATTATTGTCATTGCCGGAGTAGGGTCCACCATCAATCATTGAAGCATCCGGGGGCAAAGGCGGTGATGCAGGTAATCCTGTAAACCCAATACAATACAAGTATACAGCAATGTCTCAAGATCAACTCGGTGTCATGAAGTGAAGGTAAAAAGTTACTGGCAGGCGCCATGACTGACATAAAACATTACCAGGATATCGCACATACAGTACTTCATAATCACCGAAGTAGGAAGCATTTATGAAGATCTGCTTATGCCAAAATCTCTCGAAAGTCAAGAAAGCGGTGGTATTATCGAATTTGTCCCCTAGCGGTACCAAGTCGATTAGCACAACGGTTTTCTCAGGCTGCTCAGTGGCAGCATTCGCCCCCATTATGCGGACTTGACTTTGCTTCATAAACACCCCTGAAGCAATTTCTTCAGCCAACTCTGAAACCAGGGGGAAGAAAGTATAAAGAGCAACATTGAGGCGCAGACCAACTTGCATAGGCCATACGCAGCCACAAGGAGACCCAGGAGGAGTATTTGTGTATGGCTCTGTGCATGTTGTTGTTGAACAATCTGCAGAAAAGAATGTACCAGTTTTACATCTTCAAAAAATAGCGAAGGCACAACATCTGGCTGTAAGCTCCAGAGAAACAAAAGCAGAACATGGCTCAACTGACCTTCATTTGGAGGTGGGGGCGGTAATGCCCGAATAGGAGGCGGAGGTGGCACTATGAGATTTGTTAGTGGAGGCTTAGAAGGAGAAACTTGATAAATTGCACCACATGCAATAAACAATGGCAACATAAGATAGAAAGAATAATCCTAATCGATCAAAAATTGAGAAATACCAGTTTTCTCTTACTTTTGGGATGGCCAGGCGCAGTTTTGGGAGATGGAGAAGGTGCCGGTGGTAAATCACTCTTCAAAGGAGGATTGGTGAAATGGGGTGGAGAAACCAAAGAGCCTGAGCAAGGACAGCATCGGATGTAAAAGTTTGGTTGGGTGCCATTAAATAAAATGGCTCTAACATATTGAGAATGGGCCTACCTGGACTTGGTGATGGAGGAGCATTGTGTCTTTGTTTGTGTTTTGGAAGTGTAGCTGGAGCCGAAACTGGACCTAGCAGATATTAGAAAGAAAAGAATAAGAATCAAAGGGACCAATATGCAACCTATCCCCAAAATTCTAATTGGTCATCACATGATTCCCAAATGCAAATTCTAAACCACTTGACTTGTGGAACCTGGAGAAGAAGCTGAATGGTCGGAGAAAGGAGGAGGACTACTAATTTTGTTCCCTCTCTTACGATGCATATTAGATGAGGCCTTGGGTGAATTTGCAGAAAAATGATGCCCTTTGCTGGAAGGTAATGGAGGAGGCAAAGGAGCATCAGCAGAGATATGACCGGTTTTGTGTGGGGAAGGAGCTATGCTGCCAGATGAACCTGCACGAATAAATCTAAAAGTTAATGCTTAACTCTATTTTCACCAATTAGCCCACACAATCCTGAGTCCTGACTTAGCCACATCCATAAGCAATGATGAAAAGCTCACCTTTAGATGGCAAAGGCGAATGGCTTGGGGGTAGTACAGCCTTCTGAGCATGATGATGGTTAACAAATGAAGCTGGAGGTAAAGATGCAGGCGAATGATGCCCTTCACTTGGAGGAGGCAAAAGAGAGGGAGCGGGAGCACTGGCTTTGTGCACAGAAGGAGATACAGCATCAAAAGAACCTGTTGCAGAAATTTTGCTATTTTGAGGACAAGATTCTTGTTGGCATTTAAGAACCGCATGCAGGTCATCCCTGTACCTTTAGGTGGATGTTGCCCGGGAGGTAGATCAGTGGGAGCATTATTCGAGGGTGGAGCAGCAGGCATCTTGTCTTTTTTTTTCAGCGGAGTTGATGCTGGAGATATGTGGTGGCCTGCAATCTCACATAGAACAGATGAAGCATCATATTTGCTACGCAAAAATCAATCAGATTTGATAAAGATGGACAAAGATAAAGTCAAAAGTCAGAAACAAGCAAGCCAGAGACACCAATCATATGATCATGGCTCCTCTACTTCTACATCAATCTTTTGAAACCATAAGAACAGAAAACTTGACGCTGGAAACATGTAAATATATAACCATATATTACCAATAATCTGATTTTTTAGCTATATATATGCCCTTTAGATGCAGTAAGCCACATCTCTTCTATGCCCAATGGCTTCAGAATTTCTCACTACATCACTATACCTATATTTCAGTTGGTACCTGACGGAGATTCTTTAGGCGCATGTGGGTGGACCGACGGGGAATTTAGTATCCCCTCCTTTGACGGAGACGCTGCTGGTACTGCAATTAATTTATTAAGAGAAATAAACACCTTTAACAAAAAATGCTGGTTAGAAAGGTAATTTATTGAAGATTATTTGCAGAGGCGCACCTGGTGGTATAGGTGGTGTGATATGAGGCATCATGGGACGTTCCGCTGTTGGACCTTGTCCTATTTTTCTCGGGGGAGATGGAAACGATGCTGTTATTGGAGATGAAAAGATCAAATATAGTCGGAGAAAATTAAATAAATACCATTAAAAGTGATATTGGAGATTATGTCCAGAGGCGCACCTGGTGGCATGGGTGGTGTGATATGAGGCATCATGGGACGTTCCGCTGGTGGACTTTGTCCTATTTTTCTCGGGGGAGATGGAAATGATGCTGTTATTAGAGATGAACAGATCAAATATAGTCGAAGAAAATTAAATGAATATCATTAAAAATGCTAATCACCTACCTGGGACACTCGCTTCTGGGACAGGACTATGGACTACCGAATCATTTCTTTTGTGTCCAGCTGGTGGGGAAGTTACAGGAATACTATCATTGTCTACTGGTGAATATGCAGGTGGATGTTTTGTAGGTGTTAAAGTAGGAGCTGAACATCACAACGACAAAAGACAGCTCATGAAGGACAATAATCGCGTGGACCACAGGTAAAAGATACAACAGAACAAATTGGTATGTACCAGGAGCTAAAGAGACTGCAGGAGTTACTTGTACTGGTGCCTTCTCAGGAGATTCACTTGGTGGGGGAGCCAAAGCCCCTCTTTCGATACTCAATGGTGGAGGTGCCAAGGGGTGCGAAAAAGATGAATTTGGATTACTTGGAGACAAGAATGGTACAAGTTCTGGGGTCTTCGGAGGCGGCGAAGCAGACAAAGGTGGTGACGCAAGTGGAGGTTGTGACATAGACCCTGATTGAGAAACGAGGCTTAAATTATATCAAGAAGGGTAAGGATCCAGCAGTTTTAGAGTCGCATACCACTGGGCTGAGATATGGAGCTCGGTGCATTTTCAACCGTGCTTCTTTGGTCTGGGGATGGCGAGGAAGAAAAAAGAGGTGGTGCTGCTAGTGGAGAGAGCGAAGTTGACCCTGAATTGTGGAAAGAGAAACTCAATTATTCAAAAACCAACTGAAATTGAAAAATTTTCTGAAGACAGAAAAATTACCATGTGATGAACTTGGCGGGCTGCTATTGAGTGGCTTCATTTGATGGGCAGGAGGCTCTGCTTCTATTGGAGTAATAGCAGAGAAATTCTCAGTAGATGGAGATATGTTGTACCCTGAAAGGATTTGAAAAAGAAAAAGAAAAAAAACAAAACATTTGACGGACTATTAAACTACTCATGCAAAGATATGAAAGCTTAAAATCCTTTTGCTTTCAATTGGTCTGAGTAAGGATTGCATCTATGCTGATCTTGGTTTAGCAAGAACCAACTATATGACAGCAAATAGTAAATTAAGAAAAGCCTACATAAATGAAGAAATACAGCATAAAAATCTATGCAAACCATGCCTAATGGCCGTTCATAGGGTAAACCATGACCTACCAAAAATTTCCCAGATGGGAGAGCTCAGCTGTGAAGGAGATAATGCTGAAACCTACGAATTTTAATTCGGGAAAACATTGAACTGGAACTTGCAATTAAGGACCGCTTAGTGTGATTTTTACACAATACTGCATAGAACATAGCACATTGAAATCAACAGAAGAACAATAGTGCGAATGATGGATCTGAATGCCTTTGCCAGATACCTCTCCTCAATTCATTCTCCGGCTTAGTCATTGCAGACAAATCACTAAATGCAACAGCACGACATTAGCAGTGAGCCAACGAAGGGACGGATTTGTGCGACTTTCTTTATATACGAGACCTTACGATTGGCAAGTGAAATTTGATAAACCAAGACAGCAGTTACCACTGGATCAAACGTTAAAGTTCAGCAGCCGCATCAAGTGATCAAAATCACAGTCTAACAAGTAGAAAGGCAAGAAAAACTTTTGTACCTGCAGATCCCTGGACAGCTGAAGCAAAGCTGATGAAACAGAGCAGAGCCAGCTGGACATTGATCACTTGCATCATCACCCCCATATCTCTTTCAACACCAAATCCCAATCCTTACAACCCCAGCTCCTGATAACCAATAAAACCCAAATACAGTATCGAAAAAAAAAAAAATCAACTCTAGAAAAAGAGAAGGTTGCTAAATCAACAGACTTGATAACACTTGAAGCAAGATTGAGGAGGAAGGGAATCAGATCAGCAAGCCAGAGACCCCCGCGTACAGTGAGAGCAGAGCAACGCAATAAATTCTCCTTTTTCTTCCCTTCCCTTTGGTGGAGGAAACACCAAAAAGGCAAGAAGAGAGATTTGATAAATCTCTCTGCGAATAAGCAACGTGCTCTGGAACCCGCAGAGGCTCTGACCACCATAAACGCCTCCCTCTCCACCAGCACGAAATTAATTCCACGAAACTGAAACCGACCCACGAATTGAAATGCCCTGTGTGCTCCAAGCAACCCCAAGAACTGAACAGTTACAGACAAGAGACACCCTTTGCCACACGCGCACAGAGAGAAAGAGAGAGAGAGAGAGAGAAGGAGGGAGGTGGGGTGGGATTATTTTATTCGGGGGAGGTTAGATTTGAGTGGAGTGTTAATGGGGAATAACACCAAACCAGAATCAATGTTTACTTAAGTTGAAGTTGGAATCCCGCAGGAAGTTGGTCTGCATAATTTAATGGAGGGGGAAGGGGGGTGGGCAGTTTCTCAAGTCCTGACTGGTTTGTTGTGTTCTTGTTCTTTCCTGGTTTTTCATCTTCTTTTTCAAGCTCGATCTCGATGGTGATGGCGACTCCTTTCGCTTTTGGGGAAGAAGACAGGGTAGTGGGGAATTCATCCGCCTGACTCATCACCCACTATTCTGCTCCTCGCCGCGGATGATCCGGAGTCGGGAGAGAAAAAGGTGAGAGGGATTTCATGGGAGGATACGATGTTTACCTGTCGTCCCCGACCTCTTGCTTCAAGCAACAGTTGAAGACTTTTGGCCGGGGATTGAAAAGCGACGGTTAAAAAGCAGAAGAAAGAAGCAACAGTTAGAATTCACAGTAGAACTGAACACACACATATATATATATATATATATATGTAACTGCATTTATCCTTATTTTCATTAGTTAAGGAACCGACGCCTGTGTTCAAAGTAGGCGCGACCGTAGGTGTTCGGTTTGCACGATGAAGACAGCTTCGAGTTTGGGCTACGTATTTGAATTTTGATGTATTACCTATCTAAATTAGGGTTTCGTGTCCCGAATTTTTTTTTTTTCGCAAAATCAATGTTAGAATTCAGTTATATGATCTAGTTTACTGAGCAATCAAATCGATCCAACTTAAAAACAAACTGAATTGGTCTTACCCAATTGATTCTAAGTCGATTCATATAAGAATCAAATAGGTTGCTCGATAAAAGACAAGGGAGTCCATCCTTAATTGATCTGGTCTCCGGTTTTACTCGAGAACCAGCCTTACAAGTCAATACCCATTCCAAAAGTTTCAATATCGCTGTTGGAATTGTTTACTTTCCTTTGAATTGAAGGTTGAAAATGGAGATTCTAAAGACGTCATCGTTTCAAGGCAGCGGGTCTTGTTGAAGCACGTTGTCGGCTATATCTTTATACACAAAAGGTAGATCTGGTGGAGCAATCGTCTTCGTTTTAGTCAAACTAATGCACGAAAGAAGATACGATGACTACTCCCTTCTTTACCCTTCGTATTCAATCATTTGGCATACGCACTATCAAATCAGAATCGGCCAAGTTAAAATAACCTTTTCCTTCGCTTAAAATTGCTTCTCAAGACTTTGATAAGATATTGGAACTTGGGAATATGCTTTTAATATTCCAGAATATTGTCATAATGTCAAGAAAAGGGCTAATAAGAAGAGAATAATATTTATGAGCAATAGATTATGTTGACATCATAACCTACTAGTAGACACCGACGTTAAAGCGCCTTAAATTATAACGTGTCATTAAATTTATATATATATATTAATATGAATCCAAGAGGTTGGTACATATATCAATTTTATATACGATCTCAAGAAGCTAAGTCCTTATATCACCATATCTAATTCTATTACAGGTTTTAGGGACAAAGGTGGGTTGGGTTAGAATAAAGGTTCCATTCGTCTAGGAAAAAATGAATAATTTAAAAAATATTTTTCTAAAATCAATCGTTTATATTGTTTACGAAAAACGAATGAACAAAAAATATTTTCGTCTTCTATGAAATGTTTGGATATAAAATTTTGTCAATAAAAAAATATTATTGATTATTTATTTTCTGCGAAATAAACAGAGTTTGAATGTGTTTTGGCAATACATGAAATGAAAAGGAATATTGAATTGGCATTGACAATCAAAGGCTATATGTTGTCTAAATTTCAGATTTTTTTTTGTTGTATATTGATATTGGTCAATTCCAAATATACAATCAAGAGGGGTTTGGATTCTCGTGCGTTCAATCGTATCGCTTGAGCCGAGTTCTTGAATATAAGACAAAGTTAGTCATTTTGAATGTCAAATTGGACATCTTTCGTTTCTTTTAAAGGTATTTGTGTCTTGTGATTATGTCGGAAGAAAAAGGAGGGAAGCTACAAGAAGCAAACGAAATTTTTTTGATGTTCAATCATGAAGGTTGATTTGGAAATCATACTGTTGTTTCGAGTGTGCATATCAAGCTTCAAGGTGGGCATCATGATCAGAATAGGTTTTGCCCCTCTTATTGTCTTGGCTCGTTGGCTTGGGAAACTTCGTGTTTAAATCAATCAAGTGCCAGCTTATATGCCTCGCTAATCATCCAATTATTAGCTTGGTAGTATGACAATCCCACGATAGAAATTTTCCATTTCATGTGCTAGAATATTAATAAATATATAAAGCCGAGGATGTGTTTGGAGCATGTAATAGAAGCCCCATATCTTCATCTGAACTGATCATCAATAAAGAGCTCAATTTTGAGCCTATCAATATATATATATATATATATATATATATATATATATATATATATATATATATATATAGTTAGACTTACATTCACTAAAAGTTTAAATCAATGAGTTATTGGTTAAATATTAACTGTTTTACACTTTGAGACACTTCTTTCATATGGGATTTCTCCAATATAATTCACATGTGCCTCTCATGTGAGTTTTAGTGTCACATTCAGAATGTGTTTGGTAACATTTTTATTTTTTAGAACATATTCTTTTCGATTCCCTAAAACAATTTCTAAATAAAATAATACATTTGTTAATTACATAAAAATTTTATGTTTGGAATAGAAAAAGAATAGGAAGGCATTTGGTACGATGCATAAGTTTTTTTTTTTTTTTTTTTGAAGTATTTTTTTTAAAATTTTAATATTTTTTTGAGATCTTTTTCTTTTTTTTTTTTTCTTCTCTTCTTCTTCCTCCACCTGTTGGCTACTAGCCGGTGATGCGCAGTGGTGAACAGTGGGGGTGGTGGGTGGTGAGAAAGAACAATAAAAGAAAAAAGAAAAGAAAGAAAATGACTTATTTCTGAAAATTATTCCCGTGAGTAATAAGTTATTTTTTTCTACTTCTTCTTTCTGTTCAAATCTATTCCCTAGTCATTTTTCTATTTTTAGATAATTGATGTTATCAAATTATTATTTTTTAATTCTGAGGAACAAGAGAAAAAAAAAAAAACAGAGAAATAGAAATGTTACCATGCGGAGCCTTATTCCCTTTTAATTAAAGTATCCTTTTGCATCAACTTATCTTGACTTAAATTTTCACCGCCCAACTTCATCCGAGTTAGGATTTAGCATACAATTACAAGGAAATAGAGAGTAAAAACGCGAAAGCAAATTCGAGATATAAGATTTTAACCTAGTTCGTCTTTAAACTAGGTTTACGTCCAATAGAATATCCCTCAATTACAAAAGGAAAGATTGCATAAACTTAGTAGTTATTCATGAGTCTAAACTCAAACTACTGGTAAAATATGAGCTCAAACTATAGGTGCCTTGATCAAATTCGTGTTGTGTTTTGAGTACAAAATACTTGCATCAAGTTGAGCTCGAGCTTCATACTATACTGCGAAGGCTATTTGGGATTCGCTTACGTATATGTCTTTTACAATATTTATATTTTTAATACCAAGATGCTTGTTATTGGAAAATATTAACCCTCTTTTTTGCCGCATATACATAGCATAGGACGATTGCACCTGTTAGGCTGTTGTCGGAGAATATTCTTCTTTATTTATAAATTTGCCACCGGCCCTAAATGCAATTCTTGGTGCTAAGCCAAGAAAGGGTCGAAAGACGTAATAATTAAATACATGTGAACTCACTCTCTTTTGGCATTATTGTGGTATTTTCACGGGGATGGGGACAAGTCGCACCTAGAGGAACCCCCACAGGAACCCCACGTACAATTGTGGCGGTCCAGTGGAAATCTTGGGAAAACAAAAGGCTCCAAATCTTTTTGTCTTTCATATTCTCTACATGCTCTAACCCATATGAGAATAATGCTTACGTAAGGTTTGTATAAATCCACGTAGTTACATACGTTTGTATGTGTGTGTGTGTGTGTGTGTGTGTGTGAATTTTTTTTTTTTTTAGAAGTTTGTTGGGAAATTATGCTCGACTGAAGTTTTCAGCTTATCGGAAATGGTCAAATTTGTAGCTTAAAAGTTTAAGTAGACGAATATAAAGAGATCCCCTCTTGAGCAGCACACAAAAAGCAAATCGCGGCACAGCCTGGCTCCGACATCATATTAAGATGTTCAATTTAGAAATTTAAACCTGTAAAGAGACCCGGGACGTTTTAATATATATAAAGTGAACTTTCAAATAACCAAATATCCATATTATCCAAAAATAAAAATAAAAAATGCAGTGTTTTGACCAAATTCCCTCCATCAACATGCAAATGCGTACAAGTTCAATCGAATGTAATCGAATGTGCCTCTACATGACATCCCTATAATAATCCAGAGGATTGTCTAAGACTATATAAATATTTTTGCTTGGTTTAGAGATCAAACTTAGGACCGACTAAACTGCGAGCTCCAGTTCCACCATCTAATATTCAAGTAAGAGCCTGTCTTTATCAAATGAATATGACTCGAGAGAAAAGATGCTCTTAAACGTGAAAGTAATAATTTTCCCAAGCGGGCCGGATGTGTTCCTGAAACTCCTATCTGATGTTTTGTAGTTATAGCAACAATCAGTCCGTGACTAAAAGAACTCTTTTCAAGAAATGATGATTTATAGTTGATTAAGTAAAATTGTACCAAGGAATTTAATAGTAAAAGGTAAAGATTGGGACCACCAGGAGTGCTAATTTTGATGACAGGTTCTGCCCCAAAATTCCGTGCGGACTTAATGCAAGTAGTTCTCGTTTCGCTATCTTATAGTTTCTACTTTTCAACGCATGATTGACTTGGATATACAGTTCCGCAAATTAAAACCTTTCGAAGCTTAAAATTTTTCTTTTCTTTTAACTTTTATTAAGGCTGAAAATGACCGTCTTTCAAACAAATATCCACACCATTTCAATTGATGATGCAAGGAATCAATAACTTATAATTGAAATATATATTCAGTTAATTCATATGACCTTTGATATAAATTTCAGCATCAAGTGCCTGAGGAGCTATTCTTCCACTTTTAGAATTTATTTTCTCAAAAAGTGTCCCTTAGGGTATATGAATTTTATCTTTATATATAAATAAATAACATGTTACACATCTACACAAAAGTAGATTATATAGGGAAAATTGTCCAAAAAGTTTTAAACATATTGTATCGCGACTAATTAATTGCTAAATCTTTCAATTATGTCAATTAAGTCCCAAACCTTTTAATAATTTCTTAATATAGTCATTTTTGTCAATTTTTGGTCAAAAATTGCAAACATGGTGGTCTAGTTGGTCCATCCTATGTGGCCGATCTGCACTAACGTGCATAATGTTTGTATTTTTAAAACTTCTTGTGAAGTTTTCCTTTTTTTCCATTTCTTTTCCTTTTGCTTATGGCTGGTACTTGGTCATGTTCGGTGATCAACCACAAGCACGGCTTGGACTTGCCTAGGTCGGCCATTCTAGATTTGGCAAGGGCTACAACACCCTTATCAGGCGAGGGTGTCATGGCTCTTGCCAGGTACACATCGTCTAGGCTAGGGTGCCTTGCTCATGGCAGGTTGTAGACCATGGCCAAGTATCGGTCATAGGCAAAATGAAAAGAAAAAGGCAAAAAAAAAGGATATCAAAAAAATTTTGGAAAAATTTTAAAAATTTCCACGTAGGATAACCGACGTCCACGTTAATGGTTTTAAGTCAAAATCAGTCAAAATGACTATATTGACAAATTATGTAAAGATTTAGAATTAAATTAGCATAATTAAAAGGTTTATAATTGAACTAACCACTATACAATTTTACCCAAAAAAACAAAAAAAAAACTAACCACTATTCAACAAAATTAGGACTTTTTAAATAATTATCTTGAATTATATAATAATAATAATAATAATAATAATAATAATAATAATAATAATAATAATAATAATAATAATAATAATAATAATATGATCAAATAGAGAAATGGGTTTATATAAAAAAGGAGGTGGGGTGAGATGGTGAAAAGGTAGGATGATTCAATGGATCCCACAAGTCCTAGTTCTTAAGATTAATTTAATGTCTTAGCTCATGCTGTGTTGGCTTTAAAAAAGAAAGATGCTTTATATTATTATGACTACATACAAAGTGATGATGTGGTGGTGATCACATGAGATCCTCACGTTTGGCCGCAAAAATAAAAGGCGAGATGCTAACGAGGCACGTGAACCAAGGAAAAAATGGCAATTTTACTGTTCTTTGATGAGAAGTTCAAAAGGACAATTATAATTAGTGCCAAAAGGCGAGCCAAATCTTCATTCTCCAATAACGATGGCTTGGCAAGGTAATTTACATTGTTTAACCAAGGCACTCAAAAGCTTAGAGTGCGTGGTTACTAGTTAAAAAAAAAAATTAACCCAATTAACCCTAAAAATGTTAAGCTTCACGCTAGAAAAGTTTGGTTTACCCAATTGTTACTTTGAATTTTGGTTGGGGATATTCTTAGGTTCCAGCCTATCAGCGCAAGCTTTAATTGATTATACATATTAAACTTGATGGATTTATAACGGTTAATTTGGATGAACGGACATGTATTGTGATCCTAAAACATTTCAAAATCTCTCCGAAATTCTTATAGGTGGTATTGTCATAGTCAATTACGGGAAATTTTTTCATGTACCATTGGAAAAAAAAATCTCTACATATTAACTTTTGAGGAATGCCAAAATTTTAAACTTTTTACTAATTAATATTTTCTTATTAACTAAGTTGAAAATATCATATTTAATTTTTAGGCGAATAAATCCCTTTGAATACCATCTCGGGTATTATACATATAAGACGCGTATGATAATTATTCTATTTATATTCTAAACTTGTTTTTGGAACATTCATTTAATAAAATCATTTCATTTTCCTCTTTTTGGAATAGATATCTACTCAAAAAGAGGTTTGGAGTAGAAATCAAAAGTAACAATTTTTTACTTTTCTATTTTTGGAATACAAATGAGAAATAAATATATTTTCTTATTGTTTGTTCTCGCTATTAATTGGTTACTTATCTGTCATTGCCGGCCGCCATTCGCCGTTCGTTGTTGCCACTCCTTGTCATCATTGTCAATCGCCAGTCGTTGTCGGAAAAGAGAAATTTTGTATCGTTATAAAATGAATTTATATTCTGAAATAGAAATTTCGTGTATTATCAAATGTATTTTTTTGTTTAGAAACTCATTCAAAAATTAAAATAAAAAAATTCATTTCTCTTTTAAATATTAATTTCTTATTGGAATGATTATCATTCATACTCATAACTTTTGACGTCTTGGCAATAGAACCAAAAATGGCCAAACTACGCATGTTCACCTATCCCTAGTTTGGCATTATATTAAGAATTTATTACTCGTGGATGTAGACAAGCCACGTCAAAGCACCGTACTCTAATACCCTGATTCCCTGTAATATGCGGTGGACCATTGCTCCATGTGTTTGTCTGCAATATCCAACACATGCTCCACAAAAAAACAAAAAAACAATTATTTGCTTTGTCTCTTTTACTATATCACTTTCGCCAAGAACAAAAAGAAAAAAATATGGGAAAATGATGATGTTTCGATTGTTATAGCGAAGAGTAAGTCTCGATTAATCGAACTTTAGTAAGAAAAAGATCAAATTAGTGAAAGGCAAGAACTTTTGGGGGGACCATCAAGAAGGGTCGATTCATGGAGTTCTTGCCAAATCCAACGTGAACTCGAGGCAAAGTAGGTCTTATTTCACTATCTTGGTTTCAATGTATGCATACATAGATAATACACGTGCATGCTTTGTGTTGCTTTTAGCTTGCCTTTGTTAAGGCTGAAAAGGAACGTCCTTTAAACACATGACCCCAGGAAGTACAAAGGCTTATTTTTCTCTCCTCCCCCACCAAAACCCCACCACACACTCCAAGCATCAAATTGCATTCTTGTGGCTCTAATAAGTTATGGGCCAAAGCCAGAGTGGGTTGTGCACCCAATCTTGGGTCAATTGAGTCATGCTCATTGAAATTTTGGATGTGCTAGAAATGAGTTGATCTCAAATTTTGTTTTGAATCAATGGAGCTATCCCTCGGGATTAGATTTTTTTTATGGGTTGAACCCTCAGGATCAACTTAAGATGCAACAATTCATCATGTATCCCTAAGGTTGTCGTCTGTTGGCCTTCTTTGATCGGACATCGGCACAACAGCATAAGAGAGACTCGCAATACCATAATCCTCATATAACTTAAACTTGATCAAGTTTTCTAGGAAGTACATTGCAATTCATAACTGAATTTCAAATCACGGGCCAGATGGTTTGCCCTCTCCACAAAATCTATCTGATTTGCCCCAGCCCAAGAAAGAAGCCGGAATTAAGCTGAAAGGCCCATCTCACTAAGTTGAACCAGTCTATGATAAGTTTTTTTTTTTTTGGTGGTCGGAACCAGTCTATAATAAGTTGATCCGACCATGGGCTTATAATAATTGGGAAACTCAAGCTATTATTTAATCTTGATAGCCCCACTCATTCGAGAAAAGCAGAACTTCGTCCATGTGCGGGGGCTTAGCCTAAACCTGTCCATTGACCATGAAAATCATGCCTATGAACACAAGCTAGATGCAATGGAGTTTGATCTTGGAGTCTATCGAACCCAACCTCAATCACATGTTTCATCACAAGTTGAAACACAATGATGGTCACCATATAAACATACATTTAAACATAATTGATAATTCTCAATAAGTACCCAAGAAGACCAACATCTCGATTTATCTGATTTGTACATGGAGTTGAACAAATCGTTTAACAACATGTATTTTATACCTCATCATTCGTAATAAAATAAGTGTAGATCTCTCTCTCTCTCCGTTTTTTTCTTTTTCCACAACATGATTTATGTTCTAAAGCGAAGTATGTCTAAGTTAATTGAGCAATCAGTAACAAACTCAAGACATGACAAAGAAAAAAACAACTTTAGCAATTAAATTGATGAAATAATCCCTGTAATTCCATAGGGATAATTGCCATAAAAATGCTAAATCTTTCAATTTAGCCTATTTAGTTCTAAACTATACGATGATTTACTAATATAGTCTTTTTGGCCAATTTTAGTTGAAAATTGCAGACGTGAACGCTAGCCATTCTACATTGCATGATATATGCTAATGTAGACAATTTGTACAATTTTTAATTTTTTTATAAATCTTATATTATTTTTCCCATGGTTGGAAAAAAGAAAGAATGGAAAAATAGTAACGATAAAAAATTATGAAAAATCATGAAAAAATTGTAAAAATTATCCATGCACCAACTATGCCACATAGATGGTTGACATCCACATTAGTGTTTTCTGGCCAAAATTGATCGGATAGAATATATTGGTAAATTGTCAAAATCTTTAGGGCAAAATTAGTCAAATTAAAAGGTTTGAAACCGAATTGGTCACCGTAGAATAGGTTTAGAATTTTTTTAGTAATTTTTCTTAATTCTGCAGGGTTACATTTATTCTAACAAAATGTGCCTCAATTCCGATAAATATTTCATATTTTTCTCTAGTACTCCTTTTCTTCAACCCCCCATTTGGAATCCAGTTCCTTTTCCTTTTCTTGTATGGGGTGATTAGAACTTACGAATCCCCAAGGATCAAATTCTTAGAGGCCGAAACCGTTAGAATCTTAAGAAAACATGATATTAATACTTATATATTGGAGTCAAGTAGAGTTCGAATTTTTCGACTTTCTATTCAAATTGAACTCAATCATGATATCATCCTTATCAAATTTGAGTCGTGTTTCGAGTACCGAGTATGTTTGTCAAGTCAATCTCAAGCTTTATATCATATCGGCTGTGACTTAATTCATCCTCCTGTAGCCCTTGTCTATTTAAACAAATTGTGAAGCTACGGTCGAGGATTTTTCAAAGTATATGTCTCTTTAAATTTATCTTGTTATTTAGGCATTGTTTATTTTGTGGAAAATGAATGATTTGAAAAACATTTTACTAAAAATAATCACTTATATCACTTGAAATAATAAGTCAATGAAAAATATCTTCATTATTAACAACAATTTATGTTTAAAGAATTTCGTAAATAATGAAATTATTTTTCAATTGTTCATTTTTTAAGACGATATGAATGACCAATTTCATTTTAAATTATTCATTTTTTGTGAAACAAATCTACCTTCAAAAAATTTTCTCTCTTTTTTGCTGCATATTTTTTTATGCTTGGTATTAAATGAATAATCAAATTAGCTATGTCTGGGCTCACCCCTCCCCACCCAGGACTCACATGTACATATTTTGTCATATCTTTTAGATTTATGTGGCACATGATTGATGCCACTCCAAAGAATTTATCTTGGAAATATATTTGTTGGAGTATATCTTCTTATCTAAAAATTTGGGAAAAATAATGATATAATTGTCAGAACTTTCATACGGTGTTTGCTTCAATGTTATAACTCTTTTTTTCAATCACTTGAATGCCTTGACTTCTAAAAAATATTCACCTGGCGTGCCATAACATTTTAAGAAAATGTGAAAATCTTACATAGCATGAAAGCTTTTTCTTTAGAAAGACTTTTTCTTGAATCGAATGGAAGTTCTTTGCATGTGTTTTTGGGAAAAACAAAAATGAGGTGCCCCTTTTTATTGATAGTTTTATTAGGCTAAAGGCTTGTGAATTAACTTGCCTTAATAGGCTTTCCTAGGCACAAGAAAGAAGTTCTTAACTTGGTAAAGACTCCATTGATGTCTAAAATTGAAAATTGAAAGTTTTCCATCTTACATCTACATTTTGTGTGAAAGATTTTTCTTTAGAGAGATTCTACTTTGAATCGAATTGAAGTTCTTGGTTATGATTTTAGGCCAAACAAAAGTGAGGTGCTTGTTTTTGGCGATAGCTTTATTCGACTATAATTTTGCAAATTAATTCTCCTGAAAAGCTTTCCTGAGTGCGAGAAAGAAGAGGCTTAACATGGTAAAGACTCCATTGGTGTCTAAAATTGAAAATTGGAAAATGTTCCATTTTACATTTATACTTTGCATGAAAGCTTTTTCTTTAGAAAGATGTCGCGACCTAATTTTTGGGTGCGCCACCTAAAACTAGGTTAATGGATTGCTAAGCTTTTAAACTTAGCTCGGGCTCTCCCAAGCCCATACCAATTCGCGACTTAAATCCAAATTTTTAAATATGCAAGATTATTAACTAGGAGTCGCCACTAATCGGTTTATGGTAGGTCGATTAGACACCTAAGTAAAATAAAGGGAGATTTATTTTACTTCTACGAACCAGAGACTAAGGGTACGGGGACTTGGTTACACTAGAATTTTCTAATGCCCTTTCGGTACCATTTCTTTTAATTTTCAAAATATTTTCACAGCGACTTGGATTTATTTTAAGCTAAATCATTATCATGCAAATGTGGTGGCCACACAGTACTCATCCATTATTAAAACATTCAAATAAATAAATTGCATCACACAAAGCAAGCAAACAACTTTTTGGATTTTCTTAAAAATTAGAATTCTTTTATTAAAAATGCATTTTAAAACTAAATGACTTAATTTTATTAATATGCAAATTCTAATTAAATGGGCCTATTATGCAAACTAATTAACATGCACCTCATGACCTAATTTTACTAATTAACAAATTCTGATTAAATGATTCTATTATGCAAACTAGTTAACATGCATCTAGTATTTTTTGCATTTTTTTTATTGAAATTCAGAATTTATGAAAACCCTAATTAATCTATCTAAAAATAATCTTCTAATCCATTTTTTGGGATTAATTTGACTTAAACCCTATTCTATCTTAGAAGTCTATTTTTTATTTTTTTTATTTTAAAAAAGAGGATGAAAATATGCCAATTATATCTAAAACTCTAAGAAGGCTATTTAAGTCTAATCCTAACTTATTTCTTTTAAAATATCTAGAAATGCAGCCCTAAAAATATTATCAAAAAATGCAATCCTAGAAATATAATCCTAAAAATTTGAATAATTAAACCTACGTGCTTTGATGCAAGATTTTGATTTTTTATTTATTTGATTTTTATGTTTTTTTAGCATTTTTCAAGATAAGCAATTATATCTAAACAATCAAGATATTAATCAAATAAAGAATTAAAATAATCGAAAAAATAACATGTTGTCCCACAGGCCCACAGGTCAAATTAACGATTACTCTAACCCTAAACATCACGACAAAAGATTCAAAATAATTAAAAATCTGATCTGAAGTCTCACGGATCAAATTAATAATTATAATGATTTAACAATTAAAATATTATCAAAAAGCCCGAAAATTAATATAATTAAAAAATGATCCGATGTCTTACGGGTCAAATTAATAATTATAAAAATTCTGGACAAAATCCCTGCGGATAATACCTACAAAATTCACGAAATCAATATCGACATACTAAGTTCTAATTTAACCAATAATAACAAGACTTAAAAATGATAATAAAATAACATACAATAACAAAATAAAGGTAAAACTAAAACTAAACTACCTACAACAGGGACTCAACACCGCTGTAGAAGGAGTGTTGTATTGGACGATGGCTTGAACAGGTAGCAGCTGAAGTCAACTCTTGTCTTTTTCCTCTTAAAGCTTGGACCAACAAATAGTGCGCTCCCAAATTCTGGCACTTGTGAATTTGCTGGATGTTGCTGAAGGTCACACCAAGTCACGATCTTCGCGAGTCAACCTGCAAATAATTCACCGAAGAGTTCAAAGAATTTGAGCCAGGTTTGCTGACATGTCAACCGGAGCCATGCACGATTAAACACAAAGCTGCAAACGCTGCAAGAGGTGAAAAACAAAAGCTCGGTTGAAGTGGGTGACGATCGATGGCTTCGAGGCACAACAAAATTATCGACGTTGGCTCGAGTTGTCGCGGGATGAGGCAGCGGGCTCGATCGTCGTCGCAGATAGTACCAAGGATGTCATAGGACGGCGTCACGAGGATCTCCTGGGTTTGTCGTGGGGCAGCGAGCGTGGGCAGCAACAACTCGTCGGGGTGGTGTCAAGTGGTAACAGGCTCTTCGGGACCGCGAGCAGCGATTAGTGGACTTGCGGGTTAATCTCGCGATGGCGAGCTATGATAGTCCACGAGGTGGCTCCGGATCTCGTCAACACTAGACTGGATTCTCGATGTGGGATGATTGGCGGTGCTGTGATTTCTCTTGATCCATGTACAGGACCTCTCTGCTTTGTTTCTCCTCACGTGTATCTCTACGTGCTCGAATTTTAATTGCTGGCTCTCATCGTGGAGAACGTGAGTTCTCTTTCTTTCTTTTTTTTGGCCTTGTATTCTCAATTGTGTGGCCTCTTGTTCAGCATTCAATTGCCTGCGACCACAACATCAGAACAAAACAAAGTAAATATCCGAGAATATGAAATGAACAACTTTAATAGGGAGAGAAACAACCTGGTTTTATCATAGTGAAATCATTGGATGGTAATCAGCGCTTGGGTACAATGGCCACTTCGATGTCTCACTGCTGGGATTATCGTCGGAGATGTAGGAGTTTAATCTAGGCAAGAAACAAAAATAAAATCACTTTAGTTCGAATAGCAAATTGGAATCGCACACAATCAAACTTAATAAAGGAAGCTCGACTTAGCTTTATGCTTGTCGTCAATATCCATGACGCGTGATGAATGTGGGATGTCGTCAAGAGGACTACACCATCCAATAGACCAATCGGAGAATTCTCGAGATTGTCCACCCCTTTTTTTTCACAAATTTTTCTCTCGATCTTTCTTTGCTCTGAAAATTTTTCTGAATTCGCTCCCCTAGTCACGAAAAATGTAGCTCTCTTTTATAGTGATTCCAGACGGCCACTTTGTATGGTATTTTTCGAGTTTCCACCTTCCGTCGCATTAAATCAAGGCTGTAAATCAAAGCGAGATTTCGCAATCAACTCGATTTTGCTCCGATTTATTCCGTTTTATAAAATTCTTGCCTCTTATTCACTTGATTTTTAAATTGTTTCTGCATTTAACAAAATCCGGACATCCATCGAATTCCATATTTCCTTGCATAATTCAATCAAATCAATTTCCCCCATTTTCATCTTTTTCTTTTTATTTGTCCAAAAATGCAATTTTTATTTTCCTTATTTTCCTAGATTTGCTAAAAATAGGTGTCAACAAAAGATTATGCCTTGAATTGAATAAAAGCTTCTTGCTTGTGTTTCCGAGCGAAATGTGAGACGCCCATTTTTGCCGATAGCTTTATTTAGATAAAGACTTGCAAATTAGAGTAGCTTTCTTTAGCCAAAGAATAAAAAGGGGCTTTACTTGGTATAGACTCAATTGTTGTCTAAAACTAGAAATTAAAAATTTTCCATTTTACATCTACATTTTGTATACTTCTTTAGAAAGATTTTGCCTAGAATCAAATGGAAGTTCCTTGCGTGTGTTTTTGGGCTAGACAAAAGTGAGGTGCCCATTTTTGTTGATAGCTTTATTTGGCTAAAGGGATATGTACCGGAAAATGATTATGGATCAACTTTTCTTATGCAAAAGGAACTTCAATGGCTTGAGGTTGGTTCACCATATTTGCTTGCTACTCTTTAATTTACTTACATTCACATTAATAGACGTCCTCTCATTTCTATAGGTACTTGAAGATAGGTTCTCTCCTTGAATTAAATGTCTGAAATTTAAGGTTGGTTCACTTTTATTTGTTTTGCCACTCTTTTGTGCTCTTTAATTTTCTTTTGTGTTGATAGATGATGGCGAAGAAGGATAAGAACGGCCCTTCTTCCAAATGTCTAAAATGGGCACTAAAAAAAGAAAGGAGAGAGAAAACATATTGGGAAGTTTTTGTAGAACTACACAAAGATTTGTTTAAAGAGGCAAGAGAATTGAGGAAGGATACATCAACATTTTGTAGCGTTGTAGCAACACTCATCGCTACAATAGTTTTTGCTACCGCTTTTACAGTACTTGGAGGCAACAATGATACAGGGATCCCAATCTTTCTAAGGAAGGGTTCATTCATGTTATTCGCGGTTGCGACTGCTTTAGCTCTCTTCTCCTCTGTCACTGCCACCTTGATGTTCTTGGCTATCGTAACTTCACATTATACAGCAAAAGACTACCTCCAATCTCTACCCAAAAAAATGATGTTAGGCCTCACGTTTCTCTTTCTCTCTTTGGCCTTTATGCTTGTGGCTTTTGGCTTTGCTCTTACAATTGTCCTAAGCAAATGATGGAATTGAATTTACACCCCCATTACTTTGTTGGCTACCGTCCATGTCATATTGTTCATAATCCTACAGCTTCCCTTGTATGTTGAAATGGATGAATCCACCTATTGACCTCATCTCTATCATCTTGTGAAGATTTGGAAATGATTTGTGCTATTATTATTGAACAAGGATATATGTGACGTGATGTTTGTTTGCACTTGCTTTTGTGTGTGAAATGTGAATATCATGGTGTTTACTCATGTTTTGAGACTGTTGTGGTCTAAAATTAGCTACACTTATGCGAAAGCTTAATGTATGCAGTCAAGCGCACATCTACCTCTATGAGTTATTTTATTTGGTATTTTCCCCCAAAAAATGTGCAATTATTTCATTGCTCCCTGTTGAATTAACTATTAAGGTGAACCCAATTCTTCAAAGAATTGGCGACATCGCCATCAGTCCATTCATTCAAATAAAGCAATGATCCACAAAAATTCTTTAATTACTTAAGATGGCCACCCGAGTAGTGACGCATCGACCCACAAAAAAAAAAAAATAGTGGCCCAACACATTAAGATTCTCATGTAGCAATCGAACCAACCTCTAGAATCACCTATTGCCCACATTGGCATCTCATCCTCTTGTCCAACATTTTGGCTTTGACCTTCGCCATCGTAGCAACGTTGGCCATCGATTCCTCTTGCACATTCATGATCCTCATGCTCCCCCTTCCTAATTGCTCACCCAGCAATCATGCACGGCATCTGTTAGCACCAACACCACCAACTGCATAAAAACCATAGCCATCAAAATCCCATACTCCATCCTCGCTTGGACTTTAGCCCTTTTCGGGTCTCTCTGTGATTGCAGTAGCGAAAGGCTTGACGTTCCTTTTAGCGAATAACACTAGGACACCGACCACCTACCCAGACAGTAAAGTGAGGAGGGTCAATGTACCTGGATACAATCAACATGTGGAGATGTTACGGTCAAACATCAAAAAACAAATTGCCTATGACCTAACGGATACTTCTGCATGTGCCTCTCAAGACTATAACTCTAGTAAAAGTATGCCATGGCAAATTTTGTTTCGAATTAACCTTGTGATGCTAAGATTGAGGTTTCGGGAATAGGATACCCATTCTTTTTAAGCAACCTTAGAATTTGCTAATCTTATGCTGCTTTAGACAAAATTTAGGACCGACACATTTAGAATTAATCAAAGGATATGAGATAGGAAACCAAAGGAACCATTTGAATAAGAGAGGAGTTTTCTGACTCGAAGGTTCCCACAAAACATTTACAAATGCGTCTATTTTCCTCATCCATAATGGTGCGAGTCAAACCGGAATTCGACACTTTGGGCATAAAATCACAATCCAATAATATGTTGGTTGCCTTGAAGTCTCTATGTATAACATGATGGGCTTGAGTCCTGAAGCAAATCGGCTAAACCATGAATAGCACTAATTTAGGGCTAGCTTCCTTAGGATTATTACCAAAAAAATCATAAACTTATTACATTTATATCAATTCAATCATAAACCTTTTAATTATATTAATTTAATCATAAACATTTTCACGTTTTTGCCAATTGAGTCTATCCAATCAATTTTGATTGAAAATCACCGATATGGACGTTAGTTGTCCCATGTGGTATGGTTTCATGGCCCTCGCCAAATGGCCGATGCTTAGTACATAGTTGTTGCTACCTACCTTTTTCATCTCGGAGGGAAAATGACGTAGGTTTAGAGATATTGCTTAAAAGGCGGGCCCACTACTTTCGTTTAGGTACAGGCTCTCCCAAGTTGATACCTTGCGCACAACATTAGGGTATTTAGTTTTAGTTGTAGATGGTACCATGAGGATTTTCAAATGAGAAGTCACCATTGGCCTATTGGAATCAATTAGAAACCAAGTGAGACATTGCAGTATACCTTACTTCCTATGCAACTAAAGAATCTAAGTTAGTATCTTGATTATACTAATTAATCAACTAGTGTTATTTCAGTATCTAATCTTATTCAATTAAAGAAAATTTTTGTCATGCATTTGAGATTAATTTTAAGCTCATCCACTAACATATGAGGTAATTATGTGGGTGCACAATTATTAAAATGACAATTAGCAACAATTTCTAACCAGGTTAAGGGGAAAAAAACAATCAACATATCAAAGTGCGCAATTAAAGGCATTTGTCTTTAAAAAAAAAAAAAATTCAAACCTTATTGTAAAGCCCTAGGTTTGTTCAATTTTGAGCATAATTTTTATCCAAGATTTTCCCACACTTTTAGGAGAAAACTATCCAAAATATATTTTTTAACCCTTTTCGAGGAATTCTAATTTTTTTGAAATTTTTTTTGGATTTTCTTTTTTGGAAATTTAGGGATTTTCCAATTTATCTAATATTTTAATATTTTAATATTTTATAAATATTTTTATACATTTTCTGAATTTTAAATATTTTTTCTAATTTTTAAATTTTTATGATTTCTTTTTCTAATGTTTTTTTCATGAATTTTGAAACTATTAAAAGGGAGAAAGAAATTCGGGCCAGGTGACCAGGCCCGACTAAACTAACCCAGACCCTATCGGTCCGGGTCGGGTCTAAATCCGGACCAGCGTTAGAGCCCATTCCGAATTAACCAAGTCAGCCCATAAAACTCTTAGACCACTCGGAGCCTCCAGCCCATTTCTATTTTCTATTCTCGCCCCAGCCATCGCCGGCCCAAAAAAAAAGTATCAGCCCAGTCCTTATACAAACCTAGCCTACTTTAACACCTAGATCTTCCAGTGCTATTATTACTGGAACTGAGCCCAAACTCAACAAGCTAATTTTATGCCCACGACCACCAGAGCCCAAACACATTCTAGCCCAAAACTAATTAATCAATTAAACCCATGCTAATTCACTCCTCACCATTTTGTCATTTCTCTGCTTTTTACTACCTATTTCTATTTCTTTTTCTTTCACCCCCACCGATTGGCTTTCAATTTCATTCATGTTACATAAACCCGAAGCACCGAAGAACTAACCGGGAAAATAGACAAACTTCAATGAACAATAACTTGCAGACATCATACTGAATACGCCACATACGGACAATAAAGATAAATAGGGCGCAATACGAACTTCACTAGGATCCACACCAAACCATTTTTTATTTTTTTGGCTGGAATACCATCACCTGTTGACTCCGGGAATGTAAGACGTAGGACAGAGAATGGCAAAGATGCAAAGGAAAAGAAAAACTCAACCATGAAAAGGACGTTAAAGAAAACAACTAATGTGGCTTACTCTCGACCAACGTGCTTCCTGGTTAGACAAAAAAAAGGGCTAACTTGCACCAGGCTCTTATAGGCATTTCGTCGAACGGGTCATGTGCGTGGATTAGGGAGAAGATGTTGACCATTTCATAATGGGACTCGCACCCACATTCGAAGGGCATCGTCACTAGACGGCTCAAAATGAACACATCAGCCTACCCCAAGCACAGCACGCCTATGGACCACATCAAAGGAGAATCGAGAAGCAGGGCAAGACAGCAAAAGGTTCACGGAACGGGCGTACAATTGCGAGGGAGCCTACACTCTACAGTTTCAGCAAAACAGACATGGCTTTCAAGGACATCACAGAAACATTTCATCGAACATTTGAGGCGCACAGGCTAAAAGGGGAAAAACCGACCAACTCGCGCTAGGGCTGGTGACAACCACCATACAAAACATAGGGACGAGACGCACAGACGGCGTGGGCCGAAGTTCGCGTGAGCCGGAAGGCCGCGAGCTCCGGCCCGGCGTGCCCAAAAACAGGGCAAACGCAAGGGCGGGCCTTACCGGAGCTTCAGGCGCGGGAGAGGAGGCACGGCGGCGGGTCGTCGGCCGCGATTCTGGCGTGGCTGCAGGTGGTCTCTCCCTCCAGCTCCTTTCCCTCGCTCGAACTCTCACTCACGATACACGCTCTCTCTTTCCCTGGTTTCTCGCCAAAAAGGACGCCTCCCAGAATCAAGCCAACACTCCTTTCGCTTGATACCTCCGTACCTCGAGCTCCCTCTAGGATTTTGCTCTCTGAACCGACACCTCTCTCTCGGTCTCTCCTCTGTTTTTCAGCCGAAAGACCCCCCTCGCCAGCTCTCTCTCTCTCTCTGCTTTATCCCTCTCTCAGTCCTATCTACCTCGTCCAGCGACGCCACCTGTCCCAACCGATTGTCCTGGCCCAGCGTCGCGCGCGACGTTCTCCTCGGCCCATCCTTCCTCTCGTACGCCGTCCTCGTGTCCGTGCTTCTTTGTCGCCAAGCTCTCGTCCAAAACGCGTGAGAAGAGGGGAGAGAAGGAGAAGAAGAGAAGGGGGCCGGGCTGGCAAAAGGGAAAGGTGGGCCGGGCTGTTTAAGGGAGAGAGAAGGGAAGAGGGAGAAAAATAAAGTAAAAAAGGGGGGAGGGGGCTGGGCAGGCCCAGCCCTAGCCCGGCCCTATTCCGTGTTTCGAATTTTCTTAAAAAATAAAATTATTTTTTTTAATTTTTTAAAAGTTTTTATACTAATTATGCAAATGCTCCTAATATTTATATGTGGTGCACTTTAATGAAAATTAATTTTTTTACGTAGAGGTTATAAATTAATTCCTGATTTTCTAAACTATTAAGCTCTAAATAAATAAGCAAAATTTAGGTGTTAACAATAGTTTGTCATATCTTATTGATTTACGTGGACATGATGGATACCACTCCAAAGAATTCATCTTGGAAATATATAAGCCCAAGAATACCTTATTATTTATTAAATTTATCGAAAAAAGTAAACACCCCTTACAGTTCAATTGGGATCCGAATCAACCCAACCTAAACTATGTTTTTGGTTCGGATCATATTTACGTCAGGTCACAACTTGGGTCAATACACATCCCTTGCATTTCAATTCGGTTTGGGTATAATGCAAACTTGACCCAAACCGAATTGTTGACGACCAATTCTTTAAAATACTTATAAGAGAATTTGTCCAACTGGATTTGCAATTGATCATCCTACAAAGGAATTTCATCGAGGGCAAAGGGAAAAACAAATGGGTTCCGAATAGTTAATTACTCATCATCGAGAGACTACCAGACTCATCCTTCGAAGATATGATCCTCAAACCGGTCAATTCACTGTAGTCATATCCAAACAAGAAAGCATTTTATGAAGAAAAAATAACATATCAATAGAAATGGTCGTCACTATTTTAATGAAGTGCAAAGATAATACCATAGAAGAAACTTCACTAATAAACACATTGTCCAAGATACATGCATGGTGGAATGTTCTTGCCACAAATACAAGAAAAAAATAATATGAGTTTGAAAAATGAGATCAAATATTTTTTTCAACTATTAAGTCTATCCAGTAAAGTTTAATTGATATACTTTATTTAAAGAAAAACCATGCAATGCATCAGCACGTTGAAAGTAATAGTGTTATAGACTTGTATCTTGTATAAATTGTAGCGTATAAATTATTGTATTAACTGATAAAAACGATTTGTTTAATTTAATTTTTTCTATTTATGTATATTTTTGTTTAAATTATTACGTGTAATTGTGAATATACATAAAATTTTGTATAAAGTTAATTTATGAATGATAATGCCAATAAGGTTAATGGCTATAAGAAATAATAACTCACTAAAAAAACACACTTCCTAAGATATGAAAGTTAGAAGGTCCATCAAGATTAATTTATGATACAATATTTATGTCAAAAAGAACTCATAATTTTTGTTAGGTTTAAAGTTAAAATTTTTTTGGTATTATCATACCTTGGTCGATGGATCCTCTTGTGCTTTGAGTCAGTTGATCATCGCCATGTGTCATGTATTTTACTGAAACACGGCCCATTAAAAACTCAAGATCAATGGCCTCATTCGACGTTCTGTTAATGGGCCTTTTGAGTCAGTTGCGTTGTCATGACCTATTGAAGAGCTTGCAATTGCATCTTATGGGTTAAGTGTATTTTCATTAGATTTTTTTAATTTTGGTTTTGGTAATCATATCAACAATTCAATTGGACTTGAATTTCTATGAACTAAAAGTTATGCCATATTTCGGTCTTTTACATCGAGACACCTAGCAAGTTTCATAATGCATGATGGGGCGTGACCTTACTTTTTGTTAAGGACGTAAGCAATGACGTCATACAGACTTTTGAGAAGAGGGAAGGATGTAACACATCATTCTTGACTTCAATGACATCTTTAAGTCGTCTAGTGCTGGGCCAAAAAAGCGTCGTACATAAGAAGTCCTTTTCGGACACGTGTACAATTAGAGAAGAAACCTCAATAATTTCATTTATACTTGCACAGTTTCAGATTTGAAAAAGGTTTCAATTTTGCATTCCTTATTTTAGGCCCCAGAGAAGTCCCGCTTTTAGATCCGATATCAGTTTTGTCACAATTTTTTATCTAAAAAAATAATCAATTTTCACTCTAAGCCCAAATTTATCCACGCACTAGAAGATGTGCATTCATCAAAATATCCACATTCAATTAGAATAACAGCAACTTCCTGATGATGACAATTTTGAAAAAATCAATGATGATTTTGCACAAAAAGTTCACAAAGATAGATTCGGAATTAAAGTGAAAGTTGGTGATTTGTTTTTTAACCAAAAAACAAAAGTTTGAGGTGTAATTAGAATTATACCTAAAATTGAGGGTTTTTTTTAGGGAATTGGCCTAAAACAAAGTATGCAAAATAGAATTATGCCTAAAATTGAGGTTTTTTTAGGGAATTGGCCTAAAACGAAGTATGCAAAACTGAGACCTTTTCTCAGAGAAGGAAAGGATGTTTTAAGCAATAAACTAAATTTTCAATTCATTTCCAGCTTAAGATTTGACAAAACAAAAAATCTTCTTGATGAGATGCTAATGCCACATGCACACACACATTATCTCAAATTTGAATGGGTCTCATTCACATAAACTACTAGCCACCTGACCCATTTTTGAACTCATATTTGATGGGATGAGTTATTACATGTATTAGTTATATTTAGTAGATTAGTCACAAATAGGTTTAGAATGTTAAAGTCCAAAATTATATGACTGTAAGATGGGTTCACAATTTATTTAAATTTAACCAACTTTTATGACCGTCTCACCCTTAGTCACATTACGCTCTCATCTTAGTTTGTGTATGAGTTTTCATAGATTAGGTTAAATATGAAAATATTTTAGTAATATAAATTGGGTTGGGTATGATAAGTAAATTTGTATCGCATAGAAATGGGTTAGTTTAGGTCAAGCATTTTTTACCCAATCTGATCCACCACATGATGGGTTTAACTGTGAAACACCCTAGACATTAAAGGAAAAGCACTAAATTGTCCTAATTTGGTAGACAAAAAGGGAAATTGATATAAATGGTTCCTGAATAATGGCCAAATGTGTTATGTGATTCATGAATTTTTAATTTGTTTAATGTGATCCCTTAACTTTAGTTCAATATTCAATATAGTTCTTGAATTTTTAATTTGCTCAATTATGATTTTCGGATTTTTGATATCTGTTCAATGTAGTTCATATTGTGCTAGAGTTAATGGACTATATTAAAAAAAAATTAAAAGTTCATGCATCGCATTATTCATCCGTGTGAATGCGAATCATGACAATTTCCACTGTCATGCGAGATACAAATTTGGAAGAGTGATTTAGTAAACTCACATGATCAAACTTGAAAGATAAAATGATGATATACTTTGGGACACATATCGTGAAGGAATTCTCCTAATCAAATATCATTAAATCCGACTTTTTGTCTTCATTGGGGCTGATGGCGGAGGTCGAGTCGCGATGGCAAGTATGACAGAAATAAAAGCAGCCTAAAAGAAAATCTGACAAGCCACGTGAAGGGAAAAGTAATTGCTCAAAGTCCGACAAGCCACGCGAAGGGGGGAAATAATTGCTCAAAGTACCGTACTAAAAACACTGTTTGACAGTATTCATATACAGCTCATACATTCTGTGGCGTCACATCGAACCGCTCTGTAAAGCATCCTAAAGATGCTCTACATTATTAGGTCATGACAAAGTCTATGATGCCCCCAGCATGCACTGTATAAAAGAAACTTCCCGTCAGAAATCGAATGAGAGTTGGCTAAAAAAGTCGAATCCCGTACGCACCTCCAATAATTTTCTAAATCTCTTCTCTCTTTCTTCGCCCATGACACGTACAATTCGAGAAGGGTCCTCGATAATTTCATGAAGAATTGCAAATTTTCAGACTTGCCCGTGACCCCTCCCACGGTACATGTAAAAGCCGTCGATATGAGCTAATTTCATTGATTAATTTTCCATCCAAAATTTTCGTCCTCCCCATTCTCCATACTTTTTAAAAATAAGCATAAATTCCATATTCAGTTAACTAGGTCCAATGTGAATGGGGTTAACTAGCCATTCCATTTGTTCTATTCTTACAAACAATTCTGATATAAAGATTTTGAGAATACTTACATTAACTAAAAGTGTGATGATTTTATTAATTGACAATTGCCATGCATGAGGTCAGAGGATTCTATTCCTTTTTTTCTGTTACTTAAAGAGCAGTAAATACACAGGATTGATGTCTAATCAAAAACTACACACGTGAGGATAAACAACAGACATTTAATTCTTTGCATGAAATTGTTCCCGTCCTTGCATGATGACAACAACATTGCAATGGTTTTTTAAAAACTTTTGAAGGGTAACCCATAAACAAAAGGCGATGGAAGGACCTAGTTAAGCAACTACTCTTATGTTCAGTTAATGAGTAAAGCTTCGCCTTATGATTTCACAAATCTTCGAATTCCATAACGACACGCACAGCAAAAATTGTTCCTAAATTTCAAAGATGCAAGAAACAATGATGTTCAAATATCAACATCATTAAGTGACCAATCACACCAGTGACAACCATAACACCGATATGCTTATGAACAAAGAATGTACCTCCTTGCAGACCCTTCTTCTTCACCCGCTTCACGTGGCGGAGGTCCTCCAATGGCGCAATTTGACTCAAACGCCTAACCAACAAGCAAACAATGGATTCCCAAAAAATTTGAGCGGAAAATCAAACCATATACGAAACAGCAATTTCTGAGAAGCGCAGAACGAGCTTTAACACATAAATCCAAAGTAAGACACTGAGACTGACCTCATGATAGTGTTCGTGAGCTTCGGCTGCCGAATCTGAGCTGCGACCACGTTCACTGCTTGCAAGGAAAAGGAAAAAAAAAAAAAAAACGCAACGAAACGCCAATTCCGAAGCGCAGAACACATCAGCTACACGTCAAGTTCGGAACTTTCGCTCAGGATTCGGTCGGTTGTCCATGAAGAATATACCTGTGAGTTGCTGATCAGGCGGAATCGGCAGCCTGCCGGGGACGTGGACGATTCGCCACGCATCGTCGTCCTCGCTGCTCATCGCTCTTCGCAGCTCTCTCCGGTCGCCGGGAGCACGAAAAGCGGCGGGAAACCACGACGCCATCGGCGGTGGCGAAGCTCGCCGGCGCAGCGGCTGAAAGTGGAAGAAGCGGCGACGTTCTCGACGGAGAGAGAAAGAGAGAACTCGTGCCTAATTGTGGGCCTGGACCGGCCCTTTCACTTTTAAGCCCGCCCATTTGCTGTTACAGTGGCTCTTTTTTTTTTTTTTTTTTCCTTTCTTAATTGATTTTCTTTGACAGATATTTCTTGTAATTTTCTTTTATAGTTATTGAATAGTACAGCATTTATCATTATTCTTATCATTCGCCATAAGGGGTTAACCACATGCTGAAAAGATAAAAGACCCTGGAAAAGGTAAATAAATTATTCAAAAGATCAAAAACCTCGAATGCATGAGCAAGCGAAGGCGAATCCCTATTTATCGTCCAATGAAATGGGGTCCTACAAATTTGTCTCTTGGATATGACTTCTCAAACAAATCTGATCGTGCAGCGACAATGAATTGCTACAATGCAAATCTAATATGCGTGATGAGTTGATATTTTTGTTTCTTTTCTTCCCATACTTCATGACGATGACAACAACAGTGATAAATTAGGAGTTTGTATGAACACGATCAATGTATGTTATAAACTATAACAGATAACTTAGGTTGATGCATAAAATGCAACACCAATTAACTTTTTTGGGTTTTCTTGTTTACATAATAAACTCAACATAACCACTGCCTTAATGGTCGCGATAATTTGGGCTCTTTCTCCCTCATGAATGGGAGGAATTCGAATCTCCTCACGGTCGTTTGGGGTCTTAAGTGGGGCGCTTGAGGAGGTGGTGGGTCCTCCTCTTACGTGTCTCCTGGTTTCTTTGCGCTGCTAGCCGACTGTACATGTACTAATTATTGAATCACAAATAATAATAATAATAATAATAATAATAATAATAATAATAATAATAATAATAATAATAATAATAAACTCAACTTAGATATAACTTAATTACATGTTGCATTTATGTGTATCCTAATCTAATGCGAACTAACATTAAGTCCTAAATATAGTGTATGCCATTCTATTATAGATTGAATGCAATTCTCGTGCAATGTTAGAATTCCAAAACAAATGACATGATATGAACATTATGACCTGAGGTAGAATTAAACACGGAGTAACCCTAGTGGAGGAGGCCTCTCGCAACCTGGCAACGACCCGAGGGTGGACGGGGACTAGGAAGGTCGAATTCCATGTATCCGGCGGAAAGTAACTGCAGGGTGTGGGCCAATCCTGGCGGAAAGTAACTGCAGAGTGTGGGCCAATCCTGGTTGTGGTTCTTAGGCCATGTGCAACGTACAATGTACATGACCAGCGCGCGTTCCCACGTGCTCCCGTCCGATCTCTCCCCATCATTATGAGATTCAGACGGGCGCGACTCGATAGGCGGAAATTCACTGAAGAGAGAGAGAGAGAGATTACGCAATGCGATGATTGTAACTTGCAGCTGCCGTTCAACTGTTGACGCGCCGGTAGCTCCTCCTCATCTCCTCTGCTGCTACCCGCCAACTTGTGCCACCCTTCTCGATCCTTCTTTGATCGCCAACACAGCAGTTACTTTCCGCCGGGGACATGGAATTCGACCTTCCTAGTCCCCGTCCACCATTCAAAGCAGATCTAATATGCGTGATGAGTCGATATTTTTTGTTTCTTTTCTTCCTATACGGATCAGCTTTGAATGGTCAAAGGCGGGGAAGAGAGAGAGAGAAAGAGAGCCGAGGGTTCTGCCCTCATGTCCGGTCAAAGGAGTGAAAGGACGATATCGAGATGAAGAAGAACAGTGGATAGAAAGACAGACTGCAGAAGAGAGAGAGAGAGAAGGCGGGAGGGAGGGACAGGAGAATCATGAAAGTCGGGGCAGTGCGGGGAGAAATAATTGGGGCCGTCCCCTCTGATTCCGGACGCGTCTTGTCCGCACCGGATTCCTCCTCCGTACGCCTCCCCCCTCACCGCATTCCTCGCTCACCAACCCCCCCTCCCCCACCGCCGTCCGATGATCTCTTCGTCTCGAGCCTTGGCGAAACCGACGGCGGCGATCGACGTGGGGACGGTCCGGTGGGGGCAAGAAAAAGGGGGAAAATCACATTGAAATTCGATAATCTCTGATTGGGGCGAACCGAGAAAGTATGATGGTTTCCGAAAGACCATCTCGGCGTTGGGTGAAAATGGGGGAAAGGGGAATTCTTCCTTGTGGACCCGAGTTCATTGAACCATGTGGAATATATCAACAAATTCAATCTCATGGGTTTTCACCTATAGAAAACTGGGGAATAGAGTGAATGGCCATGATAGAGCTGATGATTCCAAATTTGAAATTCAAAGTTGGATCTAATAAAATGTATTAAAAAAAATTTTAAGTTCGAGTTTTCGATGATTAGTGTTGTGATAATGATTGGAATGTACATTGTTGGACCTACAATGATTATGGAAATTGGGAAATTTGCATTCAGATGGGCTACCAAGGGATTTGAATATATTTATTCATGCAATACATTTCTCATTGATGAACTTTTGAATGGTAATGTATACATTAGAATGTACGTCCCATTTGTTTCAGCTAGTAGTCAGCAAGCCCCTTTATGCTCGATTGGTCCAATTTAGCATAAAGACACATTCTAGTAGATTTAGGAAAGAGCATTTCATTTTCAAGGTTAGCCTCACTCGAGAGTCTTGAACTAGGTTTGCCCTTCTCAAAAAATTCCGTGTATTGGTGTTTTAACAAGTAAGCCCAAGCAACAAATTAAACCCAATTGGAGGGCTCGATTTAGGTCAAGCCAATGATTACATCCACAACTGGCAATCTGACTCCAAAAAGGCCAGTTCCTTTTTGGCCGCGAGAGGGGACACGAACGGTCACCGCGAGAGTAGGGCAACAGCAAGGGTGGAAACAGTACGGAGATTTCTAATCCCAGGGTTTTGCTCATTTATAAAAGAAAAATCATTCTAATCGCAGCCGTTGATTTCTCATGATCTAACGGTAGAGAATGTTGATCCTAGTCTAATCAATCCAACCGTATAGATCCACTTGATCTAACGGTGATAGCTATTGGCCCTTGTCTCTTAAATTTAACGTAGGAGATTAGGTCTATGTAATGGTTGAAGTCGTCAATTCCCCTCCAATAAATTCAGCGAGATCGAATCACCTTGTCCATTTAACGGTTCTAAAGAACTTCTTTTGGATATATGACATTGGATTTCTATTTGTGACGCGTTGCCATAAATCAAATAGCGGAAGTCGCAAAAATCATCCTCATTATTACCCGACATTTGGTTTTGGTCATGTAAAAATATTTCATTAATTTATTTCGCGAGTCAGTCTCCCTATGGCAACAATTTTTTATTCAAAAGTGGACGAAATATGCTCAATCAACACCACGTACCGACACATGGTACTCATGCCTACAAGATTCTAAACACAATTACACTTACAATCCTCGTACTTTTGGGAATTTTTGAGATTGATACCTATATTTTGTTCTGGAAATAATTTTAGTCCCCTTATCAATTTCATTTTTAAATGTCCTCATAGCATTGATTATAACGATTTTAGGTACAATTTTTCATATTTTCATTTCACATGAAGTTTCAATGTAGGCTATTATTTAAATACATTGTATATATGTGTATAAGGGTTTTATAGTTAATGTTAATGGCTTTGTTATTCACATTTGACCTCCTTCTCAAGATATATCACATATATAAATGCAAATCACGACAATTCTCGCTGTCACATGAAGTGCGAGTTTGGAAGAGTTTACGATCGTGATTGGATAAATTCACATGATCAATCTCGAAGGATGAAATGGTGATATCTTTTGAAATGCATATCCCAGAGGGAGCTTTTATAGTCAAAGTATCCCTAAATTGGATCTTTTTCCCATATCTGCCGAAAGGGCCGAAGTCGAGTCACGAGTCGCGACAGCAAATATGACGCGTGAAGAAATCTGAAGAATCTTCACGTGAACAAGAAAGTGAAGAAGAGCAAAGGAGTCAAAAGCAACCTAAGAAAAAGTCTAAGGCCCTGTTTGGCAACCATCCAAACAGTGCCTGATTCGATTTTTTTTCCCAGAATCAGTTTGGGAACAGTGCGTTTGGTAAATTTTTTGTCAAAACTGATTCTGGGAACAAATTTACTCCCGAATCAGTTTTGGACAAGAATTCAAATCGAAAAAATATGATTCTCCGTCCTAGAATCAAAAAAGAGAATCAAAAGTGCCGAATAAAAAAAAAAATTTATTTCTATATTTTATTTTTATTTATTCCTAGTATGAAATATATATTTGTTGTATATAGAATACATATTTAATTTTATGTTATAATATAGTATTTTTATTTATTACACATTGTAGGGATATTAGTATAGTTTATACTATGGTTTATTATTTACTATATAATAAAAATTGATTAGTTAATATTTTTATTACTTAGTATAAAAATATAATTAATCGGTGAATGGTTTATGAAAATTCAATATCAAATTTATTTTAATCTAAAAAGGTAATTAAAAAAGAATTGGAATAGAAATTTTATATAGTTACCAAACGCGTTTTATTCTTTTTCTATTCCGAATCGAAATTTTATTTGTTACCAAACGCGCTTTTTTTTTTCGAGAATCGGTTCCTGAACAGATCGAAATAATCATTTCTCGTTTAATCGTTAAACAAAATCGTTACCAAACGCACCCTAACAAGCCACGTGAAGGGGAAGAAAATTTGCTCAAAGTACTGTAGCAAAAGCACTTATTGATACTATTCATTTGGCCTTATATCAAACCACTACATTATTAGGTCGGGACAAAGTCTATAATCCAGTCTTTAAAGCATCCTAAAGGTGCTCTACATTATTAGGTCATGACAAAGTCTATAATGCCCCCAAGCATTACATCAAACCAGTCTGTAAAGCATCATAAAGGTGCTCTCCATTATTAGGTCATGACAAAGTCTATAATGCCCCCAGCATGCGTTGTATAAAACAAACTTCCATCAGAAATCCTATTAAGGCTCCGTTTGTTTCGCGGAAAATAATTTCTAAAAAAACGTTTTTCGAATTTTCCGGCGTTCATTTCCCAGAAAATGAATTCCTTGAGGAAAATATTTTCCATCAAAAGAAAAAAGTCTTCTAAAGTGGAGGAAAATATTTTCCACTTTTGAAAAGTGGAAAACATTTTTCTCACTTGATATCTCTTATCTCATACCTCAACAAATTCTCACTTCTTCCGCCCATTTCTTTTTCTTCTTCTTTTTTATTCGAATTATTTTTTAATTTTCTTTTTTTAATTCAAATTATTTTTAATTTCCTTTTTCTTCTCTTTTTTTTTTTTTTTTTTTTTGTTTCCCATATTCTTCTTTTTTGATTAGTCATCAGACCAGGCAAACCTCAGCTCATCAATCTCAAACTCGCGCTCGTCAATCTAGTGAGCCTTGAGCTTGATGCTCGTGCTCGCCAATCTGGAGAGCGGAAAATATTTTCCTTACCAAACATCGGAAAATATTTTCCAAGACATTTTCAGGTTTTAGCCGAACACTAGAAAATATTATCATTTTCTTGGAAAATGACTTCTGGGAAAATATTTTCCGAAAATGGTCCATTTTATGTGAAACGAACGGACCCAGAGTTGGCTAAAAGAGTCAATTCCTGTACGCACTCTCCAATAATTTTCTAAATCTCTTTTCTCTCTTTCTTCTCCCGTGACATGTGTACAATTCGAGAAGGGTCCTCGATAATTTTATAAAGAATTGCAAATTTTCAGACTTGCCCGTGTCCCCTCCCACGGTATATGGAAAAAACGTAAATATGAGCTAATTTCATTGATTAGCTTTCCATCCAAATTTTTTGTCCTCCCCATTTTCCGTACTTTTTAAAAATAAGCATGAATTCCATATTCAGTTAACTAGGTCTAATGTGAATAGAGTTATTTAGCCATTCCAATTATTCTATTCTTAGAAAAAAATTCTGAAATTAAGATTTTGAGAATACTTACATTAATATGATGATTTTATTTATTGAGGAAGAAAATATTCTCACCTTATGAGGTAAAATTAAAGATGTCAATGTATTTCTTTTGTGAGAATAACACATTAGCGCAATTCAGGCTCAAATTATGTTAAAATGATTTTTTGAGTTGGCAATAAAAATAAAAGAGAAGAAAAAAAGTTGTGAAGAGAATGATTTTCCTCATGTTGTTCATAAAGTACGGATAGAACACAAAAATTATGGATATTTATATCACATATATCGTCATTGTAAAAGTGTGTGTGTGTGTATATATATTTGGTACATACAATCTAAGAAAGGAAATACAAATCTATTTGCCGTATAAGTTACATGTTCAAAATAAAAATTGATTGTTTTGATTATGTAAAATCTATTTGTGTCAAGAAAATTTCACATCGCCATTGTACAGGATAAAAGTCCATTGAAATATGATTTATATTATGTATTATGTTGATGTAAAAGTCTTTTTATACAAGCAATCTTAGAATAGGAACACAAACCTTAAATCTACGTGCTAAACATAAAAATCGTAATATTTGTCATTATTTTTGCACCGCCGGCACACTGAACAAAAATATATAGAAATATGTTTTTTGCAAAAAGGGAATGGTGGAAGAAAAGAAAAAATAAATAGGAATTTCCATAAAATTTCTGATGTCATAAAATTTGGAAATGTGGACGTTATTCGGGAAAAGAGAAGGGTACATCGTCTTTTATGGAACTTTGGCTCCATCCCCAGGTCGATTATAAAAAGAGAAGACCCATGGGAGCAGAAAACAACTTCGACTTCCAACCCCTGGTAATTACTTCTCCGCTTTAGAGTTTTACCTGCTCGCGGCACGGCTTGGAAACCTCCATGGATATCCAAGACAGTTCGATTCCGAAACCATTGCCAGGTATGTTCTGTTCTTTCCTTTCTTTGTTCTGATTTCATCCCAAAAGGTGATGGAAAAATTGGAGAAGTGTCGCTTTTTGGGGGTTAATTTCTAAGAAATATAAAATGCAACATTTTTATTTATTTATTACTTAACAAGTATCCCGATAGTTTATAAAGAAAACCCTTGTAAAAAAAGAAAGAGTGTGAAAGGAGAATAATTTGTGCCGAACTTGAGGGCGTGTTTGGTCTGAGAAAATTTTCCAATTTCCTGTTCTTCTTTCCACGAGTTTTCAATGAAAATACGTTTGGTAGAAATTTTGGTTGTCATGTTTTCAACATTTGAACTTTAAAACTCAAAACGACCAAAATTGACAGTATATTTACAAGGTTTACTTTAAACAACTGCACCCAACATGCTTCTATAACTTTCATTCATGTTGAAAGCTCTTACTTTTCACCCTCCAAACATCTTTTCAAGAAAATGGAAGTTCAAATAAGGAGCAGTTTTCACTAAAACATTTTCGTAAACCGAATGTACCTTAAATACGCGAGCTGACTCAATAGGCAAAAATGTCGATTCGACCAAGCTGGAACTCATACAGTTAAAGTTGTGCTCTTAACCCGAGTCCAGGGTACCTAAAATCATGCGTTGGACTCAAGTACGTATCCTAAAAAGACATTGCTTTGAATTTTCTGGTGTAACCAACAAAAATTGACTTCTAAATATTTTGGAAAGTCCAACTAAATCATCAGATTTTTTTTTTTTTTGAAAATGAGCTTACTTCCAAATTATTAGGGGATGCAAAATTCTTTATCTCGGTAATTTTAACAAAGTGATTTAAATTGTCACCATAGAATAGAATGAGGACTGGACTTATAACCAAACAAAGTATAGGGAATAAAAGTGAGACTTCCCAACCTACTGAGATCGAACAAATATAATTTCCCCAGACTAAAAATGCAAAAGCTAATAAAGCTAATTGAGGAAAAAAGTGTTAGAAAAGTCTTTAATCTATTACATTTGTACTAATTTAGTCTAAACTTTTTATTATTGCCAATTTAATCCCAAATATTGACCTAATTTTGGCTGAATATTGCTAATGCGGATGCCGGATGGCTGAGGTGACATGGCCGGCATTGACTTGGGACTATTTTTAATAATATTTTATATATTTTTCAAATTTTTAATTTAATTTATTTTTCCTTTTTTTTTTTTTTCTTTTCTTCCTTCTTCCTCCAGTCGGTTGCTAGACAGTTGCGATCGACTAAAGGTGAGGGTCAGTGAGGTTGATGTTGTTGGCTTTTGACGAGTCATGTCAACCATTGGTGAGACTCGCCCTTGTCGGCCATGGGTGAGGCTTGACCTTGCCAAATCCAGCAAGGCTCGAGCCCTCGCTAAAGGGCGTGAGGTCGTGCCTGTGAGGGCTCGACCCCTCACTAGTGGTTGGGTGAGACTTGACCTTGTCGAATCTGGCAAGGTCGGGCCTCACCCATGGTCGATGAGGTTGTCTCGACAGCCTTTGATGAGGGCTTGACCCTTGCCAGTGGCTAGTAAGGTCGACCTCAACCTCACCAGTCCTCACCTCTAGCCAATCACCGAGGTCTGAAAATCGACTGGAGGAAGAGGAGGAGAAGAAAAGAAAAAGAAAAGGAAAAAGAAAATTAAAATTATAAAAATATTAAATTATTATTAAAAATTATTTATGTCAGTGTTGGCAGTACCACATTAGTCGACTAGGGCCCACGTTAGCAATATTCGACTAAAATTAGTTGAAATAACTGAATTGGTACTAGGTCAAAAAGTTTATGACTTAATTGACACCAACGTAATAGACTTAGAACTTTTGACACTTTTCCCGCTAATTGATTCATTTTTCCTGAGCCCAAGGGCGTGACTATTCCTTTCAAGTGAACTGTAGGCACACACAATGTCGTACAAAGCAATTTCATCAGGGCAAAACAAACGGGTTCTACATAGTTAATTACTTATCTTTAAGAGACTGCACGAGACTCTAGTCACTTTACAACAGTCATCTCCCCAAAAAAAAAAAAAAAAAAAGTGTAGCATCGTTTTGAGTGAAAAATAACTTCTCAATGAAAGTAGTTGTCATGGTCATCACAAAGTTTAAGATAACATTAGAAAAGAAAACTCACTAACAAACACAGAGTGCAAGACACATACATGGCTGAACGTTCTTGCCACAAAAACAAGAAAGATAACATGGGTTTTCCAAGAAAAATTAGATCAATTTTTTCTCCCAACCATTAGATCTATCCAATAAAGTTAAACGATATACCTATTTAAGAAAAAAAATCCATGCGATGCATTTGTATGAATGTTATAAACTTGTATCTTGTATAGATGGTGACTTATATATTAATTTTATTAATCGATAAAATCAATATGATTAAGTTAATTCGTAATTATTTATTTATGTTTCTGTTATAGTTATTATGTGGAATTCTGAAGATACATAAATTTTGTATAAACTTAATTTATGAAGGATATCGCAAATAAGATTAATGGCACCCAGACCTTGAAAATAACTCATCTTCTCTATTAAGTTTAACTTTAATTAAAAAAAAAAAAGAGTTTACCATCTAAGTTTGATACAGAAAATTCCAGGCACTGAATGAGCCTGATACTACTCATGTACGCATGATCCAAAGCATACGAAGTGTAACTAATTTTTCTCAAGTTATTTATGTCCATTTCTCTTTTTGGTAACATAGAGGTTTGCATAGACTTGAGCTCAAAGGACATGGCAACTGATCAAACTTGCCAAGACAATTGCAAAACAACCAGAGGTTTGCCACTTTGAACTTTTAATTTTTGTTTTTCATAAATCTTGTGTTTCAGGCATTTTAACTTTTTCAATCCCAAATACTTCAAGTTTCAGAGCATACATATGCTGACATATAAATTGAAATATAAACTTTTCATAATTTTGATATCTGAATAATATCTCGAATTATAATTGAGAAAACCAAAAAAAAAAAAAATTACTTCCAAAAAGTAAAAGAATGTGCTCATAATTTTCTTAACAATATCATGGATAAGATCAATGGCAATGAGACAAAAACTTAGTAAAATTGCATTGTCCACTATGTGAAAGCTAGAGCGTCCCACTAATTCATGATACAATTTCTATATCGTTAATGATCTTTGTTAAGTTTAACGTTAATTGTTTTGTTCAAAAGTTTACCATCCAATTTTAATGAAAAAGAATTCCATGCAATGATTGAGCTAGTATGCATGACAAAAAGCATACAAGAAGTTCTCGAAGAAGGGAGTTCACAAGGCATGGCAACTGATAAAGCTTCCCAAGACGGTTGCAAAACAAACAGAGGTTGATCACTTTTAACTTTTTTTTTTCATAAATCTCGTGTTTCGTGGATTTTGACTTTTCAATCCAGTACATTTTAAGCTTCAAAGCATACAAATACTGACATATAATTTTAAATAAAATATTTTCATAAATTTTAAAATCTGAATAATATCTTGAATTATAATTTAAAAAGTCCAAAAAGACATACTGCTATACTTTCAAAGAGTAAAAGAGTGCGCTCATAATTTATGAATGATGTCGTGGATAATTTCAATGGCAACAAGAAATAAATGCTCACTAAAAACAAAACATCCAATATATGGAACCTAGAAGGTCCCACAAAACTAATTCCTAATTTGATACCTATCTAAAAAAAAACAAAAACTCATGATCTTTGCTAAGTTTAACGTTGATGTTTTTTTCGCTTAAAATTTTACTATCTAAGTTTCATGCAAAAAATTCCATGTGATGAAGGAGCCTGATAATGTATACATGATCTAGAGCATATGGAGTAAAATTAATTAGGTTATTTATATTCATTGAATTTTTGGTACCAAAGAGTTTCACGAAAAAGGGACTACAGAAGGCATGGCAACTTATAAAGCTTCCCAAGTTGGTCGCAAAACAACTAGAGGTTTGTCTCTTTGAAATTTTTATTTTAGTTTTTCATAAACCTTGTGTTTAATGCAATTTGACTTTTTTTAGTCCAAATCACTTTGAATTTCACAGCATACAAATGCTAAAATATAAACTTATAGACAATATTTTCATTTTTTTAAAATTTAAACAATATCTATAATTGAGAAAGCCCAGAAGAAATACTCTTTTACTTCCAAAGAGTAAAAAAACACGCTTATAATGTATAAATGATATCGGGGATTAGATCAATGGCAACTAAGAATCAAAACTCACTAAAAATGCATTGTCTGATATATGAAACTGGTCCCACAAAACTAATTTATGATTCAATACCTATTCATAAAAACTCATGATCTCCATTATTATTATTTTTTTTTTCTTTTAGAAATCTACCATATATAAGTTTAATGCAAAAAAATTCCATTGCAATGAATGAGCCCGATACTGGTCATGTCTACAAGATCTAAAGCATACAAAATGTAATTAAATTTTCTGAGGTTACTTGTATTCATTTTCAAACACAACAATCAAAACTTTACCAAACGTATTTTTATTAACAAATTTGGAAATGAAAAAATTGAAAATTTCTATTTTATAGCTATATATTACATGAAAACTTTTAGGTGGCACTATTTCCATCCCTTATTTGACTAAATGTACCCCAATGGCCACCCTTTTCCACATAAGAAGAGGGAGGCTGGGGGGGGGGGGGGGAGGGGTTTGGATCTCTATATTCTCGGGAGGTTGGGGCGGGAACGATTTAGCTTCAGGTGTGGGTTTCAACTTTCATGCCTTGTAAGGAGGTAGGGTAAAAATCTAAGAGTGAGAGTTAGAACATGATTGATAAAAAAAAATGCATCCCATTTTCATTAAAAAGACAAAGTTACCCTTAATTATTCAATTGCAATTTTAAGTGGTGGCCCCAAATTTATTTACTTTCCTTATTTTGTTAGTTTTTCTATTTCTGTGTAAGATCTAGTTGCCATAACTAAGAATACCACACGTTTTGTTTTTGTTTATTGTGGATATCCCATATATTAAATGCATTATATTTTCTCTTTATTTTTAAATTTTACTTCCATAAAAATTAATTTTCTCAAAAGAGAAATTTCAAAGAAACCTAGTTATTTTCTACATTAAGCAAATCTATGGAATTGAAGTTTCTTACTTGTGCTTTTGGGCGAGACAAAATTGAGGCGCTCGTTTTTTTCATATGGCGTTATTCGGCTAAAGCCTTGCAAATTAACTTGCCTTAATAGCTTGCCTAAGCCTGAGAAAGAAGTGGCTTAACTTGGTAAAGAATCCATTGGTGTCTAGGGACGGGATGAACTTTATCATAAAAAAGAGGGACAAAGTCACCTTAAAGTAATGGTTCACTCACTGGGGAATGAACCTAATGATCCATGGCCCTAGAGTCTAAGCGTGCTTGCCAACTTGTATAGGTCTAGTTTATATTCCCACTGATAATCATTTTCACTCAAGTAATCCAATCACTATAACGTTACAAAAAAAAAAAAAAAGAACAAGTTATGCTTTCCTTGCACTAGGTGTAGGGGGTTACCTCTTCAATAGGCAAAGTACTTCTATAAAAAGAAGGAATGAACTCTGCTTAGGGGGACCAAAACTCTTTGATAATTGGATATCTTACCCATTTTTGCATCCTCCATTTGATTTGTTGTTGAAAGACTGCAACAAGGAGAGCAACCCAATGACGCCGCAACTGAGTGAAATACAAGGAAATTCGAATCCTGCAGAACCCCCACCAGGTACATATTTATGTTCCAACCTAGAAAAATTTATGGTATAAGCGATGTGGTCTTGTAATTTCTTTATTTCCTCTATCTAGTTTGGCGGCATATGTCATTGGAACTAATACAGGGACCAAAAATAAATAAATTTCCAACAACGAACTAAAAACGCAAAAGCAATGTGTGGCCATCAAATACAGTTGATTGATTCAAGAAAACAGTAAGCAAAAGCAAAACGTATTACTCAAAGTCAAATTTCCTAAATTTGATATGACTTGGCTGCACCAGTTTCCTCATAGTTTTGGATGATGCTTTTTGTTAATCCGAGTTTCGTCACTCATGAGAACTCAATGACCAGTTGATTAAAATTAACTACTAGAAAATTTCCTCCTATCGGAAAGTTTTGTCTCGAGCAATCACCTTGCGAGGACTAATTATTTTCTATGTCTACTTGAAATGCAAATCGGATTGGCAATTGGTTGTCCAACAAAGCAATTTCGTCAAGAGCGGACGGCAAATCAAACGGATTTTGAATATTTAATTACTTTTCACTAAGACAATACATAAGACTCGTCCTTTAAAGACAAAATTCTGGAGCTAATCAATTCACTATAGTCATCCCCAAAAAGGAAATCATGTTGTTGTTCTAAGCCAAAAATAACTTGTCAATAAAAATGGTTGTCATTATTATGAGTAACGAAACTTTCGACACTTCTATTGTCCTTATACCTATTTTTGGACTAGACAAAGTGACACGCCCGTTTTTGCTAATAGCTTTATTCAGCTAAAAGCTTGCCAAATAACCTGCCTGAATAACTTTCCTGAGCTCTAGAAAGAAGTAGCTTACCTTGGTAAAGACTCCTTTGGTGTCAAGGAATAAAATGAACTATGTCGTAAGAAAGAGAGACAAAGTCACCTTCAAGTAATAGATCAATCACTAGGTATTGAACCGAATTATGTGTGGCCCTAGAGTTTGAGCCTGCTTGCCAACTTGTAAAGGTCTAGTCTTTATTTTCAGTGATAATTCTTTTTATACTCAAGTAATCCAACCGCTTCAACCAAAAAAAAATAAAATTCATTCGCTATAAAGTGAATAGAAAATTATATGATTTACTTGCTCTAGGTGTAGGTTTACATTAGGGGAGGTACTTGTATAAAATGAAGGAATGAACTCAGCCTAGGAAGACTAAAACTCTTTGACAATTGAATATCTTTCCCAATTTTGCATCCTCCGTTTACTTCGTTGTTGAAAGATTGCAACAAGGAGAGAAACCCAATGGTGCCGGAAGAAAGTGAAATACAAGGAAATTCGGACCTTGCAGAACGACATGTTCATGTCCCGACCCAGAAAAATTTATGGTGTGAGCGATGTGGTCTTATAATTTCTTTGTTTCCTTTATCTAGTTTGGCGGCATATTAAATTGGAACTAATTACAGAGGCCGAAAATTTTTAATTCCCATGAACTAAAAATGCAAAAGCAATGTGTGGCCACGAAATACTGCTGGTTGATTCATTTTCTCGAGCCATGGCATGACTACCCGTTTCAAGCAAACAGTAAATACGCAAAATGTCCCCATTTAAAAATTCTAGATTCTAGGGTGACTATTCAGCTTTTTCGCCCCGCTAAATTGAAGGACCATATAAGTTTCGAGAAAGACGATTTGCGTCAACTCGGTTTTCTTCCTTCTATTATCCAAGATGTTTGTGTGGACGTGGACTCCAACAAAGAAACCAATCCTTCGAAATACAAAACTTCTCCCGATGAAGCGGTCGGGGTACGCGTTGCCAAGGGAGCCGTTCCTTTTTCTGTTGATTAAATAGGATTTATCTAAGTCGTTCATAATAAGTTGATACATTATGAACAAGTCCCGCTCTGCCAAAATCAATAAATCAATTAATCGCCGCACTCCAATAAACAAATTTTTCGCTGATATGACACTTTTTTTTTTTGGTCAGTCCTACTCTATTCCTACTTTACACTCACTCTCAGACTTTTGCCCGGCCTCTTGCAGGGCGTGGGAGTCGAAACCCACTCCTGAAACTTACGCGTCCCCACCCCATCCCCCCATGAGAAGGTGGGGATTTGAACCCCTCACCTCCCCCTTACATGTTGGAAGGGTGACACTTGAGTGATGGAAAAAAAAAAGTCATGACACTCATATAAAAATTTTAACACTTGTGGTATCCTTATCCTCTCATGTTATTATTAAAGACATTCTCTTAAATGTAAATTCAGAAGGCACGGTAACTGACAAAGCTTTCCAAGGCAGTCGCAAACCAACTAAAGTTGTTTCGCTTTGAACTTCTAATTGTCATTTTTCATAAATCTTGTGTCAGAGGATGCATTTTGGTTTATTTTACTCCAAAATTTTTTAAATTTTGCAGCATACAAATGCTGACATATGAATTCAAATTAAATCTTCTCATAATTTGTAAAATTTGAATAATATCTTGAATTAATACGAGAGAAAGCCCCAAAAAAAAAAATTACCTCGAAAGAGTAAAAGATCGAGCTCATTAGTTATTAATGATATAGCAGATAGGATCAATGGCAATGAAAAATAAGAACTCACTAAAAACACATTGTCCAAGCTATGAGAGTTTGAAGGTCCCAGAAAACTAATTGATGAAATAATACTTATCTCGAAAAAAAAAAAAAACTTAGGATCTTCGTTCAGTTTAATGTGTAATTTTTCTTGTTTAAAAGTTCACTATCTAAGTTAATAGAAAATTTCATGCAATGAATGAGCTTGATCAGTCTCGAATAGATGAGCTATAGTATGCAAGGTGTAATTAATTTTTTTTAAGGTTATTTGTGTTCATTTTTCTTTTTGGTTACAAAGAGATTCACCTAGACTTGAGTTCAAAAGACACGGTGACTGATAAAGCATCCCGAGATGGTTTCAAAACACCTAGGCTACGTTTGGTCATCCGAATTTTTAATCAGGATAGGACTAGATAGGATATGATATGAAATTCGGGGATTTTTTTATATCCAGCTATCGTTTGATGAATCGCAGTATTCAAGTTAGATATATTCACATTATATCATGTACATTTTTTTGATATAAATGACATATCATTATAAATGAACCTAAATATTCATAAACGGAGATGGTGAAAATCTCTCGTAACATTATTCCTTAATTTATTTTTAATTTATTTTTTTTTCTCTTTTTTATATTATTTTCTTTATTATCTCTTTTTTCCTCTTTCATCATTCTTTAATAAAATTTTCTCAAATAGTAATCTGTACTAACATACCTAAAATATATAATAAATATAAATATTTAATTTATAGATTGAATGTTTATTATAAAATAGAATTAAAGCTGAATATATAAATTAAAATAAGATTAATTTAAAATAAATTTCTATTTTTTTCATTTTTAATTTCTTAAATTAGAATTTAAATATTATTTATATTGAAATATAAATTCAATTTTATTAATTTAATAAGTTTGTTATTCGAGAAAAATAACTTTCCTATTATGGATATTAGAAATCCTATCCACCTTTATCCCACTTCCCCCATGGGATTATTTTATCCTGTTTATATTCTCCTTATATCCGACTTTATTCTGTCATGAGTAAGCACCAAACGTAAGATAGGATAAATCATATTCTATCCTAAATTTTATCTCAACTGCCAAACGCAGCCCTAGGGGTTTGTCACTTTGAACCTTTAATTTTTCCTTTTTCCATAAATATTGTGTTCTTGGATTTTGACTTTGTGTAATACAAAACATTTTAAACTTCACAGCGTCCAAATGCTGGAATGTTGAATTGTAATTGACAAAACCCAACAAAAAAAAAAAAAAAACCTTGACTTCCAAACAGTAAAGAAAGACACCCATAGAAACAGGAATGTTGACTAAAGGACTGCCCCTTGTTTTGCATCATCGTAAAAGCAGGAAGTGTGAAAGACTGAGGACTTTTCATGTGCAATATTTGCAGTCGAGCCGACACCGGTGGTTAATGAAAATTATCGACAATTGCTTGAAGCCATATTAAAATGTGATTGGAAAGCTATAGAGAGAATCCTCAATGAAGATCCCGAAGCAATGACGGCCAGTCTTATGACCTCAGAAGATAATAATGGTTGTGACATGACTGTGCTTGATTTTGCGTCTCTGACTGGACGAGATGATTTGGTGGAGAAACTGGTAAAGCGCATCCCTCCGGAACTTGAAGCTCTCGGCTTAAGTTGTGCCTTCTGCGTTGCCGCCCAGAAAGGAAGAATAAGGAGGGCAAAGGAATCAATAGAAAAACTTGAAAAAGTCGTTGGTGAATCTTCGGTACACGAAGTCCTGTTGATTGCTACGAGAAGTTTTCCTAAGCAAAAGGAGGTTATCTGGTACCTGGCCAAGCGTATAACATCCCCCCCACGTAATGATATCATGATGAACCTTATTAAGGCCGGCTATTTGGGTAGGATTTCACACTCACTTTTCTTATCTCAATTAATTCACTGTTCACTTTAATTTACTTTTTTGTTCATGTCCCAAAAGACATACTCTTGTATTTAGCTCACCGATACCGTGACTTAGCAACGTCGGTTGATACCAAAAACAATGGCCTGTTGGAAGTCTTTGTGCATGTGAAGTCCTACTACCGTAGTGGAGCTAAACTCAATTTTTGGGAAAAATGTATTTACCAATGTAGGTACTTCTTGCGCTTCTTTTGTTAGATTTGTACAATTCAAACAACTCTATCCACACAGGGTTCACTCTATCTGTTCCCTTTTTAGGTGTCCCTTGCTTGGTTGATACATCATTTGACAACACCAAAGACATGAAGATGGCTCGAGGTATCTCTGTTAAATCTTATTGATCGATGGATTAAAATGACAAAAAGCATATCATTCACAGATCTTATTCACAAAAAAAAAGTTAGGGAATAGGGTATACAATTAATATCTAAACCATGATGTGTGGTACAATTTAATATCTAATTTAACATTTATAAAGTTAGTTTGAGTTACTTAGTCAAGTCAAATTGTCAAGTAGAATTATCGAGAATAGTAGATTTGGATCTCAGATTATTGAGGTTGATTGATCCAATTTGTTTTTCTCACATATTCAAGCATTAATAAATTTAATTACATGCGCTGATATGTATCTTTTTGTTCACCATCAATTTATAATTTGCTAACATGATTTTTCTTTCCTCTTAATGGTGGTGACACCAGCGACTCACCGGTTCAAGACATTACTCTGGAATGTTGCCACAAAACCAGGTACAATAACTGCCATGGTATCTTTAGACGAAAAACATGCCATGGTATCTATAGAAAAAGGACCTTATTTCATCCACGGGTAGAGATATCTATCTTAAATTGTAAATTGATATTATTGATATATCCTGTTGAGATCATAGTTATCAATATGAATCGGCTCTTGATTTGTATACTACGATATGATTAGATTCCATTCAATTCAAAGTCTAATTGACATGTATCCCATCAAGAGAATATGTATAACTAATCAGTTTGAAAACATATCTATTGATCTGTCGTTGAATCTACACATTTTTAAAAACTCTTTTTTTTTTCTTTCATGATATTTTGTATGTTCATCAATGGATCCATCTGTTCTCTGATACATGCATTTTGATTTTCAAGCCATATGAAGTTTGCTTCCTCGATTAATATCCTGAATCCATCATTCTCTTCTCAACTACCATATACGTAAGAACACGGCACAAATGTGAAAGCCTCCATATCCTTTGATTCTTTATTGCTGGCAAAATTGCTTATCTGATGTTTGTGCAGCACCTTTTATCAAAAGGATTGGAGAATTGAAAGTAAGCCACGAATGCTTGCTTGAGTTAGCAAAACTAACTTTAAACGAGAGGAAGGCTCGTATGAAAGCACCTGAAATACTCAAATTGACTTCGACCATTGTCCTTGACGCTGCATCTAGCGGAATCTCTGAAATAGTCAGGTTATGTCTTGAGCATTCACCTGAGTTGATGTGGAATAAACAATTTACAAAAGAACTAATGAAAGAAATTGTGAAGGGAAGGCATGTTGAGTTATTTAGACTAATGAATGCATTCGACCCATTTCCAAAATTGAGGTACGATATTCAGAGGAACTGCGACCTGATGGCGTCAGTAGTAGAATGGTCCCCAGGATACGTACCAGCAGATGTTTCTGGAGCAGCTTTTCTTATGCAAAGGGAACTTCAATGGTTTGAGGTTGGTTCACCATATTTGCTTGCCACTCTTTAATTTACTTACAATCACATTGATAGGTGTCCTTTATTTTCTGAAGGTGCTGGAAGATAAGAGTCCTCCTTTGATAAAAAGTCTAAAATTTGAGGTCAGTTCACCTTATTTGTTTTGCTACCCTTTTTGCTCTTTAATTTACATTTGCGTTGATCGATGAAGGTAAAAGAAGATAAGAGCAGTCCTTCTAAAAGTCTGGAATTGAAAGAAACAAAAGAAAGGAGTGGGAAGACATACTGGGGAGTTTTTGTAGAACAGCGAAAAGATTTGGTCAAAGAGGCGGGGCAATGGATGAAGGAGACGTCATCATCTTGTAGCGTCATATCAACCCTCATCTTTACAATAGCTTTTGCTGCAGCTTTTACAGTACCTGGAAGCAACGATAGGGGTAACCCGGTCTCTCTAAGAGGGGACTCATTCTTGGTTTTTACCGTTGCAAATGCTTTATCTCTCTTCTCCTCTGTCACCGCCACCTCGATGTTCTTGGCTATCCTCACCTCACGCTATGCCGCAGAAGATTTTCTTCATTCACTACCAAGAAAAATGATACTGGGCCTCACTTTTCTCTTCCTCTCTTTCGTCTTCATACTCGTGGCTTTTGGCTCTGCTCTTGTGATTGACCTAAGAGAACGATGGAAGTGGATTTACATCCCCATTACTTTGTTGGTGGTCATCCCTGCCATATTGTCTGCACTCCTACAGCTTCCCTTGTATGTTGAAATGGTTGAATCCACCTATTGGCCTCGCCTCTTCCGTCCTGTGAAGATTTGGAAATGACTTGTGCTATCACTATTGAACAAGGACATATGGTGATGCGATATTTTTTTGCACTTGTTAATCATGGTGTTTACTCATGTTTTAAGACTATTGAGGTACGGCATTAGCCATACTTGTACCAAAGTTTAATCTATATTGTCAAGTGCACACCTTAACTCTATGGGTCAATTGGTATTTTCTCCCAAGCAGTGAGTGATTAATTCATCGCTAATTGTTGTATCAAGGTGAACCCAATTCTTCAAAGAATTGGCAAGATGGCCATCAACAGTCAATAGGGTTCATCCATTCAAATAAAGCAATGATCCACACAAATTCTCTATACTACACAAGATAGCCACCCAAGTAATGGCCTAACACAAGGAACTTCATATGCAGCAACACCGAGCAAAGAACTATTTCAGTTTAATGGAAGCACAAACTTCGAAATCAGTCTTCACCCACTGCCGACACTTGCACCTCATCCTCTCATCCAACTGTATGGCTTTGACATCCGCCATCTTGCCGCATTGCCATCGATTACTCCTGCACTTTCATGATCCTCATGCTCCGCTTCTTCTCCATCGCATCATCCCTTCCTAACTGCTCACCCGGCAACTGCGCACGGTGCACTTCAGCACCAACACCAATTCCATAAAAAACATAGCCATCAAACTTTAGCCTCTTTCAGGTCTCTCTGCGATCACAGCAGCGAGGTTGACGTTTCTTTGGTGAATAGCGCCAGGACGCCAGGCACCTGGCGGGACAGTGATGTGAGGAGGATCGAGGTAGCTGAATGAAACGGACATGCTGAGACTTTTCAATATTGTGACAAGATGACCAAGTTAGATGCCTCACGGCAAACGACTTAGAATCTCAAAGGTCACGTCTCAACGGCCAAACATTAAAAAATAATAAATTGCCTATGAGGCAAACCGATACTTCTGCACGTCTCTCGAGACCATAAGTCAAGTGAAAGTTAGCAAGAACAGAGTTTGTTTTAGATTCACCTTGTGACTTTAAGATTGACGTTCCAGAGAATAGGATACAGAATCTTCCCAAGAAACCTCATAATTAGTGATCTTATGTTGCTTTAAACCAGCATTTACGACTGACACATTTAGAATTAATCAAAGAATACGAGATCAGAAATCAAAGGAACTATTTCAACAAGATAGGAGTTTCCTAACCCGAAGGTTCCCATAGAGATGCGCCTGTTTTTCTTATGTATATTGGTGCAAGCCAAACCGAAATCTGACACTTTGGGCGAAAAATCATGTTCCAATAACGTGTTGCTGGCCTTGAAGTCCCCATGCATCACACAGGTGCTCGAGTCCCCATGCAAATAGGCTAAACCACGAGCAACACGAAGTGCTACCTTCATCCTAGCGCTCCATTCTGGTCGGGCAGCTTCCTCGCCAACTCCTGAAAGCATGGGAAAATGGACATTGGCTTTACACCTTGTGAGCAGAATGAAGAGCGAGACAATAGTATGTAACCCTAGAGAAGTTGCGTATTCATCTACACTCACCATGCAAATCAGATTCCACAAAGCCATTCGGAAAAAAGTTTGCAAACAAGGCAGTGGACACGTTCCTCTGGACATATACCGATCAGCTTGAGAAGATTCCTGCGATGGCATATCGACTTCAGCTAAAAATTCCCGGCCGCCCTGTTAATCCTAATTCTTCAGAACTTTCACAGCTACTTTGGTCCCATCTTCAAGAACGCCAACATGTACACGCCCAAACCCACCTTCGCCGAGTATTCTCAACTCGTGGAAAAGATCGGTGGCTCTTTCCGGCCAAACAATAATAATAAAAAAAAAATTCTGATACTAAAGTCTGGGACATCTACTAGGACTCAATTTTTTTTTTATAAAGGCACGAAATTGAAAAACCGGGTCTGTGTTTCATTACCCAAATTCAACCAGCAACTGAGCATGAAACGACAGCAACAAAGGCAGATAGGACAATGCTAGATTAATAGCAGCCACACCACCGCTTAGCCTATGTGATTATGCTGCAAGATAATTTGACACAACCCATTTGATTCTGAATTTAGCAATCACGTTTAATGGGGTCGATTTGGGTACCAACTGACATTTGTACTTTCTTTGAGGGAAAAAAAAAGTTGGCGTAGAATCAAAAGACAAACTAAAGTTGATGTATTTTTATGAGACAAAAGTAAATATAGCGCAGAATTGAGACTCAAGCCAATGTTGGTGCATTTTATGGGACAATTTGTATATAAACTTTATCTTCATTTATAGGGAAAATTTCAAATAGGGACCCAAAGTGACCCCATTTTCTCAAAAGAGGACCCGAAGTGAAATCTGTTTTCAAGTAGGCCCCAAAGTAGTCATTTAGTATCAAAAAAGGACCTGACATGCCGGCCGGCGAACCGATGCATTTTCAATGCGTATTCCGCGACTGTCCGGGGTATTTTTGTCCAAAAAATATTATCTTTTTGTTTTCCTTCTTTTGTTCATCTTCTTCCCGATCTACCCATGGTGTTGTCCCCGTTCATCGTCTTCTTCGTCGAAGATAGGCATTGCCCAAATCAAGGACATCGGAAGTGGGGAAGGGCCGGCGAAGGTCGTGGGACCGGCATGGGTCGGCCTCACCTTGCCGGGCCTCGCCGAACTCACCGAGGACGAAACCGCCCCGCAATGGAGTCTTCTTCTTCTTCCTCCTCTTCATCTCCGCTTCCCCGCACGGAGCGACCGGACGTGCTCTCGAAAAACCGCCATGGTCGGGCCTCCCTCCGCCACCATCGGCGACTGGGTCGACTCCTCCTCCTCCTTCTCGCCACCGCCCTTTCCGCATTGCTCCTTCACCGAAGTCACGTGCGACGCCGGCTCGTGGGTCGTCTCTCTCAACATCACATCCGTCGGCCTCTCGGGCTACATCCCACCCAAAATCGGCCTTCTCCGCAACCTCGTCAACCTCACGCTCACCACCGACAACCTCACCGGGACCCTCCCGCCAGAGCTCGGCAGCCCCACCTCCCTCCGATTCCTCAACCTCTCCGGGATCTTCCCCAGCAAAGTCCTGCGGGCGATAACCCAGCTCAAAGAACTCCACTTGGGCAATGACACAAGTTAACGGGGCCGCTACCGCTGGAGATGGCGGGGCTCAAGAAGCTGAAGTGGCTCGATCTCGCCGGCAATTACTTCACCGGCGAGATACTGGAGGTCTGCTCGCAGATGGAGAAGATGAACTGGGGAAAAGGAAAATGAAAAGTAAATATTTTTTGGACGAAAATACCGATTAGGTCGCCGGAATCTACATCGAAAATGCATCGGTTCACCGGCCGCGAGTCGTCCTCTTTTGAGACTAAATGACTACTTCGGATCCTTATTTGAGACAAGCTCCACTTCAGGTCCTTTTTTGAGAAAATGAAGTCATTTCGGGTCCTTATTTGAGATTTTCCCTCATTTATATAAGCAGCAGATTACTCATCTACTTGAAGGTGAATCATATAATTTGGCCCAATTTTTTTTTTATTTAAAGACGGGTTATATCTAAAAGGAGATTCATCTAGCGTCTTAGCTCATTAGGTTGGGCTATATGGTCCGTGGCATTAAAGGAAAGAAACTTGTCTACATCATTATTATATTATGACGTCAATATGTAAAGTGATGATGTGGTGGTGATGAGGAGAGATGCTCACGTGCTCACCATATCAGTGCAAGCTTCAATTGATCATGCATATTAAACTGGATGGTTGCAAATCAATCCTCTAATTTATGAAAGGAGTCTCGGAATTACACGGTGAAATTCACATAAAAAATTTCCATGCACATACCGAAAATTATGGTTTGAAAAAATTGCTTTGTCCACTTAAACTATTAGGAACTCATAGTAGAAACCTAATACATTCACTAGAAAGATTGCCAAGAAAGAGCTAAATTACTCAAAAATTTAAGCTTATGAATTATGAGCCAACTAAGATAACTCTTAATGAGGAGGGCCCACCTATTCGGAAACTGGGCTGGTTATCATAATTTTTTTTTTTGGTATTGGAGGAACTAGCTTGCAGCCGACAGCCGCGCCGTAAACCCCCAAGTGACACTTAAGCAGGAGGACCCACCACCCTTGAGTCACACTTAATACACCTAGCGCTTCCCCTGGGTTTTGAACCCTTTACCTCTTCGCCGAGCTCAGTAGCGAGAGCTTGTAACCCGAGCGGGGGCATTAGGGTGGTGGGACGTGGGCTCGAATCCGTTGGGTCGGGTCTGTAGAGGCTTCGTTCTGGTCCACCCGTTCCAAGCCAAGAGCTGATACATGTGGTTCGGGCGAAGGCTCGGGCCACGTGTGTCCTAAAGTAGAGGTCACCGCGTGAGGCTGGTTTCATAATTCTTCCTTGAGAAACTCACCAAACATTAGAATAGGTTGGGGGCCCACCAACAAAAGTCTGATACCTCATATAAGGAGATTGCCATTCACTTAAAAGTCTAAGTGAATAAGTTATAAGTCAATTGAAATATATTAACTACTATACATACCAATTATTTAATGTATGACTTTTCTAACACAACTCACATATGTATTTTAACACAAACTATGGTCAAAGAAGATAAGATGATTAAAAATAGTTGATTTCGATGGGTGGAAATATATTGTGATCCAGGAGCATTCCAAAATGTCTTCGACTCTTTCAGGTGATATTGTAGATTATGGGATTCTTTTCATGTAATGTTGGAAAGAAAAATCCTCTTTCTTTTGAAAAATGCTAGATATCTAAATTTTATTTCTTTATTAACTAGTAAAATTGACAATATCATATTGGATTTCGAAATAAATAATCCCTTGAATATCTGGCTCCATTTGCTTTGAGATCCACTGTGATGTTAAATAATATAGCAAAAGAGTTCTTGCACAAGCTTATATTAAACATAAATTATAGCTAGAGCGGTGTTGTTCATTCTCTCATTGCCAGGACTTTCACGTGTTCTTTGTTTTTAATTTGACACCTTGAAATCACTCTAATAGATTTAATTGATCCCAGTTCACCAAAAAAAAAAAAAAAAAAGGCAAGAAGGAATTCTAATGTGTGTGTGTGTTTGTGCATATAATTTTATGTCCAATTGAGTCATGGACATTGATACATGGTTTGCTGGTGTTACAGCACGTGCCAAAAACAAGTCGACTTTATATAAAAATCAAAATCACTTTCGTTATATTACAATTTGAATTTTTAGAACACTCCATAGTAGTCCCACGGAATTTTTTTTGACATCAGAACAGGTCCTGACCATCATCATGAATCCCTAAGGTCGACCAACGCTGGCCTTCTTTGTGCTTCTAGTGCATGCGTTCACCTGAGAAATTTCCTGGTACGACATGGGCAGAAACACAAAAGAGAGAGTCGCAATACATTTTTTCTTCATATAACTTTAAAATTCGATCGAGTGCATTACGGATCCGTAGCTGAACTTCAAATCACAGGTCAAACGATATCCCAGCCCATTTCGATGACTTCGACCATTCTATTATAAGTAGAGCCCACCCTGGGGAAAAATTCAAGCTATTACCTAATCTTTTATAGCCCCACGCTCACGAGAAAAAGTAGAACTTTGTCTGTCCTTGGTGCTTTGACAAAAAATGAGCGATTGCATGATTAACTCTACTGGATCCAATGGAGATTGCTCTTCGAGTCCGCCAAAACCCAACCCAAATCGCATCTTTCATCATAAGTTGTACCACATTGATTAGTCCCCATATAAATGTTAACTTTGACGTGATTGATAGCTGTTGCTAGCAACCAGATAAGATCAAATTTGCCCGATATGTATATGAAATTGAACAGATCAATTAACAACATATATCCGATATCTCATCCTTTGTATTCAGTTAGTACGGATGTTTTTTTTTTTTCTTTTTTAGGCAACATGATTCATGTTCCAAAATGAATTATATTTAAGTAAATTAAACATCTAGTGATAAACTCAAGACATGACAAAAAAAAAAAAAAAAAAAACCTTTGTAATTTAACTGATGAATTTCGTCCGTGTAATCTACGTGATAATAAATATTCAAGCAAAATGTAATTCGGTTTGATAAATATTAGGGTAATTTTCAAATGAATGACTATTCTAGATTGCTCTCTCGTATTCCTTTCCTTCAACCCTCAAATCCAGTTCATCCTTCTTTTGCCATATCAAGTGATTAAATCTATGGACACTTCTCCAAATACTCAAGGATCAAACTCTTGAGGATTCATTTGAACTATTTATGAGCTAACTTATTTTGTGTTGGAGGTACGACGCTTTTAGAACGGTGTATCGTCTCTCAGGAGACAATAGAAGCCCCCCTTACATTCTAAATTAGTTTTGAGGCATCTATATAAATATACTTTCATCATCCAATCAGAGAAGGCCATTCGCATCGCAATTTTATATTCTCTATCTTAACCTACGATCATGTCAATCCCTCTTCCAGTGAACCTCTCCATTCATGTTTATACCAACAAATCACATTGTTTCTCCATGTGCTGCAGCTCTCTCTGCGAATGCACCAGGTTTCACCTATTGCTACCCGAAACAACAGTTCGTTGACTATGCATTTTGAAAGAAGATAGACATCGGTGCTTAATTATAAAAATAATTGGTGGCAATAAATTAAATTATAAAAATGATGTTGAAGATTTAGACAATCTGAAAAATGTGCATGACGATGGATGGTATGAAAGGACAAAGACCCCGAGGGAAAGCAACCGGAGGAGAATTTGACCGTTCCCGCCGACGAAGGATCAAGACCGTTGAATGCGTTGACCGGAAACGCAAACGATTTTTTAATGCTCCATATAAAGAGCTAGTGGCCCTTGTGCCCTCTAGGTCATCGTCAGAAGAATATAAAACAAGGGTCTCCCAAGTTGGAGGGAACCCGTCACGTGGCTCTTTCCCTTTAATTCATTGTGGACACGAAAATGTCAAATGAAAGTTCGAAAGCGCAAGATTTGAGCTGATGATTAATGGGCAGGGCGGGAAGATCCATGTTCAAGCCCCACAATGATTAAAAAAGAAAAATTACGTTTCTATATGAAAATGATTAGGATTTAGTGGGCCGGGTTCAAGAAGGGAATTGCTTCTCTAGGCTTGCCCATTTTGCTCTTGGTAAAAGTTTTACAAAAATTACTAAACTTCTTGCATTGATACTGATTTAATCATAAACCTTTTAATTATGTCAATTTAGTTCTAAACTTTTTGATCTACTACCAATTTTGTCCTTCTGGTTAATTTTAACTGGATTTGCTGACATGGAGGTCGATTAACTTACATAGTATGGCTGTCACTAACATGAATAATTTTTAATAACATTGTAATTTTTTTTAATTATTTGTCCATTCTTTTTTTTTTTTTTTTAATCCTTTTGCTAGTGACCGGTCACAAGCAATGGCAGGTGAGTTGACCTTGCCTTGGTGAGGATTGTCATTGCCCACCAAAGGAGAGACTTGGCCGAGGCAAGCCACAATGAGGGCTCCCCTCACCAAATCCAGTGAGGTCAGACCTCGCCTAGGCTAGGACAGTCTTGCTAGATTGGGTGAGGTCGGCCCTTGCCTAGGCTAGGGCGGTCTTGCCGGCTCCCCTCGCCAAATATGTTGAGGTCGGCCCTCACCTAGGTTAGGCAACCTCATCGGGTGTCACTTAGGTGAAGGTAATGCTCAGCAAGGCCACCTTGGCCCAAGCGAGGACTGGCCTTGCCAGATTTTTCAAGGGGAGCCCTAGATAGGACTTGCCCGATCTTGCCTTACCTTTGGTGAGCGATGGCAACCCTCGCCTAGGCCAATGCCGGCCCGCTTGGTGATGGCCGACGGTCAATGGCTAGCAAAAGAAAGAAGAAAGGAAAATTTAAAAAATTTAACAAATTATTAAAAATGATCCATGATAGTACCAAATGTGTGTAAGCATTCACATCAACAATGATAAAATATATATATTTCTATATGAAGATGATTTGGCTTGAGCAGCCGGGCTCAAGAAGGAAATCACTTTTTAGGCTTGCCCATTTCGCCAAATATGGTGAGGGTAGCCCTCACCTAGGCAAAGGTAATGCTTGACATGGTCGCCCTAGCCTGGGCGAGTGCTCCCCTTTCCCAATTAGGTGAGGCTGGCCCTCACCCAAGCCGGGTGGCCTTGTCGAGTCTCTTATGAGTGAAGGCAACACTCGACAAGGCCATCCTCGCTTAGGTGAGGATTGGCCTCACCTAATGTGGGGAGGGGAGCCCTTGCCAAGCAAGGCCAGCTCATTGGCCATGGCCGGCGCTTGGCAAAAGAAAGAAGAAAGCAAAAACCAATAAAAATTAAAATATTTTAAAAAATTGTTTACATCAGTAATTTCTAATTAAAATTAGCTGAAATGATTAAATTAACACTATATCAAAATTTTTATAATTAAATTGACATTAATGTACTAAGTTTATGATTTTTCTAACATGTTTCCCTTTCGTCCTTTGAACCAACCAAGACGCAGTGTGGCCCGTTGGACCACTTGCCCAATAATCGAGCGTAGGCACAAACACGTTATGAGGGAACTAATGAGCCGATCCTCGAAACATGTCAACTAAGGGACATGAAGGCGAATTGTGAATGCGAAAATACGGTGGGCTCTAACGATCCACGCGCCTCTCTCGTTCCCCGAAAGCGGGGTTCGACTAACCCCCTTAGACATGCGATCCCGTCCTCACGCTACGCTCTCCAGACCTGGCCCTCTCCTCTCTCTCCCTCTTCGTCGATCGTCCACACCAGGATTTCCACGAGCACGTGTGGACACAACAGAAGCGACGTGGTGCGTGGCGCTCTCTCTCTCTCTCTCTCTCTCTCGTGTGTCTGATCTTTCTAGGAATTGGGCCTGAACGGGCGTCGTTTCGAGAGGGGGGCCTAGACAAAGTGGGTATGGGATTTGCCCTGTTCGGATGGCAATACGAGTCATAAGATCTTGGCCTCGAGTGGGCGCTTCGAGCTTGAAATGGTCATGTCCTGTCCCCTATTTTTGGGGATTTTCCCTTGCGAGGTCGCCCGTGGTCGGAACCCATTAACGAGGGGAACTAGAAAGAAAGGATGGAAAGCGCTCTTCAGAGCTTCAGTTCGCCAACTTCATTAATGACCATTCATTGAGGAAGTCGAGATCTCTAAGCATTCCATCACGTGGTGCCACATTTTGTGTAGGAATTGCGAGAGAATAAGCTCGGGTGTGAAATTGTAGGCCCTGGTCGCACATCTTTCTTTCCTTGTTTGAAACGGCCCAAGAGACAACGAAGTAGAAAATTAAGGGGTAGTAATAGACGAGATGAATGTGAAGATAGATTATTCACAGCCTCGTAAGTTAAGCATCGGCAGGAGGGCAAAATGAATTTGTTTGTAATTAGTTGATTTAGTTCACTCCTTAGCTCCGGTACAATTGAAGAGAAATGGCGTAGGAAAAATTTGCCAATTGCCGGTAATCAGTGGTTTGGATGACGTTTATGTCGGCACCCGGTGCACGTAGTGCCAAATCTAAGTAGTGATCCGGGCCGTTCTGAATAGCTACAAAGTTTCGAAGACTTTTTCTGAGTCAAGCGAATGCAACGAAGTCTGCAGTTGTTAAGGAAGAAGATCTAGAAGTTCTCTGCTTTCTCTTGCTCTTACTTCATGCAAGTTGTCGACAATAATACTACTTTTCTAGCGTTGGTGAAAAGGATTTCAAAAGTAAGTTAAAAAAAAAACATTCGACGTACTATTAAATCGCCCATGCAACAATATGAAAGCTTAAATTCCATTTTGCTTTCAATTGGTCTAAGTAAGATTTACATCTCTGCTAAGCTAGATTTAGCAAAAACCAACTATATGACAGAAAATAGTAAATTCAGAAAAGCCTATATAAATGAAGATATACAACATAAAGGTCTATGCTAACCATGCCTGGCCGTTCATGAGGTAAACCATGATCTAGCAAGCATTTCCCGATGGGAAAGCTTTAGCTGTGAAGAGACAATGCTGAAACCTACGATTTTAATTCAGGAAAACATCAAACTAGAACTTGCAATTAAGGACCGCCAAGTGCGATTTTTACACGATTTCGCATAAAAATAGCACATTGAAATCAAGAGAAGAACAATAGCTCAAATGACGGATCCGACATGCCTTTGTTGGATGCCTCTCCTAAATTCATGCTCCGGCTTAGTCATTGCGTACGAATCACCGAATGCAACAACACGATATTAGCAGAGAGCCAACGAAGGGAGATATCTCGTAACTTTCTTTATGGTTACGAGACCTTTCCATTGCTAAGTAAAACTTGATAAACGAAGACACCAAGTGCTTAAAATCACAGTCGAACATGTAAAAAGGCAAGAAAACTTTTCTACCTACAGATCCCCGGACAGAAGCAAAGCCGATGATACGGAAAACTAGCTGGACAATGATCACTTGCATCACCACCCCCATATCTCATTCAACACCAAATCCCAATCTTTAAAACCCCCAGCGCCCTCAACAAGGATCGATAACCAATAAACCCAAATACGATCAAAAAAATAAAAATAAAAAATCAACTCTACAAAATAGATTGCCAAATCATCGACTCGATAACACTTGAAGCAAGATCTACGAGGAAGGGAATCGATGAGCAAGCCGAGACCCCGCGTAAAGTGAGAGCAAAGCAAAGCAACGCAACAAATTTTCTTTTCCCTTCCTTGGTGGAGGAAACACCAAAAAGGCAAGAAGAGAGATTAATCAATCTCTCGCGAATAAACAACATGCTCTGTAACCCACAGAGGTTCTGACCACCATAAATGCCTTGCCTTTGGTATCCAGCCGCCGGACCGAGCTACGCGTGGGTCCAACATGGACAGTCTGGAGGAGGAATTCGGCCTGATGGAGTTGAGGCAATACCGAGCCCAAATGGAGGATCGGGTTTGGGAAGACTGGGTCACAGACCCGGGTCGATTCCATTGGATATGGGGATAAATCCCTACTCGGTGCCCCAACCTGGATACTTGCCCTATGCATTTCTGGTGAACGGCGGCCGTCCCAAACCTAGCGACCCGCTCTACATGTCGCCAGCTGACGAGCCCAAATTGCATCTCATCAACCTCCATCACGTTGGACCTGATAACTACAGCGCTTGGGCACGAGATTCCTGTCAAGCTCTTATCACCAAAGACAAGGAGGGATTTCTTGACAGATCAATTCCATATCCGACCGATAATCGCATGCAGCGGCACTGGAGGAGATGTAATGAACTAGTACGTACCTAGATTGGAAATTGCCTCTCGCCGGAAGTTGCAGCCGGGCTCCCACCGACGGAGGACTCAAAAACCATCTGGGAAAGCATCCGTGAAATGTACGGGAGGCTTATTCAGGTGAAATTGTTCAATATAACCCAAGCACTCTCTGAATTGAAGCAAGGGAACCTCTTGGTTACCACTTGCTTCAATCGGCTCTTGGCTTTGTGGAACGAGCTCGAGGCGGCCCAAGAGCAGCTCGAGGGACCTGAGACAACGCTCCATCAGTATCGGGCATTGAGGGAAAGAGAGAAAGTAACGCGTTTTTTGCTAAGCTTGAATGAAACATACTCACCCTTCAGATCACAGATCTTGATGATGGAGCCAACGTCGTTGCTCGGCCGGATCTACCAGCTAGCCGTCTAAGAGGAGAGCCAAAGGCTGGTGACGGCCGAGCATGTGAAGACGAGCGATGGTGTCGCTCTTGCAGCCCTCATAGTAGGATCCAGCTCCCTACTTGGAGTCCACGGAGGATTTGCAAGCGCCAGGGGTCTCGGCACAGGAGGTTCTAGCTTGCTACTCGGCGGCCATGGAGGACTTGCAAGCGTCGGGAGTGTTGGACGAGCGATGGCCATGAGAAGTGAAGGAGGCAATCCTAAGCAGATGGATGACCACGATCTAAAGGGGCCATCCGATGGTCCAAACTCGCCCATCAATTTACTTGGATCCAACAGGGGTTATCAAGCGAGATCTGAGGACCATTATGGGCCTGTTTGGTTCGGCTTTGGTGAAATGCCATTGGGATAATGCAAATATCTTTGAGGTAAAGGGGTTTTCTGAAATGTTACACCGTTTGGTAAATTGTAACATTGAAATGTTACTTGGCATAAATACCGTTTGGCAAAACTCACAATTGTAATGGGCTTTTGCTTTTTTTTTTTTTGATCTAAAAGTTAAATTCGGCGGCCGGCTAAACACTGGCCAACCGCCAGACGGCCAAATCTAGCCGTCCGGCTACCTGAGGTCGCAACCTTAGGCAACACACATCGTCGTCTACGGTCACAGAGGCTAGATTTGGCCGCTGAACGGCCAGATCTAGCCTCTGGATGGCCAGATCTGGCCTTTGGACGACCTGATTCGTGCGAGCCAAAGGCGTCGGAGTGCAGAAGCAAGGAGTCGATGCGGTGCTGCTTGCGCTCGTCGAAGGGGATGGATTTGCCGCAGAAGAGGAAGGCGTCGAAGGTGGAGGCGGAGGCGGGGCCGGTGGAGAACTCGAAGTCGGCGGCCAGATCTGGCCTTTGGACCGCCAGATATGGCCTTCGGACAGCTAGATATGGCGGCCTGAGGCCTGGTTCGCACGAGCCGAAGGAGTCGACGCGGTGCTACTAGTGCTCGTTGAAGGGGATGGATCTATTGTAGAAGAGGAAGGCATCGACGGCAGAGGTGGAGGCAACATTGACGATGGAGGCGGAGAGGGAGGCAGTGTCGACAGTGGAGGCGGAGGTGGAGGCGGAGGCGGCGTCGACGACGGAGGTGGCGAAGGGGCTGGCGAAGAACTCGAAGTCATGGGGAAGAAGATGAATGATGCGTGAACAGTAAAACTTGTATTGGGAGAATGTCGAATGCTCAATGCAGCTCATGGGCTTTTAGCATTGGGGATGTTGGTATTTGCCCAATTAGCTTTCAAAAGTGACTCCCAAATACAAAATATTTTCCTCAATGGGCTTTGGGGGCCCAAAGCCCCTTGGGGAAGCTTAACCAAATAGGCACTATGTCTCATCCAACGTGCCCGAATCCAACGCTTATTATTTAGCCACGACAGCACCCACACGTAGGACATCCAACGGACCACGAAATGTCATGTCATCTCATAAATTAGGCAGACAAAATTCAAAATATAAAGGAAAATATTGTGAATATTGTAAACGCTCACATCATACAATTGAAACATGTTGGAAATTATATGGCAAGTCGAGTGATAAAGAAAAAAGGGAAAAGAATTTTTCGCTTGTCAGGTTTCAGCACTAAAGACCGATGGGATGCACCAACCAATTACCCAAGATCAGTACGAGAATATCATGAGGGCTCTGGATTAATTAACCACAAATGACAAAGCTGCAAGTTTTCAGATACTCTCCTTTCCAAGATGAACTCAATATACGTTGATGCGTGGATAATCGATTCGGGTGCCGGTGACCACATAATTTGCAATGAAAAATTATTTTCCTTCGAAGAGTCCACACTTATATTACGTCCGTCTTCCAAATGGAAATATCACTCATGTCACCAAAATTGGGACTGTTCATCTTAGTTTCAATATTGTCCTAAAAAATGTCCTTCATATGCCAAAATTTGAGTTTTCAATCTTTTATCTATCTCAAAAACTTGCGAAGATAATTTCTGTCGTGCCATATTCAATTTAGATAACTACTTCTTTCAAGACCTTTCGATCCGGTGAACCGATGGGCTTAGGTAGTGTTGCTCAAGGACTTTATTTTTGGACCGGTTTCCTAACAGATTTCGATTTATTGAATGAAGGCACTTCTTGTAATGTTGTTATCGCAATAAGAATCTAATTTCTCATCAACGTTTGGGTCATAGTGCACAATTCCCTTATCCAAAATGTCCTATTTTCCCTCTAGCTAAAGAGTCTTGAAGACACTTTCCAACTAGCACATCTCTAACCACTAGTGCTTTCTCCTTACTTCATATTGATATCTAGGGTCCCTACCACACACCACATCGTGATGGATCATGATTCTTTCTCACTATTGTTGATGATTATACTCGCGCCACTTGGGTTTTTCTTATGCAATCCAAGGGTCAAACCTTTTCAAATATGTCAAAGTTCCTCTCTCTCATTAAAAATCAATTCGGCAAATCTATTAAACGAATCAGCATGGATAATGGATATGAGTTCTTTACTATAGAGTGTGTGTCTTTTTTGTCATATGAGGGAATAATTCATGAAAGTTCTTGCACCTACATTCCCCAACAAAATGGGGTTGTTGAGCGCAAGCATCGGCACCTCTTAGAAGTCGCTTGTGCTCTTAAATATCAAGCTTTGACTCCTGAAAACTTTTGGGAATATTGTGTGGTCATGGCAGCTGTTTAATTAATCACATGCCGACTTGGATCCACAACGGGTGAACTCCTTTCCAATTGCTTTATGGAAGACAGCCACGAATTGATCATCTTAGGGTATTTGGCTACTTGTGTTATGCAACAACTGTGGGCCCTTGAGATAAAATGGATCCTCACGCCATTCCATGCGTTTTATGGGATATCCTCCTCTGCGAAAGGTTATAGAGTCATGGAGATTTCTACAGGCATTTATTTGTGAGCAGAGATGTGTTTTTTTAGGAAGACATATTCCCGTTTCGAGAAAATGCACTTTCATCCTCTCCCTTAACTTCAAATCATCGTCCATTTCTATCAGAAAATGATCTATCTGTAGAGCCGCAGTTTGTAATTGTTGCACCAAAACACCTTGTGCCGCCACAATGGACTCATCACATCAGGCAGGTGGATCAACTATTCTTTCAGATGAGAGAGATCGTTCATCTAGATCTTCAGTGATTTCTTCACCACAACAATCACAGGCTTCTTCAAATGAGCCCTCACTTGCTAGTCCTCAAGAAACAAGAGTAGAGCAACCCCGATGTGCTGGTAGACATACCCGACCACCCACTTGGACAAAGGACTACATATGGCCTACACTTTGGATTGTCCAGTACACAATATCTTGTGTCTTCATATCTTTCATTTAGTCAATTGTCACTAGAACACATGTGCTACAATAATTGAATTTATGAAGAACAGAACTATCTTCTTATTATGAGGCGGCACGTGACCCTAAATGGTGAGATGCTATGGAGGCTGAACTAATGGCTCTTACTAAAAATCATACATGGGACATTATTACACCGCCTCCACATCGAAAGCCTATTGGTTGCAAATGGGTTTACAAGATTAAATTCAAGGAAGATGGTTCTATTGAAAGATAGAAGGCCGGGTTAGTTGCAAAGGGATTCACGCAACGGGAATGTTTCGATTATCATGAAACCTTCTCTTGTAGCTAAAGAAGTTACTGTTCGTTCTTTTCTAACCGTTGCTGCCTTTCGCAATTGGCAATTACATCAAATGGATGTCCATAACGTCTTCTTACATGGGGACTTGGATGAAGAAATCTATATGAAGCTTCCACAGGGGTTTACACAAAGAGGGGGAGTCTCATGTGTGTCGTCTTCATAAATCCCTATATGGACTTAAACAGCCTCCAGACAAGGGTGCGCCAAGTTCACCATTGCACTACTCAAATGTTAGGATTTTAGCACTCCAAGCATGATCATGCCTTATTCACATGAACTAAAGGTACTCCATCAATTTACTTGTTAATATATGTTGATGACATCCTTATCATGGGGAACAGTGAGTTGGCTATTACCAAGTTCAAGAAATATCCGCATTCTCCGTTTTTCACATCAAGAATTTAGGGCCTCCCATATATTTCCTCGGGATTGAGATAGCTCAATCTGATAAAGGAATCAACCTTAGCCAATGAAAGTTCATTTTGGAGATAGTTTCAGAAGTAGGGTTATCAATATGCAAACCGGCCATTATACCAATTGAACAGAATGCAAAACTGACGACACCTGAATATGATGTGAGCTGTTCTTCATCCATTACTGATTCGTTCCTTAAGGACCCATCGAGATATCAACGTCTTGTTGGAAAATTGATCTACCTTACCATGACAAGACTCGCTATATGTTACGCAGTGCAAATACTCAACCAATTCATGCACAAGCTGAAGCAGTCTCATATGAATGCAACATTGAAGTTGTGAAGTATTTGAAGGGATGTCCAGGACATGGTATTTTTCTATCTCGTGATTGCAATATGAAAATGACACCTTCTTTGTGATACAAATTATGTTACTTGTCCAATGACAAGAAAATCAATTACTGGCTTTTGTATCAAATTGGGGAAATCACTTATCTTATGGAAAATAAAGAAGAGTCGACTGTATAACTATCATCAACTGAGTCATAATATAGGGCCATGGTAAAGATTGTTTGTGAAATAGTCTGGATACGTGAATTACTCTCAGACCTTGGAGTACAAGTGGATGGACCCAGCAAATTATTCTGTGAGAATGATGTTGCACTTAAATTAGTGGCAAATCTAGTTTTTCATGGGAGGACCAAGCATATAGAGGTTGATTGTCATTTTAATCGAGACAAGATTCGGGAAAAGATTATCACAACAAGAGGAATTAGAACTGTGGAGCAACCCGCATACACATTTACTAAGCCATTATGCCAAAAACGACAAAACTCATGCATGGAATTAGTTGGAAATTTAATGGTTATCTCGTTCAAACATGAGAAATTAAGACTGAGACTTTAATGATACAAGTATGGGGCCAACACCTTTTCTTGGGGTATTGAAGACAAAGGATTCAAAAAGGGAAGTGTGTAATTAGAAGCAAGTGAAGGGAATGTTCTCTCTTTTAAAGTTTGAAGACTTACCCTTCAGTAGGGTAAATATTTACAAGTGAATTGATGGAGTTGCTTAATTAACCAATGGTAAAATCATGAGGTCTATGGTTAGAGAGGTTGTTGTTCCAATTAAATGAGTTCATGTGGCCCTTAAGTAAGTAATAGGGTGCAAATGGTCCAATGAGAAGGTTTTATGTTGCCTAAGGTGAATAGCTAGGGCCTATGTGGCTAAGTATAGTTAGCCACAAGAGGAGATAATTTGGAAATGCCTCTTCTCCATTAGCCAAGTAAGTGCATGAGTCACCCCTTTTATTTATGAACTAAAGTTGAATTTGATGAGGTATGGTTTGACATAAAGCATGACATCAGCGATTGACTAAGCTTAATGCCTAATTTAGAGCATTAATACAATTTTGGTACATTAAGAAATAAACATATCGATCAAGGGAATTCAAAGGCTAATTTTCATAATAGATTATTTAACAAAATATTAAGTGAATCAATATGTAAACGAGGAAAAAACTAATGTTCACTTTGGCAATACGAAAGATATTTTAAATCCACTAAAACATTTAGCAAAAATTACCAAATGAAATGGAAGTACTTAACACGATAAAACTCTAACTCATCCTTGAAATGATACATAAACTCAGTAAGTTTTCTAATCTATCGTTCGTTCAATAAAAATTCCTACACGTAACGTTAATCATATCTAACTTCTTTTATATTAATCAACGTAAGAAATTTTCTAAATGTCACAATATGAGTGCAACTACTGGCAAAATTTGTGAATAAGTTTTGGAAACCATTAGTTTTTTTTTTTTTAAAGCGGTTAGATGGTGTCCATGCCAATTTTCGTGTGCCTCAAGTGATCCACCTCTCGAAATAATCTTAAGAGCACACTCTTTCATTTCACTTCGGTGATTTAGAATCTTATTTTTAAAGTGCTCCCAATAAGTTTTGAATACATAATCATAAGAAGAGGAGCAAACTCTTTTGCCCTTTAGCTAATACCTTGTTGGTATAGGATATACATATCCTGGGGTAAATTTTTTAATGCACAATTTTGTTGGGGGTTGAGAAATTTGCTCCCATTGACATCTTCTTTTATTCCAAGCCCTCCCAAACTAATTGTTTTGCTTTTCCACCTGCTTTCTCCCCCCTATTCCTATTCTTCACGGCTTTGCAAGGTTGCCAAGTAAAAGTGTAAATTTATTATGTTAAATGCATTTAAATGATAAGCATAAGCCTGTGGATTTCATCTATTGTGACCTTATTTTATGGATGATGCAGCGAGAATAGTCAATGACACTAGAGGCTTGCCCTGGTCTCATGCCCAATTCCGCAACCTCTCTGCATAGTGTGTTGTGTTATATTGAAATGAAGTAGCAATAAAAGAAAAATATATATGGGCTTAACCACTTCACCATTAGGAAAGTCACAAGTATATATGGATTTATTATTCTCATATTTTTCTAGATAAAGATGATGTAGCGAGCATGATTTCACTAATCAAGATTGAAGGAGAAAGTCCTAAGTTAACATAACTCTTATTCAATTAGCCATAAGCAAGATGAATTCCTAAGTCAACGTCAAATCTCTCCTCAATTTGCAATTTAAGGATTCTCTTTTTACCTTTTATTTCATTTTATTTTAAAATTTTGCAACTCTTGCATTTAGAACTTTGTGAATACTTGAAACCTTCTAACTATACAATTATTGACATAGAGATTCATATATAATTTTATAGCGCTCCAATGTCTTACCAGGTTTTTGACCAAAACAAAAATGTCTTACAAGGTCACTTTGGAATGCTGCCAAATCAATGCCAGCTTAGCCGAATCAACATTTCTGCCTCTTGAGCCGAGTCATGTATCATTACCATCTAAAAAAATCACCATAAAATCTTTCCAGGTATTTAGAATGCATTTGCTTCATGAAAATATCACCTTCCATTTTCTTGAAAATATGATTGAAAGATATGAATTTTCCACAGGAATCAAAATTACAAAAACATGTTTGGTGTAGTTTTCTAAAAGCAATCTTTGCATAGAACAAAGTAAATTTTTGTTGTTGTTAGTTCTAAGGTTCAAATTTTCAAATATGGCAACCAAATTTTCTACCAAAGAAATTTGAAAATGAAAACAACAAATTAAAATTTTATATTTATATTTCACGTGAAAGCTTTCTATTTAAAATAAATTATGTCTTGAATCAAATTGAAGTTCCTTACTTTTGCTTTTGAACTACACAAAAGTGAGGTGTCCGTTTTGCCAATAGCTTTATTCCACTAAAGGTTAGCCAATGAACTTGCCTCAATAGCTTTGTTGACACCTTATTTTTGTTAAATAAAAAATAATAAAAATAAAAAAATAGTAAGACATGTAAGTATCAAAATCAAAATCGGGTGGCCTGGTTTTACCTAGCCCATTTTTCTTTTAGCCAAGCTCTCGGCCCGCTACACGTCCAGCCCACTCTCCCTCTCTTTACCCAGCTCATTACTTCTTTTGGGCCCGAATTCTTTCTTTTCCTTTAGCCGATTTCCTTCATTTCATCCTAGCCCATCTGAATTACCAAAAAGCCCGGCCCCCGGTGGTTGTCTTCCTCCCGCGCCCGTTCCCGTCTGTGCGCAGAATACGTGAGAGACAGAGACGGACGGTGACCGAGAGGGAGAGGAGTCCGTGAGCGAGTGCGTGAGAACAGGTGGGTGACCGAAGCAAGCCTCGGAGTTTCTAGAAGGTGTACAGCTGGCCGGGAATTCTGATACACAACAGAAAAAGGATTATTTGGGAGAAGGAGGAGGGGTGTGCTCGCTCGGCCAAGATGAAGAACAGAGAAGGGACGCTCGGCCGAGAAACGGAAAGGAGAGAAAAGGCGCGAGAGATAGAGAGAGAGAGAGAGAAAGAGGGAGATTATCTCGTTTTCGAGCGAGAGATTTCTCGGAAAAGATCATCGCCGGAGCTCATTGTCGAGCCCTGGAGTTCCGATTGAAGCTCGATTCGCGAGCCATTTCGAACGGTTCCGGAGTCAGAAGTTGCGTAGGGATTGTGTTTCATCTACCGCGAAGGAGTGAACCAAGCCTAAGCTCCTCTTCCGTCGCCGATCGCTTTTTTCCGTTTGTCCACCAGGTGAGCTCCTTCATATGCTCTGTACGTGCCCTGTTTCAAGCGAGAACGGGATATTGGTTTCGAATGATGAGTTGGCGAGAAAATATTGATCGAATATGGGTTTATTTGCTGTAGAATAATATGATTTAGGCGTCTGTACGTCATGTTTTGATCGAAAGTTGTATGGGAGTCGAATCGGAAGCTCGTTCCTTGAATCGCATGCTAACTGTTCGATAAAATTCCTAAATGAAGAACCGAAATTGCTTTTATGGAAATCGATAATTAGAGCCTCGCTTATGCTTGATTTGTTCTTATAATTGTTTTTTATTTTTGGTAAAATTGTTCTTATGATTGTTGAATCGTCACTGAATCGTTGTTTTTCATGTGATTTGTGGCATATTATTCACTGTCCGAGTTGGCCATGCGTGCACCTTCCTTCACTGGAAAGCTTTTCATCGCCGGTGATGTCTGCCATTTGAGGCTGCTCCAGCTAGTCTGTTTCATGTGCATTTGAGTGTTCTCTAGCCTAGAATTGATAAGAGCTTTAGAACGTGCAATTTTGCAGATTGAGGATTCTTCATTGGAGGAGGTCCGACACCCATGAAAACTGTCGGCCAGCTAACGGCTGGCGGTGGTTTAGCGTCCATCACAATAGGTCATCTTGACGGTGGCCTGGACGCCCGCAAGAGCTCATCTGAATATTGGTGCTGGTTCTTTTGAAGAGAAGGTGAAGAAGAAGACCAAAAATAGAAAACAGAAAACAAAATCGAAAATTAAAAAATCAATCAAAAGAAAAGTAATAAAAAAATTTGGATATAATTTGAATCAGTTTGGATCCGGTTAGTTGGTTTGGGTCATATGGTTTGGTTGAATCGAAGGCGGGTTGAAAGTTTGTAGGCCGATTTCAATAAAATTGAACTTGGCCTTAAGCCGGCCCAGTTTCGAACCTAACCTGGACCATTAGGGTCTGAGTCAACGAGTCAGGCCGGTTTCCTTCCTTTAGTCCGAAGCCCATCTCCTTTAAAAAAAAAATGAAAAATTGGAAAAACGTTGGGAAAATCATCTTAATTGATTCCAGTCAACTTTTAGTGGCTTGAATCAACCTTAGAATTTTCTTTTCAAATAGACTTCTTAGTCTTGAATAAACTTGAAAATCCCTAAAAAAAAAAAAAAAAAAAAAAAATTTGAAACCCAATTGAATAAGCTTTGAGAATTTTACAATGGAGATTTATTTTATTCTATTTTCTCTTTAGAGACGATGCTAGGACGCTACTTATACAATTCAATTTGATTATACTTGATTGCGTAATCTCTATACATTGGTTGTTATTTTCCTTTTATCATGGTTAGGATTTCAATAAAAACATCGCATGAATGCTAAGTGGAGTAGTCTTAAAATTGATGAAAAGATTGTATGAAAAACACTTTAGTTGACAATATAAATAACTTTAGGTATAAAGAGCACTATTTGTATAGCTAGCGTAATCAAGTGCTCAATCCTAGATCTCTCGGTTCTGTAGAAATTAGATGACACTCCTACTTTTCAATTGGTTTCTAGCCAATCTTAATTGGTTAATGATGACTCCTTATATAAAATTTTGATAGGGTTAATTTGAACTTAAAATGAAAGAATGTAACATCATGCAAGGTATGAACTTGAGAGAGCTTGTGCTCTTGATTGATTAACCTTTTTCTTGGATAGCTGGAAAGATAATGTGTTCGAGCTATCTTTTCAATGAACCACTAGATTAAGCAAATACCTCTAACTCTATTCCTAAGGGCGGTCCCTCGAGCATAGGGCGTGACTAGCTTTCCCCAACTCGAGTAGAGAAGCAACTTAACTTGGTGTAGACTCCAATTTTGATTATGGTGTCAAAGGATCTAAAGAACTCTTTGGTAAGAAAGAGGGACCGGTCACTAAAGTAATGGTTCAATCGCCAGATTGAACCTAATGATCTATGGCCCTAGAGCTTGACCTTGCTTGCCCATTGGTTAGGGTCTAGTCTATATTACCATAAATAAAGATTTTTACACTCAACTAATCCAACTACCATCAAGTGAGGAGAAAAAGATATGATTGCTCGCTGTTTTTTCAGATTTTTTTTTTTTTACATTTAACAAATTTGATTTTTTACTGCTGTTTTTTATTAATATTGAGTAGATGATAACTTGTGAATTGTGATAGAATAAGGTTCGGATAAAACAATTTACCAGAGACAAAAAAAAAAAAAGCAAAAGTACAAAGTATGTCCTCATGCTAAGTGCATCGATGGCATGATTCAGACATGAAATTAGAATATTGATGCTGCTAAGTTTTTCTCCAACGCGAGTTCCAGATCGAAGGTCCTGGAAGTCGGGTCATGTAGGGTGCATTTAGTTCAGCTTTGCAAATGAGTTTTGGGTGTAATGCAAATGTTGAAACTCAAAGCTATTTAGAGAAATGCAAATTGTGTTTGGTTAAAATCTCTTTATAAATATACTTTGAATTGAATGTATATTTGGCAAAAAAACCTTTTACAATGGCTTTAGGTATACTATATATATAGAAAAATGAATCAAACCCTTTGTCAGCCGTAGACGAACTAGATTTGGCGCAAGGGATCATTGGTTGAGTCGAGTGACCTCCAATGAGGGTGATGTGACCTAGTCGAAAGCTATTGGAGGTTACACGACAGCAGGTGGCCCTCGCTTGGGTCTCACGAGGATCTCGCGACAACTGCTGTGACCCAGGCGACCGTCGCCCTCATCTTCACATGACCCTCATCAAGGGTTGCTTGAGGTCATGCAACCTCTGGCAGCCCTTGGTTGGGTTGCATGACCCTGACAAAGGTCCTCGATCTTTGAGCGACTCAACCGATGGCCGCTGGTGCCACATCCGGGCTCACCGAAGGCCATCGCCGCGAGACCGACGAAGGTTGTCTCATTTTTTAACAAAAAAAAAAAAAAAAAAAAGAAATAACATGGGACGAAATCGAAAATTTAATAAATTGGTAAGGATAATTTTGAGAGGAAAAATTAGTTTCAGCATTTGGCCATGTTGAAAGCCCAATGCTAGTCCCTACTAGCATTGGCCTTTTCAATTTTTCCAATGCTAGCATTTGGTCGAAAAGCCATTTAAAATGGTTGCTAGCATTTTCCCAAGGGTTTTAGGGCCGAAAGTTCATCGGGGAATGCCGAACCAAACGCACCCGTAATCAATCCGACATCAAGGTCCACTATCCGCTTGGCGCTAATCGTACAAAACACAAACAATGAAGTTCCGGGGAAAATTGTCCAAAATTTTTTAAACCAATTGCACTTTTGCTAATTCAATCATAAATCTTTTAATTTTGTTAATTCAGCCTCTAAATATTTTCAAATTTTGCCAATTGAGTTCATTCGACTAATTTGGTCGAAAAATGCCAATGTAGACTTTGTGATGCCACAAAGGACCGCAGCATTGATGTGAATAATTTTAAATAATATTTTAATATTTTTTGAATTATTATTTTTTTATGATTTTCTTTTCTTTTCTTTTTCTTTTCCTTTTGCTTGTGGCCAGCCATTGCTTGAGGCTCCTGAGCGAGGGCGACCCCCGAGAGGGCAACCCTGCCCAAGCGTGGCTCGGCGAGGTCGGCCTCGCCTAGGCCAAGGCGGCTTCATCGGGCACGGCTAGGCGATGGCGACACTAGGTATCGATCATTGCCCTAGCCTAGGCAAGGGCCGGCCTTGCCGTGATTTGGCGAAGGGAGCCCCACCGAGTTTCCCTCAACGCAGTGTGTCAACCTTGCCCAACCTGCATTTGGCGGGGCCGCCCCTTGTCTTGGCGAGGCCGACCTCCGGGCTCGTGCCTCGAGTCAAAGCTGACTCCGCCGAGGCCGACCCTTGATCAACTCGGGCCACATCTCTCGCGGGCAAGGCTAGCTAGTTGGCCACCGGCAAAAAGAAAATAAAAAAGCCAAAAAGAAAAGAAAAAAAGAAAAACAATAAAAATTCAAAAAATATTAAAATATTATTAAAAATTATCCATGTTAGTGCCATCGGTCTTACATGACATCGTCGTTGTTCACATTAGTATTTTCCCACTAAAATTGGCCGAATAGTACTCAATTGGCAAAGAAGTGAAAATGTTTAGGGCCGATTGGCAAATAGGCTTATGAATTTTTGGATAATTTTTCCAAAGTTTCCGGGTGGTGCTTTGGAAACCTTCTTACGCTAAGGTCAATGATGAAAGAAAAAGGTTGGAAGTTGACGAAATACACAATCTTTAGTTTATGACTGCACTCGCTTTACAGAATGAAACCACGTTATCTTTTTTGGCTGAAGATGTAGATTCTTCCCAATGATTTCCGAGTAACTTTTGATCTGTGAGATGATAATGAGCCGTTGTGTCTAATGTCCGAGGCAAAGGAGAAAATTCTTCAAACAGGGATGGATTAGGAGTTTTTATTAATGGTGACAAAATTAACATTCATGCAGTGTAAATCTAATCAATTTTATTCTAAGAATTTAGCACTCGCGTAGTCTATAATGATTGCGTAGTCCGTGATTCATGGCCCCGACCGAGTTGATGACTGGCCGAGCACTTCTAAAGTATTTGTAACAAGATGACACTATTTTCACCCCTATATGACCAAATCCACTTTCCCTAACCAATCAATTGCAATTTAAAATTATGGCCTTTTCTACTTCTATGTAGAATTTAGTTGTCATAATTAAGAATTTCACATTTTTTTTAGTTTAATTGTTGGCACTATGTTTTGCACTTTAATATTGGATTTTACTAACCTAAAAAATTCATTTTGGCAAAAAGAAAAATTTTCAAGAAACCTAATTCTCTTCTATGTTGTCCAACAAATTTATGAATCAACTGTCAAGTATAGTGTAGAAAAATTTTAACATAGATTTTTTTTTTTTTTTAACACAATCACTTGTTTATAACTTTACACTTTTGTTGTGCATATCACCGCCAAACATTTTCTTATCAATTGTCATATATTGGGACCATAGGATGAAACAAAAATAAAGACTATCTTTAGAGATTTACCAAAATAAAATCACCATTACATTCTACAATGTGAAAAGGTAAAATTTAATTATATCAATTGCATAAAATAAGATTTTTTTTTTATAAAAAATTTTCATTTTGGATTGACAAAAACTAATATCATCAATGAAGTGCATCGACAAAATATCAAGATTCCTCATTATAGATAACTTTTTTACATCAATGTTTTTAGTGTATTCCTAAATATTCCTATAACTTTTTTACATTTTGGTGTAAAGACATCTCACCAATTGTAGAGAAAAAAGACAAATTATTTAATGTAGTAAATTAAGACACTTGATACATATTTTTTGAACTTTTTCAACAAAACTTATTTTTATGGAAGTAAAATCTAAATATAAAAAAGGAAACGTAGTGCCTTAATATTAGTGGGATGCCTACAATAAACAACATAAAACATGTGAAGTGTTTAATTATGACAAGCAGATCTCAAAATAGAAATAGAACTAAATAAATAAAAAGAAGATGAGGTCACCACTTTAAATTGTGATTAAACGATTGATGGCAATTTAGTTTTTTTTTTTTTTTTTTAAATAAAAATGGAGTTGGCTTAGTAAGGCAGAAATTAGGGGTGATCCGGCCCGGTGGGTAAGGTTTAGACTTGGATTATGTACTCGACCCCGTTAAAACCGCCTCCCTTGGATCCCGTACTGACTACGTTATAATCAGCTTCCCTTTTGGACATTTTACCCGGTCTTATTTGTATTGGACCTTGTACTCGACTCACCCCGTTTTTCCTGGGCCCGGTTTCGTCAATCATGTTTCCATTGGAACCTGTTTTGCAATCTCCCGATATCCTATACGACTTCGAATTTTAATATTAATACGCGAAAAATAACGTAATCATCCTAATTTGTATTAAAAAACATTAAGCACTTGTAATAAATAAAGACATGAAATTTTTGACTAAACGAAAATTAAGGATCCATAAATAAATATAATAAATGAAATATAAGGCAAATAATTAGCAACAAACATGGGTCTAATATTAATCTTATTCCCACAACTACTATATGAAGCTACTCATTTATCCAAGCATAAATCCTCTACAAAAGAGAAATCAAAGTAGTCAATCCATGTGGTACACAAGAATTTGGTGGTGATGAATATTGTTCGCCCGTTGGACAAAGTTGTGAGAGGAGCCTTGAGTGAGGGAAACAAGTGAGGAAGAGGAACGACGAAGGAGGAGGCCGTGTGTGTTTGAGAGAACCAATATGAAGAATGCCGTGATTATGAAGTAAGAATAGAAATAAGGAGAAAAAAATAGGGTTTTGGACCTATACTTACAAAAACCGGTTCCAAAACTAGTCTAGGAACCAATTCCTAGGTGGGTAATCAATCGAATCCAGCTTCATCGACTGTTTCAACGGGAACTAGTTCCGACTTTGTTTTCTAGGTGGGTTGGTCCAATTCCAGGTATACCCAAATTCCTGGTTGCACACCCCTAACGAAAATAGCACCCTCTCTTGGAAAAAAGAGAAGTTAATGCTTCAAATATATCAATAAAATAATATTAAGTTTTCATTTATTTCTGCAAAAGTAAATAATTTATAATGCATTTTTTCTAAAAACGATTGTTTCTATTGCTTAAAAAAATAAAAAAATAAAAAATATTTTCATCATCTATAAATTGATAATTTTTTTTAAAATACATTTGAATTATTTATTTGTTATGAAATAAATGAAGTGCAAAAGGCGAAACATATTTTCAAAAGGACCGCATTGACTTTGTCTTTTTGAGGAGAAAAATCAATCATCTTTCATAACCGTTGCATGTTTGTCCTGCAGTTGGAGGGAAGGAACATAACATGCACGTGCTCGCTCCGTCGCTATTTAACCAGTACGAGCCCTTTCATTGCTACATCAAATCCTACTCGTTTCTAAGAAATGGTGAATCACGCTGTTTATTCTTTGGTTCCAACACACGCTGCCCACGAAAACAATTTTTCTCTCTGGTTTT